>CM040184.1:23652422-24282422 GCA_022606455.1 Callitettix versicolor | reverse complement strand
ATTAGAACAGATTGGTGTTGTGTTAGAAGATTGTTTGAATACTCAGTGGTAGCTTGTCTAGTTATTTACCATTTTGTGAAAATTTGTGCTTGTAATTGAAAATCTATTTTGAGAAGTTCTCTATGTTCTCTGTGGTAAGTAAATAAGGTATCATTTATTGTTATAATATTTTTTGTTGTCCTAACTTTAATATGGTGTTCGGTGGCACAAATAGAATGCCCGCATTGTGAGGGGTACAAAACATTCTGGATTTAAATGGTTGAAAGGTGGGCTACATCCACTGCTGTCTGGTGACATTCGCTGAAGCACATGAATACATACACTCAGAATTGCCACAAGGCAACAAAATGTTTAACAGAAATTTTTTAATCCAGAATTTGCTCAAGCAAATGTTATTGGATGGCATAGGGTGATTGTATCTCTCCTTCACTGTCCCAGCTGAATTATCCACCTGTTTGACAACAGTTATTATGAGATTAAGAATAAAAGAACATAGAGATAGTGATAATTTTGAAGATAATTTGAAAATGGCTTTATTTAAAATCATTCAATGTAATCAGTAATTAAGAGAATGACTGCTAGGAATTCAGCCAAGTGCAGTAGTGTAATTTCAGTTTTTAAATTGGAGTGGCAAGGACTATCAAGAGATCTAGGAAATTTTTTTAAAATAGTAGCTTTTAATACCTTTTCAGGATATTTTTCACCACAAAAAATTGTTAATATTCTCAATTTAAACTAGGACATTCAGTGTTAATTACTTGAAATAATAACCAAACAGCTTGTAAATATCGTTCATACAGAATTAGGCCAATCTCAAATTAATTGTACTTAACCTGTATTTTATCTTTATAAAAGTAAAAATAAAGCAAACAACAAAATCAAAAATTCAAAACCAAGATTTATTTTACTTTACACAATTGAATGTAATCATAATTTTTGTACACAAAATGTGCTCATTTTTTTCTCTTTTGGTTAAAATTAATTAAGTCATCAGTTATTTGTGAAATGTCTGCATAAATACTCCTTTCCATAGCTAAAAGGTCTATCAAGGACAACCTGTCCTTGGCTGATGGTGTTCCTGGTATACTTTTTTAACCACCACAAGCTCGAAAAAGACCTCTCACAGGTTGATGAGTTCATTGGAATTGTAAGAAATAATGAGAAGAAATCAAAAAGGAGGGGGAGCACACTTTTCAAAAATTTCCTTACAAACGCAGCCGCTCTTATTTTGGATATTTTTATTTTTCAAATCTTCCGTTTTGTAAAAACACCTCAGTTCACAGACAGAAGGAGAGTTTATTGTCCAAAGTGTAATATATACACGCTTATTTAAACAGATGTTCCGCTTAGAATGTGACTTAAATAGTTCAAATAACTAAGTTATTTTCTTGGAGCAGCCTGAATCTCTTGCTCCAGGATGTCAAGAAGTGGCAAATGTACTACTTATGTAGCACAGTTTCAAATGAATACTTACTTCTGCTAATTTTTGCCTTTTCTTGGCAGCTCTTCTGCTCAAAATTCACATTCATTTCTCAATGACCTCTATGCAGTGATTGCAAATTGAGTAAAATATTAATCATTCTGAAAGACTGTAGAACTCACAAATGTATGTTTTTTACTGATTTCAAATATGTTACTGACTTCTGCTCATTAAGACAGTGTTTAATAATTTATATGAACCTCTTAACATTTAAGTAACAAGTTATAACATAAAAAATATGTTATAAAAAGTGCTGTTTAGTACAATGTTGATACTTTAGTATGATGTAAAACTAGCATTCATTTATATTGTTACAAGATTTTTTTTTTTGTATTTTAAGGTGAAAAGCGCATTGAGGCTATTATCGCCTCCCTAAATGTAACTGTGAGTGTAAAGTGTTAAATACATAAGTGTAGTATTGTAAGTGTAAATGGTTGTTAGACTCAGGTACCGTGAGGGACGTCTAAATACTCTCAATAGATACAGCTAGTCTGCACACCCCTGTGGGTTATTGTTACAAGATTTGAAGGGGTTGGACCATTCCTTCCCAGCTTGAAAATCTGCCTCGTGTGAATCATTTTTCAAGTTTTAGCAACATTTTCTGTTTTTGTGAGAGCTCTAAAAATGCACGATTATTTGAATATTCTTTCATATATAAAGAAGTCTGCTTTTACTTCCTTGGATGGTGTTCAGTTTAGACACATTTCTGTCAGTATCTTAAGTAGGAAAGTATATTAATTTGGACTATATTAATTAATATAGAATTAGAACTATATTAATTTGTTTTTGTAAATTATTTACTTAATTTTTTACCAATTTATATGAATATCAAACTTGTGGACTGCATTTTATTTCAAATGCGCTTGTCAATATCAAAATAATATATGTATGTTGTTTTAAATGTTATGAACTGTATTTTACGTCAAAAGCTAAGCTGGGCGATGTGAAAGACTGATTTTCAATGACCAGATTACTACAAACCTTCTGGATGTACATCCAAATTAGGAAATGTAGGGCACCACACATCAAATGATTGTTGGATAAATAATGAGAAGGACTCAAGTGAACACTTTCTCGTATAATGTAAAGCTAGTGTTTGATTAAAGCATATTGTGGAGAATTAAAAATCCTCCTTAAAAAAATCCTCTACTTCAGGTTTTATTGATGACTACTTATTTACGTTTTCTTCATTGGCGGTCCAAGTAGTAATTTTTTTTTGCCTTAAAAACAGTCATTTCTATATTCTTCTTTCGTCAGCGATCTACACCATGACTGGAAAATTGCAAGACACTTAGAAGAGACATAATCGTTCTATAATTTGATTTTTTTCGAATCTTACAAATATATAAGATAAATTTTTCCTTCATTTATTTTTTAATTCATCATTAAAAAAATATACAAATGTTTTTCCTTTGTGTTCTTACAAATGACTAAACTAGCTGAATAGTTTCAGTTACTTTTTAGTGCGACAGTTGTCTGCAGATCCTTGATTTAAATGTTAAATGATCCTTCATCAACATAGTTTATTTTGTTGTGTTACTTACTTTTTTTTAAACAAAGTGGACCTTAACAAGCAGTACTATAGTATACATTTAACACACTTATATCAGCTGTTACATTGTTGACCTCATAATAAGAATAAATTACTACACTCTCTACTTGGGATTAATGGAAGATAAATATTAATAATCAATAATTGCTTAATAATCAAAGAAAAGCATACGATGTAATAGACAGGTAGAACAGTATGCTGGTTTAACTATTAAGCAATTTTTCATTAATAATTAAATGTTTGTGAACAAAGTTTTTCTCATTTTTGGTTGTTTCCTAATGTTGTGTTGCAGGATACAAGGCTTGGCACATGCGACTCACATTTGACCGTTTGCCTGGATATACAAACCTTCACCGATGCAAACTATGTGGCAAAGTTGTAACGCACATACGCAACCACTACCATGTTCATTTTCCTGGGCGCTTTGTGTGTCCATTCTGCCGAGCTACGTATACCCGCAGCGACAATCTACGCACACATTGTCGTTACAAACACCCACGCACTAGTCCTGATGTTGTCAGCAAGGTTGTTACAACGCTTTCCCCCAAAAGCAGTGACGATCCTTCATCAACATAGTTTATTTTGTGTGTTACTTACTTTTTTTTAAACAAAATGGACCTTAACAAACAGTACTATAGTATATATTTAACACACTTATATCAGCTGTTACATTGTTGACCTCATAATAAGAATAAATTACTACACTCTCTACTTGGGATTAATGGAAGATAAATATTAATAATCAATAATTGCTTAATAATCAAAGAAAAGTCTTTATCTTTTAGGTTTTATATTAATATACAGAATTTGATGTTCAAATTGTAACTCTTGACCTCCATAGTAACTAATACCATTCTATAATATTCTTTGACAGTTTCTGTATAAATCTTTTAAATTTTTTAACATATTTAGGAATATGCAGAAAACTATATATAAGGGTTTTTTTTTGTTTATATATATATATATATATATATATATATATATATATATATATATAAGTAAATATGTTTTTTCCCAATTCATGTATTGTCTCAATCGCAAAGTATTTGTATTATTTTTGTGAAAAAGAAGTGTTATAATGAATTAATTAATTATATTGTCAGTACTGTTTGTTTTGAACCATACTGTACTTGCTATTATATTATTATTGTGTATTTTATGTTTATCTTTTAAGCTTCAGTTACAAAGGCTGTGTATTTTGTGTTTGTTGTTAGTGTTTTTAGTGGAAACAGTTTTTCATATTAATTTTTATATTTTTGAAAAATATAAAAATTTAAAATATGACTCCTAGCTATATTATGAAAACTCTAAAGAGCTGCATGTTAAAAACATATTTTTTAAATTAAATTATATTTTTTTATTATTTTCTAATTTAATTAGAGACATATAAACACACACACACACACACACACACACACACATATATATATATATATATATATATATATATATATATATATATATATATATATATATATATAAATCTAGATTAGATACAAGAAAATCTATCCAATGTTTGTTAACTTTTGTTTTTTGAGATTTGAAATAGAAAAATTGCATAAATATTTCTGGATATTATGCAGAACTTTGTGATTACGAAGTTGGTTTTTCGTTGTACAAAAAAAATTGCACAAGCTTGGTGTAATGCTGTTGTTAAGCATGTTGTAATGTTATTAAATGTTATTTTCTAAGTTTTTCTTCATAATTGTTTATTTACAAGGCTGACAAAAAAATGATTTACAATTACTTAATCTGATTCTGTTTGGTGTAATATTGGGACAGGCTGTGCTGGGATGATTTTCATCATATGATTTTTGGTGGTCAATTTTTTTTCTTTAATGCATTTACTAAACAGAACTATACAGTATTGTTTTGTAATATTGGACAATTAGTTACGAAAAGGAGTCATTAATTGCATCCTAATGCAATTGTCAGGTTCATATAACAGTTTTATTTCATTTTCATTGAGGGAAATTTCAAACTGATAACATATGGTAATGGTAACTCAGTATCATGGTATGGTTAGGTTAGTTCATCATGGTCTTTATAGACGGTAAGCTAAATTTATAAGTAGTTCTGACCATCTAGGGAGTAGCTAGCCCACCTTCATTATATCAACATGAATAAACTAAAGATTTTTTTTAAAACTGATCAACATAAAAGTATCAATATAATAATTAATTTAATTTATATTTTTTCCAATAAATATGGGAGATTGATGTGCAGCGTAAATAGTCTCCCTATATTAGCTATTTGACTCGAATTGTATTCTTTCACTCTCCAGGTCCAAGATGTAATAAATTTTTGGTTGCCATATACGAATAATAATAATAGAACTTAAACAGCAAGTATTGTTTGTTAAAAAGATGAATTTAGTAAAATTAGGATATATTTGTTACTAATCTTATTCTCCCCAAGAAACCATTACTTTAGACAATCTTACTTTTAGAACTTGTAGTAGAGGCAGACAAATTTTGTATTCAAAATTAAGGCTTAGCTCTGTTATGTTCATTCTGTCCATATTTGGTATGTTATCATTCTCACACATGCAAATAGTCTTAATGTTGTTCTATTCTTTTGTGTCTCTTATTTTAAGTTAATATTTCTCTGTGATACAAGGTTAAAACTTAAACCATTTTTTTAATACAATTTACAAGTCAAAATATGATGCTATTGGATTTGAATGCTTTAAAGTTAAGACAAGAACAGGTTATTTAATATAATATTTAAAATGTGTCTTTTGTTACTGATGCACTTTAAACTCATTACAATATTAATATTGTAACTGTCACATATTACCTTAATACCTATTGTTTCAAGATACAGCATGCTTGTGTTTTAAATGCATCCTTTAATATTCTATAATGAGACTGTAATTATTACTGTGTTAGTGCCTTTTAATTCATCTATCTCAAATGTGTTTCCAGAAATTCTAAATAACTAAGTGTAAGTGTAAATTGTTACAATGTTTTAACATTGCTTACGTATTACATTCTATATATAATATATACTTTATTAGAGAATTAGTGAAATGTGCCTACTTAAAAATAAGCTAATCAGTTTTGATGGATGTTTCAGTAAAATGTATAAGTAGGTAGAAAATTAATATACACAATTTTTTATAGGTTAGTCTCTAATTACTTGAAACCACACTGTTAACCTTCTATGGAAACTTTTTATGATACTTTGAAGAACATCAAATTGAATTTAAATGACTTCACAAATACTGTCTAGTATGCCAAAAACTATTTTAAACTATGTGGCTTAAAGATGTACAAAAGACTTGTTTAGCTGAGAGCACAGATATACCAAAAATAAACCGATCTGATGCCTAAAATAGCAAAAATCACAAAAATTTACAATTTTTAAACCCAATTTTATATGTACAAAATAAAATTAAAAGTTTAAATTAATATTTATTGTAAGGTATGTAAAAAAAGTAAAATCATTTTTAAGCTTTCCCTTGATTACTGGGAAACAAAAAGAAAAGTAAATTATCTTTCAAACTCATTAGCTGCCGAAGGTGTATTGGCCTTTTTATATTAGTCCATATGTGCTCACCAAATAATATTTCAGCAGAAATAATATAAAATTTAATTAACAAGGGATTGGGTGAACTTATTAGACACCGTAATTCAACTTGCTTTCAGAATATACAGAGCGATTCAAAATTACACAACAATCTTTTAAGAGCTGATTCTATACATAAAAATATGAAAATCGTTCATAAATATATGCCCAAAAAAGGTGTCAATTTTTCACTAGCTGCCATTTTGTTTTTTAAGAAAATATTTTGTATCTTCAGAATTAATTAATAAAATTCAATTGGCATCCTTCTTTACCTGATATAGGTCTAATTTTAAAAAAACCTTTAATTTTTACCCATTTTAAAACAGTTGACATTAAAAATATTATGCCAAAATAAATCAATAACAGTAAATTTTAGTGTCAAATATTAAGATACCTTTTTGTAGCCCTTTTAATTTTGTATCGAATATGTAACGTACAAAAATATGAAGGAAGTAAAGTGCAAAGCTGAACAAATTTCTTCAAGGTGTTGCAAACATGTTTATAAACAAAACAGAATGGTTGGCATCTCACTGACTTAATTTTTCATTTAATAAAGGAAAGTGTATATAAACCAAAGTGCTTTTTGGTCCATATTTTTTTTTTTTTTAATTCAATGTTAAATATTTTTAGAATGAAATGTTTAAAAAAAGGCTCACTACATATTTTACTGTTAGCCTATGTATTTAAAAAAAAGAATAATATTTGTAATCTCAAAATATTCTATTTTGTGTTTAAAATAACATATATTTTATAAAATAATTTATTGTATACTTGGCTTAGTAGTGTTTTTTAATGAGTGTTAAATTGCTCAATGTAATTGTTGACATTTTACAACATAAAGCACCCTTACCAAAACACAGCAATATGCAACCAGCAGTACACTCAATGTACTGCTTCATATCATTTACAGATTTCTATTGCAAAATGAGCTTTTGCAGCAACCATTGTAAGGCTCATCAATCCAATGATTATTACATTATTAGAAGTGATGTTGCTTGTAAAACCAGGATGATGGATATCACTTGTTGTATAAAATGCTGCTAATATCAAGAGTGAAAAGCTGAATGCAAAAACATATTTTAAAATAGGGAAATAATACTTTCACTGATTACATAGTTATTCATTTTGGCTATACCCAATTACTCCAATTGAAATGCCCAACTAATGTTCTAAAAATTACCTATTATAAAAAATTACTAAATATTTCACTTCATCAAAGTTTAATTTTATTTTATTTCACTTTATTTATTTTTTTTATAAACAGATACAATTTATATATATATATATATGTATATATATATATATATATATATATATATATATATATATATATATATATTTACTTATTTATTTATTTATTTATTTGTATGTATGTATTACTGGTTGTATGTTGCTTATTGGTTCAGTGTGATTCTATTTTTGATAGAGCTGAAAAATATTGTACATGTTGATTTTTTAAAATTTTATCATAATATATATATTTTATAACTATTAACACTATTTTATAGTTTTTAAAAATATATGAGGTGTGACAAATAATGGGGCTGATCTGAGAAATATACATTATTGAATACATATTACAAATAGCTCTTAATTCCCTTCAACATACTCTCAGTGTCTATCTGTTACACTGCTATATATGGTAAAGCACTTGTTTTCACTATCTGAAGCAGTCCTGTAGGTCTTTTAAGTTTCCATCCACTTCAGTAAGTCTCCCGTTTTGCCTTGACCTCTTCTACAGACTGAAAATGTGCTCACTGTAATGCTTTTTTCACTTTTTGATACAGGTAGTAGTTGCATGGAACAAGAACTGGTGAATGTGGGGAATTTTAGAGTACAGTACTCTTATTTGCAAAGAACTGCTCCGTAGGAAGTGTTGTCCTGGTGCAGCAGCCATAAGTTATTGTTTTACAGATCTAATCTTACCGTTTTTTCTTAACAACTTCCTTACTATTATTCTCAACTTATCAGTACCTCTGTGTAGTATTTAGCTACACAGACAAATTTTAAGATAAAGTCTGTATTTAAGATGACAGTCTTAAAATTTTAAAAAAAATAATGAGAATGACTTTTTTTTCTTCTTTGAGAGTGGAGTCTTCTAGTGCAGGATTGGCGCTTTCCTTTAGGGTCATTTTTGAAAATCCACATTTTGTCACATGTGATGACTTTTTCTATAAGTTTAAGCTCTGCTGTGATTTGCTCATATGTCAGGTTTTTTTTTACCATATTTGCACAAACTTTCATCATTTGCAAATCCTCATGCAAAAATTTATCTTTATGTCTCTGTCAATGTTCATACCATCATCTGAATATTTAAAACATTAATCTTTCCACAAAATTTCTTTAATTTTCTGAATATTTTCATCAGTTCTTGACATCACATGTCAACCAGAAAATTCATCATCTTCAACTTCCCTATGACCTTCCAAAAATCTTGTGTCATTCAAAAAATTGAGTGTCATACATGCAGTTATCTCCAAAACACATTCTTTATCAGTTGTAAACATTCATTTGGATGTTTCTTTAACTTCATGAGGAATATGAGATTCTTGCTCTTCTTAATTTTTAAGCTTATCTTGATCATGTCATTCAGACAAAACACTGTTCCACTCAAGCAGGTAAATGACAAAACAACTAGACAAGAGAGAGAGAGAGAGAGACAATATGGCTGTATGAAAAGCATCAAGGGCAACTATATTACATCCCCGTTCACTCTCCAACCCTAATGGCTTGTGCATGAGCAATCCCATTATTTAATTATCACACCTTGTATTAAGCAAAAATTTACCTTAGATATTTAAAAGCTTTAAAAGACAGGTTCTTTATACCTGATGATGTTGTTAAGGGAAAACAGTGTCAATTAAACAGATTTTCAAAAACACTGATATGGTGTGCAAAACTCTTTAAATTTGTGCAATACAACAAATTTGTGTAAATACACAACATTTATAGTATGTTAACATTTATAAAAAATTGTTTAATTCTAACAATGTGTGATATCTTTACTAGTTGCTAAGATTATTAAGAAAAATATGGTGCAAATAATTAAAATAATATGTGCCATTTTTTTATCTGTGAACCAGTTTATTTTTGTGCAATAACATTATATGTTTTTTTGTTTAATAATTTGTTCTTTATATAAAGTTTTGTAATAATATATCTTTAAATGTATGTATTAATAAATTTAAAATATATAAAAAGTGGTTTATTCTTCAAATAATATGTCCCATGTTATTTAGTTCTAGGCAGTCCAGAAATGAACTAAAATTTCAAGAAATTATTCTATGGGTCAAAACAAGGGGGAAAATTTCATTAGAGACATGGCTTAGCTCATTTTGTTTAGTTGTGTGTGTTTATTATTGTTTGTGTGTATGTGATTTTTACAAATTTAATTTTCATTCCATTATTGTTAGAACATTTGATAAAAACTGGAAATTTGGCAGATAGGTGTAAGTTATCATCTAATATATACAGTATTTTTAAAAAGAGATCAGGCTGGTTGGCCAATAAATTTCAAGGTGACAAAAAATCCCAAATTACATGATTTATGTAAACATTATAGTTTCCTAAAAAAATTATAACCCAATATAGACAAGCTAAATATCAAAAGGTGCACAATGTCATAATGAATTAGCCTAAATACTGTTCTTAATTTTTTCTCAAAGTGTGTCTATATCAAACACATGTTACATTCTATATTACATTCCATATGCTATGTTACATTCTATATGCTATATTCAATATAGCAAGAATAGGCATTTTCTTTGCTTTTATCGTTGATTTAAATGTTTGTATTAGTAGTAGAAGTGTAAAAAACCCAGCTATACGCGAAGTGTGGCTGCTCGCCTGTTTCTCTACAGAGTCAATCCTGCTAGGAAATAATAAATACAAAACTAGTAGTAAGTGGTATTATACCGTATTGCATAATAGCTCCCTTTTTTTTTGTATTATTCAATTTTTTGTGGCAAGTTTTAATCATGGATCTGATAACAATTGCAAACGCTAGAATTCAGTACCTCAAACTAAATCACTTGAAATAATGGTTTCAGTCTTACTATGATGGCAGGGCAAAAAGGTTAGTTTCCAATGTAAATTATCTACGTTATTGATAATTTGAATTAATAGTGAGTCTGTGAAAAGTTATAGAAACCTTTGGTTCAAACAATTTTTTATTCGTCTTATTTCCTTACTGTCTATACATATGTATCTCATTAATATGAAAAATAGTACAGTATTAGTGCTATGTTTTTACCTATGTTCAGAAACA
This sequence comes from Callitettix versicolor, assembly GCA_022606455.1. Taxonomy (NCBI): domain Eukaryota; kingdom Metazoa; phylum Arthropoda; class Insecta; order Hemiptera; family Cercopidae; genus Callitettix; species Callitettix versicolor. Next base: position 24,271,553 of record CM040184.1, on the reverse strand, counting down.
GTAATGACATAGGAGAGAGAACTTCTTTGTTTTATAATCTATGGACTTAAAGTATAGACAATAACCACAGATTGTACACTTTTAACTATAAATACGTTACTGGTATGGTCATGCCGGTTTTGTTTTTGTATTTTCGCGTTTGTTTTGATTTAAGGAATGGTATTAATATGTAACTGACGTTCGGGACAAAGTGAAAGTGGAGTTCTAGAATACTGCCTTTAATTTAAAAAAATAATTAATAATTTCATTTTATATAATGGCACACAACAAGCAAGTTGTCCCATGGTTTGATAAGTATGTTCATTTTAAAGGGTTCAGGTTTAACCTCCAATTCTGATGGTTAACCACATTTTTATAGATTTTTAAATTTATCATAGGCTATTAATTAGATCATTTTTTTTACCTGTTACAGTTATGGTTTATTTGTAACATGTTTCTGCTTTAAATCCTACATTATAAAGAAAGTAGACAGTCAGGGACTGGTTTTGGCATGAATGACTGAATTTTTTACTATTATTATTTAATTATTTTTATACATATATTTTTTTTTTTGGTGGTTAACGTCTGACTATTGTGCACACTTGGGCTAATGCAGACGGTGGGATGATTTTATAGCGTATGAGAATGCCAAGCCCTCGCCGGGAATTGAACCCGGGTCCTCGGGGTGAAAGCCTAGTAAGCTATCCACTAGGCCACCAAGGCGGCCCAATTATTTTTATTTATTTTTTTTTCTTAGATGCATACAGGAAGGGATTTAAATTTTTAAATGAATATAATATTTGTGATTTTGGGATTCAAAAATTGATATTGGTCATATTCATTAAATAATTTAACAACACAAATGTAGAAAATAGACATTTTAAAAATTACCAAGAACAGTAAACATAACCTCATTTGAAATGGTATTGAAACTGTTGTGCGAAATCAGCTGTTTAGAAGTAGTCACTTCAAGTGGACATATATACAAGAGCAATTATATAGCCTATGATGCTGTTAGGTATGTGATACCGAAATCAAGCATGATGTGAAAGCAAATGTTTATACCCATATTTTGTCAACCGTGACCATAAAAGTTTTTACTTCAATAATATAAAGTGCATATACATAAATAAATAAATTGTTTAAATAAATATAAAATGCATAAATACTAAAATTACAGAAGTTGATCAATTTCAGAAATTAACCTTATTTAATAATATTAGGGGTTGTTAGTAAAAAGAATGTTAGGCTAATGTAGCATATTTGTAAATTTTGAGTCTGCCCATATATTTTTGTATAATGGTACTCAGAATAACTAGATGGCTATTTTCAGGAAGGAAATTGTTAACATTTCCGTAGGAATGCTGTTTTAGAGAAATATTTTTTGTTGTGTGTGTGTGTGTGTGTGTGTGTGTGTGTGTGTGTGTGTAACCGGAAATTGTTTTTTAAAACTGCCTTTGATCGCACTGTTTTACTGTTTTTTTAAAGAATTCATGTTTTTGAACAATACCGTGCTAAATTTTTTTATAAACTAACAGAAAATCGGCAGTTTATGCAATTAGATAGGCTTAACAAAAGCTGCTTAAATTACTATAATTATTTGTAATAAAACAATTTTATTCATAAAAATAATACAAAAAATATACTGTTTGGTTAGCAAAAAAATAATTTTTAACAAACCATTCTGATTAAAATAACCAGCAAAAGAACAAGTCGGCCATGAAGGATCGTGAATAAAAAACTACCTCAGCTACAAGAAGTTTTATTAAATGTTTATTTTAGAATATCACTATCAAAAAGAATTTATAAAATGCGCAGTAATTAAAATAGCCTAAATGATATCGATGGGTTATCTAAATGATATTAATGGTGTTTCTTTGAAGTAAATTGTTTCTTTAGGTAAATTGGTAATAAAATTTTATTGTGAATTAAAAAGCAACAGTACTTTAAAATCTGAAATGTACTCTGAAAATTAATATGTGAGCTATTGTTCAGTTTGTAGCTATATAAATGGTTCAGTGTTGCATATTTGGCTAATTGGTGTTTCAATGATGACACCACAACATTGACAATACCATTAGTTTAATTGTAATTTTAGGAGGAGATCTAAATCTTATCTCCTCAGTAATAATCAATTTAATGCATTTTTTTAGTAGTACAATAATTAGATTAGCCTTCTATCTGCCAAATTTGCTGCTTGTACCACATGTTGGCCATGTTGCATTATAACCTAGTACCTCCTTATTCATGCTATTGTTAATAATACTGCTGGTACTTATATAAAATGTGTTAGTTATTATAGGTGTTTTTCAAGATAAGGTGTTAACATTTGTTTCATGGTATGATAACTATCTTATACTTTTTATACCTTATTGCCTACATAAAATAATATGTTAAAAGTGTATTTACTTAGTTTAATATAAGTTCAGTTTGAAGATATATGTTTATGAACATAAGCTTTATTTATGTTGAAATTTAACTGTCTATACTTATTCTTAAAAACTCATTGGTTTTGTTTTCAGACAAGAATGGCAGGAAGTTTACAATTATGCCTATTCTATGGATCCAGTCTTGCAGAAAAAAGCATATCAACAAATGGTTTTATGGGGGTCCAGGTAAAATGAGTTAGGCACTAAACATAAAAAAATATAGTATTTTATTATAAGTTAGGCTGTTTTTAAGTAATCTTGTGTTTGTTGACAATTAGCAACTGTGGCATTTTTCAGGGTTCCAAATTTGAGTATGGGTGTAGAATGTACACAGACTTTCCTTCACATTCGTATCTGTGAAGCAAAGAAAAGAGATGATGGAAATGTGACATTTGAAGACATTGATTTGAAACCCATTTATTCTACTGCTATATTGAGGTTTGTAATTAGTTATTTAACTCCTTTCTATACCTTAGAAGAAGTTTTGAATTTCTTTCTTTTTTTAAGTAGTATTCTTGAGTAGGCTATATTGTAAAATATGTATGCAAAATATAAGAATTTGTTTTCACAATTATTATGAAATTTAGTTCAACCTGCTATTCACATTCAGGGTTAGTGGATTTTGTTAATATTTAACAATCATGTTTCAGTATTTGAATGTTACGGGGTTGTGAAACACTGACAATATTAATTTTTATAGATTTTTAAATCATCTGCAAGGTTTGAGCGATCACAAAAAGACCTTGTACCAGTTGGCAAGCATGTATAACATCCCTGATTGGATTGTGAACATGAGGCATGAGACAGCTCATGGCAGCAGACTGCCTTCTTTACTGCTTTTAAGAGATGCTGCTGATTGTATTTATGATTGGCTGAATGTAAGTATGGCTAGGTTTTGTGTTGTATAAATTTTCATATCGCAAAATCATAATTATAACAAGTAATAAGGAAATTCAGTAAAGGGATACAAATTTATAATTGTTAGCTAGTTCTTGGTAACTAGATGGATCAGCAAATTTAAAGAAAATACTAATAAAAGACAATTACCATTTGAGGGTAAATTAAAGAAAGAAATAAACCCAACAGAAAGCAGGGTTTATTTATTATTATATTATTATTATTTGCTGGTTTTTTAATGTAGGCCTATTTCTGAACCAAAGTTTCATTTAAAATTTGGTATACTGACTTGAGTTATACCGATTTGGCCAAAATGTGAGCAGGAGGTAAGGTGAACCAATTTTGTTAAACTAGGCTGTTTTTCAGGTTTTTTTTCAATAACAGGTGTTCTGGGTTATTTTAGGTTTTAAGGATAACTTAACAAATATGTTGTTTGGGGGGGGGAGGCATTTATAGACTACAAAAAACACTTCTAAACTTTTTTTTTAAAGATTAAAAAATATTCTCAGATATGATCAAATGAACTACATGCCAAATTTCATTAACTAGTTAATTAGCTTAAAAGCTGCTGATGGTTTTGTTTTATCCCAAAGTGTAAGTGTTAATTTCAAATTTTCTAAAATGACTTTTAGTTATGAAGCTTAATATATCATCAAAGTATGACTGAATAATGGTGTTTAAAAGAATACCGATTTTTCAGTTTTTGGTAGTTCTTGAACTCATTGTTGGTACTATGATGAATGTTATAGTATGCATCTGTGTTTGAGCAGTTCAACATTAGGATTCCATCAGTGAACCAATAAAAATGTGTTAAAACATTCCCGGCATATTTATTAATTGTTATAAAAACTTTCACAAATACGTGTAATGATTATAAATTTTCATAAATGGTTTCAGAAGTGAAAATATTTGTTGTTTTAGTTTGGTTTTCAATAATATTATTATTGAAGCAAGGTTTTCAATAATATTATTAAAATATAAATCATCCAAAAGTGAAAACAATTAAGATGAATTTACCTGTCAGTATTGAAACTACATTGCTGTGAACGTGTAAAAATATTGAGCTGCCATTAAATGATCAACATTTGCATGGAAGTTATCGTCCCCTGACATTTTGATTTTGTTGATTTTGATCTTTTATTTAATTTTGTTTTAATGTTTGATTTCATTGTTAGTATGTTGGTTAAATTTTATAATATTATTTGTCATGGCGTATATACCTCAATTAAATCCTCCAGGAGAATTTGTATTAACTGGTAATGTGTATGAAAATTAGATAAAATTGAAAAGATTTCAGTGCATATTACAGCAACTGGACTTGTTAAAAAAAAATGTTAGTTTCTATATTATTGACTTGTTTGCCTTTATTTCACTAATCATAATTTCAAAAGATATTGACATTTTCAGTAGTTTTAATTTTGACTCTGATGATGAATATGTGACATGACGAATATCCATGTAAGGACTGCAGTTGGCGCAAAGTAGAAAAGAGTGTCAAGAATCCTGATGATACAAGCAGAACTGGGAGAAAGTTTTGGATCCATGCTTAATGGTGCCAGATTTAATCAGAAAAACATTATTGGAATGGATATGATATGTATGTTAACGATGGAATTAAATTTCAAAAAAGATATAAAAAGGAAAATTGACAACAAAAATATTATTTTGTAATTTGAAGATTTTATAGAAGAAGGCATACTTTGTCACATTATCGACAGTTGTACAAGATGTTTAATTAAACAGAGAAGTCAAATAAATCCAAATATTGTAAATGCATTTTGTGACAAGGATACTAACACCAATGAGCATCATCCAGAATTAGACACAACATGATCGATGAGACTTTACGGACCGACTAGAATTTAAACAAACTCCAAAAGGCACAACTCAGGACGTTGCAATAAATATATACATCACCTTAAGATAAAAGAAGACAAGACAGTAGAAAGGCCAGCACTACTGTCTTATTTGAACATAAGGTCTACATATAGATTGGGTACTAAATCGAAAGTCAATCATTGATCACCATGGGAAAATCAATAACCCCTGCCTGACCCTGTCGATAAATAACCTATTGCCACACCCGAGGCTGCCAGCACAGTGACCAAGATTCAGCCTGGGAAGCTATCGACTGATCAGCACAGCGATTGAGGCTGTGCCCTGGAGGCCGATCCACTGTCTGTGGCCAAGCTTTGAGACCACGGCTTGGTGGTGTGGCTGGGAAATAAGACACACACAGTATAGTATGAGTATGTTTTATTATATTTGTTGACAAACACCTTCTCTGTACAGGAGTTTAAAAATACCTTGTACTTGCAGCAGTGTGACCAACTGAGGCCACGGCTTGGCGGTGTGGTTGGGAAATAAGACACACATAGTATAGCACGAGTATGTTTCTTTTCACATATTCACCTGGCAAATATCCTCTTGTGTATGGGAGTTTAAAAATACCGTGTACCTGTGGCAGTGTGGCCAACTTGAGCGTAATCTCGGCATCACCAAGGCAAGGGGAAATAAATGTGACTAACTCAAGAGAAATAAGACAGTATAGTATGAGTATGTTTTATTATATATCCACCTGGCAAACATCCTCTCGTATATGGGTGATACAATTGCATCATTTAAAAATACAGTTGCAATTGCAAATTGCGTTTTTCACTGTGACACACACACTTTAATATGTGTTAAATATAGATGTTAAACTATATATAAACATATTTGTAGTGTTAAATTCACTGATGTATGTATGTATGTGAGAATGAGAAAGAGAGGACACTATACTTACAATCAAATAAGATTGTAACGGTAAATTCACTGAAAAGATTAATATAATACGTGTTTGATAGCAACTATCAGACTGAGGCAATAATGTGTGTTCCACAAACTTCTATATATTTGTGTCTGGGATGTGTGCAAAACATTGCGTCACCTTCACAAACAAGAGAAAGTAATCTTTTCCTACATATTTGACTATGTGGGATCGAGGTCTATTTTGTTTGTGCATACATGTGTGTCATATAGATCTATGCATGTAGGGTAGACTTTAGACTCGGGTACCACGAGGGACATCTAAATCCTCTCAATTGATGCAGCTAGTCTGCACCCCTGCAGGGAAAATAGATGTTAGAGTAAGGGTAGTTTATAAGAGTTGTTGAATATTATTGATTACTTATTCATATTAGTAATATGAAGGGGTTGTTTTTTTTTGTCCTTCTGGGTTTTTTTTTCAAACGAATTCAATGTGGATTGTTCGATCAATGCAACTTAATAAATTCACGATTTAACGGCTTCTTAATTGCAAAAATAACGATCCTTCTTGTATCGATATAGGAATATTTTACAGTGTAGATAAAATTTGTACTTGTATTGTAAATAATTAATCACAATATGAGTTCACCTGTTATTTTAAAATTTAATTAGTTTTTAGAATTGTAAGTTGTTATGTCTTTAATATAAAATTATCTTGTAGTTCACTCGAGGTTAACTGGCTTAAAGCTTACTTTGTTATTAAAGCATTTTGTTCTGTCAAACAATTTTGTAATATTTCAGCATCATCAACTCATCTTAATTTTAAGTCCTTTTGCTTAATCACAATATTCATACAAATCCTTTCTAGTGTATGCATATATGTGTGCAAGGTATACCTCAAAATGTCATTACATCAATCTCATTTTATTATTTACTTTCAGAAAAACTACTGGCAAAAAGAATTGCAACGTATGCAAGACATAGTGATAGAACCAAAGGCTTCGAGAGTTTTTGACAAAACCTTGGTGGAGACATTTATGAAAAAGTCTTTGGAAGTTTGGAAGTGTTTTAAGTTGTACCAGCTTGGAGAGTACAAGAAAACTCAGTGTGTTTGTCGAGAAGAGCTCTGGTAAATATAAACAGAGCTTATAAAGTTGTCCTTTAAAATGCATTGGGTCATATAAAGTTGTGCTATTGGGTCATTATCCGCCTTTTTTAGTTTTTTTTCCAGCGAAAAACCGTTAAGGTTATCATCGCCGAGGCACGATATTAATAAAATAAAATTTAGGAATATCACAAAATAACAAATAACACAAATTTAAAACAACATACGATAACAGCTATAATAAATACTATTCCTAAAACTAGTTAACAGTAAAATGTAACAACAAATAAATAAATAAATAAAACTAAACAACAAGGAAACAATAAAAAATTCAGATAAATAAATAGCCACAAATATACAACTTGTTGCAGGGCTGTAAAGAGACCCTGCAATATTATTTTAAGTTAAATTTTATTTAATAAATTCAGACGATGAAAGAATTTTCGGTCAATGGCCGAGACACTATCTCCCAACGTCCTCTGCATACTATTCCCCAGACCACATACACGCCATATATTTTGGAAACCATCACAGTCTGGCAATATATGTCTTACTGTAATGGTTTCTCTACAAAATCAGCACGGAGGCGGGACCCCACATTCCATCAGAAATCCATGTGTTAACATAGAATGGCCAATGCGAAGGCGGGTAACCACAACCACTTCTCTACGACTTGCACGTATTGATGACCCCTAAGGACAAACAGTATTTTTAATTACCCTCAATTTGTTACTGCTTATAGCTGCCCATTCATTTTCCCACTGTAGAAGAATTAAATGTTTTACGTGACAAAGAAAGTCAGACAAGATTATACGTTGAGTGCATGGCGGCAGAAAAGTAGTTTCCTTTGTCGCATTATCCGTTACAGTGTTTCCAAATATTCCACAATGACCAGGAATCCAGATAAATGATATTCTTGCACCTCGTAGTTCAAGTCTATGGATAGAGCACAGAATATCTTGAACCAGAAGGTTTACCGAATACATATCCCGGATTGCCTGGAGTGCACTTTTTGAATCTGAACAAACTACGTAATGCAAACTATCGAATTCAATAGTGTTTAGAGCCTTTAAGATGGCAAAGAGTTCGGCTGTAAAGACACTTCAAGTTGAGGGTAATCAATACTTATACGTTTTGTCCAGTGAGCAAAATGCACACCCAACTTTGTTATTCATCTTAGAACCATCTGTAAAAATAAATTTAACAGATGGATATGAATCAGTCAGTCGAGAAAACTCACATTGATACACAATGTTAGGAGTGTTGTCTTTCAGGTATGCACACAAGGAGAAATCAAAGGTCGGCATATTAATTTTCCATGGAGGGACAAGACAAAAGGACCTTTCAAACATTTGGGGTAGTTCAATACATAAGTCTTCAAAAAACCGGGATGTTCTAATGCCAACAGGCACAGTAGCATGCGATCGGGATTCATATTGTTGGAGCAACTGATTGTGGAAAATTGTATTATAAGCAGGGTGCCACGGTTTACATAATAAATTACATACGTAACTCAGTTGTAACTGTTGTCTACGACGAAAGAGTGATGGTTCGCCAGCATCGGCAAGAATACTCACGACTGGACTTGAGCGGAAAGCACCAGAAACAAGACGGATTGCAGAGTGATGGACGGGATCTAGTTTCTTTAAAGTGGATGGTCGAGCAGATGAATATACAATACTGCCATAATCAATTCGTGAACGAATTACAGCACGGTAAAACATTAGCATACTGGTCCTATCAGCGCTCCATCGAGAACTACTAAGAACCCTCAACATTTCGAGGATTTTGGTGCATTGTAACTTTAAATCACACACGTGAGAATTCCAGGATAGCCTTTTGTCGAATATTAGACCCAAAAATTGAACAAATGGAGGGGTCCGGAACTGTATACTATCTAGAAATAATGTAGGAGCCTGGATCTGTGGACGGCGACTGAAGGCAATGCACTGAGTTTTAGCAGCAGAGAATTTAAAGCCAGTAGATCTCGTCCATGTCTGCAACCTATTTATTACCAGCTGAAGAGTTCTTTCAGCTGTTGCCATGTTTCTGGTGCTTACATAAATAGCAAAATCATCCACAGAGAGCGAACATCGAACAGGGGACTGCACATTAGCAGTAATTCCATTGATTGCGATAGCAAACAAGGTAACACCTAAGTACACTGCCCTGTGGAACACCATTGTCTAAGTGGAATCGATCTGAAACTGTAGTTCCAAGACGTATCCTAAAGTACCTATTAGACAGGAAATTTGTAATAAAAGCAAGAATTCTGCCTTGTATAACCCATGATTTTAAAATGTTTAGTATTCCTCTTCTCCATAACCTTAATCTTGGAGTAAACAAGGTTGTCAGGACTGGGAGCTGAATCCTTGGTGGATAGCAGTGCAGATTCTAGCTCACGTAGAATAAACAGACTGTTCAGAGGATCATCATCAGAAGTACCGACAGTGAAAGGCAGTTTTTCTAATGTGCTTTTGTGTTTACAAAAGGCAGTGTGAAGAGGAAAAACTTGCAAAGAATGACCCTAAAAGGTTTACAATATCGGAACTGTCAGAAACCAATGATCCGTTCGCCTGTTGAAGTCCCATCAATCCTACAGATGTAGGCGGACCAGAAATGGAACGTAATTTCTTCCTCACAACAGATGTAGGTATTGTTCTACATATTGTTCCGATGTATTGGGTCCAAGAATCCTTTCTGCTTTGCCTGAATATTCTACGAGCTTTTGCACGAAGAACTTTATATTGCTCAAGGTTTTCACTTGTCGGGTTTCTATTGAATCTCCTCAGAGCTTTTCTACGTAGACGTAACACCTTCCTACACTCCTCGTTCCACCAAGGGACAGGTGGACTTGAAGGGCGTACTGAAGTTTTTGGAATAGTTTTTTCTGCTGCTTGTAAAATGTTTTGAGTAAATTTTGACACTATAGTGTTTATACAGTCATTATATTCAATGTCTGGTGATACAAATTTCTTCATAAATTCCTCCCAATTTGCTTTTTCAGAATCCAATGCGACAGGCGCTGATCCGGACGAGGAAAATTACGAAATGAAATATTAATGGGAGTATGATCACTGCCATAAAGATCAGGTAATACCGACCATTCAAACTTCGTTGTCACAATTGGACTGCAGAATGACAAGTCAACAACGATCCAATTGCCAGTAGATGCTGCTAAGTGCGTATGGGAACCGTTATTAAGAAGACATAAATCCAATTCGGACCTTATCCTTTCAATGCCTTTTCCTCTAGAGTTACAGGCTGATGAACCCCATGCAGTATGATAAGCATTAAAATTGCCTAATAATAATATCGGCGGTGGCAACTGGCATATTAAGTCACGTACTTCATGATTTTGGAAATTGTAATTAGGCGGCAACAAATATAGGCTGCAGATTGTAAGTTTGAATGGTACGGTTATTTGAACGGCAACGGCGTGTTCATTAATACTGCATTAATGTAAATATGTAAATTTAATACATTCATTAAATACTACATTAACAAAAACCGACTCGATAGAGTTATGAGCCAAAATGGCAACACCACCTTTTGCTCTTTCCTCCGTGACGAAATCAGATCTAGCAATGGAATAACCCCTAAAACTGAAAGTGTGAGATTCATGGAGGTGAGTTTCTTGAAGACATATTATCAAAGGTGACGCATCTCTCACAAGAATTTTCAAATCCTCAGTATGGCTTCTTATCCCATTGATATTCCATTGTATCACGTTATGATTAATTAGATTAGCAGACATTGAAATATAATAACTAGTACACAATAGGATTTAATTTAGATTTGTCAGTTGTACATATATCAGGTTTATCCAAATTCACGGACATCGAATCACTACTGTGACTGATGTCCGAGTCAGATGATTTTTTAAATTTAATTTGTGGAGGTTTACTAGTGGGATCTCCTTTAAGACTTTTTTCTATTTTTTAACAGGTTTGTTTCCTGCAATGTCAGATTTTTTATTTTTTTTTTAAACCAACTGACAGAGGAGCTTGGTTCTTCGATTTCTTCTTCAAAAAATATTCCAGGCCAGGAGAGATCTTCTTGTCAACAGGCTTAAGTACGTGTGACTTTAACAGAAGTGGTTTTTTTGATACAGTCATTTTTGTAGTCTGGCTTACATCGGTTGTGTCAGGAGTAAGAGGTGCCTTAACATTAGATGATGTTAATTTTTTTGAAGCAGATGATAGTGGAGTCAGAGTAGGTGTGGTACATGATGGTACAGAAACTTGTTCAGATGTAGAAGCAGGAGTAAAACCTTTAGAAAGTAGGGCCATCAGTTGTGCTATCTGTTCCATCAGAACTTGGACGGTCTTGGTGAGCTCACTACAACTAGTGCAGGATGGCTTCTTGCTGGTAGAGACAACCGTGCCATCAACCGGAGACTTTGATAGCTTGTATAACTTTCTGGCTTCAGAAAAAGAAATTTTATCCGTAGTCATGATAGTTAATATTGCTTTTTCTTCTTTATATTTTGGACAGTTCAAAGATCGAGCAGGATGATCACCCTCGCAATTTGGGCACTTTGGATCATCCTTACAGTCCTTACTATCATGACCTTGGACACCACAATTTCCACATACTACAGCTTTCTGACAAGCTGCACTCATATGTCCAAAACCCTGACATTTGAAACAACGACGAGGGCCTGGAACATACGGACATACAGCAAGCCGCTGGTAGCCTGCATAAATAAATTCAGGAATATTTAGTTTTCCAAATGTGAGGATAAGGGAGGCAGTTGGTAATTTTTCTCCATTGTCCATTCGCATTATCCAAGTTACATCTGTGACATATTCGGATGCAAGCTCACATTTTATTTCCTCCAAATCGACATGGAGCAAGTCCCTACATGTAACAACACCTTTTGAAAAATTTAAAGTTTGGTGGGGCTCCACGGACACCTTAACTTTTCCGAAAAACGAATCCATTTTCAGCAGCGACAAACTTTGTTTGTTGCTGTTGCTTTGCACTAGTAAGGTCCCATTCTGCAGCTTCTTAATTGAAGCTACGGGACCTGCTGTTCCAACAATCGCCTTATGTATGAGGAAAGGGGACACTTTTGACAAGTCGGCCCCTTCCACCGAGTTTTTAAAAATTAAAAATTTTGGAGACGGCACTTGTAGAGTTTCAGCTTGCGTCTCCTCATTTCCTGGATTTATCTCACTTCCATTGCTAACTACAGACCCATTCGAAGTTGAACGAGGCCTCTTTAACACTCCTTTGCTGTTTTTTGGTTAAGTTATCCATACTTTAGTTTGCTGAGCGATTCATGAATGAAGATTTTTCGAACAAATTGGCACAGGGTGCACCCAAACGACCACCAGCAGCCCAGGATACTTGAACTAAAGCGAGAATCCCCAAAAAATTGGGGAGGACCTCCAATATCCTGGAGCCGAAATACATGTCTGTCAGCACTCCAGAATACTTAGGAATGGGTTCCGGTACAAAGTTACAGTTCCCAAACCCAAGTACCACTGGTAGCCGCACTCTATGTACTCACAGAATGCAACCATTTGTTTCAATAGACTCAACTATGGGCTCCGACATCCATAATTGAACATTCATGTGCTTGCCAAGTGCCTATAAGCTGCTCGGTTCCAGAATCTGTCCCATCAGAGGTCCTCGGCAGTGCTAGGCACACATCAGGTTCCACATACTTGGCCCCGCCAAAGGAAACGAAGCAGTATCGCCACTCCCAGACATAAAGGAACAAGAACAGCAAATCCCTAAAATGTACTTGTGAGTGTAAAGTGTTTAAATCATAAGTGTGTGTTACACTCGGGTGCCGCGAGGTTCGTCTAGGTCCTCCCATTAGGTGCAGCACAACAGAATCAGTAAGCAACGAAATGTGTCTAATCTTTGAAGTATAAACTGTAATAATCATTTTTTGTAAGTGTTTGTATACATATGTCTACCACGGTTAAAAAAAGGTAATGGATATTTAGGGCTTATTGTAATTTTGATCGAAATACATATAAATATAATATTACAGTAATCCCTTGCCAACTGCAGTGGTTCGGTTCCACAAAAAGGCCGCATTGGTAAATCTACGATTGGTATCTACAATACTCTACTTGGCAGAGTAACAAGTAGTTAACAAGTTCTAGTACAATAAATAATTTCTACGATAAATTTGCTAATCAGTACAGTACATAAACATACCAAATAACTTGGAGAGTATAAATAGTACAGTTAATAAATATGCCTGAATACTGTGTGTAAAAAGAGTATTGGCAGTGTTAACATTAAAAAAGTTAATGTAAAAGTACATATTACTTTTAATATGACATTTATGACTTCGTTAAATCTTTTGTTATTTATCAAGTAAAACATTATGTAACATACTCAAATATCCATCATATTCAAATGTAGGCCTGTTTGAACAAACAAACAATGAGGATGCAGAGGGTTGATGTTTTAAACTTGTTGCTTATCTGTAGGATTTGTTTATGAGCTATCAGTTATTTGTCATCAGCTTTTGTACATCTACAATTAGTCACCGACATTTATTACATCACAACGATTTATTTATAATAATTCACTGTCAAGTTCAATGAGGATAAATTAGTAATATATTTATTGAGAAAACTTATTTCATTATTTGAAGAGTGGATGAACAGTAAGTACTCTATGAATAATGTGCAAACAGCTGTGAATGCATTCTTGAGTTTTGTACATATGTTGTGTTTTAGTGTTGCTTCAGACTTTAAGGAGCAAAGAAATTGCATCGAATTTTGCTACAATCTTAAAAAACTGCTACAGAAACCAATCACATGCTTATGGAAGCATTTTGTGACAAGCTATTAATCAAAACTTTATTGTGGTACAGACGCTTCAAGGATGAACAAACATCTGCCAATGACAATAAGCGTTCAGGATGACCATCGACAAGCACAACACCCAAAAACATTCCGAAAACGCAAGAGATTATTGTTGCAGATCGTAGACAAACGATCGTAGGAATGTCATACAAGTTCGTGTAATGCATCTTGCCAGACAATTTTGTTATGAGACACAGTGCTGCAAAATGTTTACTAAGACTAAATTAATAATTGCCTAGCATGGACTAAAAAAAATCATTGCATAGCTGTCTGCACTGAATTGAAAATTGTAGAAGAGATGACTCCCAACTTAATCTCAAATGTTGTAACTGGTAGTGAATATGAGTTTACGGTTATTACTTTGAAAACTAAGCAGCAGTCATTGCAGTGGAAGTCACCATCTTCAGCATGCTTTGTCAAAAAACCACAGACAAAGCATTAATTTATCTATAAATAACATTATTTTAGTTACATTCTGATTGAATTATGTACTGATTAATGTCTATTGGCTTTGATAATTATGGTATCATAGGGGTAAAGCATTATTTTATGAATGTTTTATCTCGGCTCTTTAAAACTAGTTTTTGTTTAAAGTTTTTTATTTTATAATGTATTAAGATGTAAGTATGCGTGTGTGAATGTTTTACTTTATGTTTTATTGCTTATTCGCATATCTATCAGGGATGCTAGCATTAAGTTTTTGACTGGACGTAATGGTTAAAAATCTCTCATGCCTAGTAATTATAGGCCCATTAGCATTTTACCAATTTTGTAAAATATATTAAACATATAAATTGCCTTCAACTATCCTAATTTTTTGGAAAATATTACATCCTCACTCAGTAGTCAATTTCAGTTGGGATTTCATTCAGGCAGTAGAACCTCTGTACTCTCCTTCATGTAACAGACATCGTAGAGAGCTAACTTACTCTATTTGATTTTTCAAGGACACTTGACTGCTTGACTGTGTTAATCATTGGGAACATTTAGTTTCCTTATGTTTATCTCATTGTTTGGCCTGTATAATACTAATCTATCGCACAATCTTTCCTGGTCTATTACGTTTTATCAAAATTGTTAAACAAATATTTGTCAAATATTTACAATTACAATCCCTTGTGGAAACTTCAAAATAAATTGTTAAAGATAATTGGAATAAGATATCAAGATAAAGATAAACCACTGGATATTAAGCAATTCTTTGTTATGAAAGCTATTTCGTAGGAATATAACAAACTGAAAACAGAATATAATGGGACAGTAATTAATACTCGTCTGAAAAGTATTCAGCTTCCGTTTCATGCATTAACTATAAGTCAAAGAAGTTTATTATGCAATAAAGTATTTTAATTAATTGTCAAATAATGTTAAAAGTTTGGAAGTTAATAATAAAGTGCTAAACAAAAGTTGAAAAGTGAGATTATGAATTTAGAGATTGAATAACTTTTTAGTGTAGTTTGTGTAAATAAATTGCTAGAAAACAAAAATACTATTCCAGTGTTTTGTAGCAACATGTTATATTTTTAATCACATTAATTAATCAAATATTTTGTAATATATTTGCATGTGAGGTACATCTCACAAATCATTTAAATCCAATTTTTTTTTTTTTATATATTTTGTAATCTTAATTTTTAGGACCATCCTATGTACAGGTATTAATGCCCCCTATAGGTTCTTCTCATGTGTAAGATTTTGTACCATGAAGGTATAATGGAAATAAATTTATATGCAACCAAAATTTCATCAAAATCTTATGTATAAGATTTGAAAAATTATGTTGATTTTCTGGTTTTCTCCAGAAGTTTGGTAATAAATAATAATTATTCATTTATCGATTTTGGGAAAGTTTGCGTATTGTTTTTTGAACTGTTTATTTGTTTTAGTGATGCAGTTTCTGAACTAGAAAATATACTAAATCCTCAGGTAAAAACGTTTAGGCTGAAGAAAACATTCGGACATACAGCAAAACATATTCAAAAATTAATATTCAAAATGTTAAATGTGGAAGATAACATGGAGAAAAATTATGCGGAGAAGTGCCTGGTGTCACAGTTAATACTGAATCAAAGTTTTTTACCTCCAGTGATCCTACAAAAAAAACGTAAGTAAATATATACAGTGAGACCTCAATTATTCAAGCAAGGGCCTGATATTGACACAAAATTGAAAAGAGTTAATAGGACCAAAGAAAATTCTTTCATAAATATATATATTTTCTTAAAATTATATATACAATAAAGAATCAAAATTTTTTACACACATTAAAACACTGGATGATTAACAGTCTGACAAACTGGCCTCGAATACAGTCCCTTGATTTTTGTGGGGGTTACATTCCATGAACTTGCCAGAATAGTGAAACCAAACCGTTACAGAGAAAATGGAGTATGAACAAGAGAAAACATGAAATTATTGAAACTTGTTTTACTTACAATGTATCTGTGTAATCTTTATTCTTGTAAAAACATCCAAAATCATATTTCCGTACACAGTGCTATTCACTAAATCCAAAGAACTTAAGAAAAATTTCTGTTAACAATTTTTAATCTATCTTTTAAAAAAAATTAATTTTGTAAATAAGGTTTTTTTATTTTGTAAAAAAACTTATTTTAGTCTGTTTTTTCCAAATTCTTCATGGACTTCAATATACGGTGCTAATGCATCTTGACGTCCTCGTTTAAAAATAATAGACTGTTCTTCAGAAGGAACCAGTATAACATCTTTATTCCTTGTCTTACTAGCTGAGGTACGATAGATAGAGCCCAAGCAACTGTAATGAAACATTATACATTTAGTAATATATAGTTCTTCTGTAGACGGAAACTTAATGCGCAGGAACATTGTCATGGGGGAGAACCCAGCTCTTGTTCTGAACATTTGCGCCTAATTCTCTTATGTAGCCGTTTTAAACCTTCACAATAATATTTTTCATTGACATGACGGGACAAATTGTGAATAATGCTTTTGTTGTAAAAAAAACATGACTTCACGTTGCTGTGAACTTGATGTGCTTTTTTAGCATCAATAAATAATACAGCTTGCACTGTAAATGCTGCTTCCAATATGCTTGTCAATGGTCATCTTAAACATTCATCATTATCAGCAAACGTTCGTCTACCCTTGAAGCATTTTTACCACAAAAAAGTTTAACTGATAGAATTTTCACTAAATACTTCCACAAGCATGCGATTGCAACCTGCAGCAGTTTTGAAGCAAAATATGATGCAAAGAACCTGTTCTTTGCGCCTTAAGATCTGCCATTTACACAAGTATAAAAAATCGCTGCAACACTAAAACATAACGTTACACAAACACAAGAAACTCAAGCTTGCAGTCACTCGCCATCACAGCTGTTGGAACACTAATTCACAGAGTACTATTTACCCACTGTACCAACAGCATGTTATATCTCAAACAGGTTGCGTGCAGAATTTGAATTCCCCGAACTTCTGGATAGTATCTCATGTATAGTCAAATACAGTACTAAACCAACTAAACACATGAATAAGGAGAGTCAACTCAAACAAGACAGTAAAATGTATACACAATGATTGTAAACCATTGATTGTTTGGTATCATTGACACAAGTCACTAGTAGTCATATGTGAATTTGAAAAAAATATTCTGTGATTCCAAATATCAAACTAATTTAAACATTACAATATTATTGAATTTGTTCAGTTATGAATTAGGAATCAGAATAAAATCATAATAATGTGAGTTTATGTATTGATAAAATCGATTTATAACAATTTTGGTTTTAATATTGCGTTCATACATTCACTTAGAAATATTCTGTAACAAAGTCAATATATAGTATATTTCCTAGAATTAAATCTTGTGATTGTTTTATTTTTTGTTTTTTTTTCTTGTCCGTATTTTATGCTAGTTAGAATAAAGACGATGGTAATATTAGCAATTATTGTATTTCATAAAAATATATTGATTTTTGTAATGCTTTTTTTACAGTTATAAATCCATTTATGATTATATTGCTCAATATATGGGAGGACATAATTATAGAAATACAAAAACATGGTTTACTATTACATCTCTTAAGAGCATTGTTAGAAGTGACCAACGATCTCGCAGATCCACGCCGACATATTGCTGCTTACTGGATTCGTCGTTTAGTTTGTTCTTTAAACTTTAAAAAGAAAAGTGGTTACAACTGCACTAAAGCAAATAAAGTTGTGATTGATCGTGTGTTAGAACAACACTCTGAGTTGTTAAGGAGCCATTTAGGTCCAGCCAACATGCATCATTTAATCAAAGAAGCATTTATAAAGTTTAAAGTTTCACTGACTTTAGAGCCGCTCTCGTATTTGAGTAAAAGTAATATGCAACAGTTGGTGAGAGAAGCAGTTCTAACACCTTCAGAGAACACTTCGTTATTTATTGCAGAGTAAGTCTTAGATCGTTAGATATTTTCTAAGATTTGTCTATTTTTATAAAATATTTTGAAAGTGTAACTAGGTACAGTAACCTTTGTACCATCACTATTTCTGTTTCAGCCATGAGTTCTTTGGTACGTGTTATATTCTGCATCTTAAACAGAATAAATTAATTTAGGGAATATTAACCAATTAATACAAAAATTGCTTTTACAGTATAGAAATATGTTTTAAGTAAACATAAATATTCCATCATTAAATAGAGAATTACAATTTTACAATTTTAACCAATTAACCAATTAAATATCATGAGGAATATTAATTTCTTGTGATAGTTAATTGGATCTGTAATAGTATTAACTTTTTTTGATCAATTCAAATTTTAAATTTGGTACTTTAGAGTGACAGTATTGTACATGAGTAGTGACAGTACTCTCAAAACATCATGTATTATTTTATAGTGAATAAGGTCAAAAAGTTTGGACAGTGGTTTCATCCTTGATGACAAGTGTCCATCCGTGAATAAAGAAAGTGCAATTTTAACATGGTCTTGACTTTCCCTTCACCAGTTTTACCAGAGGGGTCAATAAAACACCCCTGCCCCCTTTTCTCTTATCCCATAACCGAAAAGAAATTTGTAGAGAAGCTCTAGAGGAGACAGTCTCCTTCTTAGACCCAAGTCCTTCAAGAAGAAGTTAAGAAATTTTGCTGGAAGCCTTCTTGCTCCTTCCTCTGCAGCATAGAAATTACACGTAAAACCTTTTTGTCATATTGTTGCATCTAGAGGTATTTGTTTTGCTTTGGAAAAATTTCTTTCCTAGGAGACTAACAGTTCCAATATAATTGCCAAACAGATTCTTAGAGTAAGCAGCTAGATGTGGATGTTGAGGTATTACAATCAGATCTAATTATGAGCAGCTCCTGCAATGGAAGAAACCACCTTCAATGTTTTCACCTTCTGCAATACAAGCTGAATGGCTTGCAAGGGGTCTGAGTTCTTGTAGCTAATCCAGTCTATAAACTTACAGACACTCTAAGGATAATAAGGACCCTGTTATGATGGCAGGGAAATTGTCCCTTATCCAAGGGTTTTAGGCACTGGTCAAGAAATGATGCATCATTGCTTGGACAGCAGAGCAAGCACATGAACCAGATGCACATAAGTTTTTCAGGTCTGGAAGTCCCCTGAACAATTTTTGCATAAAACTTGAGAATCCCAGATGACCACCCTGTATATGCTCTACATTGCAGTTTTGGAGGAATCCAAAATTCTAATACTGTCTAATCATGCTATTGCGCCCTGACAAAAAATGAATCCATCCTCTTTCTGTATGATTTGCCTCATCCCATTTAATTTACTGGTTTCTCTTGGTTTGTTATAACTCAAACCCTGATGATTCATGGAGATTCTGGCCTTAAACTTAACCTCAAATTCCAACTGGGTCCAAAAAACAAAGATTCAGTCTCAACTGGTCAGATACCTTCACCACCAGAAGTAGACTACATCTTGTGACCAAAAATTGCTTTTACAGTATAGAAATATGTTTTAAGTAAACATAAATATTCCATCATTAAATAGAGAATTACAATTTTACAATTTTAAAAACGGAATAAAACTTTTGTAATTACAAATTCTGAGCCTCTACACCTTTGCACTAAAGAATTTATACAGATGCCCTTACTTGTATGTTTATAATTTGAGTATTTATTTATTTTGTTTTTGAGAAGTATAAAAACAAAATTTTAAAATGCTTTTGACATCTGATTTGTCAGTTTTGTTTTAATATCTTTAGAAATAGACAAAATAAATTATATATAAACATATGTAGGAAAATATCTGAGAATACTTGCAACTTATTAATGCTTCTGTCAACAGCTTTTTTTGAGAAATGTATTTCATTTTGTATATTATTGAATGTTAAAATATTGTTACAGGTTACTTGATCTTTGTGAGCCTCCATTGGATACCAGCAGCAAGCACAAATTATATAACCTGGTTCAGTTATATACAAAAGAGGAAAATCCTTTGTTGGAGGAAGAAGAGTGGAAGAACGATATCTTAACTTTAAAATCTTTGAATGAGTGTTTGGTCACAAACTTTGGTAATTTGGCACTTCTAGTCACTGAAAGTGAAGAAGTCAAAAATAAGGATGAAAGTGAAAGCGAATTTGAAAATTCATCTGTAAACTATCTGGAAGGAAACTGGAGCGTTTATTCTGGTAAGCGTTTCAGTTATAAGGTCCCAAAATGTACAATCACAAAATTGATTGCTGAAATCAGACTATGTGTTAACTCGTGTGGCATGTTTGCCCCAAAATGTTTTACACTTTTCTGGTTAGGCACATTTCTACAATGATGCTTCTGTTTTTTCCATGGGTGTTTCATTTCTGGTTTCTGATCACAGATTTGTTAAAGCTCACAAGTAGAATTCTTATTTGTCTGGTTCCATCCTTTTACCTCTTCTTTCTTATTTAATTATTCATATTAGGACATACTATCCCATTATCAGATACATAAAATAAATAACAACAGCAAAGTATAGGTGCACTCCATACTGATACCGAATGGCAACTATTATTAAAAATACGACTAAATTCACTGTGATTTTTTAAATTATTACAGTATTGAATAGAGTATTATAATCGAAGTGTTGGTATTCTCCAATTTATGTTTGTTGTTGTTGTTGTTGTTGTTTTAATGCTTTGTAAGGTTTGTTCTGTGTCCATATATATAGTACAACCCTGCTTGTCACCCACTAAAACCCTCAGTCGGATAATAACAAGCCAAAAAACTAGTACAACCCTGCTTGTCACCCACTAAAACCCTGAGTCGGATAATAACAAGCCAAAAAACTAGTACAACCCTGCTTGTCACCCACTAAAACCCTGAGTCGGATAATAACAAGCCAAAAAACTAGTACAACCCTGCTTGTCACCCACTAAAACCCTGAGTCGGATAATAACAAGCCAAAAAACTAGTACAACCCTGCTTGTCACCCACTAAAACCCTGAGTCGGATAATAACAAGCCAAAAAACTAGTACAACCCTGCTTGTCACCCACTAAAACCCTGAGTCGGATAATAACAAGCCAAAAAACTAGTACAACCCTGCTTGTCACCCACTAAAACCCTGAGTCGGATAATAACAAGCCAAAAAACTTTCTTAAAACAAACAAAAGTACAGTGTCGTGCATATTTAAAAAAAGCTAACATCATAAATCTTACAAACAGCAGACATATTTTAATGTTTGATCCCTCATGTAGTGGAACAATAGATTCACCATTCAAGAATGGTTCCATTCCTTCATACACAAGAAACATCAGCCTATCCAGCTTTCTGATATGTTTTCAATCTACCATTTTAAAATTTTTGCTCATAAATTCTATGATGAATTAGCTTGTGGTGTTTGGATTTTTGTTTTAGATTTTATTTTTTTTTCGAATAGCCCATTTAGAGGGCATGCTTAATCAACTTCTTAGCCCATGCTTCCTTCATTTTCCTTGAGTGGTTTTCTCTGTCCTCTTGCGTCCACTCTCTTTCTCTCCTGCACGTGGGTCTTTTATTCTCCCACAACTCAAGTTCTGAATATTGCTCTGTCTCCTATAATTTCTGAGTCTATTGCGTTGTTTGCCAGGTCCTTGTCTATCTCTGTGAACCTGGTTATCTTGTTCCTGTGCTTGTTTAATATTGTGAAGATCTGTTTAGTTAGTCGGGTGTTCTCCATTCGGTATATGTGTCTGTAGAATTGAAGTCTTCTTTTCCTGAATATGTCTGTTATTTTTTCTATTTTGGAATAAAGCTCTCTATTTGACCTCTGTTTATATTCTAACCCTGTGTTACTCTTTGGACCCAATATTTTCCGTAAAATCCTTCTCTCCATCTTTCCTATTTTCTCTACGCCTGAGCTGTATGCAGTTTAAGTGTTTCCACCGCGTAGAGGACTGTTGGCCTAACTACCGTTTGGTAGTGCCTTAGTTTAGTGTTCCAGGATAAGGATTTTTTGTTGTATATGTTTTTCGTGAAAAAGTACGCTTTTTTCAGTTTGAGTAATCTGTTTTCTACTGCTATTTTATCACTATTGTTTTGTGTTATCCACTCTCCCAGGTATTTAAAACTGTTGGTTTTGGCTATGGTATTCGTGTTTTTTTTGAGATGGCTAGGGGTGCTCTTGATGTTTGTCATGTATTGGGTCTTCTCAAACGCAATCCGTAGTCCAACTTTAGCCGCTTGTCTCTGGAGTTCCATTATTTGTTCTTGTGCATGTTCTATCGTGTCTATGATTAGCACCATATCATCAGCAAACGCCAAGCAATCTGTTGTTATTCTTTGGTTCTTTGTTCCGAGACTTAGACCTCTGGTGTTAACTGCCTTCCTCCATTCTCTGACAATCTTCTCCAATGCACAGTTGAACAATAAAGGCGACAAACCATCTGCCTTACTCCTGTTCTAATTTCAAACGGTTCTGAGAGTTCTCCCATGATTTTAATCCTGGAAGTGGTGTCTGTTAATGTGGCTTTTATCAATTTTGTGGTTTTACTGTCCAGTCCCAGTTAGATTTTATTATTCTTTTCATTTTTTGTTTGCTTTTTAAATTTGTATGTGTGTATGAATATTGTATATAATTTAGTAGTTTTAAAGTTTTCAAGCTATATAAACAGATCCTTTTAATAGAGAGCAACTAATACTGTGGTGAACTAATACTTCAGTATGAAGACAGTGATATGATAAATGTAGGTTTGTTAAATTTTTATGTCATATATTTATCCAAAGTAGTGAAAATGGTCCTAAAATCAGTATCAAGATAAAAATTTGTTCATACACTACATTATTATCTGATATAAAAGTACCTCTTACATTATATGTCAGCCTATCAACCTCAATAATGGCCTCATACGATTTGTGAAATATGTCCACCCTGCGGAGACAAATGGCGTCACATCAATGTTGCTGCTACAGCAACAATAGTGTGTAAACTGTGCACAAGATAAGTAAAACAAAGACTTGAAAAAAATCCTTT
This sequence comes from Callitettix versicolor, assembly GCA_022606455.1. Taxonomy (NCBI): domain Eukaryota; kingdom Metazoa; phylum Arthropoda; class Insecta; order Hemiptera; family Cercopidae; genus Callitettix; species Callitettix versicolor. The sequence goes on along the minus strand of CM040184.1, from coordinate 24,248,142 downwards.
GTAAACTCAACATTCTATGTATTTTTTTCAGTAAAATGTTCTTTGAAAATTTTAAAATGCGTTTTTCATCCTCATAAATTTTACAATATGTTATCTTTAATGGCTGGGCTAATCATATATAAAATTTATCACAGCTGTCACATGTTAATTTGTATATACAAATTGGTTCTTCACGTGGTCTTTGGAATTGAACCCAGAGGCACTTAGATCTGGAAAGACAAAAGTTCCGAGGGCCAAGTATTTAAATTAAATAACTTAAGGTCATTTGTCTTATTTGATAGCCACCTTTTGTCTCATTTGTCAAATGGTAGCCACCAGGCAGTGCAGTTTTACATCATACAACCTTAAGAAAATGTTGGAATGATTATAATCATTTGTTGAGGAAAAGTTATCAGGAAGCTTTACTTCTGGTCAACCAACAAAAGGGCATTCCAATATTTGCACTCGTATTTCTGTCTAAAGACAGAGGAAGGAAGGAGGATTCGTGAGACTGTATAACAGACACTCTCAGTGGTACTTGGAAGGTCTAATGGACAGGTAGAGTGTACATACAAACATGAAGTGGCAATTTGGCTTCTACAGAGATAATTGTTATTCCTTGTTTGAATTACTCCCTGAGGAATAGTTCATGACCTTACTAGTTAAGTCACAAATTTTGTTTGATCTAGAAGTAAAATAAAGAGTCTTCCACTATTCAGATGAAGATGAACCAATAGACTTCGTGGAACCCATATACTCATGTTGGTCAGTAACTAAATATGGGTTTCACTATTTTTTTTAAGAAAAGGGAAAGCCCAATATGGCTTACTTGTCTTGGAGATGCCTGTATTTCAAAGTAAGAACAATAAATTCCTTTAAAAAAATCAACACAGTCAGCAAGAAACCAAATTTTAGAAGTGAAAGAATATTTCTAGTACATCTAGTCCATATGCTTAATTTTGTAAGAATAAAAGTTTCTTTAAAATTTTTCATATGAAACATGTTATAGGTGGAGAGAATTGGAGCAAATGTGCCATAGGCAGAACACCTTGGCAAAATAAAAACAGTTTGGTCACTCCCATGCTAGAAGAATGATTAGCACAGCGTCACATTCAGGTTAGTAAAGTGTAATTTCAAAGTCAATACTAATAGCTAAATTTTCAAACAGGTTTGTTATTTGCTTGTTTGATAAGTTTCAGAAAAAAATATTTTAAACAAACTTACAGCTGTCTCACTGACTGACTGATTGAAACATATTTTTCGAAACTAACATCACATAAATGAAAATGTTAATATGCGAAAATACCTTGAGTGCCTTTTGGTTTATTTCAGTATTTTCAATTTTTTTAAAATTTAATGTTAATCATGCAGGTTTTAATGCCAGTTATGGAAGTGATATCAGATTTTTACAAAATTTATATAAAAAAGAAAAGTGAAGTAGCAAATCTGTTAAAGTGTTACTTTTCAGGACAAGCATAAACAGCATTGGAGGTGTGCAAAATCATTTTAGAGAAATATTTGTATGTTTTTGAAAAACATTAGATTCAATATTTCAATGTAATAAACAGTCCTAATAGAATGTATTACAAACCATAACTAAAATTCACAAGAAATGCAGATTTGCTATAACTAAAAATCATTTCCATTTTTAGAACATTTTTCAAAAATGCCTGTTCATTTTTCAAACACTTGCTAATGATGATAGACGTGTCATGTGTAATAACTAACATGCTGTATAATTATTAGAACAGCTGATACTCAGCTATACATGTTTTTAATAATTTTAATTTAATAAGGATTAAATATTTATGAAAGTAATTTCTTTATTCTTATTTTATTTCAGAGTTTGTATTTGTTGCTGTGCTCATGGAAGTGAATATAAACTGTAATTTTTGTTAGTTGTTTTCATTGTAAAGTAATGTTTTTAAGCAGTATAGGTTAATTATTGTACAGGGTGGGGCAGGGAAGTATCCCTAATTTTAAAGGTAAATTAAAAAATAACCAAAAATGTTTGAACAAAACTTTATTGTGGCATCAAAAGGGTACAGATGGAAGTTAATTGTAATAATAATGTATATTTTATTTGTATATTTTATATTTGAAGTTTGTACAGGATTAAAACAAACCTATAAAGTCAAACTGTTTGGTCATTTATATACCTGACGTAAACTTTCCATATACCTAATAAGGTTCTTAGTTCTTTTGTAACACTCAACTTCTTGTTCTAAAAATGTTTTTGCATGTCCATTCTTGTTGTAGGATTTTATAGTCCATTTCTAAAAATTGTAAGAGGTGTGTACATAGGCTGATGAATATTTGTACTAAATAAGCATATTGATAATTATTTCTTTTTATTTACAACAGTGTGACTGATATAATTTTTATATTTTTTTTCTTAAAGTACACATTTTTCTACATAATATACACACAAAATTCTTGATCGTCTTAAAAAAAATTTTCTTTTTTTTAATTGGTAATTGTATAAGATAGGCACAATAAAGTTTCTTGGTTAGCATAAACAAATAGTTTTATTTCAAATACAGTAAAACGTAAAACTCAAACAAACTACAGTCGACAGATGTAGAGAATACGAGGCAGTTTAAATATCTTCGCTACTATAGTCCAGTCAGAAAACATCGGTTTTCCAGCCCACGTAGAATAAATAAAATATACTTTAGTATTACTGTTATTTAATTAAATTTAACACTGAAGATACTTTATGAATTAATGAATGTAATTTACCTTTATTTATTCAATTTTACGTCTTAATCACAATTTGTCTTATTCTATATAAACCTACTATTAATAAGACCTGACTAATTGTATAACTGATTATGTTGTTACTAGGCATAGCTGTTTACATAGCTACGCCTTGGTAACATAGTCAGCATAGCTTAATCTAAAGATTAAGTCATACAAACATTTAAATTAGTTTATTCCATGTCTAGAGTTCTTAGAAATGGAAAAAAGAAGTAAATAAATATGAGTAACACATTATATAAGTAGGTGTATTATTACTACATACAGTCTAGATAGGCTGTTATATTGTGTATTACAGAATAAGAAGGTTAGATTTCACAAATAATATTTTAAACAAGTATAAAATTTAACAAAGTTCAATTGTTGTAGTGATGCTATAAATCATTTTGCTATATTGTTTGTTAAAAATTACAATTGTACTTAACATCATTTAATGCTAATCGTTTAAGAGCTCAGCTACTAGTTCGTCTTTATCACTTTGCTCAAAGAATTGCTGTTTTTATCACTTTCAGAAGATGAACTTGTATCAGAATCTCTCATCTCTATTACAAACTGTTCCATGTATTCTTCCAGGATACCATCCTTTTCCCAGTATTCATTTTTTAGCCGTTGAACATGGTTGCAGTAACTAAATCAAACGATGTGTTGCCTCTTGAAGTTCGTGAAAACTGAAGTCCGCTGTGACATTTTTGTTTCTTATCAAGTGCTTCATTTTTGACCATGCCATCTCAATAGCATTCAGATCACAGTGATAAGGCGGTAGTCATAACACTGAATGACTGGCTGCTGTTAACACTGTGTCAATCCAGAAAACCTTCTCCCTTTTTTTATACGTTTCCACCGGATTAAAAAGTTCTGCTCTCATCATCTTGTGACAAAACGGTACATTATTACACTGTAACCATTCAATCATTTCTGATTTGACAGAATATTTTGTTGGGGGTTTATTTTCTTGGGCAGAATGATAGGGTGTGTTATCAAGAATAATTACTGATCTCATTTTTAAGTTAGAGAGAAGTTTGACCCACATTTCAAAATTATGTGAATTCATTTGACCGTGATAGTTTCCCGTCACTTGACTAGCCTTAAATGTTAATAAAGAGTTTTTAATAAACTCTGTCTCAGTACCCGCTGCCACAACAATTAGTCTGTTACCAGAACTTGTATTTGCTATAACACCAGGTATTTCATTTCTCTGCCAACATTTTTTGTGTGTCAAATTATTATCAACTCGTTTCATCTATATAAACTAACTCCCTTCCCTCCCGTCTAAAATTTTTAACTTCTTTTAGGTATCTCCAGCTCCAATTCACTATTTCAGGTCGTCAATAAGTATTTTCCTTTTGTTTACAAATTTTTTCTATTTAAACCCAGATTCTTTTAAACACCTTCTTAAAATGTCTACTCCCCACGGAAATTCAATTTTTGATCTCACTGCTTGTAATAATTTTATGCAAGTAGAGACTTTTTTTTGTACCACACAGCCATATCAAAGGTGTCAATGTTGGCTTTTCGTTTTTCCTTATTCCTGTTCTTACATGGAGTAGATAATCTGTCATCACCATTACTTTTACTTTCCTTACGAATTTTCGTAACAGTCCGTTGTGAAACGCCAGCGTACTGAGCAGCACATTGATTTCGTTGAGCTGGTCTAAATTTAATTTTATCACATGGAGCTTCTTCATCGCACTCTTTTATTATGTTCCTGATAATTTCCCTTGTTTCACTATGAATTGGCTGTCCTTTTGTACGTGTTGAAACCATTTAAAATTTTTATAATTAGAGTCCGTTTGTGCCATAAACCAAAACCGATAAATCAAAGTCCGTGTATGCTGTAAATCAAAAAAATAAATTATAATAAAAGCCGCAAAAACAAACCTACTCCAACGAATGACAAAACTCAACTGCCAGCTTGGCACTTAACTAAGATGACTAGCGAATACGAAAAGGGTAGTAGTTTGGCCAAGGTCAACCATTTCCAGTCGGTTTCCGCCTCGGTGGTGTAGTGGATAGCGTACTAGGCTTTCACCCCGAGGATCCGGGTTCGAATCCCGGCGAGGGCTTGGCATTTTCATATGCTATAAATCATCCCACTGTCTGCATTAGCCTAAGTGTGCACAATAGTCGGACGTTAAACACAAAATGTATATATATATATCGGTGTACTGTACACTTTAGCTCTTATAGAGTGGTTCTATAAGAGCTAAAGTGTACAGTATAACTGTGGAGTTATTATGCTACAAAAACAATTTTATTGTTTTTATCAAGTATTTTTATCAGAACATTTGTTTACAAATGGAGGTTAATGCAAAAAGCTATCTTGAGCAGAACATTTGGAAGTCATGTTACGGAAATTATTAAATTAATTCATTTATTATAAAATCACTTATTATTACAATTTTTATCAAGTAGATGAATGAGAGTAGTATGAGCTAAAGGTACAGTGGGATCGCTAAGCCCATCAGCTCACTTCAGCTGCCTCTGCCAGGTACTTGATAACTTTAAAAATGTATTATTTTATTTAAATTTACAGGAATAAAATTTAACATAGATTTTTTTTTTTTTTTTTAACGTCCGACTATTGTGCACACTTGGTCTAATGCAGACGATGGGATGATTTATAGTGTATGAAAATGCCAAGCCCTCGCCGGGAATCGAATCCAGGTCCTCGTGGTGAAAGCCTAGTACGCTATCAAATTTAACATAGTATTAGACAATCCAAGACTTAAATCTAGTCATGTTCACATAGGTTAACTTTAGTCTGTTTTAATCCTTAGCATCTGATAGATGTAAAATAAAAAATATTCCATTTTGTTAAACTAGTGAGTTTAAAAAACATTATACATGGATTTTGGAGACTATATTGCTTTACTGGGTTAAAAAATAAATTATAAACATTTTGTATTTTTATTATCTCTGTCTATAAACATACAACACAATTACTACTTTGCTGTTGGTAATTAGAGTTTATTGATTGAAATTGGAACTGATGACTTTAAAAACATGGATATTAACAAAATTGTATAATACTGTGTAGCTTAACTTACTACGAATGGAATATTTGTATTATATTCTAATTATTTTATATTAATACTGTTATTTTGTTTACAGTTATTTACATGATTATTTATTATTTACAAAAATACTGAAATTAAAAACCAAAGATGCACTATCGTAAATTTTTTTTTTTTTTTTTTGGTGTTTAACGTTCGACTATTGTGCACACTTGGGCTAATGCAGACGATGGGATGATTAATAGCGTATGAAAATGCCAAGCCCTCGCCGGGAATCGAACCCGGATCCTCGGGGTGAAAGCCTAGTACGCTATCCACTAGACCACCGAGGCGGCTAAACTATCGTAAATTCAACACTTCTAAATATATAGTATATAAAGCCTGTCCAACAAGCAAAAACTTACTGGAATAGTTTAGCAATATTAGTGGTTACAAATTGTGCTAGTACATCATCAGCACTTAATGGTATGGGTACTACACATACGTTGTCCTTTTTTTTTTTTTTAATGTCCAACTATTGTGCACACTTGGGCTAATACAGACAATGGGATGATTCATAGCGTATGAAAATGCCAAGCCTTCGCCGGGAATCGAACCCAGGTCCTCGGGGTGAAAGCCTAGTACATTATCCACTAGGCCACCGAGGCAGCTACGTTGTCCCTAAGCATCATCCACATAGAATGTGTTAAAACTTAAGAATATATATATAGTTTAAAAATTAAACATTTCCAATGCTCTGGCATTAAATTGTTGAATGTTAAGTGAAAACAACACAGTTTTATTAAATCATTTTATTTTTTTTTTATTTTTTCTAAGGAGGATGCTCAAGAGCACAAAGTTCAACACACTGTTGATTCAAGCACTAAGTTATACAAATACTGCTTAAGAAAAGTGGGTGGAATTAATTTAATTGAGGAGGCTCGGCAATAAATTGTTTCACTTTACTACCAACCAAGCACAACACTACTACAGAGAAGGTATCGCTTGTAAACCCTTACTGTCTTACAATTTACGATCTTATATTTAGGCATAGTTTTATTTATGGAAAAACATATTTTGTAGAAAAACTAATGGTCAGAGAGTAGGTGGACTAAGTTCTATACAACAATTTACTGCCTTCAAACAAACAACTAAAAGAAATGATTTCTTACTTTTTGCGTGCAAATATCGTTATCTAATATGAATATTTTACAATTATTAAAACCAACAAACTATAAATGGAATATTAATGAACAAATTAACATACATTGCGACTGTTCATTTTCAAAATTCACTGAACAAATTTTAAAATGTCAGAATATTGCAAAAGTCTGCTTCGTCATGGTATTTTTATCATGTATAAAAAACATCCTTATACATGATATTTTTTGGGGGAAAAGGGTATACAGGGTATCTTACGGAAAGTTTTTAAAAATTATACCCTAAAACTTCATTTTGAATGGCATGAAATCTGAGGGAAAATATATAAAGATATTTTCTTATCATCAAATTTTTGTAGATTTTAAATATTTGTTCTGTATATTCTTGTGTATATTAGTTGTTCATATTTATACTCACTGTGGCTGTGATTATAGATAGTGCTTGATAGGCTTCTCCCCTTTAAATGAAATTACCAATGTTTTAATTTTTTTCAGAATGAAATGCGAAATATATGTTTCCTGACTTTGATGTTAAAAAAATGTTTAATTATTAAAACAAGATTATTGCATTCATTAGCTTATTGATTGTTTAATAAGATCTAATACGATTCAATTTATCATGCATAGAATTAAGATCTGGACCTGGTTATAATGTACGTACAATAAACTTTCTTTTATTACTTTTATATGTATTTTTTTATTATCAGACAGATTCAAGTAGGCCTGTAATAGTTTTTCCTGAACATCATATTTCACTTCAACAGAAAAAGTTGGAAAGTGCTCGAGTATCTGATTATTTGTATTCAAAAATTTTTTTTTTTTGTTTTTACTTAACACTTTTTCTTCAAGATATGCAAGAATACATCAAACATATTAGTAAGTTAACACACAACTTTGTAAAAACCAAGAAACCAATATCACTGATAAAAAAACTTAGAAAAACAATTGCCTTCTTAGTAAGTTATTAACCATTAACCTATTTAAAGAGCTTGAATTTGGTTTCTGTTTACACTTTGAATTTTTTTAATTAATATTTGTGTTTACTACTACAGTTTATTTTCAATTTTGTTTACAATACTGAATGCATTAATTTATAATGTTGAGGAGGTATTTAACTGTACATTATAAAAAATAGGGTTATTTTGTTTTTAATGTAGAGATACAGTAAATTCAAATGATTAATATTTTTATTGTTCTGTAGGAAAGATTTTTTCCATTCATAAAATTATAAATTATGAGACATAATTTGAAATTTTGATCGACAATGAATGATAAAATGTTAAATCATACAGAGGAGAAACGATGTTGACAAAATGCATTAATCACTTAGCCATAAACTAAGGGTACTTTCTTGACAGAGTTTGACCAAAAAGAACTATCTGGAGTTATTATGGAAAGCCTTACTTGGATTACAAAAATATATTTTATGTGTTCACTGATTAATGACTGTAGCACTTATCAGACATCTCCTTATAAGTTATTGCTGTAATTTATTATTCTGTGCTAGGTTATCTCCAGTTGTGTTAACATCGTTATTGCATCAGGGTTTATTGGTAGTATTCTGTATTTCATTTATTTATTCATTCTATTCAACAAACAGTACATTTGTATAAGGCAGGTCAATAATATGAAATACATATGTAATCTCTTTACTTGTTTCACCCAACTTTGGCGTACACCAAATCAATCACTTTTTAATGTTCTGTGCCTTCCTCGTAGCCCAGTATTGCTTAATACGTCAGAGATTTGGGTTGTTCGCCTGGATTTGACTTTGCCTTGGAACCGTTGTTTCTTGTCCTTGGTTATTGTTTTGGCTGTTCTGTCCATAAGCATAGTGTCAGTGATTTGTAGTTCTGTTATGTCTTTCTCTGTTTCTCTAAACCAAGTGGTTTGGCTCTTTTATTGCGAAAGTAGTCAAATATTTTTTTGGTTAGTCTATTTTTGTCCAATCGGAGGATGTGCCCATAAAAATCAATTCTCCTTTTTCTTATTGTGTCTGACAGTGTTTCAGTTTTTTGGTAAAGAGTTTCATTCCTGATGTGGAGTACTTGGTTGTTACGGAATTTGAGGCCTAAGATTTTTCGTAATATCTTTCTTTCTTTGATCTCCAGCCTTTCAAGTGGGCCCTGGGTTGTGAGAGATAATGTTTCAGCTGCATATAAGGCTTCTGGTTTAATTACTTATATTTGCAATAATATATAAAAAAAAATAATAAAATATAAAACATAATAACATAACAGCAACACAATTGTACATATATAATATTACTTATTGTCAAACAACTTTGACTCTTGATATGTAATAACTATAATTGCCAATTTTGCTATTTGAAGTAGTTTGGTTTTGTTTTTGTAGTTTCATTATCTGTTATTTTAACTATTAATTTGTTTTAATTTCACTTATTAAATTTTATAAAATAAAAAATAACTCTGGTTAATCATAGACATAACGTTTCATTAACTAAAAAATACCTAAAAAATGTTATTAAATTTATCTTATTGCAGAACATATAAATTTATTCCAGTTCATTTGTTTATCTTTTGTTCAAATGTAATGAAAGGAGTGAGTTGTATTTTTTTTAAGGGTTATCAGTCTAACTAACCATTACCATCCCAGCCCGACCCCAAAGTTTCACTGAAATTATAAAATCCATGTGTTAGCTATGTATAAAAAACAGCTTGTAAATAATACATTTAAGTGTTAGTAATGGAAATGGACAAATCCATTCAGTTGAGGGTTAAAAGGGTTACATTGCTTTTTCTTATTATCTATTAATTTGCAGGAACCTGACTGAAATACATTTATTTTTCCTGATTTATGTTCGCAATAAGTAGTATCAAATACATTTATATTATTTTGTTCTTATCCATAAAATAATGTTATCAAAATTAATGATTCATAGTTGTTAATTACCTAATTCAGCTATAGAAAATTTATTATTTTAGTTTTAAAATTAATTTACAGTATCAAAATACTGTAATAAAAAATAAAGATTGAAAAGCCAAAATGATTGTTAAACCTTGATCCCTCCTAAATGGGCGCACTTGTGATCATATGACAAAAATGGGATCTTTAAAAAAACATAAGTTTTTAGGATTTACCCATTGCCAGTAACCAATGAATGGGAGCTAAGATTAAGGAATTGTAAAAATGAGGCAATGTTTAATTGTTCCCGAAATACTCTATTTTGACATGGTAAAATGTTATGATTTAACTCAGATATGTACAAACTGTGAAATTTTAAATTAGTTATTGACTTTGTAACAAATAATTACAAATAAACCAAATATGTCAATACAAAACAATATAAAAAAACAATATGTTTACACTTCAGTTTCCTTTGGCTCTTGTACCAACAGGTAACTGAAAGTGATTATACTCAAGTACTACGCTATCTGCAACTGCATATTATGGGAAAGGAATCCATTTTGAATTTGTTGTGTGGGGAAAAATCAAAACATAACACATGATAGTACCTGACCCTTTAAAAAATGATCTAGAGGTCAGGATCAGAGCTCATCTCAAGATCCCGGGTCTGAGCCTGTAATGGCTGCTCCAATACTTCATTTTTCCAATGGTAATTTGCTAATAAAGGCTACAAAAAATCTTAATTATCTAAGGCTATTAAGGCTTATTAATGCTATTAATAATCTTAATTATCTAATAGTTGATTAATCAACATGTTTTATTAATATGATTTAAAAGTGTTGCAGTAGAGTTTAGTAGGCCTAACTTAAAGTAAGGTTGTCAGCTGTTTTAGATTATAATTACATGTCTATTATAATTAATTATCTTGAAACTAAATTAAACGCTGACTAATAAATTTAACTCTGCTTTTGAACTTGGAGTCATATTGCGTAAGTAGACTGTCTATAGTTTATTATATTAAAATTAAGAGTCCAGATGGCATGACAGATAACAAAAGATTTATAAATATTACATATTTTCTACTTTTTGTCTATATAAAGTGCACTTAAATGATCTAATATCGATGTTTCAATTGCTGATTTTTGAAAAATTGATTCAAATAAATTTATAAAGGTTTTAAAAATAGGATACATAAAAGAGATATACTGATGGTTAATTTGTTAAAGCATTTCCGGTCTAGTAATACAATATAGTCAGCTAGCAACCAAAGTTAAAGGGGTAGGCTTAAAGGGATCAATGTCCAAATACTGGTTGTAAAAAAAGCTTGTGTTTTAAAATTGTTGTAAGTCATGTTAAATTGGAATAATTCATACTAAAATCTTTGTAAAGTTAAAATATACATAATTAATAAAAATATAATTTCCAATTAATGAATCCATGAACTGAATATATAAGAAATCACATAGATACATTATGCATGTTCAGAAAAAATTTGATAAAAATCGGTTGAGCTGAAATGGAAAAAGCAATAATAATTCCAACAGTAATCAATCTGCCTCTTGATTATTCAATGAAAGCTAATTAGTAAAGTAAAAATAATAATTGTATTACACATTAAAATGAGCAGAAATATTAATAATTTTCTGATTAGACCAATAACACAGACCAAATAATAATAAAAAGATTACAAATTCCCATTAACTAATTAATGTGTAACAAGAAATTTAGAATTAATTAAATTTGTAAATTAACATTGTTAACTAACACAATTACAAGAATTAAAATGATCATAGGAATGAGATCCAAATTCGTATGGGTATAGAAAGAAAATATAACAATGTAGAATTCAAATTTTCCAAATCTTAATTAATGAAAACATTATAAAGAGTTTTTGAAAAGTAGTAAGTAAGGGGTGAAAGTAGATAAATACATGTGGTGATAAGAAAGCCTGGCCAAAGTTCTCCAAGTTCAGTGTGGTGTAGATATTAATAATTCTTTTTATATTCTTCTTCTTTTCTGCTGGGATATGATCACTGTGTTCAGTATAATGATCTGCCTTCCCTAGCTTCATCAATTCTACTTTCGTTGACGCGTTTCGGAGAACCTCCATCGTAAAAAACTATATAGATACTTATACAGGTATAGATATAGTTTTTGAAGATGGAGGTTCTCCGAAACGCGTCAACGTAAGTAGAATTGACGAAGCTAGGGAATGCAGATCATTATACTGAACACAGTACAAATTAATAAGTTAATAATTAAAAACTGTTCTACTAAATTTATTATTTGGTAACGGCGGTAATTGTTTTAAAGCAAAATAGGCTTGTAAGTTTTACCACTTCAATTAATCACTTTTCTCAGAAGACCACTGTGGACTGTACAGATAAGATTTATTTTACAATCAAATAAATGTATACCTCAGTAGATGTATAAATGTTAATAGATGAGATGCCCTGATAGTACAGGTTATCCACACAAACTGTATACAGTCAAAACGATTAATGCACATACTTTTTCAATATAATTAAACGTTGTATGAGATTCACTGTCTACTGATAGAAATTTGATTGTATAACTCCCAAAAATATTGGTAAAAAACAAAGTGTTTCAGCTTCAAGAATAAACACTATCTTGGTGTATTTTACCCTATGGTTTCACATGGTAGGAATAAAGCATAGGTTTGCTCATATTGACATCTGACTCATCAATATATTGTTACCGCACTGATGTCGGATTTAGTCAAAATTTTGAATTCTAGCATCTGCAGTAGAGACTAGAGATCTTGGTTTAGATTGTTTCCAAAACCAGCAAGCAATAACATGGCAAAATGCAGGGACTAATAAAACTACAGCACTGTTTTGACAGTACAAGTTGATTGGCGGGAATCGATATTTCATGTATGAAAACGGAACCTAAGAGTCTCTAGTACGGTTCCTAATGACTGGAACTTATTACCAGTATTTTATACTGGCCTTTATTTTTAAATGACTTTAATAATAGGTAAAGTGAAGTAATTTTACATAGCACTCAACATATTAATACTAATAACTATTTGTTACAAAATAAGTAAATAAATTTGTAATCAAATTAAAATAAAAATTTACAAAATATTTGAAAAGACTGAGTCAGGGAAATAAAAGTAAATATGTGGACAAATGAATAAGAAAATTAAACAAAGAACTATTTTTTCAAACAAACTAGAGGGGAAGCCAAACCTAAGTTTTCAAATAAATGATTAGAAGGTTTTAGTCCATACAGAACAGTTAAATTAAAATTTGAAGTTATACATATACAGGGAATATTTTAAGTAAAGTCATATTACACATATAAATTGAAAATTTGTAATAGATCAGCATTCGTTTAACAAGGCTATCAATTAAGATATAGCAACAATCAGCACAAATAAAATATCACAGCATCCAACATCCAGAGCAATAAAAATCATAATACAGAAGATTCAGTAGTGGAAGGAATATTCAGTGAATTTTCAACACATGTGCAACTATATGAAATGTGTGTTTCATAAATATGACTGGAATATCCATAGGTAATAACTAAAATTTGATTGAAATATAATAATATTCAAGCCAAATAGGTTAGAGTACCATTAAAGTACTTTCCTTTCTAATATTAAAAATTATAGAACAGCAATTTTGAAAAATAACTAGTGGTTATAATAAGTCAATAGAATTGTCAAATAGAATATTTTAAAAAGCGAAATTAAATTTATTGATAAACAGTGAATTATAACCAAGTTTTAAGACTACATTTTGTGATATATATCTAATTCAAGTGGATAAAAATAAAAACAGTCTACACTGTTTAGTAACAAAGTGTAATAATTATATATATATATATATATATATATATATATATATATATATATATATATATATATGTAATTATCATAAAGTTAAAAAGAAGGTTTCAGTTTAAAATTTAACAAAATAAAAACTTAGTTAAAAAAATATTATATATATATTTAACAGAAAATCACATTTTAGGCTATTATCACATTGAGGCCTAAATGTAAGTGTGAGTGTAAAGTGTTAAAGTCGTAAGTGTAAGTATGTGTTAGACTTGGGTACTGCAAGGAACATCTAAATCCTCTCAATAGGTACAGCTAGTCTGCACCCCCCTGCAGGGAAATTGTACATATTAGTGTACACGACTGTGAATAGAATCAAAGGTATGTTTGGCAAATTTTGATGAACTCATTTTGATCATATTATGTTTCAGAAGGTGCTCTTTAAACATGATGTTATAGGCTTCCAATGATTGGCAGATATAGAGTTTGTCACTGTTTCTCTTGAAGCATTTGGTGAGTTGAGTTTTCTCATAAATTAATTAAGGATTTAGTTTAGATTATTTGGTCATTATAAACTAAAATGATATATTTAATAACATTACAAGTAGAATTTTTGGAAACAAGGTTATAATTTAAAATGCTGAAGGGTTATAGATTAGAACCAGCAATAATCTAGATAGAAAAATCTTAAATATAAGAAAACTCTCAACTCCCCATTCGATTCAAGTGGAATCGACATCTGAAACATTACACAACGAATGAGTTTCAACAATTTTATTAAATTTTACTCAAAAGTAGTCTTCAAACTACACAAACAAAATATATAGGATCTCCAACTACCGAAAGAAAATCAGTAATAAAGAGAATTCATGGGACATAATTTCTTATAAACAATACCAAATTTGGAAAAGATAAGCTTCTATTTCACTTTAGATGAACCATAAGTTATTGTATTTCATATTTGCTCTACATTGGCCACAAGTCATTGTAAGTAGTCATAAATGTCAAAAGAATTTTGAAAAATTAGACCTTAAATATTTTTCCTTGCTGATTTTGTGATGTTTGAAGGCAACATGTAGGCAAATTTTATCAATTATTACAGTATTTTTTTATAAACATAACATTTTATGTTGTATTTGTCATGAAAAATATTTAAAAATTATGATTAAAAGAGCATTTCTACATAAGTAGACTATTGTGTTTGGAGTTCGATTTTTTATTAGATCCACAGACTGTAAAAACGTTAAAAGAAACTGTTTCACTAAAAATTACAATATGCTTTGGGATTCATATTAATTTTAAAACAGCAACGATATTTTACTTAATCATTAATGGTAGCAAAGGCAAACACATATTATTTTTTTAAAAACAAATTACAGTATGTAAGAGACATAAAATGAGCTTTAAATGGACTTGAGCACATTTTTTTGTAAGTATTGCAACTGATAATATTCTCCAGGGGGTGCAGACTAGCTGCACCTATTGAGAGGATTTAAACGTCCCTCGTGGTACCCGAGTCTAACACACAGTTACACTTTCAACACTACACTTACGACTTCAACACTTTACATTCACACTTACATCTAGGGAGGCGATAATAGCCTCCATGTGCTTTATGCCTTAAAAAAAACCACTGATAATGGGCTCAAATTTCAATTAACTGTATCCATAATATTGTGCCATTATAGTGTCCCCCCCCAATAAAAAAATTAAATCATAAAAAAGTATTCACAATTTGTTATACAGCTTGAACAACAAAATTTTTACTGCTTTAGGTCCAGCAATGTTCTTCACAGTTTTATTAGCTCTGTTTACCATTGCTGATGCTAAGCCCTTCTATGGCCACAACGTAGCAACATTGAACGTGGTGTATGAAGATTTTGGAAGTCAAAAAGAAGCCATGAAGAAGAAACTATGGAATGATAATTATTTATATGTCAAGTTCGAAGAAGTAGGGAGAGATGAAAAAGAAAGGGCAAAAGAGAAGAGAGAAGAAGAAGAGGAAAGAAAAGAAGAAAAGAGAGAAGCAAGAGAAGAGATGATAAGGGAGGAAGAAGAGAGAGCAAAGGAGGAGAGAGAAGAAGAACAACAAAGAAAAGAAGAAGAGAGAGAAGCAAGAGAAGAGATGATGAGAGAAGAAGAAGAGAGAGCAAAAGAGGAGAGAGAAGAAGAAGAACAAAGAAAAGAAGAAGAAAGTGAAGCTAGAAAAGAGATGATGAGAGAAGAAGAAGAGAGAGCAAAAGAGAAGATAGAAGAAGAAGAGGAAAGAAAAGAAGAAGAGAGAGAAGCAAGAGAAGAGATGATGAGAGAGGAAGAAGAGAGAGCAGAAGAGAGAAAAGAAGAAAAAGAAGAAAGAAAAGAAGAAGAGAAAGAAGCAAGAGAAGAAATGATGAGAGAGGAAGAAGAGAGAGCAGAAGAGAGGAAAGAAGAAGAAGAAGAAAGAAAAGAAGAAGCAAGAGAAGCAAGAGAAGAGATGATGAGAGACGAAGAAGAGAGAGCAAAAGAGAAGAGAGAGAGAAAAGAAGGAAAATTGAAATCTGGGTCACAGGTGTCCATATTAGTAAATTTTGGTGAAAACAGTAAGTAAGTAAGCTGCTGATAAAATTAACATTACTGTAATAATTTAAGAGTATGAACTAAATTTTTAAAAGTAATTTGTATTCTTATTGAAAATTAAATTCTTATTTTAATTAAATTTGTATTCTTACTTCCTGTTTCTTTAAATTAACTACTCAGTTTCTACTATTTCATTTAATGGCAAATGCTCTGTAATATTTTTTTTTAATTTATGAGGATGTACGAGTTTTATAAATATAGTAAGCTACACTTTAATATCACACTTAGTACAACACAACTGAAGTTTCCTTCAATTAAGTTCATATTTTAAAGTGTTAAATAAAAAAAATACAGTAAAATAAACAACGGCAATGCACTTTCATTTTAGCTTCTTTCAAATTTTTGTTAATCAAAACTTCTTTTTGCTTCAAATTTCATAAACTAACTTTAAATATGATTTGTATGTGATCAAAAAAAGCTATTTTGAAAAACTGAATGTCTTTGATTATTATTCATTTTTGCCAATTTGAGCTTTTGAACTCAAATTTTTTGTGAGATGGTGACCAATTATATCACGAATTATTTGGATATTTGAAAGCTAGTTTGAGGCAATTTTGATAAAAATCAGAAAAACTTCTGGTTTTCTTCCAATGGCAGCTATCGTTATATAATCACTGGAATAACTTGTAACTAATACCAAAAAACCCATCAAGAGTGTGGTAACGTCTAGTTTTTTTCACAAGTTTTTTCATAAGGAAATATTAGTGGATTTAAAGTTTGTTCATGTTTTTAGCTAAAACTAAAGGTGTTTTAGTCATTGTAATATATATCTGTGCATGTGTTTGCAAACACGTGCGTGTAAGCTTTAGGATAAGACAGAATTTGGCAATTATTGGGTAAGTTTTTCATTCAAATTTCGTAAGTCCATTTTAAAGTAGCTAATTTAAAATCTTTAACAATCATATATAAGTAACAATTTAAAATAACTAGCTATGTACTCATGCTTTCTTACTGTGTCTTTCAGAGAATAACAATTACAATTAATTAATTTGGAAGTTGACAAACATTTTGTTTCAATGTAAAAATTATAGCAAGTTATTTAGTGACAGTCGGTACTTGATGAGACTCCATGATATCTAGGCAAATTAGAACACTTGCATAGTTTTACAAAAATTCTACTTTATTCAGCGACATGTGATTCCCTGGGAAACATCTTAAACTATGTCAGTGACATATGTCACTAAATAAAAAAGGATTCTTGTGAAACCATATAAGTGTTCTAATTTTCCTGGATGTAATACGTTTGTACATTTTGGAACTAAATTCTTGTTATTAAAAGGCAAGTTATAACAAGAAAAATGTTATAAAAGGCAAGTTATTGGTAGAAGAAAGAAATTTTTCCAGCATATAAATATGATTGTTGGATCAAAACCCTAAATACCCACAACTACTACTTGCAATAAAATATTGTAACCATACAACTAACATTTTAAACAATCCATAGCATGTTGAACACAAATCAAGCATTTTTAGTGACCATAATTTTGTTTTGACTAAGTGCATGACAATTTAAGGTAACACAAAACCTGCTAACAATTGTACCTAATAAATATAAAGGTTTGTTTAGAAATTTCTCAAGCTGCGTCCCAGTGAAAAGTGGATAAGAACAGGTTAAAATTCAACCCTACTACTGTATACATTACAAAACACAGATACAGATACAGACAGTTCAAATCATAAACTTAAGTTATGGTTGTATCAGTATTACTGAGATAGAGTGATTTTAAAACTAAACTGTAAACTGAATAGTATTTGTAGTAATATGTTCCTGTTAGCATTTTATTTAAATGGCCCAAAAGCAGATTCTGAGGCCATAAACAAAAAGTTATAATAAATGAAAAATAAATTAGTACATACTAAATAAGATTATTGATATTAGTTCATGAGGTTGTGTTTCAAATTTAAGAACGTTTTGATAAAAACGCACAAGTAGAATACAGACAACAAATTGTGTTAAAAATAAGTAAAAATATTTACAAAATGTATCTTTTTTGTATGCTAGTTTATCATTATTAGCAAGTCAGTGGTATTTTCACATTTCTGGCTCTTTGCAAATTAATTAGGCCTATTTGCTAATAACAAAATATAGAAACAGCTGTTCAATTAATAATCAAAAAATGAACTTTAATCACAAAACCAGCAGATTATTTTATTAAATAAACAAATTAGCTGAATGAATCTAGTCTGTCGTGGGAGAAAAACGGTGTGCCAATGCGCATATTAATTACTATTTTTGGTTAACGTGTGACATCATCACAGAGTAAAAATGTGTAAGAGAATTGCTGTTGACAACAGGAGCACCAATTTATTTTATCATTTGGGGAGGGGGATTCTGTATTGCGTTGGGAGGATTTGAAATAAGCAATGAGTACGTCAGGTGGTAAAGGGGGTCAACCCTAGAAATATTGTGATTATAAAATGAAAATATTGGAGTTAGATGTTCTATACATACAAGTAATTTCATTTTGAAGAGATCAATGTAACCAAAAATAAAAATAGTTACAGAAGAAACTGTCTACAAGTAAATTATTTTTACATTATTTAGAGTGAAATATTTGTTTTAGGTCATTTAATTTTAAAAGTTTTAAGCATTAGATTTGTAACAAGTATTTCAAAAACATTTCAATACAATAGGTAGGCTATGTTAAACCTTTATAAAGTTTTCCAACAAAGCCGCGCAGGTGGTAAATTTCTTAAGGTGAGCCTGCCTCAAACTCCCTTTTGGAATTTGGGTTATTAAGATTTAACTGGTGCACAATAAGCTACAAAGCTGAGTGGAAAAACCAGGATCAATGGATCTTCACTCTATAGTATTAAAAAAAAAAAAAAGATTCAACTATAAAAGCATTTAAAGTCTTTATAATGGAAAAATTATGTTAATAATAAAAAGATGATCTGGGCCATAGAATAGTTTTGCATTTTTCCTACAGAATAATGAATTTCAAAAAGTATTAATAATAATTAAAACCAACAAACGAATATTTAACAGTAAAACTATAAATTAAATACCTATTTTAACTGATATTATTTACTTTACACATTACAATATTTAGTTTTAAAATTTATACAAGTTTCCAGTCATACATGATTAATACAACTTATTTTTAAAAATATACAATACAATAAATTATACAAAATACATTAAATGTTCAACATGCTTTCCACCCACAGCTTGGCAGTACGCTAAATTTAAGTGATATTCATTTATAACATGTGTCATGTTTGCATCTACAGCTAGGCAGTGTGCAAAACTTAAGAAATACACATTTGTAACATGTATCATGTCTGCATCTTCAGCTTGGCAATGCAGTACCTTAAGTAATATTCATTTGTAACATGTATCATGTCTGCATCTTTAGTTTGGCAGTGTAGGAACCTTAATAATAGTAATTTGTATCATGTATCATATCTCCATCTTCAACTTGGCAGTGAACTAATCTTAAGCAATATTCATTTGAAACATGTATCATATCTGCATCTTCAGATTGGCAGTGTAGGAACCTTAAGTAATAGTAATTTTTATCACATATCATATTTCCATTTTAGGCTTGGCATGTAGGAACCTTAAGTAATAGTAATTTAATCACATATCATATTTCCATTTTGAGCTTGGCAGTGTAGTGCCTTAGTAATATTCATTTGTAACATGTATCATGTCTGCATATTCAGTTTGGCAGTGTAGGAACTTTAAGTAATAGTAATTTTTATCACATATCATATTTCCATTTTAGGCTTGGCAGTGTAGTGCCTTAGTAATATTCATTTGTAACATGTATCATGTCTGCATATTCAGTTTGGCAGTGTAGGAACTTTAAGTAATAGTAATTTTTATCACATATCATATTTCCATTTTAGGCTTGGCAGTGTAGTGCCTTAGTAATATTCATTTGTAACATGTATCATGTCTGCATATTCAGTTTGGCAGTGTAGGAACTTTAAGTAATAGTAATTTTTATCACATATCATATTTCCATTTTAGGCTTGGCAGTGTAGTGCCTTAGTAATATTCATTTGTAACATGTCTGCATATTCAGTTTGGCAGTGTAGGAACCTTAAGTAATAGTAATTTAATCACATATCATATTTCCATTTTAGGCTTGGCAGTGTAGTGCCTTAGTAATATTCATTTGTAACATGTATCATGTCTGCATATTCAGTTTGGCAGTGTAGGAACTTTAAGTAATAGTAATTTGTATTACAAATCATATCTCCATCTTGAACTTGGTAATGCAGTACCTTAAGTAATATTCATTTGTAAAATGTACCATATCTGCATCTTCAGTTTGGCAATGCAGTACCTTAAGTAATATTCATTTGTAACATGTATCATATCTGCATCTTCAATTTGGCAGTGTATGAACCTTAAGCAATATTCATTTGTATCACATATCATAACTGCACCTTCAACTTGACAATGCGGTACCTTCAGTAATATTCCTTTGTAACATATAATATGTCTTGTGGTACAAAAGTAGACTCATCTACATTTTTTCATTGTGACAATATTTTCAAGTTTTGTATATAATACTTAGAGTACCATTGTTAATAATAGTAATATAGAAGAGACACATGGTGGTTTGTGATCGAAAATATTTATTTAAATTTCAAATATAATTTGAGGTAATTAATATTTTGTAATATATTAAAAAAAGGATCAGAAAAATTTATTTACTTCATTATGAATTTTAAATGCATTCCTTAAAATAAACTATTGATAATTCACAAACCATACAGTTACAAATAATTAAAAAAGGATTGTGGAAATGAATTTATTTTAAGTGAGCAATAGTGAATTCATCAGACCTATGAAATAATGGATAAATACTCTTACAATAATTATATCTTAACATATCAGTAAATTTACATAGCAATTTAATTTATAGTAGTGTTGTTAATAATTCACTATTGTGATCATTATTATTGTAAGTACATCTACTATATATATATAATATTATTATATAGTATATTATTACTATATATATTATTATTATATATATTATTACTATAATATTATATAATATATATATATATATATATATATATATATATATATATATATATATATATATATATATATATATATTATCATCTCTTTTCCTTTTACATAAAAATATTATTGGCTGAAAAATTAATGTATGTGTGCATACCTTCAGTTCTGTTTACTTAACATTTTCAATTAGTTCTGTTCCATATGTAAAGGCTGGAACAGGTATAGCTGAGCTAAGTAGCAAGATTATATAGAAAGTATCTGTATAGCTCTGTTACATATGTGATTTCATACAAAGAAGTTTAAGTATCATAAATTAGCTACTTACATGTACCTATAGGAGCTACATATAGCAATACAGAAGTTTTCTTGTTTAGTTCATCACATGATGCCAAACAAAAAGTATATCTTGCAACTGCTGTAGTGATACTAGGAACACAAAGAAGAAAACACATATTTTAGGTGAGGCTATCCCTTGTTCTAAGAAATAAGTACTGGTAATGATTATTAAAATATTTTAATGAAGATGAATCTTCCCTGTACAGTAGAAGACCAATTGTAATTAAATCTGATGTGATAAAATTATTCACAATTTCTTAAGAATGACCAGTAGTGATTTTAAATATTTACTTGGTGTTGTGGGACACAAAATTGGAATGTTACAGCCTTCGAGATGTTATTTCTGCCTGTCAAAAACTTGCTCCAACAATAAGGTTTTACTAACACTGCCCAATCAGGTAGGGCATCTTCGTCATTTCATTTTTGTCCACCTTCACAGCTATCTCCATTTTATTATAAGCATCTTGTTCTTCTTCCTCACTGTGTGGCATCCAATAACACAGAATGATCTCTAAAAAGCTCTGTGAATTTTGATACAATATTTATTCCACTTAAATTCACTTAGTAGGTTTTACATTCTTTAATGTATGAATTACACAATACTCAAAATACAGTTTACTCATTACAGCACACAAGGTTAAAAATTAGAAAAATAAACTCAAAACAAAGGCTTGGTATGCACTTCTCCAACACCACATGAGGCTGGGAAGACGAGAATGGAATAGAGGAAGAACTACATATAACAACTGCTATAAACAAAGTATGCCACTAACAGAGCTATATAATTGAGTTTATTATTTTTTTTATGCCTACAACAACCAATAGGTAGAGCTCATTTCAGATATATAGCCCTGAAAATCTGTAATACAGCTGGAACTGAGTGTCATTTTTATGAATTTTTAGCAAAACTATATAACTCTCCAGCTATGTAGTGTAAACCCGTCTTAAAAGTAATGAAACAAAAATGAAAATGTATGTATAGTGAATCAACCTTAAGTAGCCTCAAGAGTAATATAATCTCCATAACCAATATGATAATCAGCTGATAATATTTTTAACAGCTGATAATATCTTTACCAAACAGCTGATTATAGATGAATAATTACTATTTCTTTCTTCTTCATTGTTTCAATGGTGCACAATTTACAACTGTGAATAGTCAGATTAAATGGACATTGTTTTGAGAGGACTGGCCTACGAATCAGGTAATTTTATATGTACAGTACATAATAATAGAAACATAGTGTTTGGCAAAATAGCTTTTAAAAAAAATTTATTTTTTAACATGTTGCCAGTGAATGAGTAAATGGTGCAAGTTGTTCTGTTAAAGCCCTTTTGATTGATGAAGCTTATCAATTTAATTTATTGTAGCATTTAACACAGAACTACAGCAGTAGTATAACATTTTACAGCAATGAACATAATATGTGCACATTCTTAAAGTGAAACTTTAACTGGAATTTTTATGGGACCTAATTTAAACTGTAAGAGTATAAATTTTACAACAATCAAAAAATTATTATAATAGATTAATAGGCATGTGTCATAAAGATTGATTATGATAGCATTGTATGTTTTACATAGACACGAAATTAATCATTACATCCACAATAAAAATTACCTTAATTTTTAAATATTCCATAAATATATGGAATATTTAGTTAACTTATTCCAATGTTCAGAAAAAGAATAAGTCCTTTCTGCTTATGAAAAAATTCATTCCATATATTATTATGTATTCCAGTCATGACATACCAAGAGTGAAAGTTGTTTGATGTTATTATGTGTATGTAAAATTGTTGCAGTTGATATATTACGGTCTAATTAGTTATTTTTTGGGTGTGTATCATTACAAATGTATTTTGTATTGTTGACCTGCCTTATGCAAATGCACTGCTTGTCAAAAAGAATGATTAAATAAATGAAATGAAATGAGATAATTTTTCTCTACAACTTAGAACACTTTTGGTGTAACAACTTGGAATTACAGTATTTCATTCTGTTTTTTAATTTTTTTTTTTTTTTAGTGATAAATACACAACACTTCGACAGCATAGATTAAAATACTAAAACTAAAAAAAAAGAAAATACAAATTCAAGGTAAATTCTTTGAGCTGTCAAAAATAAAAAATAAAATTTGTATTTGATCGGGAAAACCACAAATTACAAATAAAAATTAAAAAGGTTACATAACAGCTGTAAAATATCATATCAAGCCAGGAATTTGTGCAGTTTAATTTTAATGCAATTAGCTGAGAAAGCTTAAACAATATGATTGGAAATATCTGATTAAAAAGAATAATAATAATAGAATATTTCAACTTTGTAAATGATCACATTAGGGAAAGGATGTTGCAGTAAATCAGTAGTTTTTTGAAGACAGATCAACACTAGTAACAGCAGTGAAAATATACAGAACAGCTATATTTATATCTCAAGGTCAATCCAATTAATAAATCAATTGGAGACATAATTTCACTACAAAACATGCACCAAATCAAAATCAATATTAATTGTTTTTATACATTGCCATTCAGTGATAAGGCAACCTTTGACACATACAGGAAAGATAAAAGATACAATTGTCAAATTATGGTACTAAATAACCCATAAAGTAATGAATATATTGTGTACAGCCCACTGTGACATGATTCAAGTATCTCAGTATGTTTCAGAAGTCTGCTGTTTTTCAATTACAACTTTTTTTGGCCCCTTTTACATCAACACATACAAGTCATGTTGGTTTTAGTGTGGAAACAAATATAGTAAAATCTTTTTCGAGAGAGAGAGAGAGAGAGAGAGAGAGAGAACTTAACCAAAAAGTAGTAAAATAAAACTATATGATGTATAGTCCTTAAAAACAATATTTATTAAATAATACTATACAAATAAAATAATATAATTGTGAGAAAAAGGCAATATTTTGCCGAAGCTACTTTAGAACCGCTTCAATAAGTCCTTCAAATTCTGGCTTTTGAATATTCTTTGAACCTATTCCCTTCACAATAGGTATTCTTTTTATTTTATTTTTTATTTCAATATTGTGCCAATAGAAGAACTAGCTAAATTAAAATTTTGTTAAACACCTACTTGCTTCACACCTTTCTTTAACTCGTGCAAAACTAACCTTTACATCTAATGATAACATTTCCTGTTTAAACACCATTACACTGTACTGTAAAACTATAAAATATGTTACAGCTATAGAGATTCCTAGAATTTTGTTGATCTCAATAGAGGAAGTTAAAGTAAATACTTTTAGTATAGGAATGGGAAGGGATCAATGCATTTTGCCATTATAGATTTCCGTAACTCAAAAATAAAAATAACACACAAAAATTAAACACAATAATTTATTCAACCAAGACCAGATATATGACTACAATCATTCTTGTGTAACCTAAACTGCTTGAGCTAAAAAAATATAAATATAAACCAAGAAAGCACTTTATTTAATGAAAGCACAACCCTTAAACACTAATCTTATTACAGTGTGGTGGCAAAATGTCTTTTATTATTATGGCTGTCATACAAATTTTAACAAATACAACAAGCACTAGCAACATATGCATTCCAGTTCGTTTATTTATATGATTTCAATAATACTGCACAAAATTTCTAAAAATCAACCTACATTGTCTTTAAACAAAATTTGTGCAGTGACAAAAACAAAATATTTTACATGTGGCAATCAATTATAAAAAAAAATTTTATCTGTAAAGGTATCACTACTGTGGTCGAAAGGTGCAGCAAGCCATCATAACACAAATTGGTAGGTCATTATGACAGCATCTACTTCATAAACCTGTTCAAGATATTTCTTCAGTGGATTATCAATTACTGTCAAGTTCGTTACCTGCAAAGGAGTATAACAGGCTTAAACTAAATATGAAACATCAAACACTGTCTAAACTATTGCCGAAAGAAATCACGGGTGTACAAGAGATAAACAATTTCAGGCAGAACGGGAAGCTACTGAAAAAAGCTGACCAAAAAACTGCCACAGTACAGAAAGCTTATCAAGTATGATTAAACAGTTACAGAATGGATGCTTTGGAAGTGGTTAAAACATTATTGTTGGTAAGTTAGATTTTCAAAAA
This sequence comes from Callitettix versicolor, assembly GCA_022606455.1. NCBI lineage: Eukaryota > Metazoa > Arthropoda > Insecta > Hemiptera > Cercopidae > Callitettix > Callitettix versicolor. Next base: position 24,222,532 of record CM040184.1, on the reverse strand, counting down.
TTTTGGCTTGATCGGTTTCTTGTCACTAATCAGATGCAGTCGAACCATATTAAGGCTACCAAGTTTCTTCTGACGTGTTCTTCAAAGAGAGGATTTCTTACATATCGTTACTTGTGATAAAAGTACGATGCAGTGATATAAAATTCAATCAAAGAAAGAAAATAGAGTGGAGGCAGAAATAGCAAGAGCTAAAACTTTTCTGCAGATCCTTGCAACATTTTTTACATACATTGTGTCATAAATGTTGCCTCTTACTGTGTCAGGTTTTGGATGAGGTGAAACATATATTAGAGGAAGACATTGTTTCCCCATTATAAGTGTGTTCTTCCTGGTGGTAATGCCTGACTGTACAAAAACTTAGCAACTCAAAAAGTCTTTGAGAAATAACGTGGTTGTTGTCTGGAAGGATCTTTCACTGACGCACTTTTTTGGACTCCTTAGAAAATGTACTGACAATGAGCATACAGACAAGGCATTTGTGCATGAACCCAGTCTTTTTCTTTCTATGTAAACGAGATCAACAACATGGCTAAACAATGGGAAAAATATAATTATAAAACAAAAATCTACGAAGAAAAAAATATATCACCATATATCTACTTTTATTCTAAAAGTACATAAATAAATTTCTATTTTATATTTGATGAACTTAGTAATTTAATTAACAGAAACTATCATTTAAAAGTGGAAACTTTACAAAGGGAAAAATCCGAGGGACCCAATTATCATCTACAAAGTTTTGCTCAAAATTTGGTTTTAAAGATTTATGATTGAAGTTAGTTACAAAATCGGTAATTTTTTTTTTAATATATCAAATTGACAAAAAATTACGCTTTTTAATTTTCAAGTGGAACAAAATATTTCTTATGCGGTATTTCTTGATTTGATAAAATGTATGCATTACTCCTTTTCATGTCTTACCCATGTAATTTATATAATACATAATGTTAACAATGATTTTTTAAGAAGTAAAATATTTTGGCCCTTTCACAAAAAAAAAGATAATACAATACATATTACTTCATGTTTCAAACTCAAAACAAGTCTTGATACAAAACTCGTATTCAAATAATCTTGTTGAAAACAGGAATGAACAGATTTCAAGATAATAACCCTATAGCCTAAACATTTGGCATTTTTAATATAAGACAATATAATGTTTTAAAACAAAAACAATTATTTGAGCAAAATTATATTATTACTATAAACATAAATAAACGATAACATTGAAAATAAAATTTTATACAATTTCGCAATAAGACTAAAATTATGCTTATATTTAACTAGAGTATATACATAGCTTTATATTAAGTGTTTGACAATTTTGGAAACACCCTGTGTAACTTTTAACTGGATTTACAAAAAAACAACTTAAGGAATTTTCCATGATTAATAAATGACAGTTTACATAAAAATAGGAGTAGTTCACTATTAACTGGTAAATTATAAAAACAAAAAAGGCTAATACAAATAATTTTTTTTATTGTTTACCGGCTATGTTTCTAGTTAGTTTAATGTCTTTATCTTCAGTTTAATTAATTTTGTTAAACTTCATTAGGTTGAAAGGAAACTGTTAAAAGAGTAGGCCAACTTTACACTAGAATAAGTTTTAAAAAATATTTAGTGCTAAATCATTATTTAGTTAGTCATGAAATGTTTTTTTAGTTCCAGAACATTACACAAATTACAGCAAAAAGTAGATGAGTAGGTTTCACACTAAAAAATAAAAAAAAATAAATTTTTATGTTTTATATATATATATATATATATATATATATATATATATATATATATATATATATATAAACAATGTTTTTCATTAATTATGCAAAATTACCGAAGTTATAACAAAATGTCAATGGGTATTTTACTTTCATTCTCATCTAAAATAAAATTCTTAATATAATTCATCTGTGCTAAGTTCAAGTAGTTCAAACAAGTTTTTCATTTATTACATGAAATTACAGTAAGAAGTAAATTGAATTTGATATTTTTGCAAAACTAATAAAACCTTTGTCAGAACTTTTCGAAACTTACTGATTAGTATAAAAGATTCAATTAGTTCAGTGACACTAACCTAACTATGTACCTTTTTGTAATTTGAATAATTAACAACAAAAAAATGAACTATCCAGTTGTAATAACTAAGGGTGTCTCCATAATCTTTTACCTAACCTTGTATATTAGGCCTACTGTATAAAATATATCAAGCAAAATATTCTATATACACTGATCATTTCACAAAAAAAAACAAGAAAATATTAAAACATATCTTAAAAATAAATATCAATTCTCCGCACCAATAGATTTGATTTTTACTGATAGCAGGTGCAATATAACACGTGACAATCTGATTTGCAGCACTGTTATGCCAAACACTGTCAGAAATGGTTTGATATATAAATTTTGGCATATTTAATATGTTAAAAAGCTTTTAAATTAACACTATTCATTAAACATATTTTTTTAGGTTAGTGTTTATATAACCCCAACACTACAATACTATTAACTTGCACCCCCAGCAATCATACATTAAGAAAAATTAAGTATCCCTTACTACATGGATCTGTTCGTTTGACATTCAGCCAAAGTAACAGAGTTTCTTACGGCCCTTGAAAATTAGTGAGTTCTCTATTGGGTAGAAATTTAATTATAACTGTAAATGTTACAAACTATAGTATAAACTATAGTAAACACCTTACAATATGCCCTTGTGTGTTCGTGTTTAATGTCCAGTGTGCACCTCATACAGTTATTACAAAATATCAGTTTTAAAGCCTGTAAAGAATGTGCCATATGTTCCACTCAAATTCTGCAAATAATACTTTTGTTCTTTAAATATTTTCAACTAAATTTTAGAAGTGTTTGCAAGATCACATTGGATGACCTCAGTAGGGTCACATGTACCATTACTTTCCCTCTCACACAACATTCCCTTAAAAAAAAGAAATTGATAACAATGTCCAGTTATTTCTGAGTGTTATTAAAACGAACATTAAATATTTAAATCTTTTTTCACATCTGATAAAAAGGAAATTTTACAAAAACACGATACACTTAATCAGAAACAACTCTCTGATTCATTAAGAATCCCATTATCTATATTAAGAACAATAATAGAGAATCATGAAAAGCCAGTAGATGTACATTCATACTTAAATTTTGTAGAAATGGTTATTCATTGCCATGTAAGACTTTATCTACAATAAGTGACTTTATTCAAAAGAATTAGTAAATATCAGTTACTATTATAGTAAAGTATATTGTAAAATATGTTTTATAACATCACACTGATTTATGTTATATATAGGTGCACACTTTAATGAGTGAAGTGCAATTAGTGAAGTGTTTTAATAAAAATGCATATGAATATAAAAACTTTGAACGTGTTGTGTCTTTTCTACTTGGTCATTTCCAGATTAATTTGCATTCCGAAACTGTAAGCTTATTACACACGACCTTGAATGCCTTAAAGGACATTTTAATGGAGGCTTTACTGTATTACATTAAAATTGAAACTGGTTGGGTTGATGGCAACAACGAAACCAACAGTGTTTGGTGAAGCAAGCTGCGATTTCAATACAGTATTCAGTTTAGTGTGAAAGTACCAAGTTTATTACTAAAACTTAAAACAGCCATTAAACAACATGCATAAAAATTAAATGTTTACGCTAAAAATCACAACTCAGTGGTTTACAAAGAAGATTCCGAAGCAGTTAAACCCACTGCCCTATAATGAATGGCCTGTTCTTCAAGCATATATCAAGACTGCTCAGTCCATGAGTACTTTAAATACCACAACTAATTAATTAATTAATTATACCAAACACAATAAATAAGGGATTTTATACAACTTACAAAGTTAAACCAACACACTAACAAAATCCTGGCAGTCGTATGCAATGTACAAGTTTATGAATCTGTATTTTTCAAAATATAATAAAACTATCTAATAATATCCAATAAAATTTTATGTTACATAAACATTAGGCCTATATATTGTATGGCTCTCTAATTACAAAAGGCAGAAGTTTCATTATATAAAAATGTTTTAACTAAAGAAGCCCTTTAACTATTAATGCTTTAAACATTCCTGTCTTTCTACTAAAATTAACTATTATTATTAAAGCATGGATTATTAGGAAAAAATTACAATTAAATTACCACTTTCTGTATAAGCATAAAAACAAAAATATTACTGCTAACAAATGTTACATTTTTGTCCATCTTTCCATAAAATAAAGCTTCAACAATTTTAGTTATAGCATTTCTTTTCAAAAAAGCTCATTAGTGAAAAAATTGTGCATTTGTTTGCAAAATTAAAAAAAAATGTTTTGAGACGTGATGAAACCAGAACGACATTCCAAATTCAAAAAAATTGGTCAGTTACTTGGGCGATATACATTTAATTGCATACACACTGACAGACATCCAAGTAAAAGCCATTTTTCTGAACTCGGGGGACCTAAAAATGGATTCTTCATATCAAGATCAATAATTGATCTTTGCCGGTTTCATGGCAATAATTGATCACTAATTATTTCACGATCACCGTATTTTCTTCATATACTATACAAATGAGAAAATAGGAAAACAACTCGTGTATTATTGTTGAGCAACCAATGAGTGTGGACATAAAGACTTACGCTTAGATCTGAGGTACAAATTTTAGGTGTAACATTAAATGAAAACAGCTGTTTTTATTTAAAATAATACAACAAGATGGCCAGAACAAAATATAGCACCCTTAACTCTGTTGGTACACAAAATATTTGCACAAACATGTAGCTAACAAAACAATCTTCTTGTGCATGCACAGTATGTAAGCAGAGTATCATTTCCATCAGATTACATTTTATAATAAAGTACTGCAATAATTAATTAAGAGAGAATAATTTATTATATATTACATATTTCCAATGAATAATGAACCAGTCTACTCAAACATCTTTCTCATTCGCTAAGAAAAGAAGTCTCCGTCAACTGTTAGAAAGTTGTATATGGGTTATTTTACAAGTAAGGGTGATTGCAACTTTGTGTAACTTGGTAGACTATTATTTTTTTAATGTCCGGACTAGCTTGTCCAACCTGGTTAAGAAACCAGTCAGCCTACTGCATCTCTGAATTTGCACACCTCAAGGTCGTACTGACACCTGATCCTCATCAGTCTACTGGCATAAAGTATGAACATTAAGAAAAAACAAATTGGATTAAGCTTTTATAAGATTTTTTTATTACTAGTATTTCAGAGAACAGTAAACTTTGCAGTATATTCTCAATGTATTACTCGGCCACTGCTCCAAGACAACGTTTGGACATGCTCCATAATCTTTTCCAGTAATTTAATTGGTAACCATACTACTTAGGGAAAATGTTACTGGACTAACTTTATTGGAGATTTTATGTTTTTTCCCCATGAAGCAATCAAACTTATAATAGGTATTGCCGTTCTTTCAGTATTACAGAAAGTAGCCAGCAACTTCACCTATCACCATTAAGTCAGAAGCCACCATCTTGGAACAGAAGTAAATGAGAGAAAAAACCTACCAAATACATCAACTGGACTTTACACAAGGTACCTTTGTACCAGATTTAAAAACAATCGGTCAATGCACTTGGCTAAAACTGCATAACAAACACACAAACCAAATGCTGCAAATTTCAAAACAATCGGTTTGGCCAAAACTGTGTAACAAACCAAACGACAAACAGTCAAAATGACAGAGCGACCAAGCTTCATCTGGTCAATCATATAGATAAATAGTCCAGCCAATCAACATTGATCGAAGATTCGACAATTAATTTCATATTTTTATGTCCAAATATGTTTCAAATTAAATGTACCATCCTCAGACATATAAGTTGTAACTAATTTATAATTTACAGTGTACTATTGCGGATGACAATGTTGACATTACAAAGGTATTTTTTTCTATTTAACACACATTTTAAATTAAACTTGTTGTTGTAAGGATCAGTTTCATGCTAATCAAACTCTATAATCAAATTAATACCAGTTCAAGAAAACCGTATTCACGAACAAGCTATTTTTCATGAATACTATGCAATGGAAAATTCATCAATAAAAAGTACTTGTGCAACACAGTACGAATAACCGCACCAATTACATTTCTGCACAATAAATATTTTCTATTGTAAAATTACACTTTATGTTTATATAATTAAATCAAGCGTTGCACGTTTCTCCACAAGGATCTGTAAAAAGTAAAATTTTATAATGTTAAACACACAGTTGTACTTTACAGTTACTACAATACAATTAACTGTTTGTATTCTTCTGTTCAATCAAACGTTTCAACCGCATTTTGTTTATTTACTCAAGAAAATACACTCACAAACTAGATGAATTAATAAATCGAATAGAAGCTAATGTAATGAGCTTTTAAATCCTGGATATATATATAATTTTTTTAAAAGATTGGCTTACACCATTAAGTTCTTACACATAATGTATGTTTGTGTGGACAGCAGTAGTTCAGTTTTAATTAACTTACCAGACTAGAGTTCCGTTGTCATGTGAGAAGTGAGGGCTTGCACTCTCTTAGCATTGCAGCTTTTACACAGCACATGGTCATCCAGAGGATAACACCCTCGTCCTTCAGCTTCTGAAGATAATACTAGGCCACAGTCCTGAAAGTAAATAGTTCATTGTGTTTAATGGCATATTTCAAGAGAATCGATACCACTGCCTTAATTAATTGTTTGTTAACATGTTTTAACATGCCAGTTAAACTAATGCAAGCAGGGGATAAAATAACACAATGAAAAGCCAACTAAACTTGCAGCTACAGATCAGGCGGATGAGAGAAATTGCACTGTTGTCATATCAGGAACCATCAAAGTAAGGGATGGTCGAGATATAATTCCATCCATGTACAAACTGATCACACTGCATGGTCCAGGTGTCTATAGGCCTATTCACACAAATAAGATTTATAAACTAAAGAAGTGTAAAATAAATTGAACATTCCTATTGTATTTCTGATTTCCAAAATGTACACTATATAAGTATGCAATTCTGTAAATAAATTGTAAATATAGTAATTTCCTGTAAGGCATTTAATTATGGATATAGTATTTCTTCTACATTTTTAAAGTAGCCCAATGTGAAATATTCACACACAATATGTGCTGGAACAATTCATATTTTTTATAAGGAGATTTGCTGTTATTGAACCAGTAGACAAATTGTAAAACTGAAATATTTAAAAAAATATATTAATCTCTTAATGCACGTAAGGCAGTCCTCAGAGGTTGAATGGCCAGCCTGATTGGCCACTCATGTTTCTCTATAGTGATCGTGCTGCACCAACAGCTCAGAACTGTTTTTCTCAACCATCTGAAATGTTTCCACAGGGTATTTAATTAAAAAAAAGACAGACTATACATTTTTATTTATAAATGTTTTGGTTTAACTGCAAAAATACTATTATAATATTATAACAATAATTTCATAGCTAAACTAAAACATTCATACATTTTTAACAAAAAAATGTAATACAGTTCATAAAGTACAGATTTCTTTTATTCTTATTTATATTATGTTCTTTTTATAAATATATCCAATACGGAGTACTGTCTTATTTGTAATACTGCATACTTTGGGAAGATTACACATGACTAGATTGACACTAAAAAGTTGAATGCAGTACAATTGAATTTGCCTTGTTCTGACAATACATAGAAGAAGATAAGGCATGAATCACTTAGTTCAAGAGTTTCCTGATAGGTTACAGCACAATTCAAACAAAATCAGATAATTAAATTAACATAAAAGTACAGCATTTTGTCTGGCCAGTCCTGCTGGTCATCAGCACGTTTAAGGGATTTTAACTTGGCCGGTATTGCTGGCTATCTGACCTGGCTCTCTCTTTATTTGTTTAACTCAACTTTGGAGTACACTAAATCAATCACTTTTTAATGTTCTGTGCCTTCCTTGTAGCCCAGTATTGCTTCATTCGCTTGGATTTGACTTTGCCTTGGAACCGTTGTTTTTTGTCCTTGGTTATTGTTTTGGCTGTTCTGTCCATGAGCATAGTGTCAGTGATTTGTAGTTCTGTTATGTCTTTCTCTGTTTCTCTAAACCAAAGTGATTTGGCTCTTTTATTGTGAAAGTAGTCAAATATTTTTTTGGTTAGTCTTTTTTTGTCCATTCGGAGGATGTGCCCATAAAAATCAATTCTCCTTTTTGTTAATGTGTCTGATAGTGTTTCAGTTTTTTCTGACTATTATACTCTCAAATTATGTTCTAGAGTTCTTGCTTAGAACATTTCATGGTCCAGTATCTGGAAATTACCTTGACAATAACTCAACGGTCTTACTAAAATTTGTTAATATTGTCGCATGAGCTTGTGAAATTAACTATACTGGTACTATCATTAAACAAATGTCTTGTACTTGGATATGTTGCTGCTATTTATTGGCATAATGGTTTTGAAGACTTAATCAACTCTTAACATTAATTAATTGTCCATATTAATACTTAGATCACAAAGTAGATGTAATATGAATGACTTACTTCGCACTTGTAACACGCTATGTGGAAACTTCGATCAAGTGCAACGACTCTAACAGTTTCGTCCTGACCAGGCTCAGGCATGATAGGCAGCTGACACACGCAACAACGAGGCGCAAATTTTCTGTAAAAAAATTATTAGATGGTTAAAATTATTTGTTAGCTTATGTTTTAGTTAGCTTTTTGGCAAATAAGGCACCAGGGGAAACACAGCATTAAAATATTTGAAATTTATTTGAACTTCAGAAACAGTAGTCTATATAAAATCAAGAGGTATACTTACTTATGGAAGTCTTCGATACAATGAATCTGATTAGTGGCATCCACAGTAAAGGGAATGCCATCAAGGGACTTGCCACAGACAATGCAGCAAAAGCACTGAGGATGGTAAGGTCGCCCTGTCGCCCTGAGGATACGATCCAGAATGGGGCTCAAACAGACAGAACACTTCTCCAGCGTGTCCTGCCAACAAAATGCTGTTACTACAACCATTGAAAACTTTTAATTTCTTAAATCCTTAACCTTTAATATTATGACAACTATTACGTCTAAAATGTACGACAGCATTTCAATAAAATTTTTCTAATGAAATGTTTTAGAGATTATGAATTTTTGAAAACTGTCCTAATAAAAATGTATTTTAGTAATTATATCTACTAGTAAAATTTCAATTTCAGCAATAAAATTGCCATCTTCACACAATTTTATTATACCATGTTTCACGAAGAGATCGTTCATTACCTTTGAATTAATGTGCCGAACATATGGAACACTTTACAGCCATGTTACATAGATATGTGAAAAAAGTACCTACAAATTTTATTGTTTATGGTCAATCAAATCTAAGTAGTGGAATGACAAAACAAACTTTAATATTCTGAATATAACCATTTCCTCTCACAATGCAATCACAGATTGACTATATATACTAATATGTATATATTAATTTGAATAAAATTTGGATCAGTGTTTAATCTGTTATTGTTACTTGCCTCTGCTTTTATTTTAAGATTCTACCATTATTTTTTAATCCAACCATTCTGTTTTGAATATAAAAAAAAGAAACTCAAGGTTAATTTTTTACCATTCTTTGTAACATAAGTGTGAAGTATTTCTTTGTAGTGTTGTATTTTTCAGGCAAATTAATTAAAAAATAGCAACCTCTTCATGAGGCACTCTGTATATACCTAAACAATTACACAATACAAACAGTAAAAAACAATTTATTTTGTGAAATATTTTGAATCAGCTACTACATACATATTGATTGTTGATGTTTTTTTTTTTTAATTGCATCAGTTCTAACTGTAACAACAGGTATCATATTGATTCTAGTACACCTTAATCAACTTCCGTTTATTTTTATATCTGTATTAATTCCCATGCCTTGCTCTTTGCTACCAACAAAGTTATTCATTTTTTGATAGCACTATTTCAAAACATGAAAGCAAAATTGTTCCAGAAATAATATAAAAAATCAAATATAATCAACTATATATACTAGACTTGAATAATGCAGAAATCAGTTGGCTGTACCAACAATGCTTTACATGATACAATATCGGTATAAATAATTGGTTCTGACCTACTCACCAGATAACCGGCTTCACAATAAGGTTTGCCTTCCAGTGTGTAGAAAGGTTTGCCTTGTAGTTGTATAGCACAATGGCAGCATGTAAAACAGCTGATGTGATACACCTTGTCCATTGCCGTGCAGCCTGAGCCTTCCCCCACCACTCTCTGACCACACTTGCAACAGTCACCTTTACAACAGCAGTTCAAATAAATAGTATAAGAACATTACATGAACTTTCTTACATTCAATTATTTCCACACAAAAAATTATATATGAAAAAAATGAAAACTTTGCCCTAATTTCTCGAAATCAGTTTTTCAGATATTGCTTGAATTCTGAAGTTTTTTTATTAAACTTCTATTTGAAAACGAGCTTTGTGTGGCCATAATGGTAATATTTCATCTTAGACCTTCAAATACACAACTCCCTAGGTGTTTATTGAAAGGTCCAATATCCAATTTTGGTCAGATTACATTCAAACTTAACACAAATAACTTATTTTGGTAATAGCTTAGACAAATTCATTACTAAGCAAAACCTGTTAAAACAGTTTCAGGGGCAATTGAAATTTTAAAATACACATAACGTTTAATATTACACTTTTCCGAAAATCTGATTCCATTATAACCAGCATTAAAATCTACATAAATTGACATTCTAAATTCTTTTCATTAAAATATGAAAATAATCTGACTGCAACCAATGTTCACCGTTACATTTTCATTGGAATAATATTTAAAATGCTAATTTCAGCAATTTTAACACTGATTGCAATATAGTGAAATTACTTTAAAAAAAGATAAGATAAAATTATCTATGATATTATTTTTTCTGAATTTACTAAATAAGATTAAGTTGATTACCATCATTGTTTCCGCCAACAAACGTTGATAAAAAATTGATTCTCTAAAAAGCCATCATCACTTTTATTAAGTTACATCATTTTACCTTCCTTAATAAATATCTAATCCATAGTGCCTGTCCGCACAGACGTGAAAATGACAACCAACCTTACCAAAAATATCAGAATCAGGAGCATTTGAGTCCATAGACTGAACCAATAAGTCAGTAAGGGCATCCACTTCAGCTTCTTGTGGTCCTCGAGGAGACTGAGGTCCCGCCGTGCCTGCACCGCCCTTCACATAAGGTGTGTACAAAGAATAGTTAGAACGGGAAGACATTCCACTCGGAGGGCGTGGATTGATTGGTTCATAAATTGATTCATATGTTGATGATCCCTAGAACAAAGTGTTACTTTCATTCTGTGAACAAATTTAAACATATACAGAAAATATGTACACAATGCAAACTCCCAGTTGTCTATAAGATATCAAGAAAATAATAATTTTTATTAATGGATAATACTTTGGTGAAAATTGTGAGATTTTAATTCACTATACTTCATGTGTTTAATTTATATCATGGTGAACTCATGCAAATATTTCATGTAGAACTAATGTCTTTATAGTAAAGTCCAGCAGAAGGTATATATACCCATGCCTACGTTATTACAGTGAATTTCTAAAAGCAATGATGTGCCTCCTCGCATGATGCTTAAGACTATTACATGACTCATCATTATTATTTACCATATTATAAAAAATTGATGCCTTCTGGTATTTTGAAATTGGGCAGTCTAATATTTTTAATGTGTATAAATGTGATTGGTAAAGTCACAGGCTCAGCTATTGTACTGGAAGTAAATATTGCCTATGTAACATACCATCAACTGTTTTGTTAAAGAAAATTAAACAAATGGATGTTGACTGATTAATTTAGAAAAACTTAAAATGTTATCTGAACAGTCTGAAAAATGTCTACTCTGTAATTACTCTATTCTGATATTTCATTGTATTTCTTATGATAAATACCTTATTTGATTTGTTTACTTTTTATAAAAATAAGGGGGTATACAAGGGGGTACTTTTTTTTTGTATACAAGGGGGTACGTTCTATACAAGCCGGCTCTGCACTCGGCTGAGCTACTGTGAACTCAGTGCACCTTGTGGTGGCACTTGGTACATTTTCTCTAGTTACAGTGAATTGTTTAGTAAAAGCAGTTTTGTTTCTTGTTGTTCCTGAAAATGCTTGCAGACACTGTTGTGATGTCCAACACAGCTTACAAGGAGCATTATGGGTAGTACTTAAGTGTACAAGTGGTTTCTCATTTCAAGAAAGGAGAAATTTTGACTGATAACAAACCTCGTTCTAGTCTGTCAATCTCCTAAATGGACAAAAATGTCTAAAAAGTTTTGCATTTGTGTTTGAAGACCAATGACGGACAACTGAAGAGATGTGGAAGTTATTTGGACTATTTCAAATCAAGTCATATTTTTAAAATTTCAAATTTAACAAATTATTTTTGTTGAAAATAAAAATGTGAAATAAAAAAATTGAAACTGTAAGACATAGCTGTTGTCAGCATCTATATGCATATGGCAAATCTCCCTACATATAAGTAATTTTTTTTTAAATTTTAACGCGAAAAGCACATTGAGGTTATTATTGCCTCCCTAAATGTAAGTGTGAGTGTAAAGTGTTAAAGTCGTAAGTGTAGTGTTATAAGTGTAAGTGTGTATTAGACTCGGGTATCGCAAGGGACGTCTAAATCCTTTCAATCTGTGCAGCTAGTCTGCACCCCCTGCAGGGTCTATATATGTAAAAATATACAATATTTTTTATAATGGTTATGGGCAAATTTTACAAATTCTATATTATAAGCAAATTTAAACTTGTCAACTATATTTAATGGATTAATGCAATCGAAAGAAAGTGTGCAATAAATCAAAGATACCTGAGAAGAAGGTGCGTAAGTGCCATAGTCAGGCTGGTAATGATGTGTCGCCCGTCTTAGTTCTGAATAACTACTGCTGACAGGAGATGGAGGTGGTGGGAGATCCGCTGGAGGTGGTGGGAAGTCTCCATACTCAGCCGGCTCCGGAGGTGGCGGTGGTAAATCATCTAAGGAACAACAAAAGATAAACAAACTGTCAGCTAACTGCCTCCATAAAAAAAATACCTTTTAAATTTAAAATTTAAGTTCTAACAAGTTGTACCTACCTTGTTATAACAGTAACCTTAATAAATCAGGATTTCATAAAGCTTATGACACTTAAGAAACTAAAATCAAGAAGTAGTATTTAAATGCAATACGTTCCACTATATTGTCTTAATTAATCAATACAAATTTTATTTTTAAAAAATCACATCAACTAATTTAATACCACATTTAAATTGTCTTTTAATGTGTTTTTTAAATATATATTTGCACAGCTTGCACAAAATATTTCGATTGCAATAATAACTGGAACCAAACTTATGACTGATCAAAATCTAATTTTGCATATGTCTACAGGGTAGACATAGAAAATCCTACCATTCATACTTTTGAATTTTGAGCAATTAATGTGGGAAAGAATTACTAACCAATAACAACTAGTTTAGCTGTTTTTTGAAATGCCAACAGACTTCGAATAAGCTTAAACCAGGTGAAGTTAAGTTTTTTGCCTGGTCACAGAGGTTATGAAGAAAATGAGAACACAAATTTGTAATAAGTTGGTAAATTATGGATTTATTTATCACAAAGAACATAATAATTATTAAAGTATGTAAATAATAGATGTTGATCAATGAGCTTTTCTATTATTAAATCAAATACTTGACTAAAGCAAATAAGTACATTACCAAAAATTAATTAAAATTTTTAAAAAATACACCAAGGACTATTTAAAACTAAGGATTTAGCAAGTACACAGAAATGCATAATAATTATATTTTTCATGAAATATAGTATCTGAAACACAAATTAAATCATAGCATATTATAATTTACATAAACATTAAATAAGCAGAGGGAACATTTTAAAAATAAATCAAAACAAATTTTGTTTATCAGTAAAGTACAAAACATCCATTTGACCAACAAAGACAACAATGTTTTTTTTTTATTTATACAGTGGAACCTTGATAATCCAAAACTAACTGTGATTGGAATTGTTTCGGATTAGCAATAGTTCACATTATCAAATATAAACATAAATGTGGCTAACAACACTGTTAATTGTGCAAAATAATGTACTTACATTGGGTTTACAAATAGTTATATGTCTGCAAAATAAAATGTCACAAAATGACGGAAAAAAACTTTTATTTAATACAACAGAATATTATTTTGATATCATTCTTGGAAATATTATTGTGGCGGAGATATACGATTAGCAAAGCGTTCGATTCTTAGAAGGATACGTATGAAGTAGGTGTGGTTTGACAGCATGAATAAGGATAAAGCAGAATGTTTTCCTTTCAATATTTATATGAAAATGCTGATTAGGCAAATATTTTGTATTATATAACATCGAAAGAAGATACAGTTCAACTGCCATACAAAGCAGCATGAAGGAAACGAATACCCATGATATTTAACTTCCCGGCATGTGACGGAGTTGTACTTCCTAAACATCACATGGCCAACCAAGTACCATGATAGCAAAAAAGAGAAAATTACAAAAAATATGTTTTGTATGTACAGGGTGGGGCAAGGAAGTATCCCTACTTTTGAGATGGCGTTGTGTGTAGTGAGGATGTGTTGGAGGAGTGGGGGTAAGCTCGAATGACGCTGTGGCCATGGAATTTTCCGTTAGTACCGCCGTCAGTTGTAGACATGGCTTGGTCGAATGAGCAACGCGCTTTTGCAGTCGAAACATATTTCTCTCAAAATAAGTCTATTGTTGCGGTGCAGCGTGCGCTGCGAACTCGTTATCGGATTCCTACCCGCAATGCTGTTCCTGACCGCAAATCCATTTTGTTGTGGGTGGAGAACTTCCGTGCATGTAGTAGTGTAGTGCGAAAGAGAGTTGGGGCTCAGAGGACCGTCCGAACTCCAGAAAATATTGACCGTGTCAGAAGATCGATCTTGCAGTCTCCTAAGCGTTCTGCTCGCAAGCACGCATCCAGCCTGGCGTTGTCTAATCGTACTGTGTGTCGTATTCTCCACGAGGAACTGCACTCCTATCCATACAAGAGGTAATCGTTCAAGAACTCACACAACGGGACTGGCAACAACGAATACAGGCATGTGAAACTTTCATTGCTGACTTGCCAAATGATGCACGTGTTTTGTTCAGTGACGAGTCGCACTTCCACATTTCTGGAGTTGTAAATAAGCAGAATATGCGTTATTAGAGTGGTGCAAACCCTAGGGTAGTTCACGAGAGGCCTCTACACAGTGACAAAGTGACGGTTTGGTGTGCAATCAGCAGTGAAGGCATAATTGGGCCTTATTTCTTCGAGGAGGAAAATATTGACCGTGTCAGAAGATCGATCTTGCAGTCTCCTAAGCGTTCTGCTCGCAAGCACGCATCCAGCCTGGCGTTGTCTAATCGTACTGTGTGTCGTATTCTCCACGAGGAACTGCACTCCTATCCATACAAGAGGTAATCGTTCAAGAACTCACACAACGGGACTGGCAACAACGAATACAGGCATGTGAAACTTTCATTGCTGACTTGCCAAATGATGCACGTGTTTTGTTCAGTGACGAGTCGCACTTCCACATTTCTGGAGTTGTAAATAAGCAGAATATGCGTTATTAGAGTGGTGCAAACCCTAGGGTAGTTCACGAGAGGCCTCTACACAGTGACAAAGTGACGGTTTGGTGTGCAATCAGCAGTGAAGGCATAATTGGGCCTTATTTCTTCGAGGAGGACAATCGTTGTGTTACCATCAATTCTGAACGGTATGTAAACATGCTCCAACAATTTCTTGAAACACAATTGCAACAAAATAATTTGGGACTAGTGTGGTTTCAGCAGGATGGTGCCACAGCCCATACTGCTAGAAATTCGATAGCTGTTTTGAGGGAAATGTTCCCCGGGCGATTGATCTCCCGGTATGGTGACATTCCATGGCCCGCACGCTCGCCAGATTTAACTCCGTGTGATTACTTTTTATGGGGCTACCTCAAGAGCGAAGTGTTTAAACATCGACCCAGGACCCTAGAAGCCTTGAAGCATGCAATTCGCCTTGAAGTTGGCCGTGTTCCACAAGAAATGCTTCGCAGAGTTATGCGGAACTTTAGAACCAGGCTAAAGCAGTGCATTGACAATGAGGGACATCACTTGCGTGATGTGTTATTTAAAACAAAGTAAAATTATTATTATAATTAACTTCCATCTGTACCCTTTTGATGCCACAATAAAGTTTTGTTCAAACATTTTTGGTTATTTTTACCTTTAAAATTAGGGATACTTCCCTGCCACACCCTGTACATGCATACATGTGCACACACACACACACACACACACACACACACACACACACAACATATATAAAAAAGTGTTAATTATACAATAAAAAAGCAAAAACTCATTACATTTGAATGTTGTGAATGTAATGTGTCGCTTTACAAATAACTTTGATTTGAAGAATATCATTCAAAAATAGTTTAATCAGTTTGAGAAAATTTTATAAGTTCTTTTTGCCTAATAATGTCACTTTAATGAATAATAAAAATATGTATTACTAATTTCTGAACATTTTGAAAAATTCCGTTACTATTTTTAGTCGTATAATTCTAACTCAGCATATTCAGACATTCATTTTGTAATGGCTAGATTCCTGATGTGACAAAGAAACTCATCACAAAATTATCCACTACTGTAGAAAAAATTATTTTTGCCTACACTGGGTTAGGATTATGAAATGTTCAAATTACCAAGGTTTGGATTATCAAAGTTCTACTATGCCTAAGGTATTTATAAACCTTAGGAATAGTAGAAAAAAAAACTTTATAAACTTTGAAGTTTTTAGTATTTTATACAACGCTGATGTTTATGGTAGAACCGAGATGTAAATATTGAAGTTGTCTCTTTATATAATTAAGTGGAGTTACGATAACACTAAAATTTAAATCTCTATTTTTGTCTTTGAATATAGTCTGTTATACAAGGGCGGTTTGATAAGTCAGTGACTTTTTGAATTTCCTGCGTAGTTACTCCAAATGCAACAGTACTGCCATCAACTGTAATCTATCAGTGGGCAACTTCCTAATTTTGAGCAAGGTACGTCGTGCAGTTGGTGTTTGATAGCCATTCAAAGCAGACAACCTCGTGAATTTTTACGAAAATGGAAAAAAAGTGAATTTCGTGTGCTGATTAAGCATTACTTTTTACGTAAAAAATCCATCACTGAAACTGAGGAAAGACTTGTTAAATACTACGGGGACTCGGCACCATCAATTTCAATGGTTAAGAAGTGGTTTACATAGTTCCGTTGTGACCATACCAGCACTAGTGACACCGAACATTCAGGTCGCCCAAAAGAAGTGATCACGCCGGAAATCGTCGATAAAATCCATGAAATGATATTGGATGATCGGAGAATGAAAGTGCGTGAGTTGGCTCATACTGTAGGTATCTCAACTGAATGGATACATAATATTTTACACGAATATTTGGACATGAAAAAACTCTCCGCGAGATGGGTGCCGCGATTGCTCACACTCGACCATAAGCAAAATCGTATGACCACTTCAAAAGAGTGTTTAGCGATGTTCAGCCGTAATCCGAACGAATTTTTGCACCGTTTTGTTACTGTGGACGAAACATAGATCCATCACAACACGCCAGAAACCAAGGATAATCTAAACAGTGAACTGCTAGGGGTGAACGTGGACCAAAGAAGGCCAAACAGAGTCTGTCAGCCAACAAGGTCATGGCCACAGTTCTTTGGTATGCACGCGGTGTCATTCACATCGATTACCTCGAGAAAGGTAAAACAATCATCGGCGAATATTATTCAAAGCTTTTGAACAGATTCGACATTGATTTGAAGCAAAAATGGCCACATTTGGCGAAGAAGAAAGTGCTGTTCCATCAAGACAATGCACATGTGCACACTTGTCTAGTCACGATGGCCAAAATCCACGAATTGGGATACGAACTGCTACCCCATCCAGCATATTCTCCAGATTTAGCCCCCTGCGACTATTTTCTGTTTTCAAACCTAAAGAAATGGCTGGGCGGTAAGAGATTTGAGTCGAATGAAGACGTCATTACCGAAATAAACGCGTATTTTGAGAGCTTTGAGGAAACCTATTATTTGGAGGGAATAAAAAAATTAGAAAAATGCTGGACTAAATGTATCGAGCTAAAAGGTGATTATGTAGAAAAATAAAATGTTTATTTGCCGAAAAAAATTTGTTTTATTCAAAAAGTCACTGACTTATCAAACCGCCCTCATATCAATAGTCCATTATAGCAATTGAAAGTTTAAATGATTTTTTGTCCTTTCACTTATTTCACAACTTTTTCCTGACCAACATCATAATTCCCTGATTTTTTCTGAATTTTTTCTTACTAAACAAGATTCTTGGTATTTCCAGTCTGTGGTCACCCCGTTATATAACACATTTATTACGTATAAAAAATGAATTGTATTTGTTGTGTTGTTGCATAAGAACATAATGATTTTTTTGTATCTCATGTAAAACTGTTAACCATACACTTATTGTTTTATAAACAAATGTTTAGTTCCTAAGTGGTAGTATAGTGATCTCTCTAATGCACAGTAAGTGTAATGGAGAGTAAATAACACATTCATTTAATAGAAATAATCTATAAAATTTACATAAAAGCTAATACCTGCAACTTCAATATATTTGGAATATTCTAGAAAAACACTTTATCCTGCCGTTAATAGTCTGAGCACATGGCTTGGTCCGAAACACATATATACACGCATACACACAATATTATCTATTTTATTTATGAAGAACTTAGGGCTCAAAGACAATCCCTTAATCTCCAGCCTCTTTATGTCTCTTACAGCTCATAACTCTATCTAAAAGAACTAATTTATTGATACAAAGTCACAAAACCATTGTAAATTTTATCACTAAAATTACTTTTTTCTATAATTTGAAATCAAATATTTCGTTAAATACTTAAATACGTAAGTTTGTAAAAATATATTTATATTAAATATTTTATATTGTATACCATAAATATAATACAATTAATACAATATTTTTATATTTATATTATATTATTTATTATATTGCCATTCATAAACAAAAAATTGATTTCATAAACTAAATATCAATATATTAATTAGTAGTAAACTAAACTAATTTCAGTTTATGCTTTAAAATTCAAAGTTCTTGTCATGGGCATTATAAATTTTTTTAAAAATACGATAAGCAAATTTTATTGCTTAAACTAGTGTACCATAAACTAAAAGTACTGTACAAGTAATTAACCTATTACAGTAGATTTTTATGAACGACAGATAATTATGTAGAACAGTGAATGCCTAGTACTTTAGATAAAAATATTATGATCATTACCTGAAAATTCATCATCTAACAATCATTTTATTCTTCCATTTTTCTTCTGCAATCCAAAAACTACTGTATTTACAAAATTTACAAGCTAAAATCCTATTGTGTTATTTTAAAAAAAATTTACAACCAAGAATCAAAACTAAAACGGTTAACATACGAACAAAAACCATTCGTACATTTTGTGACAAGGCATTTAAAATAAGACATATACATGTGATACAGACATGGTAGCCAGAAGTTTTCAAGTAAACATCAGGATGGTAGTGTGGAGGGGTGCACGTGCATATTCAATTTCAGTGAAATATAAATTTCAGCCATGCTGTATCATACTATATATTTATAAAGTATATAATATACAAATATTTATAAAGTATTTGTATATTAGACATTATGATTTTGTGCTTATAGAACAGACATGAAAATCTAGGATTGCACAACATACGGTCTAGTCATTAAGATTAGATAGGTAACCAACAAAATTAAATTTCATTATAGATTATTTTTGTTTAGGCTATTTACAATCAAAACATAAAGTATGTAAAACCTTAACTTACTTATATTTGTAAATCAATAAATTACCCAACAAAGTATTCTAAGTTACTTATATTGACTTGCAGATCTTGAATCCTTAGGTAGGCTCTAATACTTATTATATTGTCATAAGTAATCTAAAAAACTTACTAGTACCTAATATATTATCATAATTGACCTAAACGAATTACTAGGACCTATTATATTATCATAAGTAACCAATAAGACCTACTAGTACGAGGGTTGATCAAATATAAACGAGACTGACTTTCTAAAAACTTTTCCGTTGGACATTGAACTCTAAAGGGTGGGGTTTCAGGTAGCCTGGGAGGTTTGGGACGGGCGTAGACGGGCAACATTTCCATTCGGACCCTTCAGTATAAAACTATACAATGAGTGAGAGTGAAGCGCACGTTTCCGTGGAGCAGAGAATTATTATTAAGTTTTTGGCCAAGGAGGGGGGCAATCCGACTGAAATCTTTCGTAGATTGATGGCTCAATACGGGGACAGGACCCTGTCAAGAGCTCGCGTTTTTGCTTGGCACAAGGAATTCGCCGAAGGACGGGAAGCAGTAGAAAACCTCAGCCATGATCGTCGCCCGACCACTTCCGTCACGGACGAAAACATTGATGCTGTTCAGAAGCTCCTGGACGAAGACAGACGTATATCGCTGCGATTTATTGCAGATGAACTCCAGTTGAACTATGGTAGTGTTCAAAAAATCGTTACATCAAACCTGGAACTCAGCAAAGTATCTGCAAGGTGGGTTCCACGAATTTTGACCGACGTTCACAAACGGAATCGTTTGGAGATTTGCCAGCGACTATTGACCCAATTTGAACGAGATGGTGAGGCATTATTAAACCGGATTGTCACCTGTGACGAAACATGGGTTCACCATTACACTCCTGAGTCGAAACAGGCAAGTATGGAGTGGCGGAAGAGGGGAGAGAGGGCGCTTCTGAAGGCCAAATCACGATCGTCGGCCGGGAAGATAATGGCCACTGTATTTTTCGACAATCAAGTAATACAATCACTGTATTTTTCATGTCGATTTCCTCCATCAACGACGCACAATAAATGCACAATATTATTGCGATGTTTTAGAGGCCGCAAAACAGTCTTTTCGTAGGAAAAGGAAATCTAAACCGCGCGGCGTCATTCTTCTTCACGATAATGCCCGACCACATTCGGCGACGCTACGAGGCTTAAACTCGATCAAATTGGCTGGGAACCAATGGAACATCCCCATACAGTCCAGACTTATCACCCTGCGACTATCACCTGTTTGGGCCACTCAAAGAGGCGCTTGGAGGCCAGCGTTTCGAAGACGATTCTGCGGTGGAGACCTTCGTGCTCCAATGGCTCAATGAACGCCCAAGAACTTTTTACGAAGATGGAATTAAAAAACTTCCAATCCGGTGGGAAAAATGTGTTACTCGTGCGGGAGACTATGTAGAAAAATAAGTTGTATCAAGAATAATTTGTAAGCAATAAATTTTTTTAAAAAATCAGTCTCGTTTATATTTGATCAACCCTCGTACCTACAATATTGTCAGAAGTAATGCAAAAGGCTTACCTATTATATTGGCATAAGTTCCAATGTTACTATAAGTTGGGTTATTACTGACGTTGCTATACAATACTTGGTTATCTGCTTTTCTGTACCTTGCCTGCTCAGGCTTGTAAGGTTCAATGTTACTGTACGTCACATTTGAGGAGTGATCATTACGTCCATGGCTACTGGAAACTGAAACACAAATATTTTAGTTACTTCTATAAATAATAGATACCTACAATACTCACTTAGTTATCACTGATCCTAACAAAAATAAAAGATCAAGTGCAGTTGAAAATAAAGATTCCCTAAACTACAAAACATAATATGGTCAGTGTAGAGATGAAATGAGTTAGAACAAAACCATTTTAAAAACTTGAAAACACTTTATTGTATGTGTGTGTGTGTGTATGGGTGTGCACATGCATTAAAAAAAAGAGAAAGAGAGAGAAAATGTATTATGTCCTGGCTTGATTGCCTAGCCTTGATCAATGTGTGTTTATATAAACAGACCAAATCTTGACCATTATTTACAAAACAAAAATGATTCAAAACAACTAATTGTATTATATGTATATACTATATATTATAATAATTAATTATATATTATATTATATTCAATAATATTGGGGTTACATAATAACAACCAAAGGTGTGAAATTTAAAGTAAGTCAAAACATATATTTTGTCTAATTCAAGACAGAATTTATTAAAATTAAATACATAAAATTAAGTGAATTTATAACAAAAGAAAAATGAATGAAACTACAATGTGTTTTATAATAAGCAATATTTTGTTTTAAATTAAGGAAAAAGTAAGAAATACTGCATACCTGGTAAAGGTTCTAAGTTTGAATATATTGGTATATTGTGTGAACGTTTGTCCGTGCTTGCACTCTGTAAAGGAGATGTGAAAGAAGGCTCACTTGGCCCATTCAATTGGTAGCTTTTAGGCACCTGTATTAAAATTTATAAAAGTTCATTAGATGGTATAAAGCTATAGTTTATTGACTACTTCTGTAGGCAGAACAAAAATGTACCAAATTATTGCATAGTACAATAAAACATAAGCATAATTTGGGGAAAGTGAAAGACCCCTTGTTATTCTAAATAGGGTTTTTGTTTGTTTTATACACATATAATTTTTTTTTTATATAAAGTTCATGTTATTCCGCTTAGAAATTTTTCTACACTGAATTTTTAAAGAAAAGAAAAACTTTGTTGATTGATTTTTACATGAAATATTATTAAAAACATGTTTTTGGTAATCCTGGATTTTAGCTCAACACTAAAAGATTGATAACGATAAATGAAGTTATTACGTTAAACATCGTTTGATCACATATCTATGATTCATGCTAATATATCATTAATATTATATGTCCCATCTCTTCCTTTATAGCAGATCACAGAGATGAGAAGTCAATTATAAGAAATAAAAAACAATAATGTAAGCCATTTATTAATATAACAGGTTTTGCCTTGAATTAAAAACATGTTTATTTAATTTAAAACACAATTTTATAGAAATTACGTTTTCCCATCAGTATGTACGATTTAAAAAAAAATACTTAACTACTCATTTTAATTTTTTAATATGTTGTCAAACAATTACTGTTATGGTATAAACTACTTTTTTTTTAAGGCAAAAAGCACACCGAAGCTATTATCACCTCCCTAAATGTAAGTGTGAGTGTAAAGTGTTACGTTAAAGTCGTAAGTGTAGTATTATAAGTGTAAGTGTTTGTTAGACTCGGGTACCGTGAGGGACATCTAAATCCTCTCAATAGGTGCAGCTGGTCTGCACCCCCTTGCGGGTAGGTATAAACTACAATCATAACACTTGGTTAACAAATTGTTTTTATTTTAACCGGTTTTATGAGATATTTTGTTATAAACAAACATCATAAATTAAAACTTCCTTGGCCCCCTCAATCAAAATGCTAAATTTATGCCTAAGCAATGAAACATCTTTATTAGGCACTCTTTCAGTGCAAATACTTTAGTATATGTTGAAAATTATATTAGCTTAAATATTTTTTAAATAATGTTTACACTATATACGAGGACTATCCAGAAAGTCGGTTACATTTTGCTCTATAGACGCTAGGGGCGGGGATATCGCGGTCACCTTGGTATCAGAGCGTTCGTCTACTCAGTGGCTATCCAGCCGTGCTAATGAGAGGTTACCATTACTGCTTGTTCCTGAACAATACTAGTTTGAAATGTGTGCCACTACTGAAAATCCCGCAACCTGTGAAGTGCGATCAGTGATACGGCTAAGAACAATAAATCAATTGAGATTTATCACTAACTCTGTTAAGTTTATGGGAACGATGTGATCACTGATGGCGGAGTGCGTCAATGGTGCATTAGGTATAAAAATGGCCGAACCAATATGTACGACGAAGAACGAAGTGGATGGCCAAACATTGTGACCAATGAAATTGTCTCTAAAGTCAATGAGAAAATTAAAGAAGACCCGTCGGTTCACAATAACAGAACTATCGCTTAGTTTTCCACAAATTTCAAGAAGTTTGTTGCATGAAATTGTTACACAAAAGTTAGGTTACCACAAATTTTGTGCAAGATGGGTACCGAAAATCTTGACTGAAACCCATAAAAATCTGCGTATGGCTGCTTCATTGACATTTTTGGACAGTTACGAAAAGGATGGTGACTCACTACTCGATCGAATTGTTACAGGAGACGAGACTTGGACGAATCATGTCAATAGTGAAACCAAATTGCAGTCTGTGGAATGGGAGCAAACAAATTCCTCCAAAAAACCAAGGAAATGTATGCAAACGTTTTCTGCAAGGAAGATCATGGCAACTGTTTTTTGGGACAGGAAAGGAGTCCTTCTTGTTAATTTCTTAGAACATGGTACGACAATAAACTCTGCAAGATATTGTGAAACCTTGGAAAATTAAAGATTAATTCAAAACAAGCTCAGAGGAAAGTTTTTGATACCAACGCGGAAATGCAGGAGGGCGTGACAACCTGGCTGAAGTCTAAGGTGGCAGAATTCTATGACACTGGAATTTCAAAACTGGTTCACCACTATGATAAGTGTCTAAATTTATATGGCAACTAAGTAGAAAAATAATATTTTAGTGCCACTTTTGAATGTATATAATAAAAAATTTTTCTTGTACTTCATTTTTTTTTATACCAAAACGTAACTGACTTTTTGGATAGCCCTTGTGTGTGCGTGTGTGCGCACGTGTGTGTGTATATATAAAATGTTTAAGAAAATAAAAATTTATTAAGAATAAAGAACATTAAAAACAATCAAATTTTACTCACAACTTCGTCCTTAAAGGCAGCATGAAATTAAGCACCATATAAAATATTAATACACATGCCAATTAATTTTGCTAAGTTTGTTAAAATTTTGAGAACAAACTATTGACCTACATATAATTAAATGTAATATCCAGGCTACATTCATTTTTATTATTACTTTTTATGCTTACATTAACACAACATAAAATACAGATTACAAAATTTAAAAATTGCCTACCTGAGGTGAATTCTTTGGTTTTGGAGGAACAGCAGGGCCCAACTTTCTTGGTTGCTGTCCTTCAGCTGTGTTTAATTTCAAGCCCGCCAACTGTTGTTCTAGATGGCTTGACATTTTACAACTCTATAACAGAATATTGAAAAATAAAATTACAACACTCCTGAGAGATTCAAACAACTGTAGGCTATCAGTTACTAAAACAGATATAGACTTGAGTGAAGCTACAAAATTGGGTTATCTTTTGCAAGAAAGTTTAACTAAACAAATAAAGGGAGTCAAGGTCAGGTGAGTTGCTTCACTATCTCGTGACTAATATGACATTACATGTTTTCTTATTGTTTGTTTCAATATTTATCATCATCGAAATGAAAACTATATTTAAACTGTTCATTTTTATTTTTGTGTAAAAAATGAATAAAGATGCTACCATATTTTGAATTGTACATTTATGTTTATAACCTTATTCACTGGAACCTACTTTTAAATTATGAACGAAATTCCTATACTGTTTATAGGAATTTCTGTAGCACTATTTCTGATGTCATTGATACTTACTTTGAATGGATTTACTTGCATGTTTATTTTGCATAGTAAATGTATTACACTAGATTAATATGCATAAGTCACTAATCGAGGTACTGCTCATGCGTATTGTCAGTTTAAAAGAAATCATTTATTATGCTGACAGTTGTTGTAGTGAAAACACCATTCAAAAAATGGCTGCTGTATTTGTGAACTTTGTGATTTGCCACAATCGAAAGATGCTGGCTAAAGTTCTACATATGATCCCATGATTTGGCATTTACTAACTTTTGTAAATAGTGTCATGTTAGCAATCCTTTGTTTATAATTGCAATGTTTATATTTAAATTGAAATTCAGTTAAATATCCTACGAAAGTAGTTTTTTTAATGCCAAATCATGGGATCATATGTAGAACTTTATGCCAGCATTTTTTGATTGTGGAAAATCACAAAGTTCACAAATAAAGCAGAATAAGAAATTCAACAACACTACAGTAATTCCAACTTAAACTGACAAAAAGAGGCAAATTGCAAAGTTCACTATTACCAGCATTCATTTTTCCAAATGATGTTTTCAGGGCAAAAACTACCATGATAATAAATGATTTATTATAAAGTATGTATTAATCTACTGAAGCAAATTTATTGTAAAAAATTAACATACAAGCAAATCCATGTAAAGTAAACATGCGCAAGTACATTCATGCAAAGTAAACATTAATGATGTCGTAAATAGATTAGAGATACAGGTTAGCAATAAATAGCTAAAAATAAAATTTACTATACATTTATCTTTATAAATATCATCTTCTGAGTCTTAATATCTCTCAAGGAAATGATATAACACAACACAAAAAAAAATTGTTAAAAGAAATTCCCTAAAATTCAGGAATACCTTTTTTTTTATATATATATATATATATATATATTTTTTTTTTTTTTTTTTTTTTTTTTTTTTTTTGCACACTTGGGCTAATGCAGACGATGGGATGATTTATAGTGTATGAAAATGCCAAGCCCTGGCCAGGAATCAAATCCAGGTCCTCGGGGTGAAAGCCCAGTACGCTTATCAACTAGGCTACCGAAGTGGCTTTAAATATATATATATATATATTCTTTTCATTATTAATAATGAAAGACATTGTATTAAACATTCAATAGCCGAATTCAGTTAGGTTAAACACGCAATAGCCAAGTCGACTTAGGCAAGTTTTTTTTTCAAAAAAATGTTCTTTTCATTATTAATAACATGCATTTCATTAAACACCCAAGAACCAAGTTAAACATGCAACAGCTAAGTCGAATTAGGTTATCGTTCTCTTTTTTTAAATGTATTCTTTTCATAATTAATTAATGACACATTTAATTATTAATAATGCAAAACATATAATAATTTATCATTTTCACTATTAAAAACATTTTCCCCACTTTTACACAATAGTCACTTTGTGGTTAGGTTTGTCATTTTTATATTCACTTTTCTGTAACTTCATACTGTTTCTGCACTTTCAGATTTTAGATTATAATAACTTTTCTATATAACTAATGTAGTGTAAAGATTACTAACTTTGTAATGACAATTGGAATAATAACCTCAATGGTTTTTTGCAAAACAAAAAAACAAAAACGTAATGACAGTTAGGTTATTAGCATACTAACCATGGTTTAGTGGTCTGTTAATGACTTAAAATCATAACTTATAAAAAATTACTCTTCTGGGGATGACTATCTCTTAATTTAACAATAAAGTAGGACTATAGAATAAAACAAAAACACTGCTGAAATCACTAGGCTACTGATATAAGAGCCAAAAGTGTAAGAATACCTTCATTTTTGTTCTCTGTTATATCTGAAGTTCATTACATCAAAGGTTTACTGAACTGTTTTCTAAGACCTTATGCATGTTAAAAAAAAAACAACACCCAAGCTATTAGTGATATAAAAATAATACTGTCCTATATTTCCTTTTAATTAAAATAGACAAAAAATATCTTAATAAATATTGATTATGAAAAATTATTTAATGATCTGAACTTGTAAACTATAACAATCTCATCTCTAAGCCTAACCTATAAATTAGGTGTTTCGTTTATAGGTTATGTATTAGTATATAAGCTGACAGTATCATTTCAACAACTATAATGAAAATAATGAATGTTAACTGAACTAATTTGTGTGAAACTTAACAAAACTAAATTATTTTTTATCAAATATTCAATTAAATGTTTTAAGTTCAACTTCTAAATATTTTTGTTGATACTTAATAAGCAACATTTTGAACCACTCAAAATAGCTTACTACAGGTTAGATAACTTACCTCTTAAACTAAATACGAGATATAAATAATTCCTTTTTTCCTTATGAAGAAATCAATAAGAATCTTAACACACAAAATACTGGAAGATGTCTTTCTGGAAAATCATGATTCGTAATCACATCACAAATTACTGGAGAATACCCCACCCATTATGACATGAAGAAATTTGGTGACTAGATTATTATTCGTCATCACTTAATGGTAGGTTTTAGCAATTACAAATACGAACAGTAATACAGTATAATATACTGTGATTGATGCAGCCATAGATAAACTAAGCTATGTACCGTGATATAATATTCTTAAAACGGTAGTGAATTAAAACTTTTACAAATACATTTTTTTTTATCTTTGTGGAATGTACCTTTGTATACAATTTTTAAAACAATCAGTTAATGAATTTAGCCAAAATCGTGTGACACACACACAAAACTAAAAGCCGAACTGAATCAGAAATCTCGATGAGTTTAGCGAATTAATTGTTAGTTTGATCTACAATTTTAAAGTTTGAGTTTAAATTTAAAAGAAACTTTGGAATAAAAATCACCTTTGAACCTGTGCTTTTACACGTTTTGAAAACAAAAAAGGAGCTATTGATTCATTTCTCTTTTTTCCCCGAAAGAGGTAAGGAAAGCTGCTGTTCTTCTTCCTATTTATACAGAAAATCTATAAACTCAATGTTTTAGGAGTAATACAAATATTATTATAAAAGTAAAAATGAATCCTTTACATAACTTTAAATCATAATTTAATATTTTTTATTCAAAATCAACCAATTAAAAGAAAACACCTTATGATTTACTTTAAAAGTTTTTTCTTCTATACTTACATCTGCAAAAACATTAATAACATGATAAGAGTTGTTTTATAGATTTATATTTTTCAATTGACAAGAGAGCCTCTCTGCTTCTTAATAATATATCTCCTTGTACAGGTGTTTTAGTTTATTGCTGACTTGCTCTGGAAGCCTTGGGGACAGTATTTCTTGCCACATCTTCTTGGACTCTTGTAATAGCATTAGTCCTTGCTTATTTATGACAAACACTGGGATTAGAAACAAATTTGAAAAAGAAGCTAAGGTTTGTCATTCTAATAGTTAATTATTCAAAGCCATTGAGTCCAAAATTGGCCTTATAATTTTTCTGCTTGAGATTTAGTTTCTTGGGGCTCAAAAGATTTGATGTTTCTTAGGCAATGCTCTGGTTGCCACATTGTACATTCCAATCTTAGGAGGAGATTGAGGGAGAAACCTTAAAAACATTTCTCCAGCAACTCATCATGCATATGTCCTTTGTATAGCTCGACAGTAATATTTTGCACCAAACATATTCCACAAGGATGATGTTTTCCCATTCAACTAATAATTAATTTTTCAATATCCATGGTAAAATTACTTAATTTGAGGGTATATAATCAGTTGGTAAAAAGCTATTTTTTGCAGGTAATATCAACAACTGGAAGTCATAATGCTGCAATTTTATAAATAATTAACATTAAATCACAAATAATTTAACAGACTTAACTGGCAGCTTCTTCAATGTTGTTGCAAGTTGTAAAAACATTAATTACAGGCTAATATAGCAACTGTTTGACAATCCTATAGCCTTCAAATAAAAAGTTTATTTTTTAAAATTAGTAATGAAAGATATAACTTTAATTTTAGTTCATGATGATTAAATTCTAGAAAAATGCAATACACCTAAATATATAGTTCATTTCCTTTCTAAACTTATTTTTTAATTGGGTCATCATTATTTCTTTTTTTGTATTTTCTGCAAGTGTACAATATTGATCAATTAAATTCTAAACAATAGAAATATTAATGAAGTTAATTACGAGTAACACTGGATAAACTAGATCCTGATGAGTTAAAGTTACGAACATTAATCCTAATGTTTATTTTTCCATAAGAGGTGCTTTGTGAAAGAGCTAATTAAACTTATTTTCCAAATCAACTAGTTAGATATTAAAACTAAAATACAGTACTTTCATTATTTGAATTAAAAAAAAAATGATCTAAGTATCTGAGCTGATTGTTCAATGTGCACTTATGGCTTGGTGTTATTATCTCTGCTTAAGAAACTAAGTGGGGTGAGTTCCAAATATGCTACTGATAACCCTTTGTACTCGGATGGCCTTGTCCCACTTTGTCAGCTCGGGCATTATAGCGATTGTGCTACGTCAACAGCTCGGAATTGTTTTTCGCTAGTCTGAAATATTGGAATAGGATACTTAATTAAAAAAAACAAAAAGCTTTTAGAAAACACTTTTTTATTGACATATAAAAAGAGAGAAAATATATATTTTCATTTATAAGTGTTTGAGATTAACTATAACAATATTGTTATAATATTATTATAGCTAAACTAAGAACATTCATAAATTTTAAACAAATGTAACATTATAATACATTTCAAAAGGGACAGAACGGCTCTTTTTACATTTATGTACTTTTTATAAGTATCTTTAATATTAAATACTGTTTTGTTTGTAATACTGAATACATGAAAACACTACACTTGACTAGATTGACACCACTAGAAGTTGAATGCAGCTGACATAGTAGTTGAATTTGCCTTGTGCTGACAATGCACAGAAAGGAGATACGGCGGTGGAATCACTGATTGAAGAGTTTCCTGGGTGATTACAACACTGTCCAAACAAAATAAAATAACTAAATTAATATAAAAGGATAGCATTTTGTTTGGCCGGTACTGCTTAATATCCAACAACACCATGGATATATTTTAAACCATACCTGAGCGCAAAGGGTTAACTTTTTTAAAATTAAATTTCAAGATACTGTTTTATTTTATATAAAAGAGCAATACTTATTTTAACATTGTCACCTGCTTTTTTCATGGAAACCCATGCCTTGTTTATTAATAACCCTCCTGCTGTACTCTACTCAGACCCTGATCCAAAAAATACCTGAGAATTAAAGAAATATTACATGACAAAAGTTTATCATCAGAAAATGTTTCCTTATTAAAATCGTTCCTGGTGAGGCAACAAGGTCTCTTGTAGCCATTGCTGCAAATAATTCAATAGAATTGCTTTATGATGCAGTTCTGTTTTATTGCAACATAGGGTACCTGCCATTTCTAACCAGCACCTTACCTACTGCTAATCCACACACAGGAGGTACAGCATTGCACAGCTGAAATAAACTGACAACAATTTCTTTGCGCTTTTAATTTGTCAAAATTCACTTACATCATATAAAAAAAGTAACTGTATGTTACAATTATTAACATTCGAAAATGTATTAACATTTTCATCACCTAAATAAAATACATTAAACAATTACAGTACTTAACCATATTCACAATGAAATAAACATTTATTGATACAAAAATACAAATTAAGTATTACTTAAATTACAAAATTAGGATTATTTTGGAATAACTGAATAATATTAAAAATATTTTAAACAATTTTTTTTACAAAAGTCAGTCTTAAGTAAAGGAAATTAAGAGTATGTGCTCTTAAACAGTTTCTGATCAAGGAGCGACTGGTAACAAAGTTTGCCATCTTTGTTGTAGAACTCTACTGAAGGTGTTCCAACTCGACTCTGTAACAAAATTGTTTTATTTCACTTAAATGATCTTAATTGTTGTTTTAACCAAACACATTATAACGAAACAAATCTATACAAATATATATCTTAAAAATGTATTAAAACTAAACAATAAAGGTTTGTACAAGTTTACTTACAATTTGGAAATTAAGAGGTTTGGAACTATTATTATAAAACAAGCCTGAATACAAACACACTTGAAGAAGTTAGCATGATTTGAAGTGACAAAATAAGCAATGATAAATGACACTGCTTTAGTTAAATTTAATTAATTATGATTTTATGTAAAACAATTGTTTAGGCTTCGCAGACAGGAAGTAATGGATCGCTGAAATTTATCGTTTTCAATAATTGCTGCAACTTGTTTGTATTCATACATATATTCTTAAAATCCACAATTTATAGGTACTCTTTATAACTATTTATAGAGATTTTAAACATTAATCCACTGACGTACATTATAGCTACAATAAATATTTTTTTGCGGATATTGAACAGATTCTACAAAAAACATTCTTCTACTCTTGACATGACAAAATTGTTGTATTTATACTCTTACAAATGGTACTGAATTACTTCAGAATTCAAACTTTCACAGCATGAATTGGTCATATAGCAAAAGGTCATTTGATTTATTGTGATGCTTGAAGAATTGGTGGGTAGGCTTGGGATTGGTAGTTGTAGGGGAATGTCTATATATACAGCACTAACAGCACGGTAGTCTATATATGAATGAGCTCTATTTGTAACAACTGGTTGTCTATTATTCCTCCACCTAGATACTTCATAACTAACAGTAAACTTGAGGTCAAGCATTATGATAAAACAAACAACCTATACAGAGGGCTTTCTGCATTGCTGCAACTTCTGGACTCTCACAACTGCTCTATAGTGGTGAGGGAAAAATAATTTAAAAACAAGCCTGAACCCATGATTACATACTCCAGAACATTACACATATTTTAGGAAATTCAACTCTGCCTTTTGCTGTAACTACATTTTGCAAGATTCACCGAATTATCAATGACATCTGAGGCTGGAGTCATGTACCCTGACAAAATAATATTAGCATAAATCTATAAAGGAAATATAAACAGGAACAGATAGGGGTTTCAATGAGCTTAGTGAATGATTCTGTTCTGTATGTGACAATTAATTTAAATGCAAATACAATATGGTATCACTGTAACAGTTACTTGTGTGTAAGCAGTCTTTATTTTTTCTTTTTGTTAACGTCCATACTTTATGCCACTTAGACTAATCCTCATTAGGGATCTCAAGGGATCAGAGTTAACAAAAACAATAAATCTTACTCCAGTAACTGCAAGTCTTGAACACATGACTTTGAGATGTGCAGTCCAGAGACGCAGCAGACACTGACTGATGTCTCAGCAATATAAACCACCAAACCCTCGATGCATTTGTAATGAAACATAACTGTTAGGTTTATAATCTCAAAGATAAGAATTTTAGAAACAAATCTGGGAGGTTATGAAGCTTTGTTAAACTTTTAAAACCTATATTATTAAACCTCTCTACTAATATAATTTATTTATTAGATAATTTCATAGTATAGCAATTACTGTTCAACATAAATAAAAACATCTTTTTGGCCATTATTAATAACTTTGCTTAGAACATCTGCTAGAAATATTGAGAAAAGTTCAACAATCAAGTGGCTTTAGGCTTATTTACTACTAATAAAACATAAAAACAGTCTGTCAGTAGTCAGCAAAGAATTTAAAACCAGCCTATTATTTAAAATTTTTTAAATCAAACATGTACTTCTTATTGTTAAATGACCCGAAATTAATCTTACTAACAATACAAAATTTGTATTTTTTCCACATCTACTTTGCAGATTTATATTATGAACATTTTGTTTGGTTGTACTCTAGTGCTAGAGCAGCACTCTTATTACACAAGAGAATTTAGGTAAAACT
Organism: Callitettix versicolor; assembly: GCA_022606455.1. Classification (NCBI taxonomy): domain Eukaryota; kingdom Metazoa; phylum Arthropoda; class Insecta; order Hemiptera; family Cercopidae; genus Callitettix; species Callitettix versicolor. The sequence goes on along the minus strand of CM040184.1, from coordinate 24,189,102 downwards.
TACAAGTAGAACTGAAATTGAAAAATAATTAATCACTTTAAGAAAAGGTGCTTCAAACTGATACGCTGTTGATTTAACATTGTCAAGCAAGTTAGTGTTCATAATCCAATTCATTTAGCAAAATAAATTGAGGTTACTCTGTTTTTTTCAATGTACAATTCAGTCATTTTATTTATAAAAAAGTTTTTAAGATTTTCCTACAGTTGAAGCATAAACTATTACCTGAATTTTCATAGTAACAGGAGATTCGCCTAATAACAAACAATCAAGTAGTAGTTTGCCAGTTTTCTCAGCATTAAAGTTGTGAGGCTTGCAGACTCCCCACAAGTGAACGGTAATCCCTTGCAATGGCACCAGACACCATTCATTCTTCAATGACCTTATTCTGGAAAGTTGGTAATACAAGATTAAACTTTTTAATTTAGCAAAAAAAAAAAAAAACTGACAATAAAATTTCTTCAACAAAATTTATTCTTGGGAAAAGATGAACATAGTGTTTTGGGTACTACTACTTTAAAGGAAACCTCAAACAGTTTAATTATTAAATTACCATAATTTTACATAAAACCAAATTAAATGTACGAGGACTGTCCATAAAGGAACAGATGTTTTAGCCTATTGTGGCAATGGATGGAGCTAGAGCCACCATCTTAGTGTCACAACATTCCTCCACTCAGGACGCATCCAGCTGTGGTAGCCTGAGATCTGTATCACTTTTACTTTGCTCTCTGTGATGTGATAAACTTTGTGCTGCAATAGAAAATCCCGCTACTTGTAAGTGCATTCTGTGATAAGGTTTTGACAAAAAAAAACACACACACAAACCATTGAAATTTATCACCAACCTTGTAATGTGTATGAACAAGGAATAATGAGTGAAAGACCAGTGAGGCAATGGTGCATTGATTTTAAAAATGGCCGTACCAATGTTCACGATGAGGACTGCTGTTTGTATGCCTATCATTGTGACTGATGAACTGGTGATGAAAATCAATGACAAAATTCGTCAAAATCCACAACAACTGCACACGGCAAACCCTGTGAAATTTGGGGGAAAAGTGCAGTTTCCTAATCGTGGAAAGGCGATTTCCAGCACTGCTCTGAACAATGGAACATTTTTATGGAGAATTGCAGGGATTAGCAGCAGAGTACATTTAACGGGATAAACTTTGTAATGCAATTGGTGATCAATAAAATGTTTTGTAGCACCAGTCCGGTTATTTAATTACCCTACTTATATGGTGCTGAAGGCTTGTAACATACCAAACAAGCATCAGTTTTTTATAAAGATTAACCATATAAATACAAATCTTTGTTTATTAAAAATTAAGAATTCTTTTAACAAAATAAGTTGGTATAATTACAAGAGAACGAGATGAAATAAACATGTATTCAAAAGCCCTTGTATACTAACTAAGTGCAAAGAAAAATCAATACATTTCAGTTAAAAATTTGAGCTAAGCAAAAAAAAAAAATGTATAATAAAATATATTATTATAATATTACTGATAAATCCTTAAAAAGTAAATTGTAATGCAAGTTAAGACAAAACTTGTTAAATGCAACTTCATATAAAAACTAACACAGTTTTAAATAATATAAATAGGAAAAAACTTTTTATTTTTTATATCCATTTATATTTAAGTAAATTTTTCAATTATAGTACTTCCTGAAATAATTTAATACTGTACATAGGAATAATTATTTTATTTCTTATTTTCCTTGAAAACATATTATTGTGAAAACAGCACTTTGTTTATATCCACAATAACTCTGGACTTACTAACTTAATAAAAAAATTCCAGTATACCTATGTTTTTCAGGTATCATTAAAATGCTGCAATTTATGACAGCAACCACAAAAAAATAGAACACTACGCTTATAACCAGAGCCATAAGACAATTACCTCTTCTGTGTCAGTATCTCCACATTACCAAAGTCTACATACTGCACTTTGAACTTGTTGTCATCCATTATCTCTATGATGGTTGCCCTGTACCACTTGTTGTCCTCAGTATAACACGCACAACAAGCAGCTCCTGCAACCATAGATTAACAACAAAATTATACAGTTCCTAAGGTGGTTACAGTGTGATAACAATTCATACAGTATTATGTTTATCTCTTTTTGCGTTGCATTTGTACAGTAGACAGTCAATGCGGCAGGTAGAGGTATTCAAGAAGGCCTGCATCAGTGATAAGAACAATTGTGTTATGCAAACATACAACATGCAGATAAATTAAGTTTGTCCTTGGTCCAAAATTACTTGAATAAAAAAGATCCTTCTCTGCTGTGTATAAGAAATTGTTGATACTATAACTGCACAATATTTAGTGATGCGTTAAAATTTGGGTTTTAACGTTAAGCATAAAGCCAAACTTAAGAAAAGTTACGCTATATTTCAGGCTGTTGATAGTTATTATTCTTTGCAGCTAATGTGGTTTTTTAAGAAACAGAAGAGGATAAGAAAGGCATTTTCTTTTTTTATTTTTGTAAATTCGATAGCAGGTAAAGTTTTTGTTTAACTGCTGATAATGAATGCCTACTTTTTGTGTTCCATCAATAAATATAATTTGTTTTTAACTTTAACCTTTTTATTATGTGTGCTTATGACATACAACAGCATGCCATATATTATATACTGATTACTATTACTCACCCACGACTGTTTCAAGCAGAGGAGGTCGATTTTCAGCCTCTTTTTGCATTTCTTCAGACAATGCTTCAAATTCCAGTTTCACTGCCGCAAACTAAACAAGAAAAATTAAGAAATATTACTAAATTTGCTAATTTTAATTAATAAAAGTAAGATGTTGCCTGTCTTTTACTGATACGAATTTCTTTAAAATTTTGCACACATCAAAACTGTCTGCACCGGACAAATGAAAGCGCATTCAGAAGTCGTTAACTAACTCTCATATAGCCTTGACATAAGTCAGCAGACATAATGTATTTAAGGAATTGATGTAGTACTGCATCTACATGCTAGGATTTCTTCACATCCCCAGGACAAGTTCTTTAACAACTTTCTATGTAAAATAAGTGTATGTTCACTACAGTGGAAGCCCCTCTAACCAGCTTTTAGGTTTAACTCATTTTCAGTGAATGTAAAATTTTTTTTATAAATGTTGATGCATTCACAATTTTGATCCGTTAAGATTCAAACTTTACATAAAAACTGATTTTGGTAAATGCTTAAGTAAGTTCATTACATAACAAACATTGTTCAATTATTTCAAAATTCTGGTCCCATTATGCAGTTTAACGTGTTAACTATAATAATAATAATGGTAAAATCGGGTTTTCCAAAAAAATTTATGGATTTTATGGCTATCCAGGTTAATATATTTTGTTAATGCAAAAATATTTGTATAAGTTTGTTTACAAGATGGAACGCTGTAACTGTTTTGGAAATTTGCTTCCATCAAATCAGTGAGACAGCTGTGTTTGCGATTGTTGTTCAAATTCTTCAGAAATTTTATTAAAGAAATTTTTAACAAACAATTTTACTTACTTTTTTCACATCTTCTTCATCGGTGCAGTCAACAATCTGAACGACAAAATCTAGAGCTGTCAAAACGCCAGTCACTTCGATCAAACACTCGTCTGCTTTTGGTAATACTGCTGGAGGGTAAACCAGTCCGTGAACGCTATCATTAATTCTCTGTACAACCTAACATTATAACAACATTATAATTCTCTAACAACCTAACAGTTGAAATGATCAACTGAAATTTAATCTGTCAGATTCAAATTGCATACTTTATCTGCTCATGAACCACAAGTTTCTTATCTCAAAAATATTTTTACTTTGTACTATTTCCTACTATAAACCACTCTTGTTATAACGCACTGTAATGTAATAAACATGTTATTCCACACGTAACTAATTTATTAACCCTTTGCAGTCAGTCGAATGTTATTTAGATCTTCCTCTCAGCTCAGAAAGCCACATTGTATCTTGCAGGAAACTGTATTTTTGATGTTAAGTAGCATTCCATCATCTCAGCTCGGACAGGCCATATATAGCATAGCGGCCCTATATTCCGCTACTACTATTTGTTCTTATAAATACTAGATAAAGTCAATATACTTTGGAAGTGCTTCAATCAGCTGGAATAAATGACTTAATTAGAAAAGTCATTGACTCAGCTTTTGAGACTATATACACCACTGTTATCACATTATTTATTTATATGCTGCCTCGGTGGCCTAATTGATAGCGTACTAGGCTTTCACCCCGAGGACCCGGGTTCGATTCCCGGCCAGGGCTTGGCATTTTCATATGCTATAAATCATCCCATCGTTTGCATTATCCCAAGTGTGCACAATAGTCGGACGTTAAAAAAAAAAAAATTATTTATATCTAGTCAATTATTTGGGCCATGCTTCTACTCTTGCAAGGTTTAGATATTACTACAAACCATTTTTGCTACTTTCGTTAAAATTTAAAGTGCGTTAGTTTATTATATTAGCCTGTACTGGTGTATTCTATTTTTCGATAACGCTAGAGCACTTGCTTATGTTTTTTGTAACTTTACATTGAATTCACTTAAAAGTACTATTATACCTTTTATTATTACAAAAATAATTTTACGTGAATCAGTATAATAATCTAGGTTTGAAATTTGAATTTATGCTGTTTAAAAATAATGAAATTAGATTACTGTATAGAAAGTCTCGATTAGCCATCACCCTTTTAATCACTACGCTAATTCTGTTATGTAACATTGTTAAATAGTCTTCCATAGTAAATAATTTGTAATAAATTACAAAAGTTACTTTCTACACAAAAAAAAGCACTGTAATTGGACACAACTTATTTGTAGCATAGGCGACAACAGCTGACAATAACTGCTAGTCTATACAAACACTGAAAATTGAAAAGTAAATAATCCTATCAACTAATGGAATGAGATAGAAACACTTCAAATAGTGTCACAAAATTTGAAAAGAGTGCATGAATGTTTCTATTGTACTAAATTAATGTTTGATGCCACTGCGTGATACCAGACCATCTAATCAATTCAATAAGTATAAACGAAATAAATTATCAGTTAATATGCTTGGGTGTCCATAAACAATAAACGAATTTATCAGTGCGAAATTACACAGCGAAAGAAATTACTTGTCCTTGACAGAAGCGGCAGTGGATGTAGAAAAACCAACAAGCTAAGACCAACAACAACACCAGTGTCTAGTGGTCTCAGATTTAGCAGAAGCTGAAATCTTGGGAGTAGAAGGGAACATGTTAATAACTTACAAATAAAGTTTTTAAGCTACGATTAAAACCGCTATTAAAGAAAGGAGACATTGTGTGTGAACTTGGTGTAATCATATAAGCCTGAAACACAGCAGCAGATAAGGTTGTGTGTGCCACCGCTTGTTACTCTGATCCAAGTTGAGCATTTACACTATTGTATACTGTAATCCTGAGTCTTACCATTACAGACATTCCAGTAACTCAGCATTTTTATAGTACATGAAAGACAGTGACAATGACAGTATGGGGTGGATAAATGAAAAAATCTTTTTCAACCAAAAGAAATCTATTTGTGATTTACATAGCTAGAGTGGGCAAACTGAAACAATATTGACATATTTTTGAAGTAAGAATATTTACATTACTTTGTTTATTTTCAATACCTTGCTTTATCTGCAAAACATTTAGATCAAGTGCAAAAAACCAGATTTGGCCATCTTGTTGTCTTATATTAGATTGTGCAGAAGCTAAGACAGCTCTACAATATATAGTTTGAAAAACTCTTCATTTTTACTTTCAAGTGTCTAAGTATTTCAATGAAATAATTTCACAACAACTGAAATAAAATATATTCACAAACAAATATATTTAAGACTGTCAAAACCGATAGTCTGAAAAAAAGTTGGTTTTGTAGAACATAAACAATATGTAATTATAACAACAAATACTTGTGATTATTTACTAATAAATAATTCTAAAACTGTTCAACATACCAATTCCTCATCCATAACTATGCTGTACCAGTCAGGTACTGGCTTTTTGTCTAAGACCTCTTGGGACTTTTGCTCTTGGGCTTCTACAGTGTCGCAATTGATGAAGTACGTAGCATAGTGCATACTCATTAAGAGTTCCATTAGATCCAAGTTTCCAGGGCACTTTAGACTGAGAACCTAATCAGAAAGAAACTAACATAAGGATGTTTGAAAGGTGCATGTTTTTCAACAAATTATAACTGAGTTGAACTATAAAAATTCATAGAAAACATAGGGCTACATCCAATATTTCCAATTTCTGAAAGACCCAGTGCACAGCGATCCATGGTTTTTTATTATACCATGTTCTGAATAGACACCTTTGAAACATTTTGTGTTTAAAACATTTTCATGAAAATTCTTTAATTTAATTGCGAATTACAAAAAATATAAATGACCATTGGAAGAACAAACATAAAACGTGAACCACCAGTCCTCAAAGACAATGTAATCGGATCACTTTAAAACACTGTGATAAGACATTTCGTATTCCTTTCTCAGAAAATTTGATTGGCACTAAAATTGTTTTTCGTAACAGCAATACTGGAGACTAAGAAAAGTTAAGTTTATGCTAACAAACCTGTACAATCAGAGAATTTTTCATGTAAGATCAACACCAAAACTTTAAAATATAGTAGAAACCCATTTATCCATCACCCTTGGAACCTATGAAAAGATGGAATTCACAGAAGATTGAATAAGAAGCCAAAAAACTTTAATGAACACAAATAAAAATACAGTACTACGCCATACTTAAGTTCTTCATAATTATTTAAAAATACATTTAATTTTACAAAATGGGTGAGAAATATTAAAAGAATAAATACGAGGGATGTTCAGAAAGTAACGAGAATTTAAATTTTTTAACAAAATATTTATTTATTCTTCTACATTGATGTTGTCGCCTTCAAAATAGTCCCCATTGGAGATTATGCACTTGTGCCAGCACTTCTTCCAATCCTTGAAACACTTCTCAAACTCGACCTTTGAGATAGCCTTTAGTTCTTTCAGCAATGCGCTTTTAATGACATCTACAACTATAAAATGACGGCCCTTTACGGTTCTCTTTATTTTTGGAAATAGGAAAAAGTCACACGGAGCCATGCTTGGCGAATATGGAGGCTGGGGCATCGTTACAGTACTGTTTTTGGTCAAAAATTCACAAACAAGCAATGAAGTGTGAGCTGATGCATTATCTTGGTGCAAAAGCCGTGCATTTTTTTTCCACAGATCCGGGTGTTTTTTTTCGGATTGCTTCACGCAAATGGCGTTGAACTTGTAGGTAGGAATGGTGTTTCACCTCGAGGCAGGAATTCATGATGCACTATGCCATCTTCTTTGTTTGACCGCACTTGTTGAGCCTTAGTTTCGACATTATATCCTTTAACCCAAGTTTTGTCACCTGTTATAATACGTTTCAGTAATTCTGCATCGTCATTGACTTCATTTAGTGACTTCTGAGAAACTTCCATTCGCCGCTGTTTTTGTTCAAAATTCCACAATTTTGGAACGAATTTTGCTGCCACGCATTTCATACACAAAACACTGGAAACAATGTCATGACATGATCCAATCGATATGCCAACATCATCAGCGACCTCTCTAATTGTGATTCGACGATTGTTCATAACCATTTCTTTCACTTTTTCCACGTTTTCATCGGCTGTTGATGTGCTGGGGCGTCCAGGGCGTTCGTCATCTTCAACGGCCTTCTTGGAAACGCTTATACCTCTCGTAAACTCTTGTTTTACTCATATCAGACTCACCATAGGTCTTTGTTAACTTTTCACACACTTTGTTACATTTTATTCCATTTTTACGCAAAATTTGATATAAAATTCTTTGATCTATTTCTTTTAACAAACGAAAATCGCCGAGCTCATAAAAACATGTCTAATCTTAGTGGCTGTCACAGACAAAGTCAACAATGAAAACCGCTGAAAGTTTTATCATACTTCAAGGGCATGTATACCAACATATTAAAAAAAATGTTTGACAATCGAACTCTCCCAGCCCGCGAAATTTAAAAATTCTTGTTACTTTCTGAACACACCTCGTACAGCACAGTAATCTCCTGCCAATCATCAATAGGCAACAACAAAACAGTTAGATGTATGTGTACTTTATCAGCATCAGTTATAGATACTTTGTGATCTCACCTAGCAGACAGCTGGTTATGCTCAGTGTATGGATATTCTGGATTCTACACTATGTGATAAAATATTAATTTGGAATATTTCTTTTAGAGAATGCGGCTTTGAAGAAGTCATTCATTCCCATGTGGCAAAGTCCAACTTTATTATATTTTCTGCATTTCCAAACTGATCCATATAATCAGGGTTCGAATAGATGGAGATCTACTACACATGTGTAGACTAAATATTGGAAACAGTATGTATCCATAAAATACAGGTTTAACTGTACTCAATGAAACTCAATATCAATTTTTTTCACGTACCACATACTTTTTATTAGACCTACCTTTTTTTATACAGTGAAAAAGAAGAAGAGAATGATGCAAAAAATGATCTCACAGATCTGTCAAGCTCGGTGATAATTACCTTGTAAGTATCACTGGGCGATTCTGGCTCCTTCAATTCAACTCTACACATTTTTTCTACAATTGTTGCATGAATGAAATCCAGAGTCGGTACTGGCCATTTTCCATCTGGAGAAATCTGAACAAGATAAAATTAACAATCAAATAAAAACTGGTACAAATTTACTTGTTATATTCTGTGTTTGTATAACCTACAGTACAACCTACTGACATATGCAATATCCTTACCACATTCAATTTGGTTCTGTATTATATTGCGGCAGGAAATAAAATACAGTCACCCAGCTTCATATGTAAAATTCTTTAGTTCACACTGAAACGCTGGATACTTGACAAACTTTTGACAAATCATACAGATAAAAAAATTGTCTTCTACATTTCATACTGAGAAAGCATTGCTATTCATATCACACCAACTGGCTGGAATTTTTTGTAAATAATTTATATAAACAACACAACACTGTTTATTTGTTGAATGCTGAATCAGTATTATAATCAACAATTGTAGTAGTCGCTTATTTCAAAAACTTTACTTACTAACAGAATAAGGTTCATCACTCAATATATGTGAAAATCTATGTCATCAGAATATCAGGAGCCATTGTGTTATTGTCAAAATGGTGGGAGATTAAAATTTTCAATGTGGCATATCATGAAATATATTAATTTTACACAAAAATTACAAAACAAGAAAATTTAATTTTTTTAAATAGAAATACAATTGTATTTAATTTTTCTGTAAATAAACCAGCTATTTATTCTAAGGTTCTCACACTGCTGTAGCACTGCAGCACTATATTTTTTTTTATGAGCTATACAGGTTTTGCATAAGCATTTATGTACATTACGACAACGATTCCCGTTTTAATTGGTGATAAAAAATTACCTAGGTTAAAGGTACGGGGGAAAATGAAACAATTTACAATAAATTAATGTTCCTTTCTGTTATTATTATTCTACAATAAATATGTGAATACATAGATTGAAATTACATGCAAAATATACACACACATTTAATGAATATAAAAACACATGCCATCTCTTATTCACCCGAAACATATACAATAAGAAAAAACGTGAATGGCTTAAATGATTATTTGGTTTATTTGTTTACTAGTTTAAGTTTGTCAATTTTTTAGTCTGAAATTATTTATTAATGTTTTTTCTTATTTAAATGAGAAATAAGACTTCTATCTGATAATACGAGTACAGATATCATTATGCTTTTGTAAAATTTCCAATTTATCAAACATGAAAAGAGATTTTTTAACACTCATTTTAATCACATTAAAAACAACTAGAAAATGACTAGACAATTTTTAACGAAATGTTGCCTGCAAAAGGGTAAGATATTGTACTGTATTCAAGAGTTAAGAAGGTAAGTAATGAGATGAAGCATGCAGGCAAAGGGTTGAATGTTTTACATGTTGGAAACTATAATGATAACAAAGAATTTGATGTTCCAAGCACTACTAAAAAAAAAACTAAAATATTTCCAAAACTATATGTGGGATTTGAGCTCAATTAATGGAATCTAATTACAATTAGGCTTTATATATAAAATGCCAAGTACTGGATATAAAAAACATATGCAGAATAGAGTAACAAGAGGGAACATATTTTCAGGTAATATGTTTGTATTTTGTTAATTTTTTGTTACAATCTATAATGTACTAACAGACAAAACAAAAAAACCAATGAATTATAAAACTTCACTTACAGGAAGGATGCCAGGTGTGGTGCATCGATGACACTGGATAGGGATATGACCCATGAAGATGTTTTTGCGCAGTTCCGACGCTTTGCAGTTCTCAACATTGCCAAAGTCTACAAACTGAACATCCACAGTATCGTTGTCGTTCACCTTAAATCAAGTAATCACAAATTCAATAACTTTGCAGTTACTTATGTTTTCCTGAAAATAATTTTCAAAAATACAAAGTAGTAAGATTAACCCTTTCAATGTTCGTCTGGTTTTACTGGACATCTGTTTTGTTATACAAATCTAATCTCAGCATTTTTAATACTGAAAATATTTTTCAAAAATAAATAAAAAAAATCAAGCAGTAAACAATACGTTGTTTAACCTAACCAAACACTAATAGTACAATAATCAATGACTTATGAGACCTAGTCAACGAATTTCTGACTAGTCAAACGGCTGAGCGGTCTAAGGCACTATACTTGGCGTATATACAGTATAGTGTATCTAAGGCGCTATACAGTATAATGTGTTAAGCAAGAAAAGGTTTGAATCCCACATCTTGATTTTTCTTTGCAATTCACTTGGAGTTTGCCAAACACATGTCTGTGGCAAAGGGAAAGGTGAGGACGGTTCAAGTGGAAGCGGGCAGGGACACGTGAATTCATTGTTAGCTGCAAAGCTGACAAAGAGTTTTACTACTTTTTCTATGTACTGTGTGTGTCCACTGAAAAAAACATAATTTTCATAAAATATATTTCATTTAGCTTCAAATATATCTAAAAGTAAAAAATATTAAATTTGTAGCCATGTAAAAAAGTACATGGTATTAAAAGGGATAATTGCTTGCTGTGCAGGGAACTGATAGTTAAAAAAAATAAAAGTAAAAACCAACGACTATCTACTGAAATATTTTTGGATTAAACTTAATAGAAATATGTTTTTTTTGCATGCACATCTATGAAGATCACACGATGTGTATCGAATTCTGTCACAGATATGGAAGCAAGTCGGACAGAGACAACAGTTTATACAGATTTGTAGCAATATTACAACCCAACAATAAATACCAAATATGGTGCATACAAGGTGTAGACGAGAAGGAAGGAACAAAGAAACAACTAACCTCTGTGACAAAATAATCACTGAATAAAGTAACGATTATTTATTGAGATAAACAAATATCTGAAAACTTTAACTGACTGTAACCATACAAGATTGAGTGGCTAAGACGACAATAACTATTTGATGGTTTGTAAAAGCATGTTTAAGCTGGATTAATTATTTGTTCTTGTTTACGAGTTATAGTTCAGTTAAATAACTGAACCCAAATACAGGAAGAATATAGTGTTACAAGCACAATTTTATTTTCAAATAATAAAATGGAGTAAAGCTCCAAAAATAAAGCGTCAGCTTTGTTTTACAGAAAGAGGACAGAGTAGTTCAAAATGTTTTTTTTCAAATTTCAGAAAATCCATAATAAAGTCTTTAAAGAGAAAGTAACAATTCACAGTTTACTTTTCTATATGGTGGTTTCAAAACACTTAATGATCAAGTATTATAAAAAGTTCTCATACATAATTTATCTTATATTGGAAACTATTTATAAAACATTTTCAATAAACTAAATATTTTTGAAAAGTCTTAAACTTACTTTTAAAACTTTAGCCCGATACCAACATTTATCGTCAAAATACTGGGCGATACACAACTGACCAGGGAACCAGAAAAGATCATGAGGCATGGGTTTTGAATCCTTATAACGTGACGACAGTGCATTCTGTATCACCTGCAGGGTGTCTTTACCTGCAACATACATTTCTTATAGTACAAAACAATTCAGCTTTTTTTTTGTTAATGATTATAAATTCAGAAATTAAAAACAGTAGCCACAGGTTATTGTGGTCACAAGGGAAGATTGCATGTTTTTAATGTAATAAGCGGTTATCGTATTAAGCAGGAGATCAGAAAAACGAAGCATGCTTTTGGAATCTTGTTCTACAACCCTGATTCGCTAAACATAAATATACTTTATTTATAGAATACGGTAATGCATTTTAAAGTTTTTTTATACAAAAGGTCAATTTTTTAATGTACTGTATATATATTTTACATAAAATACAGCATGTAAAAACTAGCCTTCCAAAAGCTCTTCTAAATTTACATTACACTTAACATTTACAGACATCTGCATTAATAGTTGGGATTGTTACTGTGGATAAAAATTAAATAATGTAAAATCACAGTTATTTGGAAACCCTGTAATAATGAATGACTCGATTAAAAGGAGCTTGCTTGAATCATATTAACACAGTCTTCCTACCTTTTTCTCTTCCTTTTCCCATTATTAAGAAGGAAATGAATCATGCAGTTTTTTTTTGCTTAAAGTAGTTTGAGGAATGTCCAATTTTACTGCTGCTTCTCTTTATGACAATAATTTGAAATATAATTCATCAATTTTTTCAAAATTTAAATTTGTCTTTTACGAACACCAAACATTTTCAAGCAAAGTTAAAACATTATGTAAATGTGACTATGCTAACTATTAATGTATATACACACTACATACACAAGTGTATGATCAGTAATCATACTTGCTATAGTCTGTAAAAACTATACTATATAAATTAAGACAATGTGATTTCTCCCCTAGTGCAAATACTTTACACCAATAACCCTAAGGACGATGAATTAGTGTTTATGGAAATGGTAAAAATTTATGGCAGTAACTGCAAGATTTACAACCTCAACTTGAGGTGCACAGTTCAGACACAGCAAACTGAACAGTGTCCCTAACTCACATCGACCATCAAACCCTTTACACAATGTGAAATAATGCTGCACTTGAATCTATGACTCGTCTAATTAAATAAAGGCTGGCTGAATTAATTAGTCAGCTGGTCATTAATTAAATGACTGGCAACACAAAAGAAAGAATAATGTTGCACAGTAAAAAATATGATAAATCTATTTATGTTTGTTACCGTATTGCATACTTAAAGCGTGTAAAATTACTGGTCAGCAATAAATCAGCTCTACTTTTGTACTTTGTATACATTCCTCATTTTTGCTGAATCAATATATACAGTGTTATTTTGTTTGCCTATTTCATGGAAATGTAGTCAGTCACTGCAATTCTATTTTAATGTAATTATGTACAAAAATTTTTTTTATCTTGATGATATGAACATTTTTTTTTTTTTTTTTTTTTGTGTTTAACGTCCGACTATTGTGCACACTTGGGCTAATGCAGACGGTGGGATGATTTATAGCGTATGAAAATGCCAAGCCCTCGCCGGGAATCGAACCCGGATCCTCGGGGTGAAAGCCTAGTACGCTATCCACTAGACCACCGAGGCGGCATATGAACAAAGTAAGCAGTGAAACCTGTCACACCAATAATAAAAACTGCCATAAAAGTAATGTTAATTTACAAATGGGGGTCCATCCTTTGTGATTTAATCAGTTTAACTTTGCAACTAATTGGCAACTACTGTACCAAAACACAACAAGAATCAATCTGTATTGATTTGGAATAAGAATACGCTCGAGGTTTTTTTGTTAGTAAATCTACTTATATGTAAAAACAGTTATGCCATTTAAACTATGTTTTCTGTGACTTTTAGTAATGTTGAAGGAAGTCCTTTCTTTGATATTTGTGTGACAATAACATTTTTTTAAGTTGACTCATTTCTGATGTTTTTTCAGAATTCATGCTGAAAACGTTCCTGAAATTAACTTTCAGTGAACATCTTGCTGAAATAATTTTAAAAATGTTTTTGTAATTGTTTTAAAGTAATAAAAAACTTTTCTTGTTTGTTAATCTGAACATTACATTGTTACTGGTGACTCATTTTACTTTCACCGAGTCCTGTAATGTTTTATGCACGCATTAGCTACAAAATGTACACAGATTATTTAAAGTAACTCACTTTGACTAGGATCCTGGAGATAAAATGCACACTCAGAATCAACATTCGTTGGGTATGCGACAAAATCAAGTGTCTTGAAAGGAACTGCAGGTAACCACTCAGTGATGGCATTGATGTCAATGAGCGGTCGAGGGATTTGTGGTGACTGACCAGTCAGGTTGAGAGATTTTACAGACATAATTATGCTGGGGCTGGAACTTCCTGACATCGATTGGCACACTTCATTGTTGTTCTAAAAATATCAAAATTATTTCAATACCTAAATATGCATTATTAGTTAAAATATAACACTGTGTTAGTGTTTTATTTCTTTCACCAGCAATAGTGTTTAGTAAAAGAAAACTCGGGGTCTGCGGGCCGAGTTTTTTAGAGTTTGGGTTGGGCATTTTTTTTGGCGCTCAGGCTTTTCGGGTCAGATCAGGCCGAATGGTTAAATGGAGAACCCATCACATTTTTAGCAAGGCCTAAGTAAAAAAAATAAAACAATTCAAATTTTCTTCATTTCATATTTAATCCTCTGACCACCATGGGCCGATTATATCAGCGCGCAAAAGTTGTGTGAATACCACAACGGGCCGATGTAATTCGGGCTCCGTTGGTCTCACTGAATACTACCACGGACTGATTACAATGGCGTGCAAAGGTGTGTAAATACCGCAACGGACTGATGTAATAAAGCTCTGTTAGTCGGACTGAATACCGCCACGGACCAATTATATCGGTGTACAAAATTTGTGTGAATACCGACACGAGCCGATGTAATACAGGCTCTGTTGGTCTGACTGAATACTGCCACGGGCCGATGTAATACGGATGCCGTAGGGCTGATTACCACCACAGACTGATTACATCGGCGTGCAAAACGTGTGTGAATACTGCCACGGGCCGATTATAAAGGTGCGCAAAAATTATGTGAATACCACAATGAACCAATGTATTACAGGTTAATTGTGTTCAATATTTTCATTTGATTTTTGTTTTTGAAAAAATTATATCTTTTAATTTAGTGACAATCATGAAACTATACACATTGATACACATTCGGAAAAATTATATCTACAGATTCTCTGAACTGATTGTGCACTGTTGTCAATCACAAACATATTTATTTGACAAGGCTGTGTGTTGACCTGGCCCAAGGAGGAAACTATATTTGTAAGCATGAACAGTCCACTTGGACCCTTCTCATTATAGCATCACAATAAATAAAACTATTAACTGATAATACTGCACCCATTGACAGGTCAACAATTGGTTTTGTCCAGTAAAACAAATAGAATGATTATAAGTGGTTAGACACTTGACCTTCGATGATATTTATGTGTATTGCATACACTATTGCCTAAATATAAAAGTTAATATTTACTTGGCCTGACCCGTCTGACCCAAATTGTACGCTTGGCCCGAACCGAAGTCATGCTTTTCAATTGACCCAACCCGACCTGTAAAATTCGGTCCCCACAGACCCCTAGTAGAAGTACAGTTTAAAAACTGTAAGTTGTTTTACTGAGTGTTATAATTAAATGACACAATAAAAAAATATATTAATTTGTAGTAAACAGAAAACATACAGATATATTTCATTTAGTCCTTAATACTTTAAACCTTATACTAAGATGTCTATCTATCACATATAATGTGTTTACCATAAAACATATATTTATAACCTAAAAATACTGTATCACACCAATTTTGAGTTTGTTTATTGTTCTCTATCATGGTGTGACAGTTATACAATTTAGTCCTACCTTTCTGGCCATTTAATGCAAAAGGTTTTTCCAACATTATGAAAATTTTTAATAGGTAATGATTTAGTTTTGTTTTTTCGATATAAGGAAACAATTGCCATATAAGCAAACGGCACAATGTAAAAGTCTAGCAGATGCTTATAAGACAAGGAATGGAATGTGTTACAATTGGGGTGTGTCTATTTGCCCCCCAAACTAGACCAACAGAAACTAAAAATGTTATCTGAAAGTACTAAACAGTACAAAATGCTCTTTTCATTACTTGCACCAATATTAAAATAACTTTAATATTCTACAGCAATACATTATTTATAATGCACATATTTTATTTAAGTTATTGTCATCTAAGGTCTATAAAATACATAAATTGATTTTTTTAAATTATACAGGCTAGGTGTAAAGTTTGAAAAAGGCTTACTATTTTGAATGCAAGTGAAATTTGAAAAGATGTATATTCATGTGGAGCCTACTGATTACAAAATGTTATTTTAGGATGACTTAAAAAATTTGGTCCACCATCTTAAACGTAACTTTTTAAAAAAAATAAGAAGGTGGACATTAGATATAAAATGCAAAATTTAAAGAGAAAACTAATAGCGAAAACTGCATATCCATATCTGAAACCATTTTAATTTACATTTATTTACCATTCACATGTCCATAACATTCAGGCCTAAAGTACATTGGCCATTTATTTCTTTACATTTGCATCGCCTAGTATAGTATTCCCACACTAGGCTCTATCCACCCTGACAGAATAAAATAGCCACATGCGATAAATTTTATATAAGGACATACTTCAGTTAATACATTGTAAATGTTTTAATTTCAATGCATTGTATTAAACAGTTCTTATTATTATTTGAATTGTAGTGAGAGCAATAAAAACATAAATGTAAATATGGTAGTTATTAAATAGGCTAGTGTGGGGTAGTGTAGCATAGTGTAAAATAGCTGTATGTTGTTTTATCACTTTGGTGTTTAGCTATTAAATACATACAAACATGTGTGTGTGTGTGTGTGTGTGTGTGTGTGTGTGTGTGTGTGTGTGTGTGTGTGTGTGTGTGTGGGTTTATTAGTCCTATAAAGATGAAATGTGTGTAAGTCAAAAATACACACCTCTAACTCCACAGCAGGTTCTACAGTGTTTAACAAATCCTGAAATCATTGCAGAAATTTAGAAACATGACAAAATAAAATATAACTGAAATATCTATTAATTTTTTTAACAGAACAAAGTGACAAATTATTAATGACCATAGTTTTATAAATCTATAATTTTTATAACCAAAATTTGATAGTAGAACTGCAATCAATTAATTATAATCTTACATTGCATTAAAAATATTAACTTTGGGAGAAAAGGTTCCGTTAAAGATTACAGTGCTGTAAGTACTACTAGTATTTTTCTTTAACTTATAACACTTTTCCAAAATTATAAAAATTAAATAATAAAACTTTATTTACAAAAACTAAAAATATATATCTAAAAACAACAACATACACACAAATTATTGTGGGGGTGTAAATTGGCCCTACAATAATAACAAGAAAAATAAAATAAATATAAATATACCTAAAACTAAATAACAAAATAAAAACAACTTATAAATTAATAAAACAGCAAATATAAACAATCTTTTCAGGGCTGTAAAGGGGCCCTATCACAAACAATAACAAAAATATGAATTAAATTTTATTTACAAAATTCAGATGATGAAGGAAGTCTACGACCCTGTCAATGGCCGAGACACTTTCTAACAACATCGTCTGCAAACAATTGCTCAGTACACACATAACACGCGAATTTTTATTTTATTGTGATGGTTACCCTACAGAACTCGCATTCAGGTGGGTCCCCGTCTCCCATCAGAAATCCATGCACCAGCAAGGAATGACCAATACGGAGACGAATGATCACCACCTCTTGTAAAACCTCTCCATACCTTTTAGCCGATCACCAATTAACATAATTATTATAAAATAATGAACTTATTTTAAACTTTGTTGCTGATATCTAAAAATGTCAGTTGATATAATAATATGAAATAGTACTAACCAATTTATGATTCTTCAAACCTATTAGTTTAGAGTGATGAGGAACCGGAAAAAGATTTTTGGAATTTTTGGACTTAAATTTACTCATGTTTCTGGCATCAATTTTTGGAATTCGAGGTTTTTGAGGGTTTGGCAATACTGAGGAGTGTACCAGTGGTGAAGGATAGTTCAGTAAATTAGGAACCATTGCCTGTAAGCATATCAGTCTTGATAAGGTATTTTTCATTTTAAAGAAATTAAATACTCAAATGAATTGTTAAATGCTTACTTGGTTGGTTTTGTGCAGCCAACTAGTGACTAGTTCTTCCATGGAAGTTCTTGGACGATTTTCCAGATCTTTCAACAGGTCAGTAGTTGAGAAATATTCACGTTGGCTATTACTGAAATATTCAAATACAAGTCATTAATTATATTCAATATAATTTGTAAATCTCCATAAATAATTTTACTTCCATCATTATTTATTGGATCATTTTTCCTTTATATTACGACAATTTTCCCAGTTTTCAGATACAAAATAGCCGCCTCGGTGGCCTAGTTGATAGCGTACTGGGCTTTCACCCCGAGGACCCAGGTTTAATTCCCAGCCAGGGCTTGGCATTTTCATACGCTATAAATCATACCATCGTCTGCATTAGCCCAAGTATGCACAACAGTCGGATGTTAAACACCAAAAAAAAAAGAAAAAAATCAGATACAAAGCCTAAACTACTTAACATGTCTGGGTATGATAGTCACTCAAATAAATCCTTACGTATGTAATACAAGTATAGTTTTTCATGTCCTATTAAAGTGTTCTGAAACTTGTAGGACAAAGCAAATCATCCCAGCATGGCTAGCAATGAAGCCAAGTGTATTCCAAATATTATAGACTTATTTGTTTTACAAAGAATGATACATACTGTTGTCACAGTTTGTTGCCAAGCGTCTGCTTGATACAAAGGTATTTTTATACACACATTTTCATTACATTATTAGTTTTAAGCTTCTTATAATAAAGTCTGCTGTAATATTTGGACACAAGAATGGGATTATTCGAGAAGTGTATGCAATAATACACTAGTACACAACAGGAGACGACTTCAACCGTCATTACATTTTTTTAGAGATAGAATGAGTTAATTGGATAGAATAATGAATGTGATGAAATAACACGTTTTTATATACATAAATTAGTCCATTGCGACTGAACATTAGTTACAAAATATTTCCAGGATAATAAGATACATGCACAATTGCATATTAAAATGTTTAGAAATATTACTTTTGAAACTGAAAGAGTTAAGTTAAAAGCAGGACCAACCTCGTTTGAATCCACTGAAAGTCTGATTACATCAGAAAAAAAATATTTAATTTAATAGTTTATTACAAAGTTATAGTGTAAGAATTAGAGAATCAGAACATGCTTCAAGTACAAAGTTTCAATTTTGTTTATTACTAAAATAACAAAGTGTTAAACACAATTTAAAGCTAGTGATAGTGCCATGATGAGCATTTACAATTTTAAAGGTGTTGTGGTTTGTTTGGAATGAGAACAACCAGAATTTTTTAGGCAGCAAAGTTAAAATAAAAAAGTTGTGTCAGAAAGCTGGATTATCATTTTTTTCGCTTTTATGCCGTAATATTCAAATTAAAAGATTAAAATTTGTTTAAAATTATTTATAGTTGAAATTTACATTAGTAAAGAATAAAATTAAGATGAATGCACTATACATTGTATTTAAAATATGCTTTCTCAGTGAGTGTGTGTGTGTATGTTATTTATTATAATGTAACATACCCAAAGTGACTTAAACATTGTCACTTTGGTCTGATTTAATTTAAACTTGCAATATAAATCCATCCAAAGGTTTTAAAAAGGTGGCTATTCAAAATCTTTAAAAAAATTATAACTTATCTTACACTATTCGAAAATCTCACTTTACTATAGTAGTTAGCATTAAAATCTACATAAATTAGCATTTTAAATACCTGGCATTCTTTTTGTCGCTGACTGGTCAACGTGCATTTTACATTGTACATTCCCACCTAACACTTCTTTTGAAATTATACTTTTCTCTTTGCTTGGCTTGCATCTAAGCCTACTATAGGAGTCATAACTTTGATTATTATAAGTATAGTTTGATAATACTAATTTAATTGTTTGCATTTAAATTTCAAATTTGTTTATACATTTCAATATTTTGTGTTACAAACATATTTTATTTACGGGTTAATATCTTTCTGGTTAGCCTAGGTCAGCATTAAATCTATTTTGAAGGTGATGCATTGGAATGTTGCCCATCAGTTGTGCTCTACTTATACCCTATATACATGGCTTTAAATTCGAATTGTTAGTCTAGACACATTGGCTTAAATGTGGTGCTTTGATACTTGTCAGCTGATTCACTGATTTCCCATAAAAAACCCATTGTTGCGATGCTCTCTTTTCACACCCATATCTCTGAAACCAACTTCTACAGTTCTAAACTGAAACCTTCATTGATTGGGGATGGTGGACTACCATACTATATTGCCCCCACAGCGTGGGTTGCAGAATTATATCGGCATACACAGATGTACCCTCCACACACATATAAACAGATAGATTTATTTCCGATAATGACCAATCCAGATTTCTGTATTAATGACCCTGCTGTTATAACGAAAACTGTGCTATAAATAAAGGTTGTAATTTATGCACACAATTAATTTTATAATTTATCTTCCTTAAAAACTTCTTCCAGATCATCAAAAACCTCTTGATTATTTTGTTCTTAATCATTTTATTATTTAATGATATAAAAAAATCATGTTATTATTACTGTTTACTTGAACATCGTCTTTTATTAGTAGAAACACTCGCAGGAGGGTGCACACTAGCTGCACCTATTGAGAGGATTTAGAACCTTGCAGTACCCGAGTCTAACACACACTTACACTTACAACACTATGCTTACGACTTTCACACTTTACACTCACACTTACATTTAGGGAAGCGATAATAGCCTCAATATGCTTTTTGCCTTAAAATAACAAGAACAAAAAATATGTGTAGAAACAGAAATATAATGTCTTGCATTGTTTCTATACATACAAATGTTGGCAAGTATCCAATAAATAACCATAATCAGAGTAGACTAACCTCTGATTAGCCACTGTATTTAATTTTTTAATGCATGTATTTCTTAGTTGTTTAAAAAAAATTACATGTAATACCTACTTTCTGATAGGAAGTGCGAAACCCCTGTCGACCAAGATCTGGTTAATAGTTTTCCAGTCTGTGACAGTGGGCTCTAACGCTCCTCCTACAGTTACTGACTTCACAAACAGTTCTACTGGTAAAGACTCATTCAATATGTCTCCCTAAACAAAAAACATCAAATACAGCAAATCCTCACACTATGATAATCTGAAACTACAAAGTGCTACCCAAAAAGTTAGAATTCCATGCGCTATGTGTTATGAACTACTGCTAGTATAGTGGGCAGACAGTATGCTTTGTGAATCAGTATACCAACTGCTGTCACAGTAAGAGACATTGTTTTTTGATATCACGCACTTGTGCAGTTGTATTTTAGTTTTGCGGCAATTTTTTGAACTTGTGTAAGTGACATATTTTAAGGAGCAAAATACCTGCATCAAATTTTGCTTCAAGCTTAAAAAAACTGTTGCACAAACCCATTACATGTTTGTGGAAGCAGTTGGTGACAATGCTATGGAGTCAAAGTGAAACTTTTTTGTGGACAAATGTCTGCCAAAAATGATAGGTGTTCAGGACAAAGATGTACCAACAAACAGAAAACATCACAGTGTGATAGGCTATTGTTGCAGATCATAGATGAACAATCTTGTTTGTGCAATTGCTGGAATGTTATACAGGTCCGTGTAACACTTCTTGTCAGACAATTTGGGCATGAAACGCATTGCTGCAAAATTTGTAGAGTGACAATCGTACAACGTGCTGCAAGAGATCATTCCAATTTCACCCCCAATGTTATAACCGGTGATGACTTGGGTTTACAGTTATGACCCTGAAACTAAGCAGCAGTTGTCACAGTAGAAGTCGATACAGCAATGTGAAGTCCATGTTTTTTTTTACATCAAAGGCACTATCCACAAGGAATTTGTCCTCCCTGGTCGAACTGTCAATGAAAGTTTTACTGTAAAGTTTTAAAAGGCTTTATGACTGAGTGCATTAGGCGTAAACTTTCAGAATAGTGGGAAAACAAGAGCTAGGTTATTCACTATGATAATACATATGTGCACATATCATCGCTAGTCGTTTGGAAATTTTTGGCTTCCAAAATATGGCAGTGATTCCCCATCCACCCTATTCACCTGACCTCACACCATGTGACTACTTTCTGTTCCCCAAAATAAAGCTGAAACCGTAAGGCTCACAATCACAATTGAGAAGATCCAGCCAGAATGGCAGGAAAGCTTTGAACACACACACTTGTAGACTTCCAAGGATGCATGGTATCATGGACAAAATGCTGGGATTGCTGTATCTATGTCCCAGAGAACTATGTACAAGGAGACAGTAGAGACTATGAGTTATGGTAAGTAATTTTATTTTTATGAGAAAATTTTGGTAGCACTTCGCACATAAGAATATTTGACACTAACTAAATAGTACAATATTTACTTAGTGTCATTAAAACCAGAATTTTAAAAAAAGTTAAAATAGGTGTTTGGCCTGAGTGATACATATGAGTAGATTTTAACGTACAAATTCAACTTCAAATTAAATCAACAAGCTAAATCTTCATTAGTAGTACAATTTGCTTACCAATTTTGACATATATATTTGTGGATATTTATCCAGTTCTTCAATGAATATTTCAGTAGCAATGCCAGGCCAAGTGTCTTGGCCGCCAGGGGCAACAATGCCACTCAAATGACACTTGACCGCTCCATCTCTCACAGTTAAGAATTTTTCGTCCAGTGGTACTAAGTTTGATGTATATACAACCTCTACTGATGCTATGTCTTTAAGCAAAACCTGAAAAGTTATTGAATATATAAGTAAAATAATACTTAATGCCTGAGCAAGCATGAAGAACTCGAAGAAAAAAAAATTCTTTACTTGTATATTCCTATTGTAAATTAATCATATATGAACAATAGTAGAAAATACTCTCAACCATAAAAGTTGTTATAAACAGTCTTCTATTTTAACAAAACAACATTTTTATAATAAACAAATTATGTAATTTAAAAAAAGTGAATTATTGTTTATATTTAGCATCCTATGGTAACTCATATCAGAGCATATCAGGAGAAACTCAACAAAAAATTCATGAAAATAAAAAGTTTAATTTAATTTTTTTGTTTAAGCAATGTTACAGATATGGAAAGAACTATGTTAATGTTCATTAACCATTAATAACAATATTTTCTAATGAAAGGGAAACTTTATTGCAATAACCTTTTAGAAATGTGCCAAACTAGTCTTACAAAGTGATTTCTTCTCAATACAATGAAAAACATTATTAAGTTGTTTTCACCCACATCTACTTAATATTGGCTGTCACGATTAGGTACGGCAGAATCGCTATAATCCGTCTATGTTATGATCATGTATATACATTTACTTATGTAAAACTGTGATGCATACATCAAGCTTTGGTAGATATTTAATACTTTTGTGAATTACAGTACTTAGTACACTGTCAATACAGTGTCTTTTACCTACAGTACTAAAAATTTACACACAAACAACAATAACCTGCACAGCATTGGCAGGATAGGTTAAAAAGTTGTCATTAAAAAGTTTCAACGTTACAACAGCAGCTCTTATATTTCAAAACAGTCGTTCTAATCCTTTATGATGCAAGAAGACGTTATAAAATTCAATGTCGTATGTTTCACTACAGTACAAAAATGTCAGGGTAATTGGTGTAACAGGTTACTGCAATAATGATATAGGACTCTGGAACGTAATATTTTGGGTTTTTTCCCATTAAAACCATTAACGTTATCATCGCCGTCTTTTATGTTGTTAATGCCTTTGTTATGCACCACAGTAAAATAAAGAGTTAAATAATTATATGATAAAGCAAGTTCATTTATAGTAATACAACAAAATAAGAATAAGAAATTATTTCCAAGGAGAAAAAGCTGAAGTACAGTAATATTTACTGAAGTCAGTAACAACACAGACGACGTATTTATTTAAAGTGTTCTTTAAATGTTTCTTTATTAGTTTTTTTGTAAATGTTTAATTACTTATATATATATATATATATATATATATATATATATATATATATATATATATATACAACATTATGTTTACAAATATTATTTAGATAGTTAATGTTTTTAATATAAAGTAATAAAAAACTTTTTTCATTTCCACTAATGCACTATTTGCTATAATTTGATAGTAACGACGTTCCATGTACGCCAGATTATAGTGAGTCTACTGTAATGATTGATTAATACATGCAGAAGTAATACATCAAATAGAAAACTTAAGCAGAAACCTTGGTTTGGTTCTCTGGCAAAATCTCAACGATTACGCCACGATACCACGTCTTGTCTGACTTTCTCATCACAGCACACTTGTTGTCCACAGCCCACTTTGCGTTGTGAGTGGTCACATTGGCATAGAACTCTGCCATCTCCGCACTCAACCTGTGACAGTAAGTTGTCTGATATAAAAATTCAATACACTTTAACAAACAAGTAACAGAAAAATTCGTCATTGCAACTGGAATTTATTCATGGCAGATAGTTCAAGAAAAAAGGCTGATCTGACAATATATTGGACTGTGCGCACAAAGCACAGAGGAACCTGTTATTTACAAAGCATTAAAAAAAAACAAAAAAATAAATAAAAAAACCTACTTATAATTTAAAGCCTTTTGCTTGAATCTACAATCCTTATAAATACAAACTGACATATCTGACTTAACCTACATTCTCCTTATAGCGATTCCTTTATTTATGCATGTATTTAAAGTTCTTTAGAAATTGACAACAAACTGATAAAAATTTCTGGATCCATAGATCCTTATACATCTATGAGATTTAGTGTATCTATTACTTAAATATGAACACAAGTTCTGAAATTTAGCAGATTCATTAACCTCTACTAAATCCATGAAAAATTATGGATTTTACATATTTTTAGTTTCCAGACCAATTAAACATACATACATTACCTTGTCTGAGGTTTTAACACATTCAAATAAATGCCAAAAAACCCAACACGTTACTTTCCATCAGTCAGATGGTTCACAATGCCTGCAGTGTATTTTTTAAGGTATTAATCCTAATGTATCTGAAGTATTAGGTGTAACAGGTTTATTCGATTGGCTGATGAAACAATAGTCTTGAAACATGTTCATATAACTGTTTTAATTCTAATTATTGTTAACTAAGCTTTGGTTACGAACATCTGAGTGGATGTCCTAAGAAGAATGTGTTCTCAATATTTACAAAAAAAAAAAAACACTATTAGTATTTTTTACAGCTATATATTGAATCTATTGAATGTCATACATTTTTAATGTATTCATGGTATAAAATGAAATGAATATATATTTTCACTTTTTATTTAATTAAATTATATATTATTGTGTTGTCACTATTACTGTATAATAACGATTGATGTAAACAAGAACTCTGCAGTTGTCTATGAAAGCATTAGACTGTGCTTGGCTATATAGCTCCCTTATCCGTACTTTAGAAGCTACAAACAGCGTATTGATCTTTGAAGCTAAATTTTTATAATTTGGATGACTTTTTATATCTTTAATTTTTTTACTCTAAATCACTTTTGATAATTAAGGTTCTACTGTACTGTAATTTCACAGTAACATACTAGGAAAAACTTACTGTTTTATCTGCTTCATTTGATTAGAAATTGATACATAAAAAAGCGCTGGTGAAATAATGTTGAGCACGGTCACTGGAATACGGAACAAGTCCTCAGAATCATTCTCGGTTTCGGTAGTACTTGAGTTATCACCAGTTACTTTATCAGTGCAGGTTTGTTCAGAGGTCTTAGATGTCACTGAGAGGATGCTAGTAGTTCCTGACTTTTGATTCTGCTAATAAAATACAGTTATATGAGTAAAGGGACAAACAATTTAAACATTTCAAATACCAACAATAAAGAATATTTGCTCGTATATGATCATAACTAAAGTTAGTATAATAAATTTGATATAAAAGATATTTACATTTACTCGGGAGTAAAGTGAAAAAAAAATTGAGACACACCTACACGGATCATTTGAAAAATAAAGAACATTACTTCTCTAGACACTTTTTATTAAATTAATGAAACAAAACTTATTTTACAACACATTTGATACCTTAGCTATTTTTCTACATAGTTGTTTAAATTTAAACATTTGTCACAGCGTTTCACCAACTTTTCTATGCCTCCTGTATACTCAGTTGCTGCCAAATTGTTGAAACACTCTCATTAACTCTCTCTTTCAGTTCATTGACACTTCCATAGTGGTGCTAAAAGATGAATGTTCAAAAAAGTTTTTCATCTTTTTCTGCTAGGATTGGGTACTGTTCACATAACATTATACACGAGGGTTGTCCGTAAAATAAGGTTCCCAATAATTTCTCACAATGAAAAACATGTTTATTTGCATTGAATACATTTTTGGAAAGCTTACACTTTTTTCTATTTTTCGACATAATCGCCGTTGAGATCGATGTATTTTTGCATACAGTGAACCATCTTTTGTATTCCTGAGTTGAAAAACTCTTCCGCCGCGCCGCGAAGGTAGCTTAAAACTTTTTCTTTCAGCTCCTCTCTGGTACTGAAATGCGTCCCATCTGTGTGTTTCTTCAAATTAGAGAAGAGATGATAGCCACTTAGGACTTAAGTTCGGGCTGTAGGACGGATGTGTGACAGTATCCCATCCAAATTGGTTGATGAGATTGATTGTTACAAGGGCGGTGTGCAGACGAGCGTTGTCTTGATGGAAACAAACTCCCTTTGTGAGCACGTCTCTCCTCGTTTTGAATTGCGTGGCAAAGGTTCTTTAACGTCTCACAGTAACGAACAGCATTGATTGTTGTGCCGGTATCCATGAATTCACACAACAATAACTCCTTCCTGTCCCAAAACATGCTCGCCATGACTTTGCTGGCAGACAGTGTTTGTTTGAACTTCCGCAGCTTCGGCGACTCTGGATGTTTCCAATGACGTGATTGTTCTTACATTTCCAATATCGTATAGTGTACCCAGGTCTTGTCCCCAGTGACAATGGAGTCCTAGAATTTCTTGCCATCGGTTTCGTAGGCATGAAGAAATTTGCGGGTCGTATCAATCCGTTGCCGTTTGTGGTCTGCTTGGGACCCATTTTGCACAAACCTTACTATACCCTAAATGGTCTGTCAAAATTTTATCAATCCAGGTCTTGCTGACATCAGGAATCATCTCGGAGAGCTACCAAACAGTCACCCTTCGATCATTCAGCATTGCTTCTCCCACTTTCGCAATTGTTTTGTCCGAAACGCTGTTCATCATGAACATCTATCTTTGAATTCTCTGCACCATTTACGCACATGTTGTATGCTCATACATTTTTCTCCGCTGACTTCACACAGTGTTTTTTGCACACAAAAAATTAATCACAGAGTGTAATTCACACCTGGCGGGAGACAGAAAAGACAACTCCATTATTAATGGCTACCAAGCCAAGACTGAGCGTCACAGACCAATCGCGGAGTGGGGATTGGTAGTGGAGGAACCAAGCTGCAAACCAAGGTCACCGGATCCCGTATAACAACGTTCGCAGTGGCTATAACCCCTTGGGAACCTTACTTTACGGACAACCCTAGTACATTCAACACTATAATCCTCTGCCCACACTTTTGATTGTAATTACATGTACAGGTCCAGGAGTTGCCGACACACGACCAACAGTTTGTAGTTAAAATAATTACATTATTCTTAGTGGCATAATGAACTGAACTGTATTTATCAATTAGGAACTAATGGACAGTTGCATGATGACTCATCTTATAAACCAATCAAGGTGAAGTGGACATGTGTGTTTATTTGGACCAAACTTATGATGAACCGATTTTAGTAGGTTTGCAATAGCATTCTTTTTCAGTCATAAATGAGAAACAAACTAATCTAAAGTCACAGGGCATTAAAGACTAATCCAAAGTCATAACCAATGTATGAAAGTGAAATGCTGAAACCTGTAATTATATCACCTACTTAAAACAATATCATTAAATACCAGTGCACAAACTATTTTCAAGTGTTAGCAATCAGTGCAGGTGAGCAGAATCACGCTATACTTAGGCACATTTTGTGTCAGGTTAAGTGGCTATTTAAAAAAAAAAAAATTTAAATAATGATCAAACCAGACCTATATGCTGAATGTGCACAAAATTTGTTAAATAACAAGTTTTGTGAGACTCAGGAGACCTAAAATCGGATAACTCACTCAAAATCAACCTTGATAACCACTGTGCTTTGCATATACTTTGGGTAGTGACAAAATAAGAAAAAAAGTAGAAAAATGTGCTATACAATAATGAAGTACTTTAAGAAATATTAACTTACTTTTTTTGGGCTCCTCAATTTTTTTTTATATTTAGAAGATGTAATAGTTTCAGATGGCAGCACAGGTGAAAGATGTGCGGCAGGCGCTGCTGGTTCAGGGTGAACACGAGACCTTGGAAAATCCACGACAGTGGAGCTGAAATATAAATAATCACAATAAATAACTCAATACCTTCATTACACTAACTGAAAAGACGTGAAATACTGTACTTGGTAATTTATGATTTTTTTCTTAATGTTCATACTTTATTCCAGTTAGACTAATTGAGAACAAGGTCTTGACTTGATGTTAAAAGTCTTATAGCAGTAACTGCAATATTGAACCTATGACTTTAAGGTGCACAAGTTTAGACACTCTTGATTTCTTAGCAAACTCAATCATTTTTCAGTAATAAGAAGTTGTATAACGATAATTTACGTAAAAGGAATAATAATAATAATAAGTATGTTTCCTAGAAAAAAAGTGTAAAGTATTGAACCGAAAGAAGTAATTATGATTAATGTCCTTGAAAAAAAAGGTTCTGCCAGCGATTATCACACTTTTTTGGAAATAGTAGTAGATAGTTAAAGTGTAAATTTAACAATGATATTTGTGTTATACATTTCTTCAAAGAATTATCATTTCTGGAAACTCCAGCAACTTGACTTCAATGCCTTCCCTCTTCACCTAGTGTTCTATTTGCTCAGCAAAAGTGGTGTCACTTATAGTTTAAAAAAACTCAAGTGATGTACCACAACAAAACTATGAGGTGAGACTGAGGCATTTTGGAAAACATGTGATACAGATTTACCACTTTTGCTGAGATTCTAGTAATTCAGATCAGAGAGTTGGACTTTCCACTCCTTGTTGGAGCACAATACAGTAGGACTTTTTTACATGGAAAAGTGCCCCTATTGGTTGTAAGTTTCTTGCTAGTTATTCAATCATTGTAGAACATGAAAATGAAGTGATTCGCCCTCAAGCAGAAATATAAATGATGTGGTCATGCTCACTCCAACCAGTTGGAGATCTATTAATGTGTCTTTTCAAGAGCAAGCAAGCATGACTCCCTATTACCATTCATGGTGGTCCACATGAGGTAGAGATCACGATCAGTTGACAGATGAGCAGTGCTCTCACCCAGTTCACAACTTTGTGAACTTACTTTAAGGAGTTAAT
Organism: Callitettix versicolor; assembly: GCA_022606455.1. Lineage (NCBI taxonomy): Eukaryota > Metazoa > Arthropoda > Insecta > Hemiptera > Cercopidae > Callitettix > Callitettix versicolor. The sequence continues at coordinate 24,159,383 of CM040184.1, read as the reverse complement.
ATTATAATAATAACCTTAATATAATAATGATTAATATTATATTTTGATATAGAATCAATATGCAGAATACATCTCATTCTTGAACAACTAAGCATTTCAGCACACTGATACCCAAGTTATAACTTTATCAGCAGGTATGATTATGTCATCAATTATTGGCTGTATGTTTATTTCCTTAATGTCGTGTCATATTATTTCTATCTCTACAGTTTTAAAGAGGGCCCGCAATAAGGAAAATTACGTTGCAGCAGCACAATTCAAGTAATGGACTTGATTCAGGCTGATATGGGCATTAGGCCTAAATCGCCTACAATATCGAAATGCCCACGCAAGTTTGTTTTCTATTAAGTCTTGCCACCTTAGATATTTTAAACTTAGTTTCTTCTAGGTCAGCCTATAGGTTCTAGGTCAACACATAGGTTAGGAAGCAAGTTTGTATCTACAGCAAAATTACAACAAACATCCTAACTAATTAACACAATATTAATTTCGCTAACCAATTTGTAGCAGAACTACAAATTTTAGGGTAACCTTACATATGTTAAAGGAAAACTACAATGGTACCATAACTAAATGTTGACTGCTGCTTACTCCTTATCAAGAATCGGCACTATTGGCTCATGATCCAAGAGTCTAGCAACCCCGATAATTATTCAATACTAAAAAAAGAATATAAAACTATATAAAAAAATGTTGGTCACCGCTGAGTTGCTTGCAGAAAACGTGCATCTCCACTCTGAGTTCAAACAACAGTGCCCACACATGCAGTCTGAACTTTAGGACCGATCGAGTGGGGGGCACGCAAGCACACAATGCAGTGTGTTCTACAAAAAGAACAACTCGTAGATAAATTAATTTATGAATTACCCACATTAACTCAGATACAAGAAATTCTAGTACATTTTTTAAATTTCGAGTACAATGTGCATAAGAGATGTTTTATACTAACAGGGTAGTGCAGCATTTAATGTCTCTAAAGCCAGAGTTTTTTTTGCATTAACGATAGGTGTTCGGCTGGACTCATAAAAAAAGTGAGTGCTACATTAGAATTGACACAACAACCAAGGTTGTTATAACCAAGTTTTATTATCCATTGGCCCATAAATAAGTCCATTTGCTAACTGGCCCATAAATAATCTTTGTAGAAAAAAAGATGTCAACCATACTTTTGAAAAGTCAAGAAAAGCTTGATAATTTAAAAAAAATATTACTTTGAATATTTTTACAATAAAGAATATTAGTACAAATAAAATTCGAACTACCGACAATGTTTTAACACTGTGTTAAGTAATTCCAGTGACCACAACATATTTAAATTACAATGACCCCTCGTAGTTATATGGTTTGATACACGCTGATTCGAAGATACACTGTTTTGTTTCGTATCAGTCTCACTGGTGTTGGGAATGTCGGCAGTATGAGTCTATCAATATTTAATCCTGGGTGAACAAAGCTGGAACAGTTGAGATAATAAAATATGAACTGGTGGCACTACGACTGGAAATGATAACTAAAATACACATTAATTATATCCAAAAGGCAGGTATAGTTAATGTCAAATCTTCACAGCTATCCTTTACTGTTCCACCCTTGTGACTTGCTACTTATTCTTGTAGTGCTTCTCTAATCCAGATGTTTGTAACCAAAAATTTAGTCACAATTTTTTTTTTAATTTAAATTTTTTTAAAACATTTTATCCAAAAAGAGAAATGTGCACATTTCCATTTTCTCATATAATGTACAGTTCTCTTAGTGCAATATAAGTAGGGAACTGATGAACGCTAAGTGAGGGATCACTATATTCAGAATGTTGAATTAAACATGTCAAATGCACTCACTTTTCTCCAGTAGACATTGCGTAATTGTTCATAACCAACAGTGCGTTGATGCATACATCAGAGTGAGGTAACTGTTCATATAACACAACTTTCAAGTTAGGCTTAGTGTCTGCGATGACTGCAATCTGAACTGGTTTCTTGTCAGTAAATTTTGTGAACCAAGATGTGGCTTCGGCTGACCATTCCTGGTTGTGTTTAGGTGCGACATCACATAAGGTGCACCGTAGAGCCTGCAAACAAAATTACTCTATGCATAATTACATTTATTTTCATCCATTATTTTTTTCTTTTAACACTAGGAGTTATAGCTTTCAATTAAAAAAAAAAGAACTATAAAACAATTACACATTATGAAATAATCATTAAATAAATACAAAGCAGAAACCTTATTCCCAAATAAAAACAGCAGCACACATATGTAAATACATTTGTTCAATTATACACCTTATAAATAGCCATTAAAAACAAAATAGCTTTAAAAGATAATCGCCACGTAGTAAACAAGGAAAATAAAATGCTTAATGACATAAAGTGGTTGATTTCTACAGGTATGGTATAGTTCTTATTTGGTTTATTCCTTTGAGATTTGGCACTTTTAGTATGAACTGAACTTTTATTAAGTAAATTCAAATATTTAAGTACAAGAAAAAGTACATATTAACGAAAGTGAAATATCTTGCAGTAAAAGTAATAAAGAAAACCTACTTCAATAGCGTCTTAATATCTCATCTAAATGGGCCGTGGTTGTCCCATTACATGGAATCAGTCAAAAAAGCCTAAACCTGGGATACTGTTTACTACTTAGCAATGCAAGCAGTTTTTTCTATACTGAAATAATATACATTCTTTATTTTTTAATTTTTTTTTTTTTGTTTTTTTTTTTTGGTGTTTAACGTCTGACTATTGTGTACACTTGGGCTAATGCAGACGATGGGATGATTTATAGTGTATGAAAATGCCAAACCCTCACCGGGAATCTAACCAGGGTCCTCGGGGTGAAAGCCTAGTACGCTATCCACTAGGCCACCGAAATGCCAGTTTAATAAGCTAATTTAGTATTTTAGAAATAGAGTTTTTATTTTTACCTTCCTTGTTTTTCCAATTTTTGAAATATGTTAATCTGTTGTTAATAAGTGAAACAGAAATGGTCATTTCAGCCAGGTGACCTACAAAATAACGTTTCTGGCTGCCATAGCGAGGCGCCATTCCACACATCTGTTCAACATTTTGGTGTGAGATAAAATTCAATTTCCTTACGGATTTTTAACAAAACAGTATCGGATAAGACAGAAGGTTGTACAAGCGAAACTTTGCTGTATTAACTTAAACTGCTTAAATACTTTTACAAAAAATAATTGTGAATTGTTTCAATCTATCCTGAGAATATAGAAAAAGTTTAAAACTGCAAAGTACTATTATAGGTAAAAGTAACGTTAATATTGTAATATTATGAAAAAATGAATACAAGGATATTTTATTTTCATTTAACCATTTTTAATGGAATATACATTCTTACTCCTTGGTATGGGCTAGCTACACGTTACAAGACTCCGATCTACTAAACATAAACATTCCTGTATGTTTTATTTATAAAATATGTTAACATGTGTTTTAAAGTGTTTTATACTAATGGAAGACATTTTTACATACTGTAATTACAACATTAAACAGTACAAAAGTGTAAATATTTTACATAAACATATAGTATATAAAAGCTAGCCTACTAAGATGTTCTTCTAAATTTACAGTACATTTAGCATTTACAGGTATCTCAAACACAGTAATGGTCAGGATGGGTTTTGCAAATAAAAATTATATAATGTATTTTTACATTATATAACCAATAACCAAATCACGGTTATTTGAAAACATTATATTAATACGTAATTCAATTAAAATGAGCTTCCTCAAGCCACATTAGTAATGGTAATGCAACATCTATTGACTGAATTTTTCCTTGTCCTCTCGTTCTTTTCTGAACATTAGGAAGTTGAACTGAATTAGGAAAACTGTAGGCAGTTTTTTCTTATTTTAAACAATCTGCTTTAAGTAGACTGACAAATAGCCAATGTGGCAGCTGCTTTGCTTTGTGACAATAAAATTTGTTGAATTTATTTAAAATATGAGTTTTTTCCTCATTATTTAAATCTTTTATGAAGGAAAAAGTTTAACCACTAGCTGATACATTATCACTACTGGGCCAATGTGGTAAAAGCAAGCTCCCCTTTAACTACTTACATCTATGCTTTGTATCCATCATAATTGTAGGATAATGATGACTATCATTACCTCAAATGAGTGAAAATGTAAGTACTATTATTTCATGTAATGTAAGTAACATTATTTCAAACTACCTGACAAGACATGCGTAGGAATTTATCTTGCAGGTAGCGTAACCTGTCCCACATCAGCACTTCAGAATTGCCGTAATCAACGTAGAATACTTCAACTTGTCTATTCCCGGGTAAGGCAGTCACCAAAGCTCTGTACCACTTATCATCCAACGAGAATTTAGCAGCAACAGCCATGCCTAAATAATTAACCAAAAATATTTTAAATCAATAAAATAATAATATGTTTTACTGAAAATTCTAACTAACAATCTACATATGGATGGAACTTTCAGACCTGTTACTTAACTGTTATATATTTAACATATTCACTAGAGAATGTCACATTATGTGTGATGCTTGGTGTTATTCAGCATCTCACTAGACTCTCATTGCTTACCAAAATGTAATGAACCATTTTAACCACAGATCAAAATTTCTTTCTTGTTTTTTATTCCTATGACTCAGAACAACTATAAACAAAAGCCTAAGTTTTCAATAATAATGTTATTCACTTTAAAATCAATTTTTGTACAAGTTACATAAGTTGCTCTACCAAGTATTGAAACTGCTTTAAATTTCAGCAAGATAAAAACTGTACGGTACAATTTTAATTTATAAAACACTGCAACATTTGTAAATTAAAAAAAAGACATTTTCATGTAGGAATTATTAGACATTTTTCAATTACTGTTTTCTTGTTCAACACTCGGTACAATTGAAACCTTAACTCTACGATTCATGCAAATATAGTCCTGAATACAATGTGTACTTCACGTGGCATGACTGCCTGCAACAAGACATCTTTAACATCCCAATGTCAAATTTAAAATTCTGTCACATGCTGGCTTAATTGGATAAAGCTTTTACAGATGACCAGTTGTTAAAAAGCTGCACTGAAAAAGCAACTGAAGAAATTTGTCCTGTGGAACTTTGAATGTTGGGATGAATCAGCTTGTCTGCAAAAACAAATGCTCGCCAAACTCAGTAATTCGGGACTGAGATCAAAAGATTCTTGTGATAAGATTTTGAAAGGCTTTCAGTAGCTTATGATGGATCAATGGATGTGGGATTCAGCTTAGGTTCTCATGTTTGTTAGGAGGTGTCAGTGCTGATTTCCAAGTTACACAGAGACAAGTTGATGTTATTTTAAAGGAGAACACTGTTACCGGAAACAAGGTTTTTGTTAAGGTAAAAATCCATTCTTAAACTCAGACTAGATTTGAAAAAGATAAAATGTGTAACTATTTAACCTTTTTAAATGTATGAGGGAAATGTGTAGGTAGTAAGAAAGATTTAGTAGGCAATTTAAGGAACACTTGAAAATGCTGGTGGTAAGAGGCCTGTGGTATTTTACTGCACTATCCACCGAAGGCTCTATATGGAAAACCCCTTGATATTTTAGATGTTATGCCAATTGTTACAAAAACGGTAAACCATTATATAAGCTTTCATACTCTTACAAAATCAGCAGTCCAACAAATTTCTCTCACAGATTGGCAGTGAATACCTGACCCTTCCTTACCACTGTGATGTACGCTGGCTTAGTAGAGGGGTTGTACTTATGAGATTTATTGAGCTTTGTGAATTTATTGACATATCCAAGGCAAAACCAAATAAAACTGTGGACAAAAAAAAAAAAAAAAAAAAATCAACACATTGGATTTTTTGTTGACATTATCTTTCACATAAACCATCTAAATTTGAAGATTCAAGGAGAAAACTGTTTGTGACGAATAAGGATTTCAGAAGAAAAATCAGTTAAAACAATGTTATGAAGCACGAAACATTCTAACCTTTTACAGTTATGTCTAGCTCATGGTATTTTAGCCCCAATTACCATTCTGAATAAACGCTGAAACCCTCAAAAGTAAAAACACTTAAAATATTGTTTCATACGATCAACATTTTTTATGGTTAATTGTACATTTGAATATCAATTTACTTGTATCAATACTTGTATACAAGTATATCAAATACTTGTAATAAAATTTACTTCAAGCCTTCAAATAAAGAATATTTTAAAATGATTTCAGTTTTGGCCTGACATATTTGTGAAAAAAACATTTTCAAAAATGAATATGTCAAGTCTAAATACACATCCAGATAGAAGGGATGAAATGAGAACCAAAATGGGCTGACATTTTTAATATGCAACTATACAAGTCACACTAGAGACTATGACAGAAAAAATATTGTCAACTTTTTTATTTTCATTATGTTTTCAGTAAAATATGTTTTGAAGCTAACATATTTTATTTATAAACTTCATTTGAAAATGTATGAGTAAACTTAGGTCTAAACCTAATGCTATCATCTGGCCTATCTAGATTCCTACCACTTTCAATCTGACCCTGACATAAAATACTTTGTAGACCCCTGTACTAATCCAACGCTTTTGATAATCTGGAAATAACGAAGCTGCTATACCCTGGATTATCATGAGTCTACTGCATCTGGATAAAGTATGTATGTATGCTTCCATTTATAACTTAAAACAATACAATAAATATGTTAATGATTATAAGTACTGCCATATTTATCTTCACATTTTCTATTTCTATTTCATTCCTAAAAAGTTTTAGACAGGCAACTTGTGTGCACTCTATTTGCTTCTGAATTTAATATAGATAAAGTTATAAGGTTTTACAATAACATTTTATATAGTCTAACACTTTCTGAAAGCAAATTTTGAACGTTAAATTGGTATTTTACCTATAACAGGTGCGTACACAAGGTGTTTCTCAGTAAATGTGCGACAATACATCTTGTTCATGTCATCCATTAAGTTCTCCAAATATTTGCCATTTTCATCCAACTGTAACACATATAATTTTACAATTTTCATAAATTCTATAAACTGTTACAAATATCATACAAATTTATTAAATTGGTAAAATATTACCAACAGATACAACCTGAAATCATGTAACACTAACATAATAACAAAAGGAAAAAAACAGTGAACATATGGTGTGTCTTAAATAATGACGTAAATATGGATTACTATTACAGTCAAACTTGTCCAAAGCTATAGATAACTAATTACTAATTAATGATACAAAATGCATTACTACTTGTAAATTTCAGATTAACTCTACAAATGAAAAAAAAACTTTATATTCTTCCTTAACTTTTCCATTTCTTCTATTCTTCTTATTTTTATAAGTTTGCTTTTTCAAATTTTTAATTTTTTTAGTCTAAAAAAAGACTTTAGACTAGACAATTATTATAAATTGTATAAAATTTTAACCTTTTCCCTCACTAGTCAGACTTAATCTGCTGGGGGTGTAGACTAGCTGCACCTATTGAGAGGATTTAGACATCCCTCGCGTAACCGAGTCTAACACACACAACACTACACTTACGACTTTAACACTTTACACTTACACTTATATTTAGGAAGAAGATAATAGCCTCGGATTATAGCCACCATAAAAAAAATATATCTGACATTGCTGTTATATAACAAAAGTTCATTGTTTATTTTACCATCTATATCTTTCAGTCTTCTAAATATTTTTGTAACTTTTCTAGTATGAGCTACTAGACATTATCCTGAAGAATAATGTTTTGAAACATTTTACCACTAAAAACTGCACATATTTTGGGAAATGAAATCAAGACTTTCGCACATCGTTTATAACAATGTAATTTAACTTAGTGCATGACCGGTTTCAGTGTTTTGTTTCACTTTCACACAAGTGTAAGTTTATAAAGTTCTAATAATTTTTAGTTTATTTATTTTGTAAGCATGTTGTTTCAGTTAAAAAATATACCTATACGATTACATACTTTATGTTTATAGCTTGGATTCGGTTTTGTGTCAATATTTTCTAACTGGTTTTGCTGTAAATACAAATTATAGCCTATAGACAAGTAATCTATTTAATCACATGTTACTTCTACAGTTACCTATAGGCCTGTACAATTTTACAACGTTTACCATGTATTGCTGTAGTTAGTTACAATAATAAATCCACTGTGCAGTTAGAGGACATGACAATCTAATACTTTAATTTGAAATTTACATTAACATTAGTTTTAGGAAAGTAATAAATAATACTCTATGTACACTTATTACTTGATAAAACGTAATAAGTACATATATATTTAAACAATCAAATAAAATTCTCACAATTTTTTACTACTGACTAACATTAAAAATGACTATACATTCTCTATAATAAGTGTACGTGTATTTTAGGCTCGGTTATATTGCTTTGTGAACTTGGATACAACACGTCATGCTGCTGTTATAGTTCAGCCACTTAGTAAACGACCTGCGTGAGAATTTCTCGCACATGAAGGTGAATTTCCCTCCAGCTCCCTCCAACAGTTCAGGGACACAGAGTCTGCAAATCTGAATTTAGAAACTGTTTTTACTTAGCGATAGTGAAGGAAAAAAGAGGAGCTATGGTGACATACTGGCGATATGACCTCTCATTCACACATTTTTTTTCTCTTGTCCCACTGGTACTCTTAGCAGTTTTTTAAGCTGCTGACCTATAGTCACTCTCACTTAAATACAATTAGTGTTCTATTTTTAGAATAAAAATTTGAGAATAGAATGGTCCCTTTCTTAGAATTTTGTTGCAAGTTAAATAAACAATGTAAATTGGGCTGTTCCCGCAAAAGTGTTCTCTCTCTCTCTCCCTCACACACTCACACACACACACACACACACACACACACACACACACACACACACACACACACACTGTATGCCTCAGTGGGGGGAAAGCTTCAATCTCACGAACCCTCACAACAGTGTACATTGCATGTATAGATACTAGACTATACTGTAGCAATGTGATAGTCCGTGTTAGTTACGTCTCAGTTTTGCGTTTTGTATTGTCGCATACATCATGGCAAAAAGAGAAGCTTTATCATTTGAGTTAAAACTTGAAGTAATCGTGTGCTTAGAGAAAGGTGAAAAACAAATCGATGTGTTGAAAATTGGCTGGTTCAATAGTTTGTGGCATATGGTGTTCAAAAGAGAAAATTAAATCAACCTACTGCATATAAGTAATATGTGTAATAAATTGTAAAAAAATAGTCATTAACTATGTATACAGTACAAAGTATGCTTTTCTTTCACTACATACAGTCTTGCCGCCGTTTACAAACTCACTTTATTGTAAACTCTGGTACAACGCTATCTCATTTACAGCGCTCATATACGTTCTATCCCTTCAACCGCGTTATATCCGAGGTCAACCATATTATAAAAATGCATAAAAATAAAATTTGTATGTAATAATACATATCTTTATAAAAGAGCCAAACCACTTTGGTTTAGAGAAACAGAGAAGGACATAACAGAACTACAAATTACTGACACTATGCTCATGGACAGAACAGCCAAAACAATAACCAAGGACAAGAAGCAACAGTTCCAAGACAAAGTCAAATCCAAGCGACGATCCAAATCTCTGACGAAGAAAGAAAAGCAAGATCACAATAAATGAAGCAATACTGGGCTATGAGGAAGGCACAGAACATTAAAAAGTGATTGATTCAGTGTACCCCAAAGTTGGGTGAAACAAATAAAGAAGAATACATATCTTTAGTTTTGTTTTATAAAAGTTGTTTGAAATAAAATTTACAAGCTGTAAGTTCAGCAGTAAACCTTTCTGGACTATGTGAAATACAAGTGGAAAGAGCTAAATAGCAGTGCGAAGACTGCAAGGGGAAAGGGATAAGCAACGTTCAAATAAAAAATCTTGTCTTGCAAATATCCAGAATTCACCTTAAATTGCAAATAAATTTCAAAATTTTCTGGTGATGTTGAAAAGTCTAAAAATATATTTAAATACAACAAACAGACCTAAGAAAAATCATTGTAAAGACTTGGAATTTCGACTACATAAATTGGCTTCTGTTATACTTAAATATTCTTGTTTGCAAAGCAAAATCTACTAACTATACTTTATAATTATAATACATACCCTTTGTATGTAGAAGTCAGAAGGAGAACTGGCCATTGTGACTAGTCCGATAAAGGTACTGTTAGGTTTGATTTGCTGTTCCATCAACATTTCCTTTTTCAGCATTGGCATTTGGTGCTGTAACAAAATATTTTGAATCATGTTTTTATTTAAAAATTTGTAGCTGGATAATTTTGTCAAATTTTTACAAGCTAGTAAATTCATAAAACAATTAAAAAAAAACAAAATAAACCAACATTGCAACATTTTGTCGGATATTATTTCATTTTGAAATCTATTACTTTATTTTTTTAAAATAAATTTCAAGACGGGCCTAGCTAGAAAGATCTGTTAAGACAATCAGCTAACTTTTACTTAAAAACTTAAAACTTCTGAAAAGTAATTTTGTACAGTAATACCCCAAACTTACACGATAGATGGAACCGAGTGATAAGTGTAAATCAAATTTACGTGTCGAGGTACAATTTTGCATATAAGTTCAAAGAAATTATGTTTACTTTGGTCCAGAGACTAAAGAAAATAATAATTTAGAAGAAAAATGTGTAATACAATCTTAAATAATACAGTTCAACAAATTAAATTACATATTATGAATTGCGAAAATGTAAACCAAAGTTATTTTGAAGTAGAAGGTAGAACAAAACTTTGCCAATTCACATATTTTTATTTTTGTACCAAAGTCTTTGATAACGTTAACATTCCAAAGATAATGTTTTTCTTTTCTTGTTTGATGCAAAAGAATCAGTTTTACTTTGTTTAGGTGACACAGTAGAGTCTATCAAGTCTCCGTAGAAATAATGAATTCATAATATAAAATATACACTAAAACAAAATAATAATTTGTAGCTATGCGCAAGATGAACTGAAACAAACTGAACTTGCAAAATTGGTAGCGCAAAAGAAAATACAGCTATATTAATAAATGGCAATTAAACAATTAAATAACATAATACAGTTAAACAGAACTAGAATGTACTTCAAAAAAAGTATTTTAACAAAAAAATATTTTAATAATTTTAATTTCAATTTATTTACTAGTCAGTTCCATTCATATACATACTACAGTTCTGCCCAGTATAAATATGTGAAGCGAATTTGGAAGAAAAACAGAAAGTTAATGTTTCTTTTTTTTTTTTTTTTTTAATAAGATTATATTTGACCATGAGTACTGGCATCATTTCTGTATTATGGAGTTCAGATCAGTATCTACATGAATGTCATGCTTATGACCAGAAACAAAAAGGAAAGTACACCAACAGAAAATGTAACCAAGGCTATAAATCATTGAGAAAGAATGGCTCAAAAATTGGGCCTGATTATTTCTTAAACAAAGTCAAAACTTACAATTGTCATAAGAAGATAAGAACTAGAGAATTTTAGGCCAATGTTATACTTCAAAGAGCTACAACAATAATCTGAAAATTCTAGAAATAACACTAGATGAAAAGGTATAGTGAAGTTTACATATTGCTTCTGTAAGAGCACAGATTCAATCCAAAATTAATTTAATAGGTATAATGCAGAGACCTGCAATTAGAGTCTAAAGATAACTTATTATGTGAAGTTTGGAGTGGTACTGCATTAACACTCTTGAAGAAGCTGGAGGCTCTTTTAGAGTTCAGCTGCATACCATTTAGGATGTCCAAGGACCACATACATAAATGGTACATAAGCAGATAACTTTTAATAATGAAAATTACATTGTAACATAACATAACTGACTCTTATAAGAAACAATATTCTGGACAGCAGTCATCTATCTATACTTCTTGGGCCAGATCAAAGCGCTTGCAAGCACTCCTTTAGTATTAGGATTTCACAGATCTTAAGAAAGTACAAAAATATAACCCTCAATCAATTTCACTTGTAAACTCAATTCCACTCTACATTTGATTGGCACCAGATATGCATATGAAAATCGTAGCTGATGTCGCAAAATGTGAAATGTGTTTGCTTCTCAAACAAGCTGCGGCAGAGACCATAGGTTCAAGGTATCAGGAGCTTACAGATCTAAGGGACATGTTTTTTTTTAAGTACCGTTTTGAAATAAAAATAAAACAAGAAGAATTTTCTTAGCAATTTAGTTTTTATATAAAAGCCTATACTTTAATCTACTACCAATATTAAAACACTTACTGTATTGTACAACCAGCTTTTGAATACCATCTTCGTAGAAATGGCCAAAACACAGCACGTCTGATTAAACAACCATTACAACATGGTTGTTTTGACATCATCACCATCGTCTTGCTGACAAAATGCAGGAACACGTGGTAGTCAGTTGGGGCTGTATGGAGGGTGATCAAGTTGTTCTCATCAGCTCTTAAGAATAACTGGTTGTGTGTGTACAGGCACCGTCATGAATCAAAACGATCCCCTTACTCAGCATCACACGCCATTTGTTTTTGGTTTGCACAGCAGTTTTTTTAAGGTCTCAAATTAAATCGTAGAATTTATGGTGTCAGCACATGGCAAAAACTCCACAAACACCTCCTTCCTGTCCCAAAAAATAGTACATCATTTTCCTGCTGAAATTGTTTGTCTGAACTTCACTTTCATTGGCAATGTTGAATGCAGCCATTCCATGGAGTGTTGCTTTTGACTCAGTTTAACATAAGCCACCCATGTTTTATCACCTGTGATAACTTGGCTTAAAAACTCATCACATTCCTCATTGTACCACTGTAGGAAAGTCAAAGAACTGGATAAATGTTTGCTTTTGTGCATCATTTTGTCAGCATTTTCAGTACCCAGCATGAGGATAACTTTCGATAATTTAAATGTTTTGTAACAATTACATAAAACACACTTTTCATCACTTGAGGAAAGTCATCACACAACGTCAAAATCATAAAGCGTCTGTTCAATATCACTTTTATGTCAACTTTCTACACCAAATCATCAATAATGACCCTTAGGCCCTTGACCACTTTCTTCCTAACATGCATATTCGTCCGGCTACCTTTAAAAGCTGTCCCCATTTCCACACTATCCCATTACTAATAATTTTTTCTCCATACACCTCACTGATCTATGAATTTCAGCCACTATCACACCTTTAGCAGCAAGAAAATGAATCACAGTGTAGATTTCATGGTCAGCTGATTCTCAATCAGAGGAGACATTTTAAATACTCAAAAATAAATGTAAACACACCAAATGACTCAGTAATGGTGTCTGACACTTGCCACCAGATTGCGGTATACAGAAACATACACCAAATGCCAAATGCAGCGCTGCAGCAGCAGAATTTCAATACGGACTTACTTGAAAAAACATGCCTCATACAATGACAGATTCTTGAACTTTTCAGGCCAATGATCTACAGTGGAAATCCCTTTATATTGGCAAAAATTGACATTTCCTTCAATACCACTATAGAAAAATTTTGCTGTATATATAATTACAAAATTCTAAATATATGTATATATATATATATATATATATATATATATATATATATAATTCTGTCACAAATTATATTTAACTTTTAGAAAGTGTGAAACTCACAGTAAGGTCAGTGAGTGTAGCTAGATTTAAGAATATCATTGCATCTCTTAGAGACATAACTCCAATATCTTGACGAGACAGATCCACTTCATAAATGTCAGACTGTGTTACATTGAATATATGCATTGTCACTTCCACACTGCAAGAAATTACATATTTTAAAAAGAAATCAAGATTTGCTAAACTACACATGTTAACTATACAATAAAAATGTTTTTAATTGTAGCTAACAATGTGTGTGTGTGTGTGTTTATACACACACACACACACACACACACACACACACACACACACACACACACACACACACACACACACACACACACACACACACACACACACACACACACACACACACACACACACACACACACACACACACACACACACATTGTTAGCTACAAGTAAAAACATTTTTATTGTATAGTTAACATATTATATATATATGTATATATAAACAATGTAAAATATAAAATGTTACTTTTATAATGTAATATTTTTTTTTTTTGGCAGAATTACATTGACTCCATACACACAACCACCTCTGTCATTAAAATATTGCAACCATACAATTTACGTTTTATACAGTAACACTAAAAAGATCATACAGTAACATTATCAGCTGGCTGATGCGTTTGTCTTCTGGAACTCTTGGAAATACCCTTTTTTTAAAAAATAAATCCGTGCCTGCCATATTTTTTCAAACAGGCAAAAGAAAGTTTAAGTTAGATTACAAACTACTAAGCATTGTGTTTAACAAAGCATTGTGTTTAACAAATATAAATGTTTCCATTGAAATCTGTAGCCATTTTGTAGTGGACAGCGGACAAATTTGGCATTTTTATGTAAAAGATCGAGTAGACAAAAAGTGTTTAATGTCAAATTTAGCTGTTTCAATGCATGAAATGAAAAACCTAACTGTAGATAAACCCGTTTGGCTTCCAAAGTCAATGAATACACCCCCTTTTAAAATAAAGCATTCTGAATGTTCGCTACTCTGTTCTGAATATGTGTGTGGCCATTTACAAGACTATAAATCAAACATTTTGACCTGCAATTTTGTTTCAAATAGGCATATGACAGTTTGATATTGCTTAAACCTAATCACAGCGACAAATAGCAATTAAATAGCATTTTCGTTGAAATGCGTTAATTGTAATCCCGTGAAAGTATGGAACAAATAGTACACAAAAAACCCGAGATTTTCATGTTCTACAAAGAAGGCATTTTATACCACTGAACAGATGAATTTTTAATAACTCAGCCTAACTGCACATCTAATCACACCATAAGGGTAGTAATGCAAAATTTCAACTTTACATGGATTATTAAATCGATAGTGTAATTAAGAACTTATAAGAAAATATTTTTAATAAACAATTCATATATGTTACTTTTCCATTTATTTTTTTTACCACAAAAGTTGTATTAATTTCAAGTGATCTCACTTGAATCAATTTCAATTGATAAATTTCAAGTGATCTTCTTGTTATGACAAAATTTTTTAATGATGTTAAACTTTTTTTGTACTTTTACCTTGGATTACGAATGGCTATTCTTTTATGTAATTATAAATCGTTTTATGTTTACATTGTTATAAGTTAGTTGTAAGTTCATTTCCTATACACATATATCTATATCTCTCTCTAGGGTTTACTTTGTCGTATTATAATGTATTTTACTATGTAAACATTTTGGATTTAATAAATAAATAACACACACATACAAACACAAACAGATATTAAATAGATAGAAATGGAGCAATATGTACCAGGATTTGATTCCCAGAATCAGCAATCACAGAAATAAATAACAGGCAAAAAAAAGAAGAAAAGTTAAAAAAAAGAAAAATCAAGAACACAAGTTTACATGAATCATTTGTTGCAAGCATTGGTAAGAAAATAGGGGACAAGATGACCAAAGCCCAAATGTTACTACAGTAGTTACAAATTTTACTGAATCCCTCACCAAATAACTACGTTAAATAAGAAACTACACTTTATAAGAACTGAGCGCAGTTCAATAAAAGTATTTTTATTTCTCCGTAATGAATTACAAGGTTAGATAACTTACAAGGTAAGAAAGTCATTTTCAAGACTTTAATTTTACAAATAATGTTGAATCGTATGTGTTGTATAATTATTAGCTATTGTCAAACCTGCCTAGTTATCAAATTTTGTGAATCATAATAAATGAGAAATTCAAACTTGTATAACCTACCAAAATGCAATACTGTCCCCATCTTTGAATCTCAAATATAAATGTTTTCATATAGTAAAAACAGGCTGAAATTTTTCGTATTAATATATTTTAATTTTATTGCTTTTTAGTAAAGTTTTAGCTTTGTAAAATTTGTTTTTCGTATTAATATATTTTAACTTTATTGCTTTTTAGTAAAGTTTTAGCTTTGTAAAATTTGTTTTATTAAACTCTGCTTATTTAGAAAAATTATGTTAATTCATAATTTTGAAACATAACAAATATATACTTCAAAATGTTAGATCTAAACAAACTAAAAAGACACAAAACATTTCACAAATATTTGGTAGTTTATTTAGAAGCCATTTTGGACGTTTATTAACTTTTAAACCAAATCAGTTACATCTTAAAATTAAGGCACTTTGGTTATCAAACATTTTTTTTAAATGAACTTTTTAAAAAGTACAGTAGAATCCTGATTATCCAGAATTGGATATTGTGGGCACAGTAGATAATACAATCTGTGGATAATCCATAAGAGATTACAAATTTAAAATTGACAATAAAAAGACACCATATAAAAACTATAGTTTACATTTAAAATGAACTACAATATAAACAAATAAATAAACATTACTGTAATTATTGTTAAGTATGAAAAGTTTAGAAAAAATCAAACTTTCGACACTTATCACATTTGCACAATTAAAAAAAAAAATGATTTACGACTAAAAAAAAAAAAAAATAATCAGTCACTTTTTTAATGAAACACTACATTAATACAGAAGAGGGGAGTGTGTTTACCATTTTATACTAATTAAAAACAAAACCATCAGTCTGATGAGTTCTGACATAGTCGCAAGTTTTAGAAAATGTGTAACATTGTTTTGTTGTTACTGTTTCAGAAAATGCATTTATTTCCCTTGCACACACACACACACACACACACACACACACACACACACCCCCCCACACACACACACACACACACACACACACACACACACACACACACACACACACACACACACACACACACACACACACAGACTGTCTACAATACTGTATTGTAAAGTACAAGGTGCTACCCAATTTGAATTCTGTGTATGAATTCTGTTTGTGGTATGACTAGATGACAGTAGTAGAGTAAACAGTAATTCTTGTGAATTAGTGTGCCAATTAGTGATAGCGTTCTTGAATTTTGTGCGTTTGTGCGTTTTGTTTTATGTTGCAGTAATTTTTTAAATGTGGGTAACTGGCAGATTTTAAGGAGCTCAGAACCTGCATAGAATTTTGCTTCAAGCTTAAAAAAATTGCTGCAGAAACCCATTCTTGTGGAAGCTTTTGGTGACAATGTTACGAGACAAAGTAAACATTTTTTTGTGATAGAAACACTTCAAAGATGGAAATATGTTTGGCTACTACAATAAGTGTTTAGAATGGCCGCAGGCAAGCACAATGCTGGAAAACATTGTGAATATGCGAGAGGCTATTGTTGCAGATCGTAGACGAATAATCCATAATGTCTGTGCAATTGTAGGAATGTCGTATGTTTTCATGCAGTGCATCTTGTCAAACAATTTGAGCAAGCGACACATTGCTGCAAAATTTGTACCAACTGCTGAACAGCGACCAAAAAGAAACTGTCTTCTCTGAATTGAAAATTGCAACAAGAGTTGACCCAAAACTTCATCTCCAGTGTTGTAATCAGTGGTGAGACATGAATTAATGGTTATGACCCTAAAACTAAGCAGAAGTCGTGACATCTAAGGCATTATCCACAACGATGTTGTCCCTCCTTATCAATCTGTCAACTGAAGTTTTTTAAGTTTTGAAGCAGTCACATGGAGAGTATTAGTTACAAGTGTTCAAAACAATGAGAGAACAAGAACTGGGTTCACCATCACAACACACAACAACATAACTATGATGGGGGGGTCTAAGTACACATTACAGTTGTTTTGGAATTTCTTGGCTTCCCCACCCAATTCGCCTTACCTAGCTCTGTGCAACGTTTTTGTTTCCCGAAATAAAGTTGAAATCGTAAGGTTGTCGTTTTGACACAATTCAAAAGAATTGCAAGAAGATTCACTTACTGAAGAATTGCGATGATAAAATGCTGAAAAAAAAAAAAAACTTCAACACTTACTGGGATCACTATAACCAACCCTAAGCTGACTATTTTGATGGAGACTGTGGAAACTGGGAGTTAATGGTAAGCAATTTTATTTTTATGGGAAAATTCCCTGAACTTTTGGACGGCACCTTGTATGTGACCTATGACACACACAAAATAAAGACGGTGGGTTTTATTCACAAGAATTGCATATATATATATATATATATATATATATATATATATATACAATAATTATTATATATATATATATATATATATTATTTTCTTTGTATGCCACGGATAACCTGCAAAATAGATCAATTTGTTGTCTATAACTAAAGGTGCTGTATTATATATAATTAAGAGGAATATTTTAAAGATGCAATCATTTAACATTTTTTAATGTTAAATAAATACTGTTTATGCAAATTTTGGCCACTAAAAATGTTTTGTGTTAAATTACATTAAAGTATAGCTGGAAAAGATCATGATACATAATTTATTTTTCTAAAGGATTATTTATGTGAGTGATAAAGAAGATGTGCATATCACCTAAGGATCTCATGTGACCTTGCATTTTCATTATTTCTAACAATATGAAAGAAAATTAAAAACAACTTACTTAAGCCTATTAACAACTCTGTGTTAACTGACTTGGTGCCAGTATCAAATCATTATCACATGTTTTCCAAATTTTTAACATCCCCATAATCTACACTCTGTTGTTTCTCAAACATACTATGCTACAAGAGTAATGAAATCTCTTGTCATTGCTTTTTATAAATGCTTTGCTGAACCCACAATGCAGTAATTTTGATTGAAACAAATAAATATTTGTTACCTTGGTATTATTGTATATTTTATTTTTTCAATAGATGGAATGAATGAATTCAGTGGTTACTCAATAGTACATTCAAAACTTAATAAAACTTTCAGTTGACAGATTGATAAGGAGGGACAACATCGTTGTGGATAATGCCTTAGATGTCACGATTTCTGCTTAGTTTTAGGGTCATAACCATTAATTTATGTCTCATCACTGATTACAACACTGAGATGAAGTTTGGGTCAACTCTTGTTGCAATTTTCAAGTACAGAAATTGTTCTACAAAAAGTTCAGTAGATTTCGTAAAATAACGAAATTATTATAAATTATTACGAAATAAATAACGTATTATTATGCATGCATTCCATGCCAGGTAATGCAAGCAATGTACCACTATGTATCATTTACAGCTGATGAACTCAACAGAATAGCATGAAATAGACAATAAAAACTAATTTCAACTCTTTTTAAAACCACTGTACTCGGTTTTTTTTATTTAACGGGAGTTCATTTAATAACACTACCCTGGCTAGAAGGGTAATTTTATGAATTTACCTTTAGGCCAATTAGGCCTATGTTGGCCTAATTGTAAGTAGTATCCAAATTAGGTACTAAATCATGTACACCCACAGTCATAGTAGTATGATACTAATACTTGATACACACACACACACACACACACACACTAGGTAGTGTCACTACTCCCAGTTGTCTACAGACACTTTGCAAGTCTTCAATTTGTTTATACCACGTATTGATTTATTTTGTAATACAAAAAGCCTTTTTAAATGAAACACTGAGGAATCACCCCTCATAATATGATTCCATAGTGCAAGTGAGGATATGTAAGACCATAAATAGGCCATTAACCTCGTAGAAATATTGCAGTACATTTTAATATTTCTAATAACACAAATCCCTGAGATCTATTGTGCCTCCTTTCTGAGATGCTCAGTTATGGTGCCTTCTCAGCACTAAAGTTTAGGATTTGGACAGGATTCAAGGTAACTCCTCCACTTCTACTTGGTGACTTTCTAGTTCTTTATTGATGTGCTTGCTCTGCTAATTTCCACTCAATTTGGCCATCTTTCTTTTGAACTTTTATCGCAGAAGTTGTACCAAATTTGGCCATCTTTTTATTGTATTCTATTTAACATTCTTACTCATGTTAGTCTCAAAAGTAGCTACAGAAATGTCTGTCTATATAGAGCACACACTTAGAGGTCGTCAGGTATCCAGAGCTTTGTTTGATACACTATTAGGCTGGTGGTATTCACTCGATCAGCACAGGTCATGTTACACTGTAGTCAAGCTATGTAGAATAATGTATGTACGTGTTCAGTAGATGAAATTGAGTAATATGAGCTAGAGATACAGTGGTATCGCTAAACTTATTAGCTGCTAACCTCAGCTGTCTCTGCTGGATTTTAAATATGTTCTATAGCACACTAAACATCTATCATATTCGTGTGCTAAACCTTGTCAGACACACGTCTTTTTTTTGTTTGCAGTATAAAAAACAGGAATTTGTTTTATAATAGGCGACTGTTGTATAAAATTTATGCCTTCTGCAAATATTGCACATGACAACCAGTTTTGACCATATAATTTCTGTGAAACCTAAACAATCCAATTGCAGTAGGCATAAATAATTTGTTTCCCTTTTTGTTATTTTAAGGCGAAAAGCACATTAAGGCTATTATCACTTCCCTAAATGTACGTGTGGGTATAAAAGTGTTAATGTCGTCAGTGTAGTGTTGCTAGTGTAAGTGTTAGACTCGGGTACTGTGAGGGACGTCTAAATCTTTTCAATAGCTGCATCTAGTCTGCACCCCTCTGTGAGGTAAATAATTCTAGCTACAGATTGTAAAATAATCCACAAATCTTTTTACCCAAGTGAGCAACACTTTCTGCAAAGTAATTTAAAACTTCAGTAACTCGGCTAAAAATAGATAACACCACCATATTAGTCTCATTTTTAAGAGGAAAGTTGAAAATGTGTTCCAGTACAACTCTGACATTTATTGCAGTCGATCATAGTGAATTATGTATACACAAAATGAACTGAACATTTTTGACTTTCGACATGTGACCATAAAATGGATAATATCTCCTAGACCAACTATCCAATCCAGGTGAACCAAATGTTTTGTTAAGGAGAGAATGTATGAACAAATGATTTGTTCATGAATATAACTGTGGCATTGTCTGACAATGTTAAGGAGATTTTTTTTGTTAATGTTCAAAGTGTTTTTATTTTGTTTCTTAATTCTAATGTATGAGAGACCACCAGAGTGCTGTTAATCATAACTGTTCTAAAAAAAATCCAAATCTTGGCTAGTGGAAAGTGCACACTTTTAATTGACCCAAATGAATATTGTAGACTTTTTTAAATAAAATTTATTTAGTTGGTAATACATACCGTAATAAAAAATATTTAACAAGTGTTAGTAAAATGATTTATTTATTTTTATTATTATATTCCAGTATGATTTTTACATACATAAAACGTATACCATATATCAAGACAAAGAAAAACTTTTATGTAAACATAAGCCAAGATAAATTTCATAACTTTTGAAACAAATTTCAAGGGTTCTTTTCAGATTTGTATACACATACATATACTTACATAACATTTAACTAGTGCAAACAGTTTTTTTTTAATGATAAACAATTTACTTTGTAATTTTTTCTTTATATTAAAGAAAGTAATCAACAAAAAACAAAACTTTATAATACTTTATACTGCAACTACTATTATTGTTGTAAACCATTATCACGAAAAGTCCATATATATATATATATATATATATATATATATATATATATATATAATACTACAAAAATGCAGCAAATGAAACTCCACTATCCACAACTGGGATAAGTTAAATGGTTCTTTGATGGTCTTCAAAAGTTGATACTAGGCTTAGACTTTTCAAGAGATAATGTTGAAAAATAAAATAATGTTTGAATTTTTATTTTCATTGACAAATTCAGTCATGCAATTTTTAATTGTTTTATATCAAAATGGGTTGGGTCTTATTTAAAAAATAAATCAATCCAAACGTAACAATAAAATTAACAATAAAATCATTCCAATCAAAACAGAGTGGCCAAATCTACATAATTCTTTTCAACTTAAAATAAAATTTGACAGAGACTTGAGAACTGTAATTTTTGAAACTGACAACATTAAACTAACGACCAATGCTGGACGTACACCCACCTGCCTAGAGATGCAGCTGTGTCTGTCACATCCAGGTTTGAGAACGAAATCTTCGGCCAATTGGGGACAGAAAAATATCAAATAACTATTACAATGTAAAAACAAAATGGATAAAAGAATTAAAAATCTCCTAAGTGACAATTACCAACTACACAAATGACAAGTAGCACGGCACAGAAATTTACGACCAAAATATCACAATTATTAATGGAAAAAGCAATGAATGAATAAAGATGCAAAGTTTAAAAGAGTGCAGGCAGAGGCAAAAAGACAAGCAGAATGTAAAGCCAACGCACACAAAGCAACACTACTAATTTAAATGATGCACATGAAAACCAAAAGCAAGTAACCAAAAGCAATGTTAAAATATTATACACTGTATATAAAAAAAAGGCAAAAACTGTGTTGAATCTATAAGAACAGCCATATTAAAATATATGAGTTTATCATTGATGACATGCACTTATGTCAGTTCCAGCGAAACAACATATCAAAGTATTTATACACAAATTTTGTTGCAGTTGGTAACATGTAAGTTACTGGTTAAAAATAGAAGTTTTTGTGTACTAAACATTTTACACATCCATAAAGTTTATTTTCCTAATGAATAATACTTTTTTTTTAATTTTTAATATCAAAATATTTTAGATATTTAAAAAAAAACACTTAATTTTCTGTTTTTCCTTCTCAAGAATTATACCGAATTATTAAAAAATCGTGCAACCCAAAAATATTAATACTTTTTTCTAAAAATTTATAAAATGATGTAAAAATATTTTAAGATTATAATAAGCACTGGAAAACATACAAAAACCACCAAAAATGCTTCAAGTGGGAGAACAATACATTGAGATAGTCAAAGAATTCAAATATCTTGGGGAATGGATCAGCTGGAACGCTCTAGAGAAAAAAAGCTATGGAATCTAGGAGAAATAAAGTTGAATTAGCTTTCCAACTTACCAAGGACACATACAACAAGAAGTCCCTCTCCTGGAATGCAAAGATAAGGCATTATCATATGGTAATTAAACCAGAAGCCTTATATGCAGCTGAAACATTCTCACAACCCAGGGCCCACTTGAAAAACTGGAGATCAAAGAAATAAAGATATTATGAAAAATCTTAGGCCCCAAATTCCATAACAACCAATTACTCCACATCAGTAATGAAACTCTTTACCAAAAAACTGAAACACTATCAGACACAATAAGAAAAAGGAGAATTGATTTTTATGGGCACATCCTCCGAATGGACAAAAATAGACTAACCAAAAAAATATTTGACTACTTTCACAATAAAAGAGCCAAACCACTTTGGTTTAGAGAAACAGAGAAGGACATAACAGAACTACAAATCACTGACACTATGCTCATGGACAGAACAGCCAAAACAATAACCAAGGACAAGAAGCAACGGTTCCAAGGCAAAGTCAAATCTGTTTAACGATCCAAAAAGAAAGAAAAGCAAGATCACAACGAATGAAGCAATACTGGGCTATGAGGAAGGCACAGAACATTAAAAAGTGATTGATTTAGTGTACCCCAAAGTTGGGTGAAACATATGCATATGTTAAAAACTACTTTTAATTTTTTTCTGGTAAGGTTTACATCACATTCTTAAAAAATCTGAATTTTCAAGATTTAACACCAAAATCAATGCCTTATTCTAGGTTTTTTCCTGGCATATATTCAAAATTTCATGGTTTTCATGGTTGAATGATCACCTTGTTCTATATGATTTTGGTTTGATGTGTCAAAGATTGTAAGATTGTAAAGATTGTACTGTGCTCACTGTTGATGAATGACAAATCGTAGTGTTGTCACACTTAAAATTTCCTGACTGAAAACTGTCATTTCAATAAGGAATTAAAATTTGGGTTAGATTTTTGAATCACCCAAAAAATACAAAAAATATTCTGAAATTTTCTTTTGCATTATTATTGATTGTGAGACAGTGCTAAATTATTTTCTGCATAGTTGCCATTTTAACTAATTCTTTCCATTTCTTATAAAATTATTGTACATTTTTTACTTTCGACCTGTTTATAAACAAAATTTAACTTTTTGCCTCGGTATAATTAAAAAAAAAATTATTCAAATTTATCAGACACTCAAATGCTCAACTGTTACACTTGAAACAGAAAACATTTTTTTGAAGATATTTTAAAAAGTGATGGTCAACCTATAGTCCCAAAAAATTACTAAGCATTTACCTGGATTAATAAAGCAAACATTACAAACACACGACAATAGCATAATAAAAAATCAAAACATTTTGAAATTAAACATGCACATTAAAATTAAATCAATAGTTTCTCATAATAAAATTAACGATTGCTCATCATTATATTTTTTTGAATTGATATAAGTGAACTTAAAAAATAATTCAACTAAACTGGTGGCATTAGTGTGTGTTTTATTGTTTTTTGTCTGTAAATTCTGATTTCAAATTTTCAAGGAAGTTAACCTACTGGTAAGTATACAAAGATAATAACTTTTTTACTAAATTATCGTTTAACTTTGGAATAGCTATTCTGCCTCGAATCACTAAAATATCATTACAATAGATTAGCATCTCTCAAGATTATACATTACTACAGTTTAACTATGATATATATATATTATTTAGTTTTGTACTAAGCTGCGAACAGGTAACTTGATTACCTCTGTGGGATGCTTAGGATAGCTGTGGGATTGATTTTAATTATCATGTACTATTCTTGGTTAATAATAAATAAATAAATAAATCTCAAAATGGACATACGAGGTGTGGCTATTAAATAACGAAACTGACGTAAAAAATTTTATTTTCATTTTATACCTAATTACTTATTATCACCTTCAATACACACCCCTTCTCTATCCCTACAACGCTCCATGCAAATTTTCCATTGTTGAAAACAGTGCTGGAAGTCATCTTCTGTCAACTCTTTCAGGACTCTTGCCGCTTTCACTTTTACAGCTTCCACGGACTCAAATCTCATCCCTTTTAATGCAGATTTCACCTTAGGGAACAGAGAGAAGTCACATGGTGCAAGATCTGGCGAGTAACATGGATGTTCTAACACTGGGATGCTGTACTTGGCCAGGAACCTCTTGACAGATAACGCAGAATGAACTGGCGCATTGTCTTGGTGGAAAACTCATGATTTGTCCTTTCACATTTCAGATTGTTTTTTCCGTACTCTTTCACGTAGTTTACTAAGTACCTCAAGGTAGTAATATTGATTGTTTGACCTTTAGGAACCCAGTTAAGGTACACAATCCCATGAATACCAACAAAAAAAATCATCACTACTTTAAATTTTGACTTGCCGATTCTTGCTTTTTTGGCTCTTGGTGAAGTTGGGGTCTTCCAATGCATGGATTCGCGCTTTGTTTCCGGATCACACATAAAAAACCATGATTCATCACATGTTATTATCATTTCGAATAAATTTGGGTCAGTACAAACATTTTTGCGAGCTGCTTGTTGTTCAAACGTGAGAATTCTTTGCACCATTTTGACACAAACTTTTCACATGTTCAAATTGTCACGTAAAATTTGCCATACACATTCTTTATCAATGCTTACAGTTTCACCAATTGCACGAATACTTAATCGACGGTAAGACCGAATCAAATTAGCAACTTTTTCGACACTGACATTGAAGGGAGAGCTGGCTGCGAATCATCTTCAATGTCTTGTCAGCCATCTTGAAAATGCTTAAACCATTCAAAAACACATGCCTGCGATAAACATTCACTGCCATACGCTTCTTTCAGTAAATTATAAGTTTCAGTAGTGGTTTTTCCAAGTTTGAAGTAAAATTTAACAATTCGTTGCTCTATTATTATACTAACCATTTTTCCAGCAAAACAAAATAACAACACTAACGGAAATGAAGGTTCTGACTAAACGGTGTTGGTTACACAAACGAGACTAATTGCATTCAGATGAGAAAGCTTCACACTAAACAACTATCGGTCAATGGCGGTTGGCGCAAGTGCACTTGTTCCACCGCAGCATCACTCTCGTTATTTAATAGCCACACCTCGTATTCATAAAAATACCTCGATCTTTCTGAATCTTTCAGTTCATTAAGGACCTTTTTTTTATATACAAGACTTCTTTTCTAAGTCTCTTATTTTCGACTTAAAATGTTTTCCGCTTCCATTTTCTCTGTTCTTCTACAGATGTTGATCAAATTCCCTTTTCTCTCACTTCCTTATCAATTCTCTCTCTCCAACTAAGTCTCAGTGCCAAGCTACTAACACGTTAAAATCTGGCTTACAACTTGGCTCTTTGACGATAATGCAGGCTTTGAACCTTGCAATTAATTATAGATAGCATTCTGCTGTCTCAGATTTTAACCACTTATTGTCATAAAATAATTGGTATTGAAAAACTGGTGTTCCTATACGATAAATACTTCAATTTGAACAGAGATTATGTTAAGAGTTAGGCTATCAAAAGTATAAAAAATGTTGTCATCACTTTAATCTGTTTTTACTCTAAAATGGTAGAGTTAGACTTACTTTCTGGAAAGCCCTTACAGCAAAGTACAGCTCTTTGCATGTAGTGTTTCTTTCACACTCCTATCAATCATGCAATGTTTATCTCTCATTATCTGAAAGAAACTGTATCAATGGGTTCATAATCTTCAAAAAGTAAATGACACAAAATAATGTATAAATGATACATAGTTGCCATTACAGAATGTGCAATAAGCATGCAATTGATATTGAATTTTGTTACTTATTTCCAAAGATCCTGGGAAGTAACTCCTTGTAAATGTCAAGACTCAATTGTACTAATTATTTGATTAATAACTACAAATATTGTTGGTTAAAACTAAACATGCACAAAATTTAAAAAAAGCTTAAATTAAAAAAGAACAATGCTTCATTCAATGTTTTTCTTAGAAAACACTGTTTGAATTTCATGCATTGAATATCATCCTTTTTGAGTTACAAATTTTCAACTTCATATTGCTGTGAGTGTGAATTTATTTTCAGATAATCAACTGTCAAATTAATTGAGGGTCTGCTATATTGCTGTGTATTTAAAGTACAATTTTTGATTATTTTATCTTTGTTTTTAGTCTTGTTAAATAAATTTTACCTTTGTATTTAAGTGTTATAAGTTTCACTAAAAACACAAAAACCTGCTTCTTCACTCTTTACACTGTGACAAAAACACCCAGTGATAGGTGGGAATTGCTATTTAGCCTATAAAGTAGACTGTTTCACCTGTGTCAGACATTAGTAACTCGATGTGTGACAGCTCATGAAAACATTATTTGATGTCATAGATCTTCAAAAAAGATGTTTTTATGACGTCTCTCAACAATAGCCTTGGTCTCATCGAGTTTGGATAATTTATTCCTTAATGTATTGTACCCAATGGCATTTGTAGGGGGAGGGGTGAGTCCAGGGGGCTTGAGCCCCTAACCACTATAATTTAGGCTCTGATTATTTACATTGGTTTGCATTTACTCGAAACACAATTGAAGAAAAAAAATACAAATGTAAAAATACCTTATTTACACTTTTTACTTATTTGAAAGTTTGTGTCTGTGCCACTGTGTGCACAGGGTAGTATAAAGTGTAACTTGTGTATGCCGCGCTATTAGTTTGGGGTATTTTTATTATTAGGCTTTCAAAATAGTTGCGTATGTGTTGTTGTGTGGATGCATAAACTGTTGTTTTAGTTGTTACACTGCGAAGTGATAAGTCTCTATCTTTATTTAATTTTCCACTGTATGTCTGTGTACTACTTCATTCGAAATTCATCGATATGTCGACAGATTAGAAAAAGGTTATTTCATTTCAAATATAAAAACAAATGTGAAGGACGAAACTGCAAAAACTGTTCCACAAACACGTCTACCTTTGCTGCAGGTGTGCAATGTGGTCTTGTTTCCAAATGTAAGAAAGATGCTTGAACTACTGTACTTTGTATTATACCAGAGACATCTGCAGAACCAGAACACTTATTTTCTATTTTGAGATGGTTAAAAACGTGGTTGAGGGCCACAACAAGTGAGACCAGACTGAATGGAATATATGTGCTGAACATTCACACAGAAATTGATGTAAACCCCGAAGTTGCAGCAGAACAATTTGCAAGTGGAAGAAAAAGGAGGTTGGACTAAATTTTTGGAATAAAAATCAATACTCAAATTTTGTAAACCATTCCAGTTTTAAAACCATATAATATTTTTGGAACTTATTTATAATAATAATGTAAATAAAGTTCATTTTATAACTAGGCCTACTATTTTTTTTTTTTTTTTTAATAAATCCGGTTTACATGTTCCCTTGAGTTTATGCTGAGTTTTCACTAACTGAAATTCTTGTTTCTTGTTAACATTTCCAAGACAGATAAGATTAATCAAAATTAAAGATTAGAACAAAATGACTTTTGTTTTATTAAACAAATTATAATAAAGACAGCCTAATTTGAAGGAGGTGGAACAGGACTTGGATGAACTAGGAATAACCAAGGAGCAATTGGCAGGAAGAAGCGATCTTGAAAAGTCAGGAAACCCAATTACAGTTTAGGGAAAAACATCCACAAAACGTAGTATATTCGGAAGAACTCAGACTTCAGAGATCAATAAGATTAAAAAAATATGGGAAAACCGTAGAAAAACCAAAAGACTTAATTAAATTGACTGTGTGTACTACAATGTGGGCTTAAATTAAAAAAAAAAAAAAGATAGCCTAATTCATTAAAAATGAGTTGCAGTCATGTGGAGGCAATTTAAAACAGTTCATTAAAATTCATGTCAGCTTCCCCCCCCCCAAAAATCCTGTGTACATCAGTGATTGAACCTATACACAATATAAGACCCAATTTATCATTAAACTTTATTAAAAAAAATTACCAAAGGAGAGAACTAAGTTTAACTTTACTCGTGACAAATTAAATTTTAAAAGTAATTTTTGGTGTTTGGTACTTTGGACAAAATATAACTGTAAAAATAATGGATTACAGAAGATAAATAAATATAAGTAGATCAGTATGATTTGTCCAATGTGTACACAATGATATTTTTAATTATTGTTTTTGAATTTTCGAAACAGAAATTTAGCTAGGCCTTTATTAAATTCAAATATTGTATAACTCACTATTGTCAAAGGCAACTAAAAAAGATTTTAAGATAAGTTTTGACAAAGTCAACGAAAGTATTTGTTCAGGAAATAAAAACACATACTATACACATCAATTCTAACCTTAAACCAATGAGTCAAGCAACAAAAGGCTAAAAACTTTTAAACAGAATTAAATGTTTATTATAAAATGATCTATGTATACTAATTTTAAAGTAAATAAATCCAGCAATATGTTAGAAGCTTGAGAAATTAAGACATTTAATTTTTTAACAGAGATTATTGAAGCGACACCACCAAGGTTAGTAAAGCCATGCCATACTTACTTGGATGTAATATTGGCCATTATGTTTATTGCCTCTGGGCTCCATTCCCCATTCACAGGTACGCAGTGACACAAGCTGCAATGCAGAGCAAGTCCTGGCATGTCTAAGAACTTCAGTGGCATTGTGCGCAGGCTGCAACATTAAGGTTATTTAACTTTATAACCTGTTGGTGAGTAAATGTAATGACCCTCAAATAGTATGTATGGAAATTGCCATATATTCCTAAACGAATAAGCACAGCATTTCCTGCTTTAGACATCACTTTGAAGTTATTTTATTATGTCAATTCTCTGACATCTAGGAGCAATATATTGAACTAAATCAACTCCCTAAAAGTTTATTTATCACAACATATCAGCTGCTGGTAGTGATAACAGTGAAATTTGTACAGAAAAAAAAACAAAATAAAACTTATCTGCCTTTATCGCATAGCCTATCCTGTGTGTACTTTGTTTGCACTCTTTAGTACTAGTTATCTTTAAAAGTAAGAAGACTAGAATGAGAAGAAAATGTTGGTGATAATTTGCGGTTGATTGTTGTATACATCTCCAAAACTATATACGAGGTGTGTTCAGAAATTAACGAGAATTTTTAAATTTCGCAGGCTTGGAGAGTCTGATTGTCAAACATTTCTTTTTATTATGTTGGTGTACATACCCTTGCAGTATGTCAAAACTTTCAGCTGCTTTCATTGTTGACTTGTCTGTGACAGCCACTAAGGTTAGACGTGTGTTTATGAGCTCGGCGATTTTCGTTTGTTAAAAGAAACAGATCAAAGAATTTGTATCAAATTTTGCGTAAAAATGGAATAAGTGTAACGAAGTGTGTGTAATGTTAACAAAGGCCTATGGTGAGTCTGCTATGAGTAAAGCAAGAGTGTATGAGAGGTATATGTGTTTCCAAGAAGGCTGTGAAGACGTTGAAGATGACGAACGCCCTGGATGCCCCAGCACATCAACAACCGATGAAAACGTTGAAAAAGTGAAAGAAATGGTTATGAAAAATTGCCGAATCACAATTAGAGAGGTCTCTGATGATGTTGGTATATCGATTGGATAATATCATGACATTGTTTCCGATGTTTTGTGATTTAAACATGTGGCAGCAAAATTCGTTTCAAAATTGTTAAATTTTGGACAAAAACAGTGGCGAATAGAAATTGCTCAGGAGTCACTAAATGAAGTCAACGACGATGAAGAATTACTGAAACTTATTATTTGAAACATTTGACAAAACTTGGGTTACGGATATGACATCAAAACTAAGGTTCAATCATTCCAGTGGAAGCATTCTGGCTCGCCAAGACCAAAAAAAGGCTCGACAAATGCGGTCGAACGTGAAGGTTATGCTCATTGTGTTCTTCGATATTAATGGCATAGTGCATCATGAATTCCTGCCACCAGGTGAAACTGTCAATACGGAATATTACCTACAAGTTCAACGCCATTTGCGTGAAACAATCCGAAAAAACACCCGGGTCTGTGGAAAAACAATTCATGGCTTTTGCACCACAATAATGCACCAGCTCAACTTCATTGCTTGTTCGTGAACGTTTGGCCAAAAACAGTACTGTAACGATGCCCTAGCACCCATATTCGCCAGACATGGCTCCGAGTGACTTTTTCCTATTTCCAAAAATAAAGAGAACCTTAAAGGGCCTTAATGGGGACTATTTTGAAGGCGACAACATCAATATAGAAGAATAAATATTTTGTTCAAAAAATTAAAATTCTCGTTACTTTCTGAACACACCTTGTATAGTGTTATAACTCTTTTTTTTCATTTAGTGGATGTTGGTGTATTGAATGCATTCTACATGTTTTAACAATATACCATAAAAAAACAATGCATAAGCCAAACTGCACATAATGGAACCTAAACCTAATTAGACTGCACTGGACTAAACCTAATTACACAATTTATTAGAATCATTTCAATGCTAGTGATAAGACAAACACAGTGTCTGATGTTATGGTGATCGACGTAACATGCTATGTCTTCAAGGGTGTTATGTTATGAGGACCCTCCCCGCAAATGATTCACATAAAAAGAAGTTTCTAAGACAGTAATACGTATGCATACTGCCTGTAAATATTAGATAAGAAAAAAGCAAAAGGAAACAAACTTACAAGTGTTCCACATGTGGACAAATTATGTGTATAAATTACATTCTATACTATTCTGAATCAAAAGAAATATATTTGTAGTTTTTAGTAAAGCAAATTTTTTACTCCTTTGTGGTAATACGAGGTACATCCAGAAAGTAAGTTCCGTTTGGTAATAAAATTAAATTGTGTATATATACAGAAAAATTATTTATTGCACAAAATTC
Source organism: Callitettix versicolor (assembly GCA_022606455.1). Classification (NCBI taxonomy): domain Eukaryota; kingdom Metazoa; phylum Arthropoda; class Insecta; order Hemiptera; family Cercopidae; genus Callitettix; species Callitettix versicolor. The sequence goes on along the minus strand of CM040184.1, from coordinate 24,127,626 downwards.
TACAACTCTTAAACTACTTTTCCACATAACTGCCGAAATTTTGCAGGCATTTGTCATAGCGTAGCACAAGTTTTTGTATACCTTCTTCATAGAAGTTTGCCGCCTGTGTCTTCAACCAGTTGGAAACATTTTCTTTCAGCTCTTCGTCATTGTTGAAGTGTTGACTGCCAAGGAAAGACCTGAGATGTAAGAACAGATGAAAGTCGCAAGGAGCGAGGTCAGGGCTGTACGGAGGAGGGTTAAACACGTCCCAGCCAAATCCCTGTAGGAGGTTTTTCATCACATTTGAAGTGTGTGGTCGTGCGTTATCGTGAAGAAAAACAACACATTTTGACAGCAATCATCGGCGCTTATTCTGTATTGCGCGGCGCAATTTCCTAAGTGTCTCGCAATAAACATCTGCTTTGATTGTTTGACCATGCAGTAAGAAATCAATGAGTAAGATGCCTTTCCAGTCCTAGAACACTGTGCACATCATTTTTTGAGGTGTCAAGATTTGTTTCAGCTTAACCTTTGCTGGGGATGAAGTGTGCCTCCATTCCATTGATTGCCGCTTACTTTCAGGTGTGTCATAAGAAACCCAAGTTTCATATCCTGTGACTATCTGTGTTAGAAATTCTTCGCCGCCTTCATCATAACGGGTCAAAAACTGAAGTGCACTACCCATCCGGTTTGTTTTGTGTTGCTCAGTAAGAATCTTTGGTACCCAACATGAGCAAAGTTTACGAAAATTCAGTTTTTTGGTAACAATTAAATGAATTAGTGATCGTGGAATTTGGGAAAATTCCATAGCGAGAGCACTAATTTTAAACTTGTGGTTTTCCTGGATCTTGTCATCAATCATGTGAACCAATTCTTCTGTAACCAAAGATGGACGCCCACTTCGTTCATTGTGCACTTCACTACGTCCTTCACTGAACTGTCGAACCCATCTTCTCACTATTGAAACACTCATCGCATTTTGTCCGTAAACTTCACAAATTTGCCGATAAATTTCAAGTGGTTTCACTTTCCTAGCATTCAGAAAACGAATCACAGATCTGATTTCACAAGGGGCGGGATTTTCAATCAACACAAACATTGTAAACAAGCACAACAAAGCGTACGTGGCTGACAGCGATCTCAAAATGGCGCACGTTTGTTCTCCTTGATACAGAGCATCTACTGCGCATGTGCGGAACTACGATCGCAGCGCTGCAGCATAGAGAAATTGAAACAGAACTTACTTTCTAGACGTATCTCGTATTTTGTTAAAATGTATACTTCTTTGTAGCGTGCATCATGCTGTGCTCACTTATCAACTAGTTAAATTTAATAAAAATATAAATATACAGTACATTGTTTCTAAAATTAACAAAAGCAGCAATGTACAAAGGAAATGGATCAAAAAAAGAAAAGTATGCTTTATGTTGAAGCAAAAGGTTTTGATTGATAGTTTTATTCATAAGGCTCAACGTGTACACATATCTGACCAACAATAGGGGATAGGTCACATAGAAAAGTCATAGTTGATGAAACCATAGTAAAAACTCGTAAGTAAAGACAGGTTAATGAATAAGATTAAAGTTCAAAACATTTGTACAGTAATAATTACAGATTTCATAAACTTCATAGAACTCAGTCTTAAACAATTGTGTGTTTCAGCAAACTGACAAATGCCGAGTTATCTCATTAATTCTAATATCTACTAGCTGGCAATATCCATCCTTAAAATGTTATTTGTTATCTGCGTAAGGGAACAACAGAGAATGTGGGGGAAAGCATAACAATGAGAACCCTGGACTACTGGTGCTTAAATTATCATACCTCTGTTGTACTTGGATCTAACAGTCTATAAAATATAAGTTTCTACATGCTAATTAAAAAAATAAAATAATTCATATAACTATTTATATTTTAACATCATACATTTTTGATATTAAACAACTTCCAACCAAAGAAAAACATATTTTCTACTTATTTAACTAAATATTTACTTTTTAGTATGTGTTATCTCAGTGTTTCCATAGTCAATGTAGTAGATCTCGACTTTGTTGTCGTTCAGGATGTCAATTACTCGTGCTCGATACCACTTGTTGTCAGCAACAAACTTCTTCAGATAAATCGTACCTGTATTGATAGTTATTGATTAGTTGTTGACAACAATTTAATATTACCTATACAAATAAATGTCTAAAAAAACATTACACATGTTTTGTACATTTGTACATAGTGTTACATTAAATTTATTTCTACAAATATATGGTTCTGAAAAAAAAAAATGTTTGGTCATATTTGAAGAATCACATCTCAGGTAAATACCACATGAGGCTAATCAAACTGTTCATACATCCAGGCCTATTCCCTAGGCAATACCAGGTAAGATGGGATAACCTTCATGGGAACTACCATAGTAAGCGCCTCTTAAGCAGGATGCCATAAGAGGATGCCTTTAAGAGGACTTAAAGGGGCAGTGGACATCTTGGGCAGAGCACAACTGAGGAAAATCATGAGGCTTATTATTGGGCACATTAACAGTACAGGTATGTATATTCCATGTGTATGTTATACAAAAAAGAAGAGGATACTGTAGGGCACATAATTCATGATTGTGATGCCACTAGGGGTTTTTGATTTCCAGGACGCTAGGGATCTTCAGCAGAATGAGCTAGTCAGTGGATTGTTGGAACTTACTAAGGGCATCAATCTGCTAAACTAGTACTAAAGAGGTTTAGTTACACAATAGGTCTGTTGACTGCAGTTCCTGGAGTTGTATTATCCCTTCCTGTAGTTTGAATCTAATCTAATGTTCTGCCATTTTGCTGGGATCTCCTCAAATGTGTCAACACAATAGCCTTTCAATTTCAACTTTATTTTGGGTAACAGAAACCCACAGGTCGAAGCCATAGGATGGGTAGTACAGTGTTTTTGGAAGCCAAAAAACATCAAACTACTAGTGATGTATGCGCAGGCATGATGTCATGGTGGAGAACCCATTTAAGTCTAATGCTCTCACGTAGCAACTTCAAAACATAATAAAACTTTCTATTGAAAGTTTTATTATAAGGTGCACAAATACCTTGTGGATAATGCCTTTGATGTCAACAAAAACAATCAACATGAACTTCACGTTGCTGTGAACCTGACATGTTTTTTTTCTTTGCTGTGATGAAGATGGCGGTTTTCACTGTGACAACTGCTGCTTACTTTCAGGGTCATAACCCTAAACCAATTTCTCATCATGAATTATGACACTGGAAATCACGTTGTGGGTCATCTTTTCCTGAAATTTTCAACTCATTACAGACAGCTATGCAATGATCTTTTTGGTAGCTGCTCACCAGTTTTGGTACAAATTTTGCAGCAATGCATCTCAAGCCCAAACTGTCTGACAAGATATGTTGCACGGCCCTTATAACATTCCTACAATCACACAAATATCATTAATTTTTCGCCTACAATTTGCAACAATTGCCTCTCGTACTTTAGCAATGTTTTCCAGTGTTGTGCTTGTTGGTCGTCCTGAATGCTCATCATCATTGGCATGGAATATTTGTCCATCCTTGAGGCATTTGTACTACAAATAAATTTAATTACTTTGACTCATAGCATTGTCATCAAATGCTTCCACAAGAATGGGCTGTTTCAGCAGTAGTTTTTTTAAGCTTGAAGCAAACTTCGATGCAGGTTCTTTGCTCCATAAAACCTGCCATTTACTCGTTAAAAAAATTCCTGTAATACTAAAACACAATGTTATACAAACACACGAAACTCAAAAATGCAACATCTCACCATTATAGCTGTTGACATACTAATTCACAAAGAGTACTGTTCGCCCACTCTACTGGCAGCAGGTAATACCACTTTGTGCAGGAAATTCTCCCTGAACCTTGTACCGTATATTCAATTTTTAACAAGCCCACAAAAAGTGATAAATAGGTCATCTTGGCACTGATATTAAGGTTCCAGGTCTGAGTGTCATGACAGTCACTGCAGTAGCTATAGTGAGTTTATTTGAACAGTTATTCAATAAGCTGTTATTAAACATACAACCAATGCGTCCAGTGATACTTACATGCTCTCTATCATCTTGTATATATTATATGTTCACTTACCCACAGTGACATTCTCAGGACATTTATTCCTGGCAGCCGTGTACTTGCTGAACTGTTGGGAGTAATACATTAAGTTTTTAGCAGCAACTTTGCGGTGAACATAGAAGTCACTTGGAGACAACAGGTGGCACAAGGTCACTTGTTCAATGGTTCCTGCAAATAAAAAGAAGTGTCTTTGTAAATTACTCAAAACATTTTCACTGGGGGTATTGGAAATGTTGGGAGGGGGTATTCTTACAATTAATGCTTCATGCTGTATCTGTCAGCCACTGTACTGACGTCCCATAAGAATAATGTTATATGTAAAACCATTTTCCTCCCGTACGTTTTGTCATATAATTATTATGTTCGGCATCTACTTTAAAGCTATGACCAAATCACACGATTCAATGTTTAAAATGATTAAGTTATTCAAGTGGAAATATAACTTTTATTTTATTTCGATTTATTTAAAATATTCAAAACATACAATTAATTAGGATGTTTTGAATGTAAAAGATGCAATCATATAAAGTGGCAGATTGGGAAACATGATGCACACTGGGCAAGGCCTAGCGTCACATTCCACAAAATATAAATATGCTTATAGGCTTTATTATTTTTAAACATACTGACCTGTATCTGTATTACTGCAGTTACAATTACAGTACATAAAAACTAGTATACCAAGAAAGTTAATATTTACAGAAAACTCAATTATCCATAATAACGGTTGATATAGATATAGTGAATAAAAACTGAAATACATAAAATTTCAGCTATTCAAATTTAATATTTCAAATTAATAAAAAATTAAATCACTTCTCTTATAGACACTGAACATTTTTAAGCAAAGATTAAAAAGGTATATTAATAAGATTACACTAAATGTAATCTGTACACACACTGTATACCTATATTTTCCTACATTTACTCGTTGTAATCTAACTGCAGGGGTATAATGTTGTTAGTACCTAACTATAGTAATTAAAAGAATCAATTGGTGCAACTTTTATTATCATGGAAACAAGTCTGTTAACTTGTCAGACAATTTATGCATGACAGCCATTGCTGCAACATTTGTACCGAGACTGCCAAGCAATCTGTAAACAATCATCGTGTATCATTCTGCCCTGAACTGAAAATTGCAGCAAGAGATGACTCCCAACTTCACCTCCAGTGTCGTAACTGGTGATGAGACATGGGTTTACGGTTATGACCCTGAAGCTAAGCACCTGCCGTCACCATCTTAATTGTAGCCAAACAATTACATGAAGTTTGTTGCATCATGAAGTTTTTTTTATATAAAAGGTATAATCCACAGGATTTGTCCTCTCTGGACAAAAAAACTGTCAATGGAAACTTTTATAGTGAAGTTTTGAAATGGCTACAACAGTTGAAGATTGAGCTGGGTCCTCCAGTTCAACAATGTGCCTGGGCACACAACACTATTTGTTTTGGAATTTTTCGGCTTCTAAAAGCATGGTAGTGATTCCTCACTCACTCTATTCACCTGTGCAACTTTTTTCTGTTCCCCAAAATAAAGTTGAAATTGAAAGGCTGTCGTTTAAGACAGCATTCATGAGATACAGGCGAAATTGTAGGACACACTTACACTTGGGAGATTTCCAGTGATACACAGAACCATGGGGAAAATGCTGGGATGACTGTATCCATGCCCTAGCGGACTATTTGAAGGATAGTGGAAACTAGGAGTTATGGTAAATAATTTTATTTTTATGGGGAAAGTCCGTGAACGTTTTGGTAAAGCAACAATATGAAAGATTATTTTTGAAGTAAATACTTAAAACTGTCATAAAAAATTCAGTTTATATAAGACAAACAAACTTTAATAAACTGTATTATAAATCAAAACAAAAAATTATCAGGCACAGAAAATATGAAATAAAATTTGTATGGATAGAACTACAATTGATAGTAAAATAGCCACAATTAGTGCTTTAAAACAAAAAAGGTTAGGAATACAAAAACAGATAAAATCCTATATTAAAAAATGTTTTTATAATCTGGCACAAATTTTCTCACACAATTCTTACGAGAATTTATGCCCGTTTTCCTAGTACCACTTATTAGAATAAATTAAAAAATAGTTATTTATGTTAAGTTAACCATTTAAACCTGTTGGCAGTGAAATGGTATATTTGAACTTGACATATCTAATAGTATTACCAGCTTTTCTAATGTCATAATCTGCTATGTTAAATCTCCTACCCACCTGCTTTTAAACTTGGTAACGCATTTTTCTGTATATTCTCAGCAAAAGAATCAGTCGATGTAGTGGATACTTCACTGTCCGAATGCTGACGTTTTCCAAAAGGCGGAAAAGGGCATTGGTTTCCAAAATTTGGTACAGATTGTTTTTGTGATTCAATAGATGCTGAAAGAAATATATTACTCAAATTATACAGTTAAAATTGAACAAAAACATTACAGGATTAAATACTAGTAAGTTGATTTTCATAACAATGTTGCAAAATTTGTAAAAGAATGGAAATTTTATTTTTAGTTTTTACTTATTTTGTTATTTAAAATAAACTGCAAGTTAAATGAAATTTTTGAAATTAATAATACCTAATACCACACAATAATATCATAGAATGTAGATTATGGACCGATACACACAGACAACAATTTAAGATGCAAGCAATTCTATTATTTTACAAAATCAGATTGAAGGCATTTATAGATAAATAATTGTGGCATGCAGCAGTCTAGCTGATGTTTTCCCCCTTACTTTAAGCCCTCATTGAAGTATTTCAATCAGTCCATACACCCCCAAGTTCAATCCAATATCGCTATTGAGACTAGCGTTTTAGCCTTTTCTTCCATTCCCAAAATTTCTTCACCCTGGCCAACCTGGCTGCCCTTTGTTCATCACTTATGGTATACGTCTTTCGTTCAAATGTTGTTAGCTTGAATTGCAGATATTTATTCCTTAGAATCCTATTCTCTACTCTACCTTTAATTTGAGGCACCATCAAATTTAACTCTTCTAAATCACTCTGGATCTCTTTGAACCAATTATTTTGCGTTTTAATCTTCCAGAAATAGCTAAATAGCTGTTTCACCAGTCGGGTTTCTAGAAGGCGTGGTATATGGCCACAAAAAGCAATTAAACTTTTCCGCATCATGTCTATTATTGACTCACTTTCTCGATATACCACTACATTCGGTAGTAATATGCATTGGCCATTAGCTTGGTGTTTCTTGTTAATGATTGCTCTGATGTTCCTTGTATCTGCTTTCTGCTGTTTATCAGTTGTTGTCTAGCTGATGTAATAGAAACGAATTTACAAAAGTATTTTCCTTTATGTTACTCTTTTTGAAATTCTGATTTTGTTATCCAAATCATCATTAAAACCTGTATATGTTAGCACAAAAAACAGAGATGGCTAAAAATTCATGTTACTGAGGAGACGTGTAAACTATTTGATAACGATAAACTACATAGAAGACTCAAGAAGACCAAGACTTTTGAGCTTGCATCATAGTATATCCTACTTGGAGTGCCGATGGGTTAACCTAAACTGTATTTTGAAGTGTTTTTACATTGTGATATTTTGTTAAATTGTGTTGTTAGATAAATGCTGATTGTTAGTTTTTAGAACTAGCTACAGTAATAAAGATAAAAAAAAGTTAGTTAATAACTTCCAAACCAGATTTTGTTTGGGAAACTGAATATGAGAAAGTTTGTGTAGTGTTTCTGAACTTTTTAACTACCCTTGGTCGGCCTTCCTATCACTACTCTCTCCCCATATAGTTTTAATGCTGACAGGATTATACACAAAAAGAATTTATTTTCTATTGGCTGCAGCAAAGTGTCCCCTAAAATATGCAACAAACTACAAATATTACACTACAGTTATAGGCTTTGTCAATACATTTTGCCGCAACAAGAAACATTTGGAATGGGTAATACAGTGATTTATTACTCATGCTCCCTTTGACTTTCATCATATTAGGAAAAAGTGTAATGAAAATGAAATTCATGGTGAAAGGTCAAACCGGCATTCAAAACGTTCTTAAAGAATGTTCTTAAAAGGTTTAAGAATGTTCTGAGATTCTTAAAAACATTTTATATAAAAAGTTTTATATTCCACTGGTTCATTTTTGGTTCTGTATGCCAATGTATGACCTAATTGTCAAGAAATCCATTTTGATATTGAAGTTAAAATATATAAAATTAAAATTAACCATCCAAAATTTAAGTTCTGAATAAATATTAACAATGGAAGCAATGTATGATTCAAATCCAGGAGTTCAGTTTCAAAACGTCCTTTGTCCACCCGATGAAGAATTGAGATTTTTATTTGTACGTATTCTTTATACATAATCTACAGAAAATATAAGGGTATTTTTAATTAAAGCGTCCTACAAATAACAAATATTTGAGTTTAAATATGTGGTTTGGAATCAAAATGTCTTTTGTCCAACCAACATGGCCCACTAGAATGAACTACTGAAGGATTCACTTTTTTGTTTTCAAAATGGCCTTCAATACTTTAGTAGTGAATGGTGTTTGTTCACTTTAGTTTCAAATTGTCTTTTGTCCACTGAGATATCAACATTACAACCTTTGGAAAAATACTAAAAATAATATTAATTCTGTTTGTATCTCTTTGTTTCATGTGTATTTTAAAGAGTGGTAACCCTGCTTGTAAGCAGGAAATTGTTTATTTGTGATTCTTAGGATAGGTTATGTTGAAGTGTTGTTTAGAAGTTACACATTTAAGGCATACAAATTTTGTATGTTTTGATCATGATTTTGTGTCATATATTAAGTAATTTTTATTATTTTCGTAGTACCATGTATTGTTTTTTATTATTATTATTTTTCCTAATAAATATAAATATAATATTTATTTTCTTAAACAATGGTCTAAATTTTGACAATAACTAAATATTTTTGCTGACTCATTTCACTTTAATAAAAATTAATTTTTTAAAAATTTTAATTTAAATTTTTGCATTTTATTAGTGTTTTAATATTTGTTTAAATAAATAAGATATTACTATGGTTTTTGCCGTACAGTGCCAAATGCTAACATTTTTTAAACAAACTGTCCTTTGTCCAATATTTTTATTTTCAAAACATCTCTTGTCCACTCTTCAGATTCAAAATGTAATTTAAACAATCATTTAATGTTAAATTCAAATATTATCATTTTGAAATCACAAAAATGCACCTGAAAATGTTTTTTGTGATTTATGAAAATTTTCAACAATGGACGTAGAACATTTTGAAACTATAGAGTCCTCAATTATAATATTTCTTAATATGAATGGCCTAACCAAATTTCTAACATATATTTTAACATTTGGATGAACCTATTTTTTAAGACATTCTGTACAGCAGGATATATGCATGTGTTTCTCTTCCTTCATAGAAATACTTACATGTTTTTTTAACAGAACCTTCAGAAGTTGGAATTTCTTCTATCTTATAGTCTTCAGGTAGGTCGTCATTAGAACTCAAGTACCACGTTTGGTCCTTAGGAACAGTGATGTTACAATGAGTTAGGATTGTTTCTGCAATATCATCAGCAGTAAATCTGTAAAGAACACATATTTGGTATGTCAGAGAATATAATACACATTTATGTATTAATAATAATAAAAAACATTATATAGTAACCAAATGCTAAAATGTCTTATTGTTACTAGTAAGCACGTGAGTAGCACTGTTCACTTGCCAATTAATCCACACATTGTTTATCCCATAACCGGTATTGTACACATCAAAATGCCACTTCACAAAGTTTTAGTATACCAAGTTTCACACTTTTTCTGCTATAGCGATCTAGCATTTAGTACATTTCTCATGAAATATCCTTGGTATAATTTCTCAAGGTCTTCCATATCCATTATTATTATTATAGTCTGGATCTTATGTGATCTTGGTTGTCCAATAAAAATCATGTGGTCATTTAAACATGTCCTGTACCAATTTTGCAGTAAATGTGGTTTTATTTTTAATCGAAGATAGTTTTGTTTTCATTTATTTTTTCTAAATTTCAAGTTTTTTCATTGTTTAAAAATTGATTAAATGAAAGAAGTCCGTTTTATGCCCTTTAAAAGGTAGACTTTAGGTTTTACAATATCAGTTGAGATTGTACATTATTTCTAGTTAAAATCACAGAGTATATACCATTTTTTAATGCCACATTTTTTAAAATAATTTATGTTATTTTTAAACAAAAATGTTTCGATTTTTTGTTTTAAATATATTTTTTTCAATTTCTGAACATTTGTGAATTATGTTTTCTCTTATTTAGCATTTTCTTTACTGCTAAATACATTTCTGAGAACAGGTTATTTTGACCCATACAATACTAATTACAAAATTCATTTTCATTAATACAAGTTAAAGATTGAAAGTAAATTAAAGTTATTTGGCAACTTATATCCTTTAAGGCAATATATAGTGCATTAATATAAAACCCATAATGGATGTGATCATATATTTTCATTATATTCTTCTTTTCTGCTAGGATTATTGTCACTGTGTTCAATATAATGATCTGCCTTCCCTAGCTTCGTCAATTCTACTTTCGCTGATGTGTTTCGGAGAACCTCCATCTTCAAAAACTATATCACTACAGATAGATATAGATTTATAGATAGATATAGTTTTTGAAGATGGAGGTTCTCCGAAACGCGTCAACGAAAGTAGAATTGACGAAGCTAGGGAAGGCAGATCACAGTGATATATTTTCAATTTGAGAACAAGGTAAAAACAAATAAATCATTAATTTTGATTTAACAAGAAAATCAGTAATTTTGCAGACAAATCACTAACATGCCATTTTCACAAGTATAACGAATATTTAGTACAGACTATTACTTGAAAACTCAAGTAGCAGTTTCAGTAGAATATTTTTATGATTAATTTTTCCAACAGTGTCATACAAAATTAATCTACAATTTTTCATCTAGTGTGAAAGTTTTGTGACACCGAAAATGTAGCATCAGCTACAATCATGTTAATGGACTAATCATGTTAATGGACTAGTAGTTAAATAAGGTTACATTATGAGAGTAACAATATATTCATCAATCACTCTCTGGATACCTTAACACACAAAAAAAAGAATGTAATAGTTTGGTGCACAACTTTGTAACAGAGCGGTTGGACCTATTTTTTTTCAAAAATATTAACTGATAAAAAATACAATCTTAAAGATTAGCAAAGGAGTAAAAAATTACTGTAGCATTTAAATATTATTTTTACTACTATTTTTATGTTTATGTATTAAATATTTAGTGACGCAGTATGTATTTACGCATGAAAACATGAAAAATATAGAGTAAATATTTTAAAATATGGTGTGAGAAAGGGGTCACTGTATAATTACAGTCCTCTCTGGGCCTAAGTTTAGCCTAATGGAATAGACTGAACATACTACTTGTAGTTAAGTCTTTAACAACTATACCTTTAAGCAGAATAACAACTATAATGTTTACAGCTGTCATGCTTTTATCAGTAGCAATAATTCTGACAGAACTTATCTGCCATTTCTTTATTTAGGGCCTACCTTATGTATCATCGTAAAAGGTTACACCTAACAGTCCTAACTTTCTACCTTCAAAATATACAATTTCAATTCGATCACTGAAGTAATTGATATTCAACGTGATAACTCATGTGAGGAAAATTATATATCCTCTGCCAAAATACCATATGTAGATGAATTACATAAATAAAATGGACCTTTGGCTTTGGTCCATACCTCAGACTGTACTTTAAAATTTCCCGTAAAGAGTACATAAGATGTCAACAGTATTTACAATATTTAAAATGTTATTAAAACCACGGAATTTTTACATTACAATTGGGCACATGTAAGTAAACAGTCACTAATATTAAAAATGATAAGTGAACCACATTAAATTAAAATCTAAAAAAACAATTACAATGAAATTCTAAAACAGATATTGCAATTAGAAAAAAGAATTCCTTTTACTAAAACTAACTACAGTCTATCATTAAATATATTTTCTACTTATAGATAACCTCATCACTGATAAGCACATTGCCCATTTAGATACAGAAATAAGTAAGTAAAAGCAACATTACTTGTAAGGTATGGTATTATCAAGGTCTTGTGATAGCACAAGGTGGCAAGGAACTTGGCTGGTTTCTTTGAGTTTAGCCAATGTGCTGTCAAGGTCGTACAAGTTCACATTGCTGGGATCTAGAGCTGAATGTCCCAAAAAGACAACATCTTCCATTTCCTAAAAAAAAGATTTTTTTAAGAAAAACAAAAAATTAACAAAAGTAATCAAAGAAAGTGGTAATATTATTAACTTAATTCTAAAAACTTTAAGAGTCTCACAAACATTTTCCTTTTTAATAATAACTACACTGGGCTTGAATTAAACACACACACTAAAAGCAAACAATAGCTTTGAGTTACGGATAAAAACTAATCAGATATCGATAAAATCAAATTTTTTAAATCTACTATCACAAACTTTGCAAAAAATTGTATAATATTCACAACTGAAGTTATTGTTTTTTTAAACTGTGTGTGTGTGTGTGTGTGTGTGTGTGTGTGTGTGTGTGTGTGTGTGTGTGTGTGTGTGTGTGTGTGTGTGTGTGTGTGTGTGTGTGTGTGTGTGTGTGTGTGTGTGTGTGTGTGTGTGTGTGTGTGTGTGTGTGTGTGTGTGTGTGTGTGTCTCAGTTGTATAAATATTTTACTTAACATTAAAACATTAAAAATCTCTGAAGATGAACAAATGTTGCATTTGAAAGAAGATCACAATTTGTACAATCAGACTGTTTAGCCAAACAAAAGTTTAATTAATTATTTAAAGGCCTAATCAATCTTGGATGTTTGCTTAAAACAATCTTAAAATGCTAGAAATCTTAAAAATTAGAAACTATACAGCAAAAAAAAAGAAAACCTTACAGCAACTATGTTTGTTGTTATGATGGTTATACAATTTTACGTGTAGCAATTTGACACAATTTTCAAAAATTTTTGTACTTATATTTTCTTTGAATATAATAAAAAAAATCATAAATTGAACAAATAACGTTCGGTAAAAATTACTTTAATTAAATTTAAATTGTTGTTTGCATTTCTGTGTAACGTAATTACTAGACAAACTTAAGTTTTTCGTTATAAACCATAATCAAAATTTCTGTAAACAATCAGTCAGCATAAACTTTAATCAAACAGTATAAACTTTAAATATGATTTTCTTTAATTACAGCTGGACCTTTCCTATGATAACTCCAACACTATATTATCCAGTAATTTAGTACAATGTCATTGTTCAATAGTTCATTCCTCATAAATAAATATGCTAATTATATTTTACCATCCATATGCTTTAGAGTTGATAGCTGTTTCCTGATTGTCTTGTAAGTTTTGAGACTTTAGTTTAATTTTAAAAAAATTAGAGTTTAAACATTTTTTATATATATAATAGAATGTAAGTAAATCTTAAGAAAAATTATAGGAACAAAATTTCAGGATAATAAGGTAGTATATATAAGAAATGAAGCTCTCTATAAGAAAATTGAAAAACTGTCAGATACTATGAGAAAAAGGAGAATAAATTTTTACGGCCATCTTCTTAGAATGAACTCTAATAGACTGACGAAACAGGTGTTTGATTTTTTCCATAATCGTAAAACAAAACCGAACTGGTTTAAAGAAATTGAAAAAGACCTAATAGAATTAAAAATTACAGAAAATTCACTGCTTGACCAAACTGCTAAGATAAGTACCAAGGACGAAAGAATAAGATTCCAAGATAAAACCAAAATAAGACCTAAACCTGTCATTTCGGAAGATGAGAGGAAAAGAAGATCGGAAAGAATGAAGAGCTACTGGGAACAAAGAAAAGTACAGAGCGCAAGAAATGATTGATTCAGCATACCCCAAAGAGGGTGAAACGAAAAGAAGAAGAAGAAGAATGTAAGTAACAACTGTTAAGCTTCAGAATATTTAAAAACACTAGTGCCCGACTCTAGCACTTGTTTTAGGGAAAAACTCAAAAGGATTCTGATCATAACACAATCAAAGATCTATGGTAAAAATTTGATTTTGGTTGTTACACCAAAAAATATTTTAAAAAATTACAGGTGAATACATTGGAAAAATCAGACTCAGAAAAATGTAAAGTAAAAAAAGTTATGAATGCCAGGATTCATTTTCATTCACCCATGAAAGAGAAAAGCAGTGATGTGTTACAGGGTTATATGTTTGTTAGGGTGTCTACAGAAGCTTATGGAAAGATAAGTCAATATTAAGTTCTTTTTTTGTTAATTTAAGGCAAAAAGCACGTTAAGGCTATTATCGCCTCCCAAAATCTAAGTGAATGTAAAGTGTTAGTCGTAAGTGTAGTGTTGCAAGTGTAAGTGTGTATTAGACTCGGGTACCACGAGCGACATCTAAATCCTTTCAATAGGTGCAGCTAGTCTGCATCACTCAAAAGATAAATTAAAGCTGTTGGATTTCGTCCTTACAGAGATAATACTGATGCTGTAAAATTCATATTTCGCAGGTTCCCACTAGACACCCAAAACTGAAATGAGCAGAAAGATGCTGCAATAAACTTATGGCTTCTTGCAAAAAGGAAGTAGAAGAAAAAACTGAATTGCACTTGTTTAGATGTTCTACAAGGCTCTGTATAAAGTTCAACTTTGATGAATGTTACTATGCTTACTCAATTGGCTTTAGTTCCTTATGAAGTTTAAATCTGCATATATGCGGATGATATGACACTGGGGTCCAGAAACAAAATGAAAATACATCTACAGAAAATCTAATCAGGGCCTTAAAAAATGTAACAGTCACTTGAAAATGGAACCTGACTGAGGCAAAGCCGCCTCGATGGTCTAGTGGATAGCGTACTAGGCTTTCACCCCGAGGATCCGGGTTCGATTCCCGGTGAGGGCTTGGCATTTTCATAAGCTATAAATCATCCTATCGTCTGCATTAGCCCAAGTGTGCACAATAGTCAGACGTTAAACAAAAAAAAAAAACTGACTGAGGCAAAAAACGTAAGAATGTACTATTTCAGGCCAGATAAAAAATCTTGCAAGCATTTTTCAAGATTAGAATATTACAAATATTGAGTACACAAAATCCTTTGGGCGATTCCATCATGTCACCCCTGATTTTGGTTTGCACCAGATGTGCTCATGGAAATTGTTGGCAATGTCACAAAAGGATAGAGTTTTTTATTTTTCAAAGAGGCTGCGGCAGAGACCTGCAAGGAATCAGGAAAGCTAACATTTATACTGATAGATCCCCGATTCTTTCAGACCAATGCTTCAGTTCAGGTGTTTTTGTTCCAGAGTTGAATTTCAAATATTATTTAATTATTTGAATGGTACCTAAACTCTTGGCAATGTAGCAGCACTCCAACATTGCAGACATCTCCAGGAATATTCACAGATCCAAAAGCCTGCTGTCAGCACTAGCAAGTTTTTTTGCTTGTTATGAATAAAAAAATTCATAACTTACTTTTAATGCACAGTTTGAACAAAGGAATATCACTTCAGTAATACCAGGCATGTCAATGTTAAAGAAAAGGAGAGAGCAGATGAAAATTAGAAAAAAAAACTAAAAACAAAGTAAAGTCAAGCATGCAATGTAAAAAGAGTGGATGACTTATGGGGGAGTGCCACAACCTGAGGGATTTATTTAAGACTCAGCCGACTTAAGTGACCAGAGCGTCTGGACTACGACAAGTGAGTACAAACATTTGCAGCACAAGTTAAGCTAAAACATTTGGAAACTAAAGAATACCTTCACTGTTTTAGAACCATGGATTCATCATTCTGTAGTCAACAGTAAAGGATGTCTACGGTTGGAATCTCTGTCACACATCAGCAGAACATGTACATCACTTCTCTAAATGAAATGTATTCTTAACAGGGATACACTAAAGAGGAGCCTATAGGACAGTAGAAACCTGTCTAAATCTGTCTTCCTGGTGGTTGTTGCTGACAGCACGTACACATACACAGGCACACCACACTGTGACATCAGTATTAACTGAATACTGAATTCACATTGGAAGAAGTAAGCGAGGTGTTCTTATTATAAAATAATGAAATGTTTATTAATGTGATGTTACTTTTTTGAAATTCAATTGCATCATGTTAGTAAAACTGGCGTTGTACATCGTGACCATCTTTATACAGAATTTGAAACAAATCTATACAAGATCCTTTGTTTATTGTCATCAACTTCTAAACTAGCAATTTTCTCAGGAACCTTTAAAAATTTTCCTGTCAAAATGTCAATTAACCTTAAAAAAAAATTAGAAGAAGTTTATTTATATAAATTTTATCCAACATTTACGTTTAAGACCTTGAAAGGTAAGAACTGTAGGTGTACGAACGTTTTGATAGTTTCTTATAAAACTTTTACTCAGCTACATCTCTAACCTTAATAGTTTGGTCCAATTCCTTAGACACGTCTTGCAACGAGTGTTGAGTGCGCATGCGAGCAGCCTTAATCTCTTCCATCAGCTCTGTCTCTCGCAGCTGCAGCAAACCATGCAAGTAACTGAAGTGAGAAGCAATGGCCTTCTCTGTCTCTAAGTAGTCATCGTTCGGTGTGTTAGGACTTCCGACGTTACTTAATTTCTGCAACAATAACAACAAATAATATTGTTGAACATTGTCGTTAGCAGTCGTATTTAGGCTATGTTTAAATTATAGGCCACTTGGTGCGAGTTTTTCTGTAATTTTCTGAACTGTAAATTTCTTTTATTTCAAAATTTCAATACCATCTTTAGTTTTAAATTTACGTACTTAGATTTGAGTAAAATCTGATAAACTAATTTTGAAAAAAACAATTTCAATTTTTTATTTAGCTCAATAAATATAACTATTTCATTTAGTTCAAACACATGCACACAGGCATTCAAATAAAAATAACTTTTTTGGGGTCCTGAAAAAGATCTACTAAAATATTATTATCAACAATTTTTCACTATAACTATATTTTCTTTATACTTAGCTTAATACAGTGAGAGAGAAGAATTTGATGAGGATGTTATTCATACCTAAATTTAAAATGTAGCAAATTTGAAATAAACCACATTTAAGGTTCGAAAGTTAATTAAAAAAACCAAAACAGATTTTATATTTCAAATTCAGTAGATTAACATAAATTATGAATTGCCATAAAAAAACTTACTTAGCCTACCGATTTTCCGGTTTTTTGTTGATACCTATTAGCACGTTTTGTTTGTGAACTAAATGAATACATTAAAAAGAAATGGTAACAATCGTAAATCCGATTTAGAGAAAATCAAATTTTTGTTACTTTCCTAAGGTTTTTGACAAAAAAAGGCTTGAAAAATACACTGTTTTGGTGATTAAGGAAAATTAATCGAGAAATAAACAAACTACAACTACTGCCGTGTTAAACATGGATGGTGAGATCCCCTCGGTAAACAGACTTGCAGCAACAACAAAAACAATTGACCTACTAACACAAGGTAAAACAGGCCAGGCGTCAATGTGGCTGCGTCCGATCTGCCGTGCCTACACGTATAACAGAGAACTTGGTAAGCATGCTTCAAAGTCTAAAGTATAATTTTTAAATTCGAAAATACATGCTTGAAAACAAGCCGCACATTCCGCAAGCACAATGGAACAATACAACAATACAACAATACAAAAAGAAGTTGTAAATTCTCCTTCATGGACGTCATTTTGTGTGACGTCTAGCAAACTGAATTACTCGAAGATTGGTTTCGACCCTCTTAATTTTCTTTACAATATATAGAGTAGGCCTATATTAAAAAAGGTAGGCTACGTGAGTGATCGAAAATTTCTATTTGGAGTTACTTTTAACATCTATGTAATACATTTTGAGTCGCCGGGCTTCAAAATTGGTTTCGAGTAAAATATCTGGTTGTACGTAGATAAAACGGTTGGCACACACATTACACGTAACAATTACAAATATTTCGTTTTACAAAGTCCACAAAGTATGTGAAAAAAAATCTATTCGGAAGAAAATATCCGTGTGCGTGCGTACGTGTGTACGTGCGCGCGCGCGCGCTTATGTGTATGAGAGACAGAGAGAAAACACCATGAAAAAAAACAAAAGTAGAAAATACGTTATTACAAAAAAAAAAAAAAAAAAAAAAACAGTAGGGTCTAATTATAAACAATACAGGCTTCATTTATTAAAATAACAATAATTATAAATTATCATAAGAAAGAAATACCTGAAAGGAAAACTAAAATACAAAATGAAATCCAAAAATTGTAACAAATCAAAAATACATTCAAACAATAAACAATGCATTCGATCACACCTCAAAGCTGGGACACGGACATTCAACAAGTAATGTGACCATTTTAAAACTGTAAGCGGCCGACAACAGCCGTAATTGCTTCAGGAAGTGAATTTCACAAACGACAAGTGAGCACTCTTCTCCCTTGGGAGGGGGAGGGAAGTAATCTATTCTTGTGCTCTTTGCACCTATAGCACGTATACAAAACTAACTTTTCTGCCATTTAACCCGGCACTTCAGTCCAGTGACGCAAACGGGCAGGTACCGACGGGCAAACACCACTGTATAATTTAGGTAACTTAGGTTTCACCGCCGAGAAATACAAAAAGTCACTTCCCTCTTATTTTTCTTTTTACTCCACTGTAAGTGCTGACATTTTTTTTCTTGTACACCGTAGCTCATTTTGTATTCAGCGTAATCTTTACATGTGACCCATGACGGTTCGTTTTTTCTGTTCCTAAGCAATGAATACAGAATCTATTCTATTTTACTGTTTGTTTTCACGCATAGCTTAGATTATACAGCAAACTGGCTGTGGGTACACGTATTACTTGGGGCATTGTAAGGTGGAATGGTTATAAGAATAACTGTTTGGAGGTCAAATACCTCTATGGGGAAATTCAAAGTCTCGTGAAGACCAGCAACAATGATACAGATCGCGAACACATTCGTTTTGATTATACGAATGAATTCAGAAAAATAACGATTTTGGGATAGGGGTGGGTGTGAAAGGTCCGCTACCTCGCATCATGACCTCCAGCAGTATTTCATCTTATATTTTTAGACCCTAAACAACTTCTGTGTGAACTTCGTACGATTATTTCAAAAGATAAAAAATTCTGTATATATAAAACTGAAAAATTCTGTATATTTATAAAACTGACTTTAATTTAAATTGACTTTGAGAAATTGTGGGTTATTTTATGTCTAGGTGTGGGTAATTATTACGGTTGAGACTGGCAACACTGCTTCAGTGTGTATTACAGAATATAACATAACCAAAAATATGGTAGGAACGCAAATCATTAGTTTTTATGATTAAGTTTTTTTGCAATAAGTTGTGATGTGATCATCCCGTTTTAAATAAAAAATAAAACTTTAGCGAAAATTCCGAGCACGCCGCAACACAAACTTGGCGACTCGTGTTACTAAGTGTCCTAGAAAAACCTTACTGAAATTAAACTAAAAGGTTTATTAAACTCAAGTTTAGGAACAGTCAATCATTTTGTTCAATTATCGAGAATATTCCCAAACATTCGGTTGCGTTTTTGTTTTATTGATCCCCAATGCGTGTTTTCAGGCCCACACTATATTTTGGATACCAAGGTTCATATGTCCTACAGCTCTTTTTTAAATTCACCAGTATAAATGCAATTTATAATATTACAGAAAATGTCATACAGTTTTCAGTAGGCCTATGTACGAGATGTGTTCAGAAAGTAACGAGAATTTTTAAATTTCGCGGGCTTGGAGAGTCCGATTGTCAAACATTTTTTTAATTATGTTGGTATACATGCCCTTGAAGTATGATAAAACTTTCAGCTATTTTCATTGTTGACTTTCTCTGTGACAGCCACTAAGGTTAGACGTGTTTTTATGAGCTCGGCGATTTTCGTTTGTTATAAGAAATGGATCAAAGAATTATATCAAACTTTGCGTAAAAAATGGAATAAAGTGTAACAAAGTGTGTGATATATTAACAAAGGCCTATGGTGAATCTGCTATGAGTAAAGCAAGAGTTTACGAGTGGTATAAGCGTTTCCAAGAAGGCCGTGAAGACGTTGAAGATGACGAACGCCCTGGACGCCCCAGCACATCAACAACTGATGAAAACGTGGAAAAAGAGAAAGAAATGGTTATGAACAATCGCCGAATCACAATTAGAGAGGTCGCTGATGATGTTGGCATATCGATTGGATCATGTCATGACATTGTTTGCAATGTTTTGTGTATGAAACGCTTGGCAGAAAAATTCGTTCCAAAATTGTTGAATTTTCAACAAAAACAGCGGCGAATAGAAGTTGCTCAGGAGTCAATTAATGAAGTCAACGACGATGCAGAATTACTGAAACGTATTATAATAGGTGACGAAACATGGGTTTACAGATATGACGTCGAAACTAAGGCTCAATCATCCCAGTGGAGGCATTCCGGCTCGCCAAAACCGAAAAAGGCTCGACAAGTATGGTCGAACGTAAAGGTTATGCTCACTGTGTTCTTCTATATTAATTCATATAGTGCATCATGAATTCCTGCCACCAGGTGAATAAGGTCAATAAGGAGTATTACCTACAAGTTCAACGCCGTTTGTGTGAAGCAATCCGAAAAAAACGCCCGGATCTGTGGAAAACAATTCATGGCTTTTGCACCACGATAATGTACCAGCTCACACTTCATTGCTTGTTCGTGAATTTTTTGCCAAAAACAGTACTGTAACGATGCCTCAGCCTCCATATTCGCCAGACATATGGCTCCGTGTGACTTTTTCCTATTTCCAAAAATAAAGAGAACCTTAAAAGGCCGTCATTTAACAGCCGTAGATGACATTAAAAGCGCATTGCTGAAAGAACTAAAGGCTATCTCAAAGATCGAGTTTGAGAAGTGTTTCGAGGATTGGAAGAAGCGCTGGCACAAGTGCATAATCTCCGATGGGGACTATTTTGAAGGCGACAACATCAATGTAGAAGAATAAATATTTTGTTCAAAAAATTAAAATTCTCGTTACTTTCTGAACACACCTCGTATATCATTTCTGTAGACATTTCCACAACCAATAGAAAAACTGCATTTTTTGCCCGGCTGTATGTAATATGTACTTCAGTTCTGGGATATTGTTGTCCGGTTTTACATTATTACAATAAGGGAGCTCTTCAAGCCGCTCCCTGCAATATATGGCCATAAACTTAACAACTGATGATGGCAGTAGATAGGCCTATGTTAATGATATTACAGAACTGCTGCTTTTTCACAGATAGTCCGATTTCACACACAATATTTATCTAACAGCGAATGGTTGAGTTAAACTGTTACTAACTGTGAACTGAAATCTCCGGAATCCGTTCAATCAATCCATTCCCCTAGTTTTTTTCATTTCCACTGAGACGCGTCGCTTTGCTCTGCGCATGCGTAATGGGTTACACTTTGGTACTACGAATCTGAGCAACACTGCTTCGCACTTAATATATATCTCACTAACTGTGAATTGTGAAATTTTCATAGTTCACACTATTGTTAGTGTGAAATTCCTGAGGGGAGGTAAACATTGATATTGCTAACTGCGCACGCACCACAGTTCTTTCCCGCCAGATTTAGCTTTTTGTTGGTATTATTTAATTAGCATAGCGAATGTTATTTTGTATTAGTTTTGTGTAAATAAATAATTGTGTAAAAGAACTGTTAATTGTGTAGATAAATAGATACGAACAGCGATTTTTTTGTTGGTTTTTACCTGATTTATATTAGCATATATGCAGAAGCAGTAGCTTGCATAACAGGCCAGCCAGACATTATTTCACAGATAGTATCATCTCTAGATGGCAGTACAATACCGTAGAGTTTGGTAGAAGAAGACCAAGCACGGTGGAGGGGCGGAGCGGTGCGGTGTGGTGTGCCGAGGAGTGAGGACCAGCAACCAGTTGAGTGTTGGGATTACACAAGTGCACACCATCTCACCATGAAGCCGACATGCATACTCTACGTATTGCTGGCCCAACTCGCTGCATTTACCGGTAAAGTAAGATCATATAACTGATAACACAAGGCTTGATTATAATTAGGCTGCAGCATACAGCTACACATTTACGGGTAAAACTAAAAACACATTTCGTTTTTTGTTAACTGAAAACTTTTTTAATTTTTTCGTTCTACGGATACAATATAGTTTGGTGACCGTGAAGAAAGTCGATCTTAATATTTTGATAGATCTATACGTTTTCAGGTTCAAAAAGTCTGTGCTTGTGCGTGCGTGTGTCTACTTAGCTGAAAGTTATGTTGATAAAATTTGGCACGTATGCCATATTTACTCATATCTCGACAACATTTAACTTTTCAAAAACATGTTTCTGGAGACATATTGGTAAAAAATCAGTTGTAATAAAAACTTCTCAAAACAATCAAAAACAAAGTATTCAAACAAAACGTATATTCAGAGGTCCGGGATACACAAACAAAACGTTTTTCGGAGGTCTGGGATACACAAACAAAACATATCCGGAGGTCCGGGATACACAAAGAAAACGTATATCAGGAGGTCCGGGATACACAAACAAAACATATCCCGAGGTCCGGGATACACAAACAAAACATATATCCGGAGGTCCGGGATACACAAACAAAACATATATCCGGAGGTCCGGGATACACAAAGAAAACGTATATCAGGAGGTCCGGGATACACAAAGAAAACGTATATCAGGAGGTCCGGGATACACAAACAAAACATATCCGGAGGTCCGGGATACACAAACAAAACGTATATCAGGAGGTCTGGGACACACAAGCAAAACGTTTATCCGAAGGTCCGGAATACACAAATAAAACGTATATCCGGAGGTCCGGGATACACAAACAAAACGTATATCCGGAGGTCCGGGATACACAAACAAAACATATCCGGAGGTCCGGGATACACAAACAAAACGTATATCAGGAGGTCCGGGATACACAAACAAAACATATCCGGAGGTCCGGGATACACAAACAAAACGTATATCAGGAGGTCTGGGACACACAAGCAAAACGTTTATCCGAAGGTCCGGAATACACAAATAAAACGTATATCCGGAGGTCCGGGATACACAAACAAAACGTATATCCGGAGGTCCGGGATACACAAACAAAACGTATATTCGGAGGTCCGGGATACACAAACAAAAATTATATTCGGAGGTCCGGGATACACAAACAAAAGATTCCATACACAAACAAAAGATTCCAATCTTTTGGAAGCTATAAAAAAGGTAAAAAATCTACGTATTTTTTCACAATTGATTTATATAGATTTTTATAAAAAATAAATTGTCATATATGAACATTTATGATTAAACTCAGTGTAATAAATTTTAAATAAAATATATTTACGTCTCCGGAGTAAATAAAAAAAAAACAAAAGCACACATTAGCGCTGAAGGGCTTGTTTTGTGTTTTTGTTTACTTACGAACCGTAAAATTCATTTATTTCAAGCTTGATAAATTGACTTAAACAGTTATGATTATTATGATTCTTCATAATATGAACAAAATTTGATGAACAGAATTCGAGACATTTTGGCAAATTGTCTAAGGCTTCCGAATCGAATTTTGATGGAAATACAGTAATTGAATATGAGAAAATTAGTGTACTATTGTTGTACTATTTAATAATTTTTTTATTACAGTAGTTTAGTGTTCTATCGCAGTAATGAAGCACATTAGGCTTACTCGATTTTGGTTTTCATTCAGATTTTAAGAGTAAAATAAAAAATGAGGAATTAGCTCGACACGACAAGGCAGCGTATACGGTTTTGTTATTAGCGTGGTAAGGCTCAGACTCGAAAGCGCTGCTCCTGACCTTGAGGGGACTATGAAGGGGAATATGTTTTTCGAATTTGTGTTTTTTTTAGCATTATACCGTAGTTTCGGTCAAATTTTATTGAACTAAAACTTGGCACAAAAAACATGTATTTTGATAATAGCCTGAACAAGTCACCCGGCGAAAATCAATTCGTTTCTAAATGGCGGCCATTCATAATCTTTAAACACATAACCTAGTTAACAGACGTTAATCAGATTTCACCATCGCAACCGGAGTTAAAATTGCATAAATTTGATTAAAAATGCGTCAATTTTGAATGTTTGTAAATTTAAAATTTATCGCTGACGAAGGTGAAATCAAACTTTCACGCTGTCAAAGTGTAAGACAGATTTTGAATACACCCTGACTGAACACGTGTTCGTGGCGCACTGCACGGTCCTGACCTGAGTACAGTTGAAACAAGATTTGTAAGAAATGTAGGGTCTTCGTCTTCATTAGGTTAACACTGGTATTAAGTAAATACCACAACAAAAAATTAAGATAAATAGCCTTAAAACAAACGTTCTGGTTTATAATCTACCTATAACAAAACATCAACGTAATTAAAATTTAAAAAATGTGTTGAAAGCACACTGAACGTAAGAGGCATATTTTTAGATATATTTTTTTAAATCTAGCGGATTTATAGTGTTTAATGTACCTTACTCTTAACTTTATCATTAATATTGGCAGGCTAGGCTTGTAAAAGCACGTTTGTAAAAAAATTACTAGTTTAAAAATTTTAAAAAAATTTACCAAAAACTGAATCAAACGCTTTTATACTCGCAAAATTATCCCTTCAAGCTTTTCAAAATGGCGCTCATTGGGAATATCGTAACTTTTATTACACTCTATCAAACATCTGATTTTACCATATTTAGAAAATGTTAAAATCAGCATTATTTTTGGCATTATTTTCTTTACACATTTAACCGAACTCCGACCGCCGTCAGATTTGTTTTGTCTTTTCAATGAAATTGAAATATAAAAATGCCAATTTTAGATTTTCAAAAAAGTAGATAACAAATATATTATCATTTTTTCTAGTCTTCGTACGACCGCCATTTTGAAACTGTAGAACGTATTTATATTTTTTTAATGAATTCGTCCAAGCTGTTACCTAAATCAATTTTTGTGCAAAATGACAATCAAGTTGGACCAAAATACGAATGTTCAGTGCCAGTCTTAAAATACAGGACACTTAGTGCGTCTTGAAACTTTCCGATCAGTAAATTAATGTTATTTCAAATTTTAACGCGCGCGCGCGCACACACACGCACACACACACACACACACACACACACACACACACACACACACACACACACACACACACACACAACGGCCACTCAAAACGTACCCTAGAGGTCAGAATCGGAGCTCATTTTAATGATGAAATAAATTCTTCAAAGTTTTCTTAGAAAGTCGGATATCGTGCGCACACACATAACAGCCGCTTTAATATTTCACAATAACGACAATATTCATATCATGGAATACACGAAATAATACAGTACAAATAACACAATGGCGTGTGGTTATTGCTTTGCAGCAATCATGATGAGCTGGTACCTGACCGGCATACCGTGGCACTATGGTTAGTTGGTGCCACTAGAAGAGAAAACGCGTGGATGTGACACTACAGCAATTACAGACCAGGCCGGGTCCTAATTAGAAATAATTCACACAAGTGTGAACGGATATCATGGAGTAAAGAATAAAATAGTTTCTAGGTGTGAATGTGTGATTTTAAAATAAGGTGTTACAACAAGCGCGGCTCACAGCTCGGTAACTTAGCTCACGTGATGGAAGCTAATTTTCGAACAACATTACGTAAAATTATATCATAAACTTGGCAAACAATTTTCTTTTGTTTAGGATATGTAACGTTTATTACCAACGAAATACGTCAAAACTTTCTAAAATCGCTTGACTTACTTAACATCAAATTTGGGAAAACGTATTTGAAAAGCCAACGGTAGTAACTAGGCTCGAACTACGTATCACACCTTCCGAACTACAGCGCTTGACAACAGATTTTATCTCAGCTATTACCGAATTCAATTTTTGTGCCGCCTGAATAATAAAATCAGACGGAGATTTGGAACACACAATTTTAAACGACTCCTTAAAACATACCCAATAGGCCAGGGTACGTGCACACTTTAATGTTCCAGGCCTGTGTTACCGTAATGAATACTTCAACAGGAATTTGCTAGCAAAGTTAAACATTAAAGAATCCTTTCAACTTTGATTTGTAGGCAAACTAATATTTATAACAACAGGAATGCAGTAATACCTTACCGTTACCGCCAATCCCTCGTCTTCATTAGTCTAACTGGCATAAACTGACATTGAAGGAAAAAAACAACTTGATGACACTGATTTTATTATGACTAGAGGAGAGTGTTGGATAAGATGGCAGGCATTTTGAATATAATTCTAAGCTGTATGCAGGATCTAGTCAGTTATTACAGTTGATTTTACAAACGGTAGGTTAAGCGGATCTCCAGTTTGCATTAGTATAACTGGCATAAACTGACATTGAAGGAAAAAAACAACTTGATGACACTGATTTTATTATGACTAGAGGAGAGTGTTGGATAAGATGGCAGACATTTTGAATATAATTCTAAGCTGTATGCAGGATCTAGTCAGTTATTACAGTTGATTTTACAAACGGTAGGTTAAGCGGATCTCCAGTTTGCATTAGTATAACTGGCATAAACTGACATTGAAGGAAAAAAACAACTTGATGACACTGATTTTATTATGACTAGAGGAGAGTGTTGGATAAGATGGCAGGCATTTTGAATATAATTCTAAGCTGTATGCAGGATCTAGTCAGTTATTACAGTTGATTTTTACAAACGGTAGGTTAAGCGGATCTCCAGTTTGCATTAGTATAACTGGCATAAACTGACATTGAAGGAAAAAAACAACTTGATGACACTGATTTTATTATGACTAGAGGAGAGTGTTGGATAAGATGGCAGGCATTTTGAATATAATTCTAAGCTGTATGCAGGATCTAGTCAGTTATTACAGTTGATTTTACAAACGGTAGGTTAAGCGGATCTCCAGTTTGCATTAGTATAACTGGCATAAACTGACATTGAAGGAAAAAAACAACTTGATGACACTGATTTTATTATGACTAGAGGAGAGTGTTGGATAAGATGGCAGGCATTTTGAATATAATTCTAAGCTGTATGCAGGATCTAGTCAGTTATTACAGTTGATTTTACAAACGGTAGGTTAAGCGGATCTCCAGTTTGCATTAGTATAACTGGCATAAACTGACATTGAAGGAAGAAAACAACTTGATGACACTGTGATTTTATTATGACTAGAGGAGGGTGTTGGATAAGATGACAGACATTTTGAATATAATTCTAAGCTGTATGCAGGATCTAGTCAGTTATTACAGTTGATTTTACAAACGGTAGGTTAAGCGGATCTCCAGTTTGCATTAGTATAACTGGCATAAACTGACATTGAAGGAAAAAAACAACTTGATGACACTGTGATTTTATTATGACTAGAGGAGAGTGTTGGATAAGATGGCAGACATTTTGAATATAATTCTAAGCTGTATGCAGGATCTAGTCAGTTATTACAGTTGATTTTACAAACGGTAGGTTAAGCGGATCTCCAGTTTGCATTAGTATAACTGGCATAAACTGACATTGAAGGAAAAAAACAACTTGATGACACTGTGATTTTATTATGACTAGAGGAGAGTGTTGGATAAGATGGCAGACATTTTGAATATAATTCTAAGCTGTATGCAGGATCTAGTCAGTCATTACAGTTGATTTTACAAACGGTAGGTTAAGCGGATCTCCAGTTTGCATTAGTATAACTGGCATAAACTGACATTGAAGGAAAAAAACAACTTGATGACACTGTGATTTTATTATGACTAGAGGAGAGTGTTGGATTAGTTGATTTTACAAATGGTAGGTTAAGCGGATCTCCATCTCCAGTTTCCATTAGTATAACTGGCATGCACGCTAAACCACAATGTGATCAAGTTAAAAGCTGAGGCAGCACACTGAGTTGGCGGTAAATTACTTACAAATCCTTACGGTGACGTTATTCCTTTACCGAACAATGAATTATCTGCTATCTCTTCCAAAATAAAACGTTAAGACCAGAAAGTCATAATTTGGTTCGCTGGTTGTTGGTGTTTTCCCGCACACATTTAGTAAGATCTACATGTCAAGACTAATGATCAAGGCTTTTCACTAGTCAAGATAACGATGTTTTGAAAACAGCGATTGTGGAAAATTTCATTCAAGTGTCTGCAGACTTTAAAGCTAAAAACGTTGGTTCACAGTCATCAAACAGTGCACATGGAAGAAATAAACATCAACAATAAGTGTCCCTGCAGTAACACGTGCTTGAAAGAGATGATTCTTTTGCTCTGAAAATAAGTACTATGAAGTTGAATGTAGTGTTTCTTTTGCTCCGAAAATAAGTACTATGAAGTCGAAAGAGGTGATTCTTTTGCTCGGAAAACAAGTACTATGAAGTCGAATGTAGTGTTTCTTTTGCTCTGAAAATAAATACTATGAAGTCGAGTGTAGTGTTTCTTTTGCTCTGAAAATAAGTACTATGAAGTCGAATGTAGTGTTTCTTTTGTTCTGAAAATAAGTACTGAATATGAAAGAGGTGATTCTTTTGCTCTGAAAACAAGTACTATGAAGTTGAAAGAGGTGATTCTTTTGCTTGGAAACAAGTACTATGAAGTCGAACGTAGTATTTCTTTTGCTCTGAAAATAACTGTTATGAAGTTGAAAGAGGTGGTTCTTTTGCTCAGAAAAGAAGTAGGCCTACTATGAAGTCAAAAGAGGTGATTCTTTTGTTCAGAAAACAAGTACTAGGAAGTCGAAAGAGGTGATTCTTTTGCTCTGAAAATAAGTACTATGAAGTCAAAAGAGGTGATTCTTTTGCTCAGAAAACAAGCACTGTGAAGTTGGAATTAATTTTTTTGCTCGGAAAAGAAGTATTGAAGAAAGAGCCGATTCTTTCGTTCAGAAAACAAATGCAACCATAAACGAACAACTACTCGTGCAGAGTACAGTACTGTGATTTTTGACACGTTGCGGAAAACCACTTGACTAGTAAACTTATGTTAGCAGGATCATAGCCAAAATTTTGAAACAAATAACTTTATGTTACACACACTCTACATAATTGCAAAATAAACGATTAAATAAAATAAGCCGCTATTAAAATAAATGTCATAACCGTTTATTTAAGTTTATGACGACTACAAGTTGCACTAAGCTTCCATGTAAGGGCAACTGATTGTCGTATATTACTTAGGCTCTCCGACTGGTTTAAATCCCCTCACTTCTGCAGCACCATTACACCGGTTAATCTCAGAAACAACTGAACCGATCTGGATAATTTGAAAAAGTTACAACTTTCAGAATATTAGCTCTACACCACGGCGGAAATTGAACTGGTAGGGTACTATTTTTAACAAGCTGTTTTTGTTTACCATTCGATATAGTGTTTTTAAAATCCAAGTTACAGTTAAAGCAAAACAACTTATTTCACACAACTGTTATGTTAACCTTTAAGTTATATTTACGCTCTCAAAGCGATGAAAATTTAAATTGTGGGCAATTATTGTCAAAACTAAAAATTTTCTTTTCAAATATTTATTGTTTTATTCCTGAGCACCGCCTAAAGAATATATATAAACTAAATTACATTCACGTAGGGCATATACAATACAACCAGTGGTGGAATTTATTAGCTATTTAAAAGTTCTATAAGAAGCTCACTAAAAAAATACTTAAAACCTCCAAAACATTATGTAAAAATAATGAAAGCTTCCATAGATAAATTATTAATTCTCTTCCTTATTGAATCAAGATTAATAATTAACGTTACGGTGATTGTGACCGTGCCAAGTTCTGTCACTTTAACTCTACAGAACTTCCTGTAGCCACTACACACCGGTATTAATAAGACTGGAAACGACAAAGCTATCATTACTGCTCACCATAATATCCTATCCACTATCGTCCCAGTAATGGTTAGTATTATAATTAGCGTGCGTAAAAACAAGAAACATTACACAAACTTTCACACAATCAATTACATCAACAAAAAATCCGTACGAGAAAAAACTATAGAGACAAAAAACCCGGAAAATCAGTACGCCTACTCATATTTTGTTCATCTATGAAAAATCACAAAGAATCTGTGGATTCGGTCGCCTACATTGAATCTATGTCCTATAACACTAATATGAGCGCTCGCTGCTAGTGGCATCTTACGGCAAAGTGTTCAACTACAGTTAAATAAATAATAGTACTGTTTATTTTTTCAAATGTTGTCCTTGCAGCATGCAGCGTTCGTAGCGGCACACAGTCTAATTACTTGGACTTTAGCTGTTGATATCGAGCACGCTTTTTATAATGTTGGCTGTACTTCTAGTCCGTTCATATTCAATGCTAACAGCAACAGATAATGCCGAACGGAAAATTACTTTCAGTTCAAATTTGCAGAACCGATTTTGAGAAATTACGGCTTTTTGTGATTAGTGACCATAAGTTTTGGTGCAACTTTTGGATTACGTTGAAGCAAAAACTTCCCTATATTTAGGTTTTCATTCTAAATTTAGGCGTTAGGTGACTTTGCGTATCAGAATTGAAACTTTCTGCCAAAAACTAAGTTAAATATTTTTAAAAATGGTCACAAAACATGGACAAAACCAGATCTTTACGAACAAGATTTCATGAAAGTAATCAATCAGCTTTGTCTTCGGAGAACAGCACAGATAATTCAGACAGACAAACAATGTTTTCAACTCACAGAATCTGCAAAGCGGATAGATAAATTAAATCTCTGCGATCATCTATGAATCTAGAAATCAGATTTTTCTATGATTCGTATAGCTGAGAATTAATATTATTATTATTTTAAGGCGAAAAGCACATTGAGGCTATTATCGCCTCCCTAAATGTAAGTGTGAGTGTAAAGTGTTAAAGTCGTAAGTGTGTGTGTTAGACTCGGGTACAACGAGGGACGTCTAAATCCTCTCAATAGTCTGCTAGTCTGCACTCCCCTGCGGGGCTGAGAAAATAAAGCGAACGAATATTAACGAAACCTAAGGGCTTCTAAATAACGTCGGATCGAGCACTCCCCTGCGGGGCTGAGAAAATAAAGCGAACGAATATTAACGAAACCTAAGGGCTTCTAAATAACGTCGGATCGAAATTCAATTTTGTCAATAAATTTGAAATTACAACATTGATAAACTATAATCAGGTTATATTAGCGTATGAAATTGTATTGTATCGCGCATCGTCGTGTAACAGTCGTAGTTATGCTGCTACCACACGACAATGAGCGAAGTGCTTGTTTACACTATAAATCTAGACATATAATTAGGTTCTAGTTGCGAAGCCGGCCTCGAGCTGGAAGGCAACAAGTTTCACTTTCATTCAAACAGCGGTAGCTCTTTGCAGCACGGAGCTAGTTCCATAAAGATCATAAAGATTGATTTTCAATACATAGTTCATACTGTAATAAGAGTAATAACATACAAATGTTAGGATAATTTGTAAAACAATAAATACGAAATTACTATTTGCAGCACGTAGTTGGCTTTCTCGTTATATCTTACTTCGTTGAAACAGTAGTTCGGATTATATCTAACTTAATTATTGGATATTCTATCCATGGTTTTTTGTTTGAAAATAGCCGCCTCGGTGGTTCGATTCCCGGCGAGGGCTTGGCATTTTCATACGCTGTAAATCATCCCATCGTCTGCATTAGCCCAAGTGTGCACAATAATCAAACGTTAAAAAAAAAAAATTGTTTGAAAATTTTTGTCAACAAAAGAAATAAGTCGGACGTCTCAAAACCGGCATCAAAATTTAGTTGCACATGAAGATTCGTCATTCTGTTAATGTATGGATCGGTCATTTTCTTAATATTTAAAATCCAAAATGTTTTACCTAAATATGCTATCAGTGGTACACGCACAACTATAACCTATAACTGTTTTTGAAATGACCATGATGTAAATTCATTTTAAAAAAGAGATCACTTCAGTATGGAGTCAGTTTATTCAATTTACCTTTGTGTGAGGGACATTTTTTTAATTGATTTGTTAATTGATTTAAAATAAAAGGGAAGATTTAACGCCTATTATAACGCATTGAAACATTTACAGGCGAAGAACGTTTACTGGAAATCCTTTGTAAAAACTAAACAACCTTTACGGTACCGTAAGCATCCGTTAGTATGTAGAGGAGGAGACAATGCATTAGATCGGCTGTACTGTAAGTAACGAGTGGTGATAAAGAAGTATTTCCAGTTTCAGTGATGGAGATAGAAATAGAGCAGTAAACGGAAAATGTAGGTTCATGAAATTAGTACATACAGATTTACATTTGAAGGATTCCCCTGGCCTTTTTCCTCATTATCAAAGTGAAAAATTCTACAAAATTTTATAACATCTCAAAAGAAATTCTTCAAACTTTTTGAACTAACGAAACCAGATTTTCTAACCGGTGCGTTTTTTAACTGACTCATACCTGTAGGCTTATAATGGTTGTTTGGCACATCATACACTGACTTACTTTATCAAAAAGAACAATTTATGACAACATTTAAATATTTCCTAAAGTTAAGGACGTGCGGAACGGTGCTGCGCTCAGCCGAGCGAAGCGGAATAAAGATGGACGGCAACCGGAAGCGGAGTTCAGTGTAAAGAATACGTTTGTATCACTTAAAATCTAAATATTTAGGTAAGGGATTCTAGGAAACTACTGTTAAAAACCCTAACTTAAGTAAACGAAAAATAATAAGTTTGGAAGCGTGGTGAGGAAAGCGGTGTCAGCTTCAAACCGAACCTAGACAGAGGTGAAGCTACGGGGAGCGGAACCCAAAGACGCGTTTGACTCAGCTCAACTCTGTTACGCTTTAAGTCGCCGCACTTACGTTAAAAATAACTGGTTGGGTTTTGAATGCGTACTCCGTTCCACTCCGCACTTGGTGGCCAATTTTGGATTAATTGTATTAGTCACTTTTAGACATGGGCAAAGTAATTTTTTTGTAATGGCCCATTCTTTTTAAAACCAACACTTTGAAGACCCGTTCACCGTTCATTCCACGCATGGATAATAGGAGAAGAATACTGTATACTTTTTTTGCAATTTTGCTGGAGAAATACGTATTTATAACATATGTTTTGGGGTTATTAAAGTATAAAAATACTGAAACGCAGTTTAATTTTTATGATTAGGATTATGACCTATTCTTCCCGTCAGTGGTCTATCCACTCACCTCGTAAAGGCTAGCGCGGTTTCGAAACTCTATCGTTCCATCTTCAGGCCGTTATACAAAATGTTAAATCCCTCTGTCGAGGTCGTCACAAAGTCAAACAAAACATTAAAACATACATCACAAACACTGAGCACAATTAACTTTTATTTCTTATAACTAAACCAGCCTAATGTTGATCAATTTATGCTTACTTTTAACGATTTTTCATTATCATATTTTGTTAGATTTGATAAGAAATAAAGAAAATGCTACTTACTTGTTAAAAAAATACAATTTTAAAATTAAACTGTTAAAGGTAAAATATACAGACACGAGAAACTACTTAATAATTATTACTTAAAAACATAATTTGTTACAATTTTGATGTAGTCTGTTTCTACAACTACACAATCTATTTGAATACACTATAGAAACGAGTACCGCCGATGCCAAATGCTCAATACTAGCACACTTATGCAGAACGTATAAGGATGAACAAATGAAAGATTGAACGACTGAACGGATCCGGGTCTCGGTCTCGGTCTCGAAATGAGGATGCGGCAGTGTTATACGTTGTTGTGTTGACTGTAAGTAAAGATGGGGATAATGACGAAAGATTAACTGTGAATAATAATACGATCTTGTTCAGTATCTGTTGTTGCATGCAGACTGTGCTGCTATCTATGTGAAGTACTGGTTGGAGATCTTTAACAATGAATCTCGTTCACAACGAGTCCCTTCAAAGATAGCATCTCTATATAGCATGTTTTAATTTTACTTAATCATTAATCGCAGTGTGAATATATTTTCTCTAGTTTTAGGGTGGTTAAATATGTTCAGTTTATTGACATGCCAGAAGGTTGTGCCAACACAAAACGTTAGAAAAGCATCTCTCTCTTCCGTACCTTGCACGTTCACGTTTCTGACAGAACGCCTCGATTCTAGCACAACGGATGTCACGAAATGTTTACAAAAAATGCAGTTCAGGATAATAACACCATAAAACTGCAGTTAAATCGCTTGCTAAGGAAAGCAAATTCCAACCCGTTATATGGCAATAGTGGTGCTGGATAGTCATTAAATGCTAACGAAAGACGCAACACAACACAACTTGACGCAGCAGAATGTCTCAATGGCTCTCACGGAAACCGAAGTACAGTATCCAGGCATTATCTCCGCGTTGCTACTCATCCCTAACGACCGGTTTGACCTTTGCTTCATGTAAATAAGTAAAACTGGTTGTTCGCGTCCAGTCTCCGCTTTGCCTGTAATGACAATACGTCAAACAACGTGCTGAAATGCTGAAATCACATGTCAAAAGTACGCGAACACACACACACTGTTGCAGTCTAGTATACTGGACGAGCCGCTACGTTGAAATGTACTTATTTTTTCTTGAATGTATTTGACTTGCAAAACCTTGCAACAGTTCTCCCCCTAACCTTAATTTGTGTCACTAATTAATTGTGTCTACGCAATAATCGCTGCACGCAGTTATTCTGTAGACATGACAAAAGCGAATTTCTTCCCAAAAAATAATAATTTTACATAGTAATAACTTTTTTATCTGAATAAACAATTCCTATTTCACCATGACAATCAGCAATAAAACAATCAGAATTTAACATCTTTAATGTTTAAATTGCACTTAAACATTAAAGATTCAACACTGTTACGATCGTAAAAATCGAATTCCCCAAAAAAGTTGTTTAAAGTTTTTTGAAGGGCTGCAATTCTGACCCGGTTAAACGGATTTTGCAGAGTAACGGACTTGTTCAAGCTGTTACTAAAATCAATTTTTGTAAATATTTTGGATCGAAAGCGTGTGTTTGTGAATTCGTATTCTTTCACGACCGGCAAAACTGTGGATATATTGGAAATCGGCGTAGTATATCGGTTCGACACAACGGAAGTGAATACTTTACGCCCGGTATGATAAATTTTGTGATGCAGTGAAAATGAATTGAAACAGTGTAGAATTCACGAAACAGCTGGTTATCACAGAAATGCTGATCAGTGAGTAACAATAACATGTATTACGAAATCAAGCGACTTGACCATAGATAAAGTACTTAGTTTGAATACTGAAAGGCGAGCATTAAATAAAATAAAGGTAAAATTAGAAGTTTAAAATGTTAAAACGAATGTCAAATATTTACAAATTTTGGTAAATAGAAACTACAAAATTAAGTGTTTTATTGTATTACAGATGTTATGTAATACTATTTGAGATGTAATGTAGCACGTGATTGTATCATTTTAGAAAATTCATGAAAAGGATAAAACTTTAAAAAAAGAGACACAATGCAACTTTAATAGAAGGCAAATGCTGCAAGTATTCACTTCTAATGCGCGCAGTTTTTAAGCACAATTTTTTATTATTTATTTTTTTTTTTAGATAAAACGTTCCTTCGTTTTGCCAAAATCGTACCTGCCAAATATTATCGTACCGTAGCAATTTTGTAAGCTAGCACTTAGGTCGGCTACAACTGAGGGGGTAGGTACAGTACCGGGCAACGTACCACCTATTAAGTTCACATTATTTTTATCTAATAATCGAGGTCTTATAATTGTCCACACTAACTTTGTTTATTCGTTTCAAAATCTAGAGATGAGATTAATACTGCTACTGAGAATACAGTACTTTTCTTGGCACTGAGCAGTGAGCAGTTGTGATTGATCTTCAACCACAGAGATGAGACTGTAATGCTGTCACTGCTACTGATAACACTGTTCTTGGCACTGAGCAGTGAGCAGTTGTGATTGATCTTCAACCACAGAGATGAGACTGTAATGCTGTCACTGCTACTGATAACACTGTTCTTGGCACTGAGCAGTGAGCAGTTGTGATTGATCTTCAACCACAGAGATGAGACTGCTGTTGACTGACAACACTGAGCAGTGAGCAGCTGTGACTGACCTTCTATTACCTAGTTCTCTACTTACTGTTTAGTAGAGGTGAGACTGTGAATGCTCTCACTGCTACTGAGAACACTGTTCTTGGCACTGAGCAGTGAGCAGCTGTGACTGACCTTCTATTACCTAGTTCTCTACTTACTGTTTAGTAGAGGTGAGACTGTGAATGCTCTCATTGCTACTGAGAACACTGTTCTTGGCACTGAGCAGTGAGCAGCTGTGACTGACCTTCTATTACCTAGTTCTCTACTTACTGTTTAGTAGAGGTGAGACTGTGAATGCTATCACTGCTACTGATAACACTGTTCTTGGCACTGAGCAGTGAGCAGTTGTGACTGCTCTTCTATTACCTAGTTCTCTACTTACTGTTTAGTAGAGGTGAGACTGTGAATGCTCTCATTGCTACTGAGAACACTGTTCTTGGCACTGAGCAGTGAGCAGCTGTGACTGACCTTCTATTACCTAGTTCTCTACTTACTGTTTAGTAGAGGTGAGACTGTGAATGCTCTCACTGCTACTGATAACACTGTTCTTGGCACTGAGCAGTGAGCAGCTGTGACTGACCTTCTATTACCTAGTTCTCTACTTACTGTTTAGTAGAGGTGAGACTGTGAATGCTCTCATTGCTACTGAGAACACTGTTCTTGGCACTGAGCAGTGAGCAGCTGTGACTGACCTTCTATTACCTAGTTCTCTACTTACTGTTTAGTAGAGGTGAGACTGTGAATGCTCTCACTGCTACTGATAACACTGTTCTTGGCACTGAGCAGTGAGCAGCTGTGACTGACCTTCTATTACCTAGTTCTCTACTTACTGTTTAGTAGAGGTGAGACTGTGAATGCTCTCACTGCTACTGAGAACACTGTTCTTGGCACTGAGCAGTGAGCAGCTGTGACTGACCTTCTATTACCTAGTTCTCTACTTACTGTTTAGTAGAGGTGAGACTGTGAATGCTATCACTGCTACTGATAACACTGTTCTTGGCACTGAGCAGTGAGCAGTTGTGACTGCTCTTCTATTACCTAGTTCTCTACTTACTGTTTAGTAGAGGTGAGACTGTGAATGCTCTCACTGCTACTGATAACACTGTTCTTGGCACTGAGCAGTGAGCAGCTGTGACTGCTCTTCTATTACCTAGTTCTCTACTTACTGTTTAGTAGAGGTGAGACTGTGAATGCTCTCACTGCTACTGAGAACACTGTTCTTGGCACTGAGCAGTGAGCAGCTGTGACTGCTCTTCTATTACCTAGTTCTCTACTTACTGTTTAGTAGAGGTGAGACTGTGAATGCTCTCACTGCTACTGAGAACACTGTTCTTGGCACTGAACAGTGAGCAGTTGTGACTGCTCTTCTATTACCTAGTTCTCTACTTACTGTTTAGTAGAGGTGAGACTGTGAATGCTCTCACTGCTACTGATAACACTGTTCTTGGCACTGAGCAGTGAGCAGCTGTGACTGCTCTTCTATTACCTAGTTCTCTACTTACTGTTTAGTAGAGGTGAGACTGTGAATGCTCTCACTGCTACTGATAACACTGTTCTTGGCACTGAGCAGTGAGCAGTTGTGACTGACCT
Organism: Callitettix versicolor; assembly: GCA_022606455.1. NCBI lineage: Eukaryota > Metazoa > Arthropoda > Insecta > Hemiptera > Cercopidae > Callitettix > Callitettix versicolor. Next base: position 24,089,914 of record CM040184.1, on the reverse strand, counting down.
TCTATTACCTAGTTCTCTACTTACTGTTTAGTAGAGGTGAGACTGTGAATGCTCTCACTGCTACTGAGAACACTGTTCTTGGCACTGAGCAGTGAGCAGTTGTGACTGCTCTTCTATTACCTAGTTCTCTACTTACTGCTCAGTAGAGGTGAGACTGTGAATGCTATCACTGCTACTGATAACACTGTTCTTGGCACTGAGCAGTGAGCAGCTGTGACTGACCTTCTATTACCTAGTTCTCTACTTACTGTTTAGTAGAGGTGAGACTGTGAATGCTATCACTGCTACTGATAACACTGTTCTTGGCACTGAACAGTGAGCAGTTGTGACTGCTCTTCTATTACCTAGTTCTCTACTTACTGTTTAGTAGAGGTGAGACTGTGAATGCTATCACTGCTACTGATAACACTGTTCTTGGCACTGAGCAGTGAGCAGTTGTGACTGACCTTCTATTACCTAGTTCTCTACTTACTGTTTAGTAGAGGTGAGACTGTGAATGCTATCACTGCTACTGATAACACTGTTCTTGGCACTGAGCAGTGAGCAGTTGTGACTGCTCTTCTATTACCTAGTTCTCTACTTACTGTTTAGTAGAGGTGAGACTGTGAATGCTATCACTGCTACTGATAACACTGTTCTTGGCACTGAGCAGTGAGCAGCTGTGACTGACCTTCTATTACCTAGTTCTCTACTTACTGTTTAGTAGAGGTGAGACTGTGAATGCTATCACTGCTACTGATAACACTGTTCTTGGCACTGAGCAGTGAGCAGTTGTGACTGCTCTTCTATTACCTAGTTCTCTACTTACTGTTTAGTAGAGGTGAGACTGTGAATGCTATCACTGCTACTGATAACACTGTTCTTGGCACTGAGCAGTGAGCAGTTGTGACTGCTCTTCTATTACCTAGTTCTCTACTTACTGTTTAGTAGAGGTGAGACTGTGAATGCTATCACTGCTACTGATAACACTGTTCTTGGCACTGAGCAGTGAGCAGTTGTGACTGCTCTTCTATTACCTAGTTCTCTACTTACTGTTTAGTAGAGGTGAGACTGTGAATGCTCTCACTGCTACTGAGAACACTGTTCTTGGCACTGAGCAGTGAGCAGTTGTGACTGCTCTTCTATTATCTTCTTCTCTATTTTCTGCTCAGTAGAGGTGAGACTGTGAATGCTATCACTGCTAATGTTGTCTTATTAGTAAACTGTTCTCTAAACTGTGATTAAATCACTGCTACTGTTCATTCCTCATCTACTTAACTGTTCAAAGCATTCACTGCTAACAGAAAAATACTCTTAAACCCACCATTATCAAAATCTATGACCGGTTTCTATTTGATGCTGGTAGAGAGCAGAGGTATTTTGTTGCTTTTTTAATATAATTTTTGTATTAATCAAATCTGTTAGAAGCGTCTATTGGTGTGCCCCATATACACAATCACCAAATGAAAAGCTATACGGCCACAGTTCTCCAGTCTGTCAACAGTTATGTGGGGTTTGTAAATGGCTCGAATGTTGTGTACTGAGTTCTGCCAGGTAAAAAAACTTTACGTTTCCTTTTTCCTTTCTTTTCAAAGTGTTTCACTTCTAAAAATGGCAAGTTTAGTGAACGATACACGGCATTTTTTAATATAATTATTAATTCCTAAACGTTTGTCAGAATGATGAATTCCTGGTGCTTAAGAACTGTATCATTATGATAAATTGAAACGCAACATATATCTGCGTCAATCAACAGTACAATAAGTTCATACACTTGCGTCGACCGGCGTGTTCCCCAGCCTTCGCATTGCGATCAACCACATATCGGCAGCCCAAGCAGATCTACCCCGAGCATTGCGTCAGTGAGTGTCGGGGAAAGTTGTCGCTTTCACTTGCCTAGAGTAACTCTATACTATACACTGCTTTGAGCGATGCGACAGTAGGCCTATCCTTAGATTTAGCTAAGATAATTAACCGTCTCATTGACTGGCGCTAATCGTTAAATAGAGCAAAGGTCTGTTACATAACGTGCCATCCAGCATCTACGGCTCTGAAAGCAAAACACGTCAGGAATCTGGTGAACTGTCCCACAATAAGATTTGTAAACAACACCTGATAGATTACTTTAAGAGATAAAACTTTCGAGAAAAAAGGGAATTGTAGACGGTCTAAAATTATGAAAAGCTGCTTGTTTTCACAAAAAGTACCAAACTTAATTTTTATTATTATTAATTTCGGACTGGAAAAGTATTTTTTTTTAATTTTTGAGTCTTTTTCAATAAAACAAACGTTTGTGAAGTAGTTCTGATAGACATAACACAGTTATGTACAAGGGTTACAGCTACGAAAAAAACCCTTACAAATAATATTTTAAAATTACTCGTACATGTCCTTTTGGAAAACACTCTAAAACCCACGTGTTGTGTTCCATTATGTAAAGAAAAATAATAAATTTGGCAAATGCTTTCCGAATTTGAATTCCATATTTTTCGAAACCATAAACATATTAGAATAGGCTACTTCCTTTATCGTGAAATTATTTATTCCTTGTATATGCTTAAATATTTAATTTCATAATTTACTTTTACCGATTATTAGGAAATGATTTATTGGCTCAGCCATCATCGTAATACCCAATCCCGGGATCATAAACGGGTACCGATTACGACCTCTGGAGGTTTTATAATACATATTCACCATAAGCGCAACCGTTCTCGCCTTCGTGATCCTCTAGGATGTTCATATAATATTCGCTTACGTGGTCCACATCTACCATTCTCTCCACACGACCAAGCCACGTCAGCCTTATCTGCTCAATAATGTAGGGCTCTGCTAAAAGTCCCATTAATACGGAATTTTCCGTGCTTTTAAATGCTCGACATCTTTAAAGGGACTATACATTTTCATTAATGTCCTCGTTTACCAAATTCGCAGATTCTACTTCCGATGTAACCCTTTAGTTATTATTATCTGTACTAAAGAGTTATTCTTATCAAGACGCCAGGAAGCAAGCAATACTCTGTAAAACTATTTCTGCAACCTCTTTGAACAATCCATCTCTTGATATATAAATCTATACATACTTTTTCTATTTCTTTGCTCTCGCAGGGGGGTGCAGGCTAGCTACACCTATTGAGAGGATTAAGACGTTCCTCGCGGTACCTGAGTCTTAACACACACTTACACTTACAACACTACATTTACGACTTTAACACTTTACACTCACACTTACATTTAGGGAGGCGATAATAGCCTCTATGTGCTCTTCGCCTTAAAAAAAAAAATCTATTTCTTTGTTTACTTTCATGCCCAATCCTTGTCTGCTTCCTCAAACTATTGCAGAGCACCTCATTGGGATAATATCCTAACTGATATAATAACACATCTGCATACACCATATGTTTAGTCAGCTTATTATAAACATAATGTTTGTTTGTGTTTGTTTTTATCTTCCCTATTGCTAGTTCTAACAACATAACGTTGAACAACACTAAATGACAGACTCTCTCCAAGTCCTCTATTAACTTTAAATTCTCTGAGAGGCTTCTGCGCATTTTCATTCCGCACTTGATATTCTTTAGGGTCATATGTATTATCCTAACAAGCATCCCAGATATTACCAGTTCTTTCAGCGTTCTAAGCACTAAAAAAAGCTTTTTTTCAGTAAAAAATGTTTAAAATAATTAAATTGTAAACCGTACACAAATTTTAAAACATTACTGAATTGGAAATGCTGGTGAATTTTAATTAACGATCGCTCATTTCATTCGTTACGGTTGCAATATTTGCCTTTTACATAAAAATCTAAAAATTTACAACTATAAAACTGCAGTAAACTGCCAACAGATTTATCAAATTCATTATATTGTAATGTATTACTATTACAATATAGTAAGCACTAAATAATTTCTTTGCATATCATTTTTATTGTCTCCAGCGATAATATAAGTTATCACGATCATCTTCCACAATATTTGGTACCAATGACGCTCCTACAAAAATGATTCCAAACTAAACAAAAACCACCAAGTGGTAAAACGTCCACCGCTAAGTCTACAGTTAAAGAAAATTGTTATATCTTCTTTGATTCCTGAAAGAAGATATAATTAAGCAATTTACAGAACAATATCAATCTTCATACTTGGCGGCGGCGTGCTCTTACGTCAAAATTTCAGTTGCAGTTATATTTGATAAATACGCAGAATATTGATATGTTCTTGGGTCCATCAAGAACGCTTCAATCTCTTTAAAAGTTTCTGTGTGAATTTCTATACGTAAAACTTATTTTTTGTGAGTTATGAAGGGACGTATAGGTCTACACATTGTACGTGACCTCTTTGAATCATATGGTTTCGAAGTGAGTATTACAGTTTGAACCCAAATAAGTGCGTGAAGGTTAGTGATCCGATGATTTTACATCCGCGCAAAGGGAACAACATGGAACTATACTGAGTAATGGGGGATAGCATGGAAGCCATGCCGCTGCCTAGTGCGAAGACTGATATTGTTCCGTGAACTTCAAAGGTGATTTAATCACTATTTTTAGCTGCAAACTTGGATTCATTCGTCGGCATAGAGCAATTGTTATAACTTTGAATAATGTGCTGAAAAGAGATGTAGGCCTATTTACATCTAAACAGGCACTGTTTAGCCTGTTCCGACTCTTGCATACTGGACGCTACGGATGACTGCTGACCGCTTCCCTTCACCCAGTAGTAGTCCCAGATAATCTTCCTAAAAAGTCTGCTGTAGCATACGATTTAATTAGCTAAGTACTTGCATCTAATTATCGTGTAAGAAGTTATTAATCTGATTATTTTCCCTACTTTATACGTAAACGATAACAAAGTACCTATTGGCATACTTAAGGTTTGGCCTCTTTGGGAATACCACAGGGCCAAGTCACGCGTACACGCACGTGCCATTGCGTTGCTCAGCTATTTTCTTGGCGCGTGAATGCGTGCCGATGCGATTTGACGCAATCGCATTAAAATAGACGTGCAATACACCTACGTCTAGTGATTGTAAATTAACTTTATAGGTTTTGTTTTGTTTATTTAAATTAGAAAACAATTTAACACATTTACATGGAAACAATAGCTTGGACACATTTCTTAACTAGCAAAATGTGTTCAATCGTTTTAAAAATGGAGCAGTTAAAAATATTTTTTATCTTATTACACTTTCGGATATTTATTTCATATCGTAAATCATTTAATGCTAATTTACTTGGTACACATTTTCACCGTGCCGAGATCGGATAACAGATCTGTTATGATTTAAAATAACAGCTAAATTTTGGTCACACAATTCAAACGAACGTGACAAATTTGAAATACAGTGTTGAAAAATAATTTCCGTTACCGAACCAAAAATAAAAATCATGTATCATGTTTTCCCTTCCTTTATATTTTAATTACGATAATTTGTTCGAAAACACGACATAACCTAGAAGTTATCAGGCCTATCAGCTGTTCAACAAAATCAGCTGATCGTTACGAATTAATGTAAAACTCATTTTTTACTAAAATCATCTGTCGCGCCACTGTGGCTAGTATGACGAACTACAGTGGACGCTGCACGCTACATATAATTGAAATTCGTGTTTTGAAAAACGGGTGATTTTTTTATTTCGCCTTTTAAAACTTGGTTACGCATTGTCTTCAGAAAAAAATATATATTTAGAAAGTTCATGCTTCAAGGTTTATTTTAATACTTTACAACCCAAAAAAAGATGCAATTTCATTGAGAATTGTCAGCAAGAATTTTTCATCATTACTAATATGAAAATGAAATTAACGACTCATTTCACATATTTACATCGGTCAAACGTCTTCGTAGTTTCCGTAGTGTAGTGGTTATCACGTGCGCCTCACATGTGCGAGGTCCCCGGTTCAATCCCGGCCGGAAACATAGGACATTTTAATTATAATTAATATAATACGAGATTTACGACGCACAAAATATACTGTCATACATCAATATAAACATGTTCCTCGCATAACGCGTTCCGCAAATCCAACATCACAAGCAGCTCTAAAACACGATACACATTAAAATTAGCTTATTAATTGGCTCACAAATAGAAAATGAAACCAGATAGCTAGCAGTCTGCGTTTTCTTTCTTCCTTACTCTCAAAACCGAAATTCCTTTTATGTCAACTTCAGTAGACCTCTACACTGAATGTAAATCTTCACATACAGTATATGACAAAAACCTGATGAATAGAATTTTCTGTTTTTAATTGAAGGCTGCAGAACAAGTTTTTTGGAAAGAATAATTAATGTAATACGGTTTGTGTAATGTTTTTTATCATTTATATTTTTTTTTAAAAAACACCCTACATAAACAGTTCAATTTTAATTAAAATGTTTGAATTCCATAAATAGCTTTTTTTTAAATAATCAATTAAAATTAAAATTTTATTAATAATCGAAAGTACAAATAATCGTCTCAATGATATGATAGAAGTGAATTTCCCAAAAAGTAACAATAATACAATTAAAATTCTTTTTTATATTCTTCTTCTTTTTCTGCTAGTATAATGATCTATAATGATCTGCCTTCCCTAGCGTCAATTCTACTTTCATTGATCATAGGGAAGGCAGATCATTATACTGAACACAGTGATAATAATTATTTATTTACACTTTTTGAAAGTCTGATTTCACCATCATAATCAGCAAAAATCTGAAATGCTGATTAAAAAATCAGCATTTTTACATTAAATTTAAAATACAAAAGTGAACCTTGCCCGCCGTAAAATTCATTATCGTTATTATCAGATGAAAATTCAATATTTAATATTGAAAATTTAAAGACAATTAATGCATTTAAATGCTGATTACGATGGTGAAATCCGATTATCAAAAATTGCAAATGAACTAGTTTAGCTGGGTAACAAACTAGTCCAAAGTATTACAAAAATCGATTTTTGTTTCAATGTTAAATCAAAACAGACTAACACTGCGCATGCTAGACTAAAAAAAAGCCTTCAAATGGTAATGAAGGCAGAATTGGTGCCATTTTCCAAAGGTCCAGATCTCGGGGTTAGCTTTCCTTCCGGACCTTACAAGACAGTAGCAATGCAAGAACTGCTGTAAGAAAGAAGAACATTAATTCCACATTCACGATCCTGTATTCACTGACCAATCAGCATTCTTCAAAAATTTTTATTTCTTCCCAAAATATCCACAAGTTGTTTCTAGTCAGAAAGTGGTACAGTATGTCCAACTAAACTAAATGTTGTATCCATCTTTCTTCTCGGAGCTGTGCCATCATTGTATCAATCCAAGGGAGCCTGTCTGTCTACTTGCCCACTTGGTAAGTGCCTCCAGGTTCTTGTCCCAATAGGGTTGCCGACCATTCTGTCAAAGTTGGTGTTATTTGCCACAATTCAACAGGAGAATTCTTCATAGACGTTATCAATGCGCTGATTTGATAGCCCGGATGCTTTTACTGATTAGATACCAGGAATTGGTCTAATTAAGACCCCCCAATGGCTCATTTTGTATGGTAATTCTCTAACAGTTCTGTTTCAATAGTCATGTAACTTTTGCTTAGGAGATCCGTCATATCAGCGTCAGTCTGGCCAAACGTTACGATCTCAACCGTCTGTCGGTCTGAAGTAAAACTTAACGAAATGTAATTCATGCGGAAAAGATCTTTTGTACCTAAATTTGCGACAATATTAGCGAATTTGTGCTGGAAATATTGGAGCTGCCATAATGTTAAGGCTCAAACTGCCGTAACGGTTTGAGCTGATGCACTTAGTTGCCGCTTATGTAAGCCTAATGGAGATGCGTTACGAACAGAGACTACGGGCTTCAAGACATCACTGGACCGATTCTTAAAATCAGCGAGACTGGGTTGCACAACCCTGGCCGCAACCTTAACCTCAGCATGACGCAAGGGGACTACGCCCCTCACGAAGCATTGTTACTGGCCACGGTGATTTATTCATTCATTCATATAATCTGAGCGCCGGGCCGAACCGCACGCACGTGTATTTCCCCATAAACAACGCCTCCAGCTCAAATTCGCGCCCTACTTGAGTGTCTGTATTTAGTAATCCACTAATCCTCAGGACATGTGAGGTCATTTTTGCAAGAACTTTTTTAACTAGTGATTTTGTAACACGCTATTCTGAAATTAAATTATTTGAAGGTATTATTAAACCAATTTTCATAATGGAAAGACTCAGACTTGGGACCATGAATGCACACTAAACTCATATAAACTATTAAAAATATAATTATGTTGTATCGACCTCTCAAAACATGTTTTAGAGGTCAGGATCGGTACTCATTTTATAGTCTAATAGGAATTGTACATAAAATTAGAAATTCTGTACACTGAAAACCTGTGTGTATCTGTTCGGAATATTAAAATATCCAGTTCCCGATATGTCGATAGAAACATAGATATCATCATTTATTAAATTCGGATTACCAGCTTTTGTTCAAACTTTCTTCTCATAAGAAAAGTCACTGTAGCAAATCTGAAATAAAATAATTTGCGATTTATGAATAAAGCGAAATTTACACTGACTACAGCTGTTAAAAAAAATTGAACCGTTATTTCATTCCGAACTTAGGTACACTTATGTATTATTGACATACGAATCTACATACGTATACAATCAACATTTCAACCGATTATGAGAAATTAAGCAGATTTTCCAGATTTTTTATCGTCAGCATACAAACCACAGTTTTCTTGTAAATCATTATTTCTTACTCAAAAAGTCGTATAAAAAGGCTGATACTTGTTTTATTACGTATTCCATCACTAAATAATTCATATTCATAAGTGTTGTAACTTACAGTGTAACTCACAACACACTTATGTTGTAACACAAGTGCAAGTCCACACGCATGCTAACACTAACGACCTTTGACCTACGGGTCAGGTATGTTTATCAAGCACTGCGCCAACACCCAGCGCTAAACAATTGGTTTTGGCGGGTCAAGGTTATTGTTTTGTTTTAAATTAGTTTTGTTTAATCGTGGTTCCAATCACTCGGCAAGTCTGAGGTGTGTGTCCCAATACAGAGAGGACGGGACAAGTTAACAAACCAACCTACTACGTTCGATTTGTAGACTTTGTAGTTCGATTGAGAGAAGAAAGTTATGGCTGTAATGATATTAATCGTTACAAACATTGCTTCTGCGTTACCAACACCTATAAATAAATTAACAATGCGAATCTGTGATACTGCATAGCTTAACAAGTCGATGACGTCACAATGAAACCATGATCACACATTTTCCAACCAAGATACATATAGTCTACGTCAGGGGTTCTAAACCATTTTTCTGCTTCGACCCCTAAGTATTTTTTTTTTTATTCCGTAGTCTCACATATGTTTACAATGTGTTGCACAAATATCAAAGCAAATGAAGCTTTCATTCAGTAATACATTTTTTTTTAATAATTTGTATTTTATATTATTAGGTATACATTAAAGATATAATTATGTTTATAGAAGCAGAAATTTAAATAAAATATAAATCATATAATACATAAAATTTTAATGAGATGGTTGCGGTTGATGTCCTCCTATTATCTTACTTATATCCGGGGAAATATTTGTTAATATTAATCGTAAATCACCACGTTCTGATATCTTGAATCGATTTCTCGTCTTTCGCAATAAATTATTTACATAGCTAAATCCTGCCTCAACCAAGTAAGAACTAGGAAATGCTAACAATAGTGGTTCGCTGATACTTGTTAATCTGACGTATTTTGTGCGAATGTCTTTGCAATTTCAAAATTCGGCGTATCCGCTTGTTTGAAAGTTGATTTTGAGTTCCAAATTCTCTTTAAGTTCAATCAGTTCTTCTTGTAGTGAGAAATCAATATCGGCCATGTTGCTTTCAAATGGTTTTATAATCCAAGACGGAACATTTAAATTTTCTAAATCCTTGTAACGCACATTGATATCGTCTTCCAATTTTTTATGAAGTGCACGTTAAGTGATTAAAAATGGAATTTATTTCATCAACCCCCCGAATTCAATGTTCAATCGGTTCAGACCCGTCGAGAACCCTTGGGTTCACCAGACCCCGTCGAGAACCAACTTGCTGAAAATTTACGTATTACAACCCGACTTCTCACAGCTTTCATATTTTTAAATATTATCCAATGTCCAAGGTAGCTAGGTGATATCCATACATCCCTTGTTTTTCAGTAATTGTGCAGAAGCTGCACCTATTGAGAGGATTTAGACGTCCCTCGCGGTACCCGAGTCTAACACACACTTATATTTAGGGAGGCGATAATAGCCTCAATGTGCTTTTCGCCTTAAAAAAAATGTTTCGCAGTAAAGTTTAAAAAATAAACGACGCCTTTCAAGGTAAACGTAAGACAAGGTAGCTGGAATCAAAGCAGAAGCCCCACTTCATGACTGGCATACTTACTTTATACTTCCTATGGGGCTCTCCCATAAGTAAGAGGGCTCTCCCATACATACAGAACACTCGACTTACTACCTTGTGCAAGTCTACCGTAATCTCCATAAATCTGCTTAACTTTGATGTATAACATGGGCGCTGTATTGGCAAAGCCAGCGTATTGTAATGAACGATCGGCTCAAGGTAATGTACTGGAAAGTGGCTACATACGTTACACCGACTTCGACCATCCGTGTTGTAATACCGTACCCATCTACGGCAACTGCCTGTTAGGACGTTCATTGCACAAACTTTCTCATATTAAGGTCCGGACAATACCCGGAAACAACATAATAGTTGTCGAAAACAGCTGTTTCGTAGATATTCCATTTCCGTGAAGGTCACGTACCGTAAGTTAAAGGAAGTAAGGAAACCAGCTAGTTATGCTAAACCTGTTTGCTGACAGTACAATATTGACGATCGTTTCTTGACGATAATTTATTCTTAGCACCGATCCGCAACGATTTAAGACGAAAAACATATCTGCCGACAGTTATACATTTTTAATTTGTTACAGTTAAGTTTTTTATTTAAATTTCAAATTGATCATTGAAGGACAGGTAAACCTAAAAATTTTAACTTTAAAATGTCGTTAATAATCAGAAAACGCCATACAAATAGAGTTCCCTAAGAAATTTGTCAACCTATTTTCAAAATTTGAAACATCGGTTTTTACTGCCCTTTAGAAAGTAGTAAAGGTCCCTCATTTAAAGTTTCATGTAAACCAAGATCCCAATGGTGGCCAAGTAAAAGTCATCCTGTAAAAATAAAATGTGTACAGCAGAGTCTTAATTAATTCTGTTACCTGAAGTTTTTAACTGTCTTCCATAGTAAATAATTTGTAATAAATAACAAAAGTTACTTTCTACACAAAACAAAACACTGTAACTGGACACGACTTATTTATAGCATAGGCGGGCAGCTGACAATAATTGGTATCCTAAGCAAACATTGATAACAGAGCTTCACTATACCTTCAAATATAATAATAAAAACTGGCAGTGCGGGACTGGCAGACATAAATGACTATTTCTTTTGGCATGCCTGACTGTATACTTTTCCACTATTACGATTTAATTATTTTTATAAAAATTAGATGCATATAGGAAAGGGCAACTCTTGAAAATTATTTTCGTATTGAATTTCGCGTGTTTGTTAGGTACACAACTTAAAAATTAACTCAAACTGTCACAGTTTATGAATCTGAGAATTTTAGGTTATATATAGGACTTTAATAATTAATCAGTTTATAACCACTTATTTTTGACAGTTACACTGTCTACGTATAATAATAAATATAATATTTGTATTCCGGCATTCAAAAATTGGTAAATTTCATATACATTAAATAATTTAACACAATAATAATAATTTACACAAATTTAGAAAATACACATTTTTAAAATTAACACGAACAATAAACATAACCTCAATCGAAATGATATCGAGGCTATTGTGCGAAATCAGCTGTTTATAAATAGTCACTTCCATTATATATATACAAGAACAATATATGTTGAGAGGTATGCATTACGGATTCAAGCGTAACGCGAAAGTAAATGTTTATACCCATGTTTTGTCAAACGCGATCCTACAAGTTTTCACTTCAAAAATACATTTTATTAATCACTAACAAAAATTAGAGCATTCCGTCACGGCAAACTGAATTTTTTCCCATGCAAAACATACACCCATACCCCGCGATACAAAGCATTTTTTTATTTTTTGTTGTTGTGTGTTTAACGTCCGACTATTGTGGACGCTTGGGCTAATGCAGACGATGGGATGATTTATAGCATATGAAAATGCCAAGCCCTGGCCGGGAATCGAACCCGGGTCCTCGAGGTGAAAGCCCAGTACGCTATCAACTAGGCCACCGAGGCGGCTTACGATACGAAGCAGTCACTTCAATAAAACATTCAGGATTATAAACGGAGTATTGTTACTTTTATCGATCGCCAAAAGTACGGGTACTTTATTTCTGTTATCTGTGACCCCAACGGTCCCGAGAATAACGGTTGAACGACTCAACGGTATTCTCACTGTTTTAAAACTGAACCAAAATTTTCCAATATGTCCGGCAAATTTTGAATCTAGTACACCAATCCACTAGTTCTTATATTACATTATAATTACACGTCAAATTTTACATTTTAATTTTCTAATTAAACCTTTTGTTTAGGAGGTATGGGCGCTCAAGTTGAAAATTTGTAATTAAAAATATATAGAAAACATTTACGACTTTCATGTTTGTTTAATTTTGGTGTATGGATAAATCTCAGACATGTAGTTATTACGGTGTTGCTATAGTAATATATATGTAACATTTACAGTTTTTACACGCTTATCTGGTATTTTTGAAAACACTGTCTATTAAAAAAATTGCTGTTTAGGGTGTGAATACAGTGAAATCGCCAATGGATGTTATTAGATACCACCTCTCTGACCGTTATCCCACAATTGCACACCAAATTTTAACAAACGAAATATCATAATTATTTTCTGTGAATTTTAAAAGGAAAGTTCCAAATTTGCACCCTTATATCTTCTGCACAAGACAACAGACATTGACTGCCATAACAGAAAATGGCAATCGGTTAAAAAAAAAACCTAATTCAACATTTCATTACAAAAAAAGTAAACATTCTGCTGTATTCGGTGTGCAGCAACTTTAGGCCTGTTTGCCAAGTTTATTTTCCAATACAGCAAACCGCGAACAGTCGTGACTAATGCAGAGTAGCGTTGGATAACAAACAGGTAATTATAAATGCAAGCGCTGCGTTGCCGAGGCCTTCCAGTGCCCGGGCCGAGAAATGAAAGGCGTTCTGCCCAGTGGCCGCCGCAGCCTGGGAAACGGACGATATTCTGTATGACTCACCGCAGGTTAACTGACAAACGCAAATATTTAGTGTCGCACAAATATATGTATCAGTAAATTAGTTTTTTTTTGTGTGTTAACGTCCGACTATTGTGTGCACACTTGGGATAATGCAGACGATAGGATGATTTATAGCGTATGAAAATGCCAAGCCCTGGCCGGGAATCGAACCCGGGTCCTCGGGGTGAAAGCCCAGTACGCTATCAACTAGGCCACCGAGGTGGCTATAAATTCTTGTAAGGATACTGAATAACGTCACGCAAGTAACTTCCGATGGAACTAAAAAGTTACTTGTTAGTGTATGTTTTTTGGAAAATGAGCTATTGAAGCGTAAACCAAGGTAAGAACGGAACCGGACACGGGATCCTGAATAGATCACTTACTCAGAGACGTTACATTTTGTGGAACAACAGTTCATTATGGTGTATCATTTGTCAGCACCGTTACAGTTACTACAGAAGACCCAGCCCTACATGTGGGTGGGCTTACTTGTTAATGTTGATAGTGCGGTTATTCTAATTTTACAGTAGAGATAACGCAAATAAACTTTATTTAGATCATATATCAAATATATGATATAAGAAAAATCATATGCTTTTTTTTAAAAAAAAATAATTTAAAAAACTTGTGTCAGGCCAACTGAATCAATTCTTGTTTTTAAGAAAAAAGTCTGGACCAATTCCCAGTTGGGAAACAAAAATAAAACTTTTTGCTACCAAAACTAATACCTAAATTAAGAACAATGTCGCCTTTTATCGTTGAAAATCCAAATCTTTGACACTTCGAAATCTTATCCTATTCAGAAACTGTCTATTTACTTTTCAGCAATGTTAATGGGTTACGCGACTTCCACATGAATTATGATTTCAAGCGTGGCGTTTTCCTCACCAAAGTTACAACTGGTAGGCTACTTCAATGAACACAAGTATATGCAGAACGTTCCACGACAGCGCGTGCAATCTTTTTTCACCCGTAACCGTAATATTTACGAAAAATATTACTGGACCAAGTTTACCGGAAATGTTTTGCTATTTTGCTGAAGCTGTCAAAATTACATAAGTCCCGCAGTTCGGCCAGTATTACAGGAAATAACCAGCGACTACACTGTCAATGTTGAATACAGAGCCCATCTTGAAACGGAAGTGAATGGGGAAGAAATTTTACATACATCTTTCGGGCTTTATACAAGATACCTTCGTACCAAATTTCAAAACAATCGGTTGATGCGTTTGACCAAAACTGCGTACACGTGGTCAATGTAAATCACAGCCCGTCATTTTGCAACGGAAGTGAATGGGACAAAGTATCATACACATTGTACAGGCTATACAAATGTTACGATAAATGAACCATATTCCATCTTTCAAGACAAGCCGTTCACTATTCTTCTTGTTCTAATACTCTTTATATATATTGTACACGAAACACTTCAAACTGAACTGACAAAAGAAAATTAATTTACAAAAGATACATTCTGAAAACGTTTTATTCCTCAAACAATTCGGATACTTTGTGTCCGTCCCTTCTACTCACTGCAGGTTTTGTTGTTATGTTCCCCGTTTTTTTTGAAACATTTCAGACAGAACCAATAAAACAGACAATGCAGCATGTTGCCGGGGATCGTTGCAACGTAGGTGTCGAGGAAATACTGTACAGCGGACATTCCACCCGAGGCGTGTTCACACGCGTGCTTAATGTTAGATTACATCCTGCAAGTGGCCGCCAGGATGGGCGTTCCTTGCTAAACTTCTACGCGGAGAAAATTGCTCTCACGTTCTTATGTAGTAATTGTCATAACGCGATCTAATAGGGCTGCATTACATCTAACTACATACGTCTGCCTGGACACGCCCAGTACGTTGTATGTGTAAATGGTGGACAAACTATACACAGCTTTTTTGTATTAAATTATGTCCCGGAAAAAAACAAGTCAGGACGTATCGTCAACAAAATAAGAAAATTTTCTTAAAGCCACTTCAACAGATTTTATGTAATTTTTAGTCACTCGTAAAGATTATGACCCAAATCAGTATGACAAAATAAAAACATGTAATGTTCAAGAGTAAAAAGGATCAAAAATCCTTTAAATGATAAGATCAATTTGTTTATGGAACATTCTTTGTATAGCAAAATCTTAAGATCGATTTGTTTCTGGATCAACGTTCTTCGTACAGCAAAATTTTAAGATCGATTTATTTCTGGATCAACGTTTTTCGTACAGCAAAATCTTAAGATCGATTTGTTTCTGGATCAACATTCTTCTTATAGCAAAATTTTAAGATCCATTTGTTTTTGAATCAACATTCTACGTATAGCAAAAACTTAAGATCAATTTGTTTCTGGATCAACATTCTTCGTATAGCAAAATTTTAAGATCCATTTGTTTTTGGATCAACATTCTACGTATAGCAAAAACTTAAGATCAATTTGTTTCTGGATCAACGTTCTTCGTATAGCAAAATCTTAAAAATTTGTTTCTGGATCAACGTTCTTCGTACAGCAAAATTTTAAAATCGATTTGTTTCTGGCTCAATATCAACGTTCTTAATATCAAGCTCAACATTGTTTGTATAGCAAAACTTTAAAATCGATTTGTTTCTGGCTCAATATTCTACGTATAGCAAAATATTAATATCAATTTGTTTCTGGCTCAACATTGTTCGTATAGCAAAATTTTAAAATCGATTTGTTTCTGGCTCAACATTGTTCGTATAGCAAAATTTTAAAATCGATTTGTTTCTGACTCAATATTCAACGTATAGCAAAATATTAAGATCAATCTGTTTCTGGCTCAACATTGTTCGTATAGCAAAATCTTAATATCAGTTTGTTTTCTGGATCAACATTCTTCTCATAGCCTAGTGAAAAAATAGAGAACGGAAAAACTAGTGTTTATTGTCATTTGAATAGGAAATATTCGTTAAGAATTTAAAATGAGAAAAGCGAATTTTTAATACATTGATTAAGAACTAAAATCAAAATTGGGAAATTAAAAAAAAGAAAAACACTGTCTACCACATTTTTTTCTATTTAGTGTCCTATTTGTAAACAAGTAACTTTGTGTGTGTGTGTGTGTGTGTGTGTGTGTGTGTGTGTGTGTGTGTGTGTGTGTGTGTGTGTGTGTGTGTGTGTGTGTGTGTGTGTGTGTGTGTGTGTGTGTGTGTGTGTGTGTGTGAAAATTTATTAAACACGTTTATGCATCGTGCCACGATCTAAATTTTTAGCAAAATAAGTTGAGCAAATATTTTCGTTTTGTTTTGTTTCTACTTACTGAACTTTAATTTTAGGAGTTCGTGAACAACATGTCGTTTATTTACCTAACAATATGACAGATAAATTTAATAAATACTGCTAAACAGTTTGGAGACAATTTGTATGGTTTTGGGGTTTAACCAATAAAAAACATCAATAAAAGAAAATGCAAATTTTATGTTCCTACGTTCCTTTACCCTAGGCCGCTACATGTCCCACACCAGTTCGAACACTTCCTGCTCACACAGATCTCAGATGATAGATGACACGCTACATGAAATATGTTCAACAATGCGGAAAACGAGGACCTCCTCGGCACGCACTTTCTCCCGTTTAAAGTTGATAATCTTATCGCGAAATTAAATGACCGTGTAATACAAACAATGTAAGTGCTGTCACACATTCGTCATGTAGGATTCACACCGCCCTAGTACAAAAAGCAAAAAAATTACCTGGTAATTTATTCGCCACTCCATCTGAGACGGTAGTCGTCCGTGCAAGCTTTTTTGAAGTTTGGAGCATGATCAGGAATTTGCTAAACTTCAAGTTTCCCTATTACGTCCCTCCCCCCAATAAATTCATGTTACGGAAACGCTCTTCAGCTAAGACCTTTACTGTATGATGACGGCATTCATTCGGAACTGTCTTGAACGCACGACGCATTGGTCTCTTCAAGTTTCCCTATTACGTCCCTCCCCCCAATAAATTCATGTTACGGAAACGCTCTTCAGCTAAGACCTTTACTGTATGATGACGGCATTCATTCGGAACTGTTTTGAACGCACGACGCATTGGTCTCTTCAAGTTTCCCTGTTACGTCCCCCCAATAAATTCATGTTACGGAAACGCTCTTCAGCGTTAAACCTTTACTGTATGATGACGGCATTCATTCGGAACTGTCTTGAACGCACGACGCATTGGTCTCAACAACTCTTGACTTTGCTCCAGTACAAACGGCAGCCTTCTTGTCACGACATAATGCTAGTTATTTACTGACACTTCTCTACACATGCAGAGTGAATTGTACTGGCTCCCCACTGTACGTTCTCTTCCTTCTCGCCTTGGCTATTAGTTTACAAGTTCAACAACTGCTTTTCCTTAGACACACGAGGCCGTGCCAAGTGATCTATATATAACTTTGCAGTTCCTTTACAATAACAACGCTAAAATTTACTAAAACCACAGGGCTCTTGGACATACTTCTAGAGACTATACAACATATTTTCTAGTAGTACAATTAGTGACGTTTTCTGTTAATAAGCCAGAACGTTTCCCGCCCTGGTGCGTCGTGCTGTATCCACAATGTATTCCGAACTTGACAGAACTTTCAAGTAGCACTGGACATTCAAAACAACAGATGGTAAAAAAAATCCCTTGAAACAGAATACTGGTACTTCTTGATGAAATTATGCACACTTGACGTTCAAAATAAGAGGGAATTATAAAACTGTCTATACGAGATTTCGAAAAATTATCTCTTCCCTCTTTGTCACTCCTTAAAGCAAAATTTTGTTGCTTACAGACGAACTTTTGCACACTTGACGTACACAATAAGAGGGAATTATAAAAATGTCTATACGAGATTTCGAAAAATTATCTCTTCCCTCTTTGTCACTCCTTAAAGCAAAATTTTGTTGCTTACAGACGAACTTTTGCTCACTTGACGTACACAATAAGAGGGAATTATAAAACTGTCTATGAGATTTCGAAAAATTACCTCTTCCCTCTTTGTCACTCCTTAAAGCAAAATTTTGTTGCTTACAGACGAACTTTTGCACACTTGACGTACACAGTAAGAGGAAGTTATAGAACTGTCTATGAGATTTCGAAAAATTACCTCTTCCCTCTTTGTCACTCCTTAAAGCAAAATTTTGTTGCTTACAGACGAACTTTTGCACACTTGACGTACACAGTAAGAGGAAGTTATAGAACTGTCTATGAGATTTCGAAAAATTACCTCTTCCCTCTTTGTCACTCCTTAAAGCAAAATTTTGTTGCTTACAGACGAACTTTTGCACACTTGACGTACACAATAAGAGGGATTTTACTGCCTACACCTGAATTGTACGGGTAACTCCGAATACCTGATCTAGTTTTAATAAAAACAACTACTGTACGATCACTCGGCCACCAAAAACATTAACATTAGACCCAACAAGGCGCACTAAACCCTAGAACGTCAATCAAAGTCAGCCCTTACGCAGTGTCTAGACGCAAAATTAAATATTTATGTAAAAAGAAAGCCCATATTCAATAAACTTGTAAACTAGCGTGAATACATAACAAGTAGTTTCCCAAATATAATTTCAGAAATTTCTGAACCTACAAGCATACTGAAATTACACCTAGCAATTTTAACGAACAACAAAATATATACGCTAAATATTAAAACTATCTTCTACGAAATAACAACATTCTAGCATTTCCAGTGATGTACAACAACCTGTATTGTTCAAATTGACATGAATGTTTCGGCTATTAAACGTCTTTAATATTCGATTAAACCACTTGTTCCCAAACTGCGGGCGGCGGTGCCCTGTCTGTCCCAGGGCCCTGCGAGGATATAGAAAAGAATCGAACAGAGAAGTTGTAACAGATTTTTCAGATAGGCTTTTTTGTTAGTAAACAAAATCCTCACAAGTTATAAAATGTTTTAAAAACGTGGTCCTAAGTTCACAGCACAGCAGCTTAATGTAGGTCTACAGTTCAATTTAGATTCCAGTTCTAATCTTTTCTAGAGTACTGATATGACTTGGGCAACGAATGTTAGTCTATACACAAGAAAGCGATGTCTACAGTGCTCCACTTTGCCAGTTCTTTCTTATATGAAACGGGTTTTTCATCTGTGGCTATAATAAAATCACAACACAGTACAAACCTTAATATTGGGAAATAACTACGATAATGTTGTTCCTATTTAAAAATTGACTTCCAGGTACAAATAACTTGTCAAGAAGAAATAACCGCATCCCTCTAATTACGATTCGGTCAGCTCGTAGTATTTGTTACAAAGATAATAAAAGTTCCTTTATTACAAGTGATTTTAAGTGTAACGTATGAATTACAATATTGATTATATATTATAATCATAATACTGAACTATCCAGTTATTAATAAATGAGTACTAAATAATATCTGAATGCCTATCTGTTATATTTAACATAGAATAGACAAATTAATAGCTTACAGTTATTAAATTATACGTAACTTTTCTGATTTATAAATAGGCACAACCATCTAAATATCGTAAATAAAATCACAGAGTAAATACCGCATCATTGCATCCGATTGTAAAAAGGCGTGCGGTTCCCGAAAACCACATGCCGTGAATCCGTGCTCTTGGGAACCACTGGATCAAACCATATAACGAGTTTCTAACTAACAGTCTGTACTTAAGTCGTAATAAAATGATCTTGAATAATAACAATTTAACTAAACATTATTTACAAATTTTCATTACAGGAGGTCTGGAAGAAGGACGACGCAAAAAGACGGTCAGAGCGCCCGCCATCAGAGACCTGAATACAATCCCCGACCAAGCGTTGGACGAAAGAAACGGTCCACTGGAGAACCAACAGAGTACGGTACCTCCTGGCTTCCTTAGCCCTTCAGTGAAAGAATATTTGGAACTGGGAAAATCCATACCAGGTAAATAAACGAGTTGGCAGTCCTTTTAGATGTTTTAAAACAATCTAATGCAATGGTGTTAGCCTCTAAGATATGCGGCAATTTTAAAACTACTTATTTCAAATATCTGAGCAAAAATAGAATATTTAATATTAATATTAGAAATCATTAAAAAATGTATGATGAAAACATCAGGACTATTGTCAAATTAGTTTTCCGTATTTTAAACGAAATTTGGAAATTGAAAAATACCTATTTTTAATATGTTAACGCCGATTACGATGGTGAAATCGAAAGTGAAATATACTAAAATTATAATTGTTTAAAGATTTTAATGGCCGCCTCTTAAAAACTGGTTTTCTTTGTAAAAACTTGCCCAAACTATTACTAAAATAAATCTTTCAGGCAACTGTAAATTAAACTCGACCAAAATTGCATGCGCATGTGCGCGTGCGCACACCATTGTGCCATTGTGCGCACACACTTGTCCATATACCTTGGATAATTCTAAAGTTTCAGCGAGCCGTGCTGAAAAAGTGAATGACACTAGCCTAATGGTGGAATCAAACGGAGCCCTGGGAGACCTAGCGACCTCCCAGTGTGTGTTAGGCTTACGCATGCATGCAGGGTTCTGCATGGATATACCTCATTTCCTTAGCTACTTGTAGGGATGTTCCCATAAATAAGAATGTAAAGTAGAATGAGCGGGTTCTCACCGCACAACGAAAAGGTTAGTCAAATAGAGCAGCAGAATCTCCGTAATGAGGGCCAAGAGAGATAAAGATAAAAAACTGAATGAAAGCGAATTAGCAGAGCGAGCGTACCTCAATAAGGAATTGGGAAGTCACTGATTAGAAGTGAGTGAGTTAACCAAATTGAATCCTCTGTAAATCCTAGACTTTATGGAGAAAATAAGAGCTGCAGAAAACGCTTGTAACGGGTTAAAAATTAACCCTGTTACTAAAACGCACGGCTGGCCCTACGTAGCCTGAGAACAGGTAGCAAACCGTACAAAGGTCAGTTGACGGTTGTAGATAGGTACAGTGCAAAGGTCAGTTTAAGAGGGTATGACGCGCTTGTAGCCTAAGGCAAGAACGCAACGAATTTTGCAAGGGCTCCCATTAGCTACGCTGGGTAGAACCGCTCGAGCCGAGCTCTGGGACCCGACTGACTAAGAACGGGTTTCTGCGCATGCGCGGCGCTCAACAGTATAAAAGGAGGCCGCTGTGGCTGCCAAGGGGGCACTCGTTCGTCGACCGCCGACCATTCGATAACTTGGGGAGTCTTCCGCCGACCGCCCACGATAACGGGCAGTCTTTCGCCGACCGTGCAGTATAGAAAAACGCATACCGGCAGGAAACAGGTAGCGTATATCGAGGTGAGCCTTAACTTATAGCAGCAGTTATAAATCTTAGAAATTGGGCATTCCGAATCCTTGGCGTGTTAGGATTCCGAGAGCTCGAGAATAGCGTAGAAATTGGGCATTCCGAATCCTTGGAGTATGTAGGATTCTGAGAGCTCGAGAATAGCAACCACCTGAAACCTACAACTTCCTTACGCTCGAGAATATTGAGCACCTAAAAACTTCCTTACGCTCGAGAATATTGAGCACCTAAAAACTTCCTTACGCTCGAGAATATTGAGCACCTAAAAACTTCCTTACGCTCGAGAATATTGAGCACCTAAAAACTTCCTTACGCTCGAGAATATTGAGCACCTAAAAACTTCCTTACGCTCGAGAATATTGAGCACCTAAAAACTTCCTTACGCTCGAGAATATTGAGCACCTAAAAACTTCCTTACGCTCGAGAATATTGAGCACCTAAAAACTTCCTTACGCTCGAGAATATTGAGCACCTAAAAACTTCCTTACGCTCGAGAATATTGAGCACCTAAAAACTTCCTTACGCTCGAGAATATTGAGCACCTAAAACTTCCTTACGCTCGAGAATATTGAGCACCTAAATCCTTGCTCCCATAAATTTGCGCAGCTAATCAATATTCAAATTCAAAGCCTCTCTTTGGCGATGATGATTTAAACATGGGTGAGCAAAATCATGAAATACTGATTTTGTCGATGAGCCCAATTTATAACTGAGCCAAAACCATTACCTGCATTTGAACCCTGGCGAAGCCTATGAATGCGGACGGCTATCCGGCGTTTAGTTGTAACGAAAACGTTACAATTTTGGCGCCCGAACTGGGACTTTGATTATAGAAACTCGAATTTATGAAAAATATAGTTATACTGGGACTTGAATAAAGTAAATCGAATTTACGAAAAATACCGTTATATTCGAATTGAATATAATAAACGTTAATAATTAAACTACCGTTATAATTGGCGCCCGAACTCGAAAAAGCAAATAAGCTAAAGTTACAGTTTAAATAAATAATATACGAGGTTGTTCCCCGTTTCGTTTACTCGTGCTCTTCGCTTTTTCACGGTCACGTTTCACCTGATGGAAGGTGATGGCTTTAATAATGACATCCGAACACAATCGGATAACATTCCGCCTGCAACTAATTCAGCAGTAGTTCCGAAGGTTACTGATAAAGACAATACGACTAGCTGGATATACTATTTAAAGAAATTTCAGCTACAAAAAGAGTTATCGAAATACGGCCTATCCCGTGAAGGTCGTACCGAAGATTTACGCGAAAGATTATCTGAGGCTATAAAGTCAGGAAAAGAGATGATCTCGCCGAATGCGCAGCAACAGCGCTCGTGGGAGGATGACGACGAAACCGCTCATGAAATTTTGAAAGATAAAACTTCCGGCCGTCAACGACGAACAGAAGAAGAAATCGATGTACGAGAATTATTGGGATTACCCATAGATGCAGACGCTAGATTAGTCCGGTTGACTATCGCCGCTCTTAAAAGAGACTCTGAAGAAAGGCCTTCGCGTCTCCCCGAAAGAAACAGGATCCCTAAGGAGACTGTATCTACACACGGATTGGAAAAACTTACGGAAAACTTGGAATCGGATTCGGCCCAAATATGTGATCTTGTTAGAAAGTGGAATATTAAGTTCGATGGTAAGGAGGATGCCATATCATTCCTAGAAAGAATCAGAGAGTTACAAGAAGCTTACGGCATAGAATCTAAGCGTTTACTATATGCATTGCCGGAATTACTTAAAGGAAATGCTTTACTCTGGTATCGAAATAACCGAGCGTTCTGGGAATCATTTAGAGATTTTATTGAAGATTTTGAGCGTCAATATTTGCCACTAAGATATCACCATAACTTAGAAGATGAAATAAGGAATCGTACACAAGGCAAAGACGAACCATTCCGCCATTTTGTGGTGGCCTTATCTACGTTAATGCGCAGGAGAGGTGGGTACTCACGAGAGGCCCAAGTTGAACGTATTTACTCGAATATGCTGCCGTCCTATAAAATGTACATTCGACGCAGAGATTTTGAAGGACTCTCCGAACTTTATAGGTTAGCCGAGGAGTATGAAATTTTTCTCCGGGAGAGAAATAATTATAGGCCTCCTCCAAGTCCGGCCGAAGCACTAACAAAGGAAACAGCGTACTATCCCCAAGGAAAGCGGTCTAAAGACTATCATATTAATGTTGTAAATAGTTTAACGACTCGGTCGACAGAGCCTGCAGAGAAAATCGGACGAAAACCACCCACTAGAACCATCGATGAGCCTCAAAGGCATCTACAGACGAGCAGGTGTACACGAAACATTCCCCGAGAGAATTATAGAGCGCATAGATTATCTTCGCACAATCGATTAACGAATTCTACGGACTTCAAGAAACACGAAAAGATTCCTCGAAAAATAACTTCAACCGACCGTAAAACAATTGTTTGTTGGAATTGTGACCACGAAGGCCACATGTTTAGGGACTGTGCGAAGCCCAGAAAATTGAAATGTTTTTATTGCAAACTAGAAGGAATTCGAACCACCAGCTGTAACTGTTGGTCGGGAAATGATTCACGAGTTCGAATAAGGAAGGCACCTGAACCCCGACATTCAAAATTTACGACCTCCAAGGAGTGGAATGACTGGATAAGGGAGGTGAAGATTCGCTCTAATAGTGCCAGAAATGAAGCGCAGGATAACCGACCTGGTACGAAAATGACCTTTGAAAATAGAACAATCCCTGCCCTAAATAGAGCAGCAGATACTTTATCGCCTTACCAAAAGAACAAAGGGACGGAACTAGGCCTCATAGATGTGCCAATAGTACCTCGCAAAGCTCAAAATTCCGAACGCTCACGAAAGAATAATAGGATCCCTTCACGTTGTAGTAATAAACCCCGTAAAACATGGTACGATAGCCACTGTGATCGAGGAAATGAAAACCCGAAAGCATTTTCAAATTACCTAATCCAGGATGGGCAATTATTTCGTCATATTCCGCCAAGAACTGCAAAATCGAAGACAGACCCTTCATATAAGAGGAAGTTGCGTGTACCAGTGATCCAAAGGGATCAGGTTTTTCAAGAAAACCACCACAAGGAAACATCCGGACGCCGACGAGTAAAGACGGAGTTCCTGGAACATCTTCTACCTGCCAAACGAAAATTACAACCAAGACGGAAGAAAATTGTTTTACCGGACGGACGGTTGGTGCGAGTCAGTATTAAAAAACTAGGCCAAGGAGCATGTAAGGAATATAAAACAAATTCCAGCAGGGATAAGCAGTACCCTAATTATTATCGACTTTAAAGTAAGTAGAGACAATAAATTTCGTTTGTAAATAGGTAGTAAAATAGATTAGGTTGTACGTCAATTAAACTTTGTAAATAGTAACCAAAGTCAATATTCAATGAACTTTGAACTAGCTTTGTTCAGAGGATAGACGTTTTTAGATGTACTTTCCTTTTGAGTTTATTCTTCATTTTTATTTGTGGTAGTAAGTAACTCCACTTCATTTTTACTACAGAAAGAAGTATTTTTGTTCAGTGAAATAAGTGAATTTTTTCTTTCTTCTTTTTTTCCACGAGGAAGTAAGAGGGGGATGTAACGGGTTAAAAATTAACCCTGTTACTAAAACGCACGGCTGGCCCTACGTAGCCTGAGAACAGGTAGCAAACCGTACAAAGGTCAGTTGACGGTTGTAGATAGGTACAGTGCAAAGGTCAGTTTAAGAGGGTATGACGCGCTTGTAGCCTAAGGCAAGAACGCAACGAATTTTGCAAGGGCTCCCATTAGCTACGCTGGGTAGAACCGCTCGAGCCGAGCTCTGGGACCCGACTGACTAAGAACGGGTTTCTGCGCATGCGCGGCGCTCAACAGTATAAAAGGAGGCCGCTGTGGCTGCCAAGGGGGCACTCGTTCGTCGACCGCCGACCATTCGATAACTTGGGGAGTCTTCCGCCGACCGCCCACGATAACGGGCAGTCTTTCGCCGACCGTGCAGTATAGAAAAACGCATACCGGCAGGAAACAGGTAGCGTATATCGAGGTGAGCCTTAACTTATAGCAGCAGTTATAAATCTTAGAAATTGGGCATTCCGAATCCTTGGCGTGTTAGGATTCCGAGAGCTCGAGAATAGCGTAGAAATTGGGCATTCCGAATCCTTGGAGTATGTAGGATTCTGAGAGCTCGAGAATAGCAACCACCTGAAACCTACAACTTCCTTACGCTCGAGAATATTGAGCACCTAAAAACTTCCTTACGCTCGAGAATATTGAGCACCTAAAAACTTCCTTACGCTCGAGAATATTGAGCACCTAAAAACTTCCTTACGCTCGAGAATATTGAGCACCTAAAAACTTCCTTACGCTCGAGAATATTGAGCACCTAAAAACTTCCTTACGCTCGAGAATATTGAGCACCTAAAAACTTCCTTACGCTCGAGAATATTGAGCACCTAAAAACTTCCTTACGCTCGAGAATATTGAGCACCTAAAAACTTCCTTACGCTCGAGAATATTGAGCACCTAAAAACTTCCTTACGCTCGAGAATATTGAGCACCTAAAAACTTCCTTACGCTCGAGAATATTGAGCACCTAAAACTTCCTTACGCTCGAGAATATTGAGCACCTAAATCCTTGCTCCCATAAATTTGCGCAGCTAATCAATATTCAAATTCAAAGCCTCTCTTTGGCGATGATGATTTAAACATGGGTGAGCAAAATCATGAAATACTGATTTTGTCGATGAGCCCAATTTATAACTGAGCCAAAACCATTACCTGCATTTGAACCCTGGCGAAGCCTATGAATGCGGACGGCTATCCGGCGTTTAGTCGTAACGCGATCGATAACGTAAAAAAAAAACGTTACACGCTGTATCTCAGGAATATAAAAAAGGGCTAAACAGATCTAGAAATATGTGGTAACCCTAAAAAATTCACACAAGCGCGCGCGCACGCACGCACGCACGCGCGCGCGCGCGCGCGCACACACACACACACACACACACACACACACACACACACACACACACACACACACACACACACACACACACACACACACACACACACACACACACACACACACACACACACACACACACACACACACACACACACACACACACACACACACACACACACACACACACACACACACACACACACACACACACACACACACACACACACACACACACACACACACACACACACACACACACACACACACACACACACACACACACACACACACACACACACACACACACACACACACACACACACACACACACACACACACACACACACACACACACACACACACACACACACACACACACACACACACACACACACACACACACACACACACACACACACACACACACACACACAGTTTAACGAAACGCCTTCAAAAGTGGCGCTTATTTCATGATTTCGAGTTACCTTGAATTAACCATGATGGCCGCTGAAACAGCTTATTTCCCAGCGGAAATTCGTCAATAAAACTATTACGTTTTGCTAATTGTTAACAGTTAACAAAAATACCAACTCGCAAATTGACTGAAAAAACACCTACCTACGTGAAAATAACACGACGCGAAAGGCAAAAACAACGATAAATATTTACCGTGCGATCTACGTCTTCACGATAATGAATGGACACTCCGTCTTTTGCTGGCCTTGCAGGTGAAGTCATTTAGAAGGCAGTGACATGAGAACGTAAGATGTAACACCACAACCACTTTGATCTGATCGATCGCCTCCGGCCGCCGTTCACAACTGGAACAACCTTGGCGGCCACAAGATCGCACTTATTTTTAGAAAGGTTAGGACGAACAATTTGTTGCATTAATTAACCTACAATCACTGTGATGGCGTTGTGTTACATTCGTACCTAGAATAATGCGATTTTTCAAGATTGTTTAAGTAGTTAGTCCTTTAGTTCTACAGATTCGATTCCCCGTCACACTGTTTCATTTTAAACAAGTGTCTTTTTGTTACTGTACTGCTGGAGCCGAGATCGGGAAGTCTAGAGTACATGTTGATGGGAGCCGTTATTGTTCTTCTTAAGCCACGAGATAAACCGTTGCTGCTCGATCGTTGACAAGTACAACTATGCTGCTTTGCTATTTATACATGATTAATGGAGGATATAATTTTTATTTTTAACATAATAAAGAAGGTTTTTTTGCTAAAGTAAAATATCTTTATTGCGAATCTCTTTTGTACAGGAAACCTCTCTATAACTGCAAACTGTGTTCGTCCCTTCCCACTCCTATAGTAAAAATATGTACTGTAACTTTCTCTAGTGACACTAACAAAATTCCAGGAATCTCTCAATAGGGGCTACACTTTACCCTACTTCTCAGTAGAGGTGGGCGTTTCTGCTATTTTTACAAAACGTCAACAAAATGTTTGTTGAGAAAAAAAGCTACTTTATAAAACAGTTGGAAAAAACAGGTTTAGAAAACTGAAACTCAAAGTAGTATTAGCAGCTAAAAAACATACATATGTTCAGTTTTCTAAGACTACTTTTTCAATTCCATTACCACCATGTCCTTAAATTGTTTTTGGGTGTAAAACATTTAGAAAGGATAAAAATAATCCTTATAAGTGTAGTAATAATTAAATTACATTCTCAAAACGTAATAATTATGTATGCCATTTTATATTTACAAAATGCAATGCATTTCTAATAGAAGCATTCTTTTCCTTATTTAAAAATTAAATAGTCCTTTGCATATTTACCAAAATGCAAAAGATTTAGAATACTTTTAGTTGATTAAAAATATTGATGATTGATAATAAATATAAAAAATACGTTTAAATAAAATTAGGCTCTGTATCTACAAAATGTGAGAGGTTGTTACTACAACAGGCAACAAAATAGAGATAAACGTTCACATTGACCAAACAGTTCTTACGTCACTACAAGCAACAAGCAACTTTGGAATAAAGGGAAAAAGCAGTTAGCAGGAAAACAGTTTTAGCACTTGCGGCAACGTTCGAATAGAACAGACCGTTCCTTGTTTAACAAATCATAAACCAGCCCAAATCAAACTGCTTGTTTCTGTTTGAAAAAGCAGTTTGTTTGTCGTTTATAGAAAAGCAGTTTTTTTAACAGTTTGGTGTTTTCTGCCCCACCACTACTTCTCAGTAAGGCAGTGTTAAAAGCAGTGCGTAGTGCATCAACTGAATCGAGTGTTCTGTGACTAGTAGTGCGACATTATTTTAAACTTTTACAATACAGTGTAATGGCCTTTTAATGGAAAATTTTATCGTTAGATGTAAAGCTTAGAGTTTTGCGTAAGTTACAGAAAGGTGTGGAGCAAGTAGATGTTTGCCGAAATTTTAATTTAGCTAGTTCTTTTGTTGGCGCGATATTGAAGAATAAAAATAAAATAAAGAAATGCCTATAATGAAGGGAAAATGCCTATAGCTTCAAGAAAATTCGAAAGCCGGAATTTTAAGGAATCGATTAAGAGGTTCTGCAGTAGTTTCCTCACAGTCACAGTATTACTTAATAAATATTGTTTTATAACATCTGTGTGCCATATAGTTTCATTTCAATAACCCTTGCACTTAATACTTCAAATTAATAATAATGTATCAACGTTTTTTTGGTTAACCCTCTACATAGCGAAAATCTCTTAATAGCTGCGAAAATTAAAGTTCCCTTCAGTGACGCTATAGAGAGATTTTACTGCTTAAATCCCTTAAACAAATTGTACTAGTAGTTCAGGACAGCAGATCTCGCGTTTATACTTAATTGGCTGCCAACGCTCCGCGACAGCGCTCGTAACACTTCACGCTAATTTAATCAGCAACTGTAACACCGGTTAAATGTTACTGGACACACTTTACTGGAAACGTTATCCTCTTTATCCATCACTGTGATAGGTCTTGCCGTTCAGCCAGTATTACAGAAAACAGTCAGCAACTACACTCGTCTTCGTTAAATCAGAGGCAGCGCTGCCTTGAATCGGAAGCGAATGGGAAAAGAATTTTACACATACGTCGTCGGGCTTCATACAAGGTACTTTCGCACCAAATTTCAAAACAATCGATCAATGCGTTTTGCCAGGACAGCGTACAATCGTCAACATTCCTCACAGGCCACCATCTTGAAACGGAAGTGAATGGGGAAAATATCTTACACATATATCGCTTGGGCTTTTTGTGGTACTTTCGTACCAAATTTCAAAACAATCGATCAATGCGTTTTGCCAGGACTGCGTACAATCGTCAACATTCCTCACAGGCCACCATCTTGAAACGGAAGTGAATGGGGAAAATATCTTACACATATATCGTTCGGGCTTTTTGTGGTACTTTCGTACCAAATTTCAAAACAATCGATCAATGCGTTTTGTCAAAACGGCGTACAATCGTCAACATTCCTCACAGGCCACCATCTTGAAACGGAAGTGAATGGGGACAATATCTTACAAATATATCGTTCGGGCTTTATACACGGTATTTTCGTATTAAAACAATCGGATAATGCGTTTGGTTAAGACTGCGTAAAATCATCAACATACAATTAGAGGCCGTTACTGTGATGTGGAAATCAAAGGTGCCTTCGTACTAATTTTCAGAGCGATCGGTCAATGCGTTTCGCTAAATCCGCGAAAGACACAAACCAATGCCGAAAGGTCCTTGCTTCGCTCGGTCAGTTAGATAGTTAATCTGTACTACATTCACAATGCTTTTTCAAGGATTTACGAAGCACACGATAATTTAAAGTGTCTCCCAACCCCACAAGTTAAAAATAAGCGTCTCTTAAAAAGATTATGTATAATAGTAAAGTAATATACGAACAAAGTAACAGCTTAGGGTTTGTTTTGGGTTTTCCCTTTCTATCCCAAACAGTAAATGCCTTTTATTTCTGACTTATGCCACTTAACTTGATCAATACTGATAGGCTGAATACAAGCTGATTTAGGAGATGCGACAACATTAAAACAACAATATTTCTTTCACGATTACCGTACTTTAAGTAGCTTACTTCGCATAGTGGAAAAGTAAAGAGTTACGTCCTCCCCTCTAGACGTACTTGTGCACAGTTTCCACAGCTTTGGGCTTCGGCCGGTCTGACCGGTTGTATAACCAACAGCAGGTTCTTCACCTCCGGCTGCTGAGGCTAACGATGTCCGAAGTACGCACAATTAGACACTAACAGTTTAGCAGGCCGAGTTACGTGACGGAGCTGTCAGGCGGGCGTCGAGCGTGACGCGTCCGTATCTGACAGCATTACCTAAGGGGATATCTGCAAAAACATTGTACAAACTTTCACGCGACCAACTGTATTACAAATAATCGCTACACATTATGGAAACACATTTCCCCAAAGAAGTAACAATATTGTTCTACTAACTTATGCAGATTTTAACGCAGTTTTGATGGTGAAATTTGATTTTCCAACAATATGTAAGGCAGAAAAGTTATACACTTTTTTAAAATTTGGAATTACCGCCGTTTTTAAACAGCTGAATGGCCTTTGCAAGTAACTTGATAAAGCTATTACGAGAAATATTTTTGTGGCAAGTTTGCATCAAATCAGGTAAAATTCAGAATCGGGTAAAATTATCTCCATTTTTAATGGAATTTTCGTAATTTAATCTAACTATTTTGACTTTTGCGGCTGGTATGAATCAAATAGGACAAAACTGCGAACTTTAGTTAGTTTTCTGTCTGTCTGTCTCTCTCTCTCTCTCTCTCTCTCTCTCTCTCACACACACACACACACACACACACACACACACACACACACACACACACACACACACACACACACACACACACACACACACACACACACACACACACACACACACACACACACACACACACACACACACACACACACACACACACACACACACACACACACACACACACACACACACACACACACACACACACACACACACACACACACACACACACACACACACACACACACACACACACA
This sequence comes from Callitettix versicolor, assembly GCA_022606455.1. NCBI lineage: Eukaryota > Metazoa > Arthropoda > Insecta > Hemiptera > Cercopidae > Callitettix > Callitettix versicolor. The sequence continues at coordinate 24,058,347 of CM040184.1, read as the reverse complement.
CACACACACACACACACACACACACACACACACACACACACACACACACACACACACACACACACACACACACACACACACACACACACACACACACACACACACACACACACACACACACACACACACACACACACACACACACACACACACAGAGGGGAGAGGGCGAGGGGGAGAGGAGAGACAGTGTGTCCCGAAAATACCTCATTAACTTTTCAACACAAGTGCAATTAATAGGCGATTTACTTTGGCGAATTTGCGCAAGTCAAACGAAGGTGATTTGTAGGACATCGCAAATTTCATGCATACGCCACAAAAAAGGAATTTATTTATGGTGATTCGCACATTTTAAATAATCCTAATCAACTGATATCTGATTTTAAATGTATTGATAGAAGGATAATGATGCAAATTATAGGACTCTACGTCATGTTTACCCAAAACAGCAATGATTCGAAATGTGACTGTATCTTACTGACGAAAACTTCTTACTTACATTTCAAATTACATTAGCCGCCTCGGTGGCCTACTTAACAGCGTACTGGGCTTTCACGCTGAGGATCCGGGTTCAATTCTCGGCCAGGGCTTGGCATTTTCATACACTATGAATCATCCCATCGTCTGCACTAGCCAAATTGTGCACAATAGTCGGACGTTAACAAAATAAAAAAAAAAATCAAATTATTTTATAGCGGTAAAAATTCTAAACAGTAAACACATGCTTCATTTTTTAATTTAGATTAATTGTTCGAAAATATCGCCATTTATATCTTGGCAAAGGCCGTAAAGCCTCACAGTTGTCTTATAGTTTCTAATATTTCTGGTGTGATTAATGTTTCCACCTTTGCTCATAAGACATCAAAGTTTTGTGTTTTGGTCTAAATCAGGGTTTAATTTGAAAAATTACTTAAAAAATACATTAAGTTAATTGGGTACACAGTGGATGCTGCGTTGTGTATAGACCTCTTATGTGCAGCATTCATCTTGTGTTATCAAGGCAAGACTAGTAGTTATTTTTGTGAAAACGTTAATCTTGTATGTGGAACGCCAATTGTTAAATTAAAAAAAAGTAATAATAATGTAATACTTGGCTTACTCGGAACGAATAGCCCCCCCCCCGATTAATTAGTCATGATCCCGTTTAAACACGCGTGAAACAAATCCAGAGCGGAAATGGTACAAACGTCAATATTTAACTGAGTTAATGCAGTTTGAAATTAGATCGGCAGAAACTGTCGCTCGATTGCCCTACCCAGGCGTCGGTTTTATAGACGTTTTAATGTCAATTTTCGAGTTAGTTTCCGCTATTCATTAAGCACTCTTGGGAGCAGCGCGGTAGGCCTAGCGCACATTGCTGAACGCCTTGGACACCGAGCAAGACCGACAACTTTCCGATAAAGTCGGGCAAGGTAAACTGCAGACATGTCTTCCTCATTTTTTGACGGAGAAAGAAAATTTTACGCAGAAAACACAGATTAAAAACGTCAAGAATGTATTCAGTGTAGGCCAACATGACAGGCGTACACAAAAAGCTGTTTTTTTGTGTGCCTGATAACCAACATGCGAAATTCAATTTAGTTGCATGCCTCTCAAATATATTCGCCAGTCATATATATTACTTCTAGAGTCAACATCCCTTTTTCTCAGCACATACTGTTCGTACAAACATAAATGAAGTATCTCCAGAAAGATTTTCTAACCGGCTCCTGACATTGCAAAACGATTTTGCGCTAAAACTTACTGTTTGTTGAAAATTTTAACATAAAAGACACTTTTAACTGTCATAGGCGAAATGACATTATGATGCGCATGCTCAGCATCACAAGTCAGACTATATTTTGTATATTTTACGAAGCTAACTTTTAATCACGAATAGACAATCAATCCCATTACAAATGGACTTTACTGCATAACTTGCTTAGAACAATTTCAATATTTACTTAAAAATCATTAAACTTATAGGTTTTGTGGCCCTACTGACAGTCCCCTATCCCTGCCTGTCGTATAAGCCGGGACAAGCATTTCGAATACCAAACACATTTTTTGGGCACTGTTTTTATACAAATATATTTGTAATATCTCCTTCCATCGTACATTTACGTATTTTTAATAAGAGCATCATAAAATATGAAGGACAATTAAAATGTCAAAATACAGTTAGAAGTTATTGTGGACTGTGAAGTACAGTTAGAGGTTATTGTTGACTTTCTGATATACCAAGTAAGAAAGAAACATAATGTTCTACCATTTACTTATTTACTTATTTGTATTTAAATATTACGATTTCTCGTTACACCTCTTTTTAACAACAGGTCAATGTAAATATTACGGTCGATGACAGTCATAAATTTGTGATTATTATTTCAAACCGATTACTTTTCGATTTATTTTTAAAAAATGTTTCCCTTCCTTCCAACTACCGCCCTCACCCCAACGACTACTCTTATTCAAAAGGCTGTGTTTACTTAAAACTTTCATAGTGCGAAATTTCGAATGGGCCCCCTGTATATACTTATTTATGATAATTATTGGGTTTTATTTCTCCCCCCAAAAAATAACTCCCATAAATTTAACACTTGCGAAAAAGGGAAACTACCTTTCGAAGCCATTTGAGAGGTCTTAGGAAGATATTGTTAAAATCAACGTAGCCTACAATATTTTAATAAATGAATGTATAAACTTACAGACATTTTTAAAATGTAGGCGTTTTTACGCTTCGAGAAGGTTTTTTTAATTCTTTGAGATGTTTTCTTATCAAACTTATTTTAATAAAACAACTTTCTAAATGTGGACAAAATATTTTTTTAATCGGCTATAACGGTGTTTATTAAATTTAGATAAAAAAGTAACAAGTACAAAACTATCTCTCTCTCTCTCTCTCTCTCTCTCTCTCTCTCTCTCTGTATGTGCGCGCGCGCGTACGTACGTGAGTGCGTGCTATTGCACAATTGGAGGTAATTGTTAAGTAATATTATTGACTTGTTCTACATCTACCCGAGGTTCTTGCGATTTCAGCGGAAGTCCTAGCGAGCCATGACTTACTTGATAAGGATAACTTTGTTGAGATGCTCTACATTGAAAAACGTGTATTTTAAAACACCTTATTTCCAAAAGGTAGGCTATGGGTGTCACGTTTAATTTAACAAACCACATTTAATTTCAAAAGCGTTCACGATAAAGTAAAGACGTAATTTTTTGCGTCTTAAAAATTGATAACTTTGTAGACAATGACGGCACGCACAAATAAGTTTTGTTCACAACATTGACAAAGGAAATTATAAATCCACTGAAGGACGACAAAATCATAGGACGAAGGCGAGACGTCAACAGCACATAACTTTCTCGGCCTCTACATACTTCCTCACACATGGCTGCACGCAGATGTCTCGCTCATGTGATTAAAACGAATTTTAAAAAGTAACAAAATTAATATTATATAAATTAATGAAAAATTGCATTTTCAAATAAAAATGACAAAACAAACCATAACTCCATCTCGAAAATTAAAAATACGACTCAAGCAGATAACCCAAAATCCTGAATAAAATAAAACAACCTTTCTACCAACTGAATATCACAAAAACAAAATAATATTCAGTAGGCTGTATCCGTATGCAATTTCTACTTCCAAAGACCTTTAACCTTTGACGTCAGTACGGAATTCGTTGTCCTACATTACCTGCAAGTTTTTGTCATAGTTCCGACTATAACCGCAAGAATGCACTATCACCAGCGTGTTAAACCACTGGAAACATTGACCAATAGTTGTGACTTGTAGGCCTATAGATCTGCTTACCAATAAAACTAGTTACATCATTCAGTGACGTCTTCATTCAGCTGCTTACCTGTAACAAAAAAATTATAGTTTAGATGTTTAATGTAAGAAAGAGTGCTTATATACGTGGATGTATGTGCAGTGTTGTGGATTGTCCAATGGATCGAAGAATGGATTGTGTTAAATAAGGCGAATAATGATACTTGAGATGGTAACGATATCGCAGAACTGATACTTTTTCACAGATAGTTCAATTTCACATATTTATTTAACAGTGAATGGCTGAGTTCAACTGTTACTAACTGTGAACTGTGAACTGAAATTTCCGGAATGCGTTCCGTAATTTCCATGCCCGTAATTTCTTTTATTTTCGCTAAGATCGCGTCGCTTTGTCCTGCGCATGCGTAGTGGGTTACAGTTTGGTACCTACCAATCTGACCAACTGTGAAATTTTCACAGTTCACACTTTTGTTGCTGTGGAATTACTGAGACGTGATAAATATTGATACTGCTAACTGCGCGCGCACCACAGTTGTTTCCCGCCAATATTTAGCTTTTTGTTGGTATTATTTATTTAGTATAACGAGTATTTAGTATTTTGTCCAAATAGTTTTGTGTAGACGAATTGTATATTTGTGAAGATAAAATAGCTGATTTTTTCCCTATATTTTACATTAGAATCTTCCGTATCGATTTTACGGAAGACAGTATTTTGTATATTTTATTTGGTCTCTACTACTTTTGAGAAAATATGATCAAATTAGTTAGAGCGCATATTAAGAAAATTCGAGTTTTAATTAAAAATGGTTGAAAATTTGCAAAGGCTCCAGTAGACTAAAACTTTATTTATTACCATAACTTTAGCAGAATCTGATTTACATTAGCCTATATGAAGAAGCAATACCTACACAACAGGCCAGCCAAGACATTATTTCACAGTTATTCACAGCTTAATTTAACAGATATTGAAAAGTAGCAGTAGCAGTTTTCCCAGATAGGAATATTTCACAGATCGTATCATCTGTAAATGGTACCGGCGGACAGGTTCAGGATATAAGCCAGTGTTGCCAACCTCAACTCTAGTAATTACCCACAGCCAGACATAAGATTACCTGCAGATTACAAATATATGAGGGCTGTCCGTAAAGTAAGGTACCCAAGGCTCTAAAGTCACTACGAACGCTGTTACGAGGGATCCGGTGACCTTGGCTTGCAGTTTGATTCCCGCTCTCCCATTCCCCGCTCCACGAGCTGTCTGCGACGCTCACTCTTGGCTTGGAAGCCGTTAATAATGGAGTTACCACTTATGTCTTCCGCCAGGTGCGAATTACGCTCTGTGATTGGTTTTTTGTGTGCAAAAAACACTGCGCCGGTGGACATTCATACCCAACTGTGTTAAAACTACGGATAAAAATGTATGAGCATACAACGCGTGCGCAAATGGTGCAGAGAATTCAAAGACGGACGTTAGACGTTCATGAATAGCGTTCTGGACGGCCATCTGTTTCGGACGAAACGATTGCGAAAGTGGAAGAAACAATGCTGAAAGATCGGAAAGTGACTGTTCGGCAGCTCTCCGAAATGATCCCTGATGCCAGCAAGACCTGCATTGATAATATATTGACACACCATTTAGGGTATAACAAGGTTTGTGCAAAGTGAGTCCCAAGATTGCTTACAGCCGACCACAAACGGCAACGGATTGATGTGGCCCGTGAATTTCTTCAGGCCTACGAAACCGATGGCGAGAAATTCTTGGACTCCATTGTCAATGGGGACGAGACCTGGGTATACTATACGACACCGGAAACAAAAGAACAATCACGTCAGTGGAAACATCCAGAGTAGCCGAAGCCGCGGAAGTTCAAACAGACACTGTCTGCTGGCAAAGTCATGGCGAGTGTGTTTTGGGACAGGAAGGGGTTATTGTTGTGCGAATTCATGCATATCGGCACAACAGTCAATGCTGATCGTTACTGTGAGACGTTAAAGGACCTTCGCCGCGCGATTCAAAACAAGAGAAGAGGCATGCTCACGAAGGGAGTTTGTTTCCATCAAGACAATGCTCGCCCGCACACCGCCCGTGTAACAAACGATCTCATCAACCAATTTGGATGGGATACTGTCACACATCCGCCCTACAGACCGGACTTAGCCCCAAGTGGTTACCATCTCTTCCCTAAGTTGAAGAAACACTTAGGTGGGACGCATTTCAGTACAGGAGGTGAGCAGAAAGAAAAAGTTTTAAGCTACCTTCGCGGCACGGTGGGAGTTTTTCGACTCAGGCATACAAAAGATTGTTTACAGTATGCAAAAATACATCGATCTTAACGCGATTATGTCGAAAAATAGAATGAAGTGTACGCTTTCCAAACATGTATTATACAATGCAGTTAACATGTTTTTCATTGTAAAAAAATATTGAGAATCTTATTTTACGGACAACATATATATATATATATATATATATATATATATATATATATATATATATATATATATATATATACCCAGTATCCATAGAAGAGAACTTCCGCAACTGCAACGTACGAGATTTTTATAGGGCCTTTGCAGAAAAAATTCGTGGGTACACACCACAAAATCTGTGCTTTAGAAAACAAGACGGCACATTGGCATTAACTAATTACGAAAACTGTCAGGAGTTAGCAAAATATTTTTCTGACCTCCTTAATTGCCCCGAACCCAGCAGACGGTTCCCTAAAGAAAACTGTGCTGACACTTATCCTGAATCGTTACCACCAACACAAGAAGAAATCGAGGATCACATACATAGACTGAAAAACAACAGGGCATCCGGAGAAGATGGAATCATTGCAGAACTTCTGAAGAATCTCGGACCGAACTCATTACAGGAATTAACAAATATCATCACGGATATCTGGCGAAAGGAAAAATTACCGGATGACTGGAAGTGTGCTCTTATTCACCCCTACACAAGAAAGGAGACAGAACAGACGTGAACAACTACAGAGGAATTTCTTTACAAGTTACTTACAAAATACTCTCAACATGTCTTCTTCAAAGAACACAAAAACAGATAGAATACAGAATTGGTGAGTACCAGGCAGGCTTCCGTCCGGGTCGCTCGTGCATAGACCAAATTTTCAACCTGAAAACAATATTGCAAGTAAAAGCTAAAAGGAATGTCCCAGTGATCTGTACGTTCGTAGATTTTAAAAAAGCGTACGATTCCATTGATCGAAAATCTTTGTTTAATATCCTGGAAGAACATGGACTTGATCCTAAAACACTGCGACTGATCAAACAAACACTGACAGGCACAATCGCTAAGGTGAAATTTATGGGGGAAATTTCCAAACCCTTCCTGATCACAACTGGAGTTCGCCAAGGAGATGGACTCTCGCCTCTCCTTTTCAATCTGGTGTTGGACAAAGTTATCAGGGAATGGGAGAAAGAATTAAAAATTGAAGGGCACTGGAAACCAGTTCGACTTGGAAGACCTAAGGACAACACAGAAATCGCGTGCCTAGCTTTTGCAGATGACCTGGCCATACTCACAGATAATGAAACAACAGCGATTAAACAGATAGAAGTCCTAAAGGAATGTGCAGAGAGGGTCGGTCTACAGATCTCGTTTAAAAAAACCGAATTCTTCTGTACAAAATTAAATATTCAAGAACTAAACACAAAATATGGTAAGATAAACAGAGTCAAGCACTTCAAATATCTGGAAGAAATTCTTGAACCCACAGGTGGCGAGAAGGCTGCGCAAAAGGTTCGGCTATTGAGAATGAAGAGGGCTCTTGGTATAACGCGTGATATCTACAATAAGAGATGTATGTCGACGCACACAAAAATCAGACACTACAACACAGTCATAAAACCGGAGGTATTATATGCAAGCGAGACGCTAGCACTCCACACAAAAGCTACCATGGAGGGTATTTTGAAGGAAGAACGCAAAATCTTGAGGAAGATCCTTGGCCCGAGATTAACAGAAGATGGATAGAGGTTGCATTCCCGGAAGACCACAGATATTATTATATATATATATATATATATATATATAAAGTTTGTCTTATGTTTTCGAATAGAGTTCTTTTTTTGAGATATTCGTACGAAAATTTAACACAAATCTTGTTTGGCTGTAAGGACAAAATATTCTTTAGAGGTGGCGGATCCGTCACACTCAGCCCACTTCAAAACCGCTACTGTATTTTGCTCAATTCTTTTATATCATTAAAGCGAAAAGAGATTGTTCACGATCCTCAGCAATGTTGTTGGTCTTCACGAGACTTAAAATTTCCCCAGAAATAACCTTGACCTCCAAACGTGCCCTCGACTTTTTTGTTGAAATTTGAACAGAAAACCTTTTTTTGTAATTATCATAGTGAACTCTAGCAATAATTTCATTTACACCCAAGCAACGTCAGGTATCCACACTAGTAAACTGTAATACGCTATGCGTAAAAATAAACAGTAAAGTAGTTTATTTACTACTAAATCTAAAAATGAGCTGACTTAGGGAACGGAAAAAGCGAACCAGCATGGACGACGTGTAAATATTACTTTGGGTACAAAATGACCTACACAGTAAACAAAATTTCAACAACAGTATAATAGAATCAGAATTAGAATGCTAGTAAAGTAACTTGTATATCTCGTTAGACCAAACTTACCCGCTATTAACGTCATGAATCACCCGCAAATCGGATACTTTTAATACACAATCAGATTCTGCTAAAATTATGGTACTAAATGAAGTTTTATTGGAACCTTTGAAAATTTTCAACCATTTTTATGACAAAAAAACTACTTAAAATTCGATTTTTCTTAATATACGCCCTAACTAATTTGATCATATTTTCTCAGAAGTCGTAAAGACCAAATAAAATATACAAAATACCATCTTCCGTAGTAAAATCGACTTATATTTTCAAAATTAATAAATCAGATTTTTTAAAAGTTTTGACCAAGTTTTACTTTTTGCTATATGAAGATTCACAATTAAAATCAATGTAGCAAATTAAAAATTAAAACAATTTTCGGTTCGGGGATGTTTTAAAAAACCTAAAAAGTAGTGTTTGTTGTCTTTTTGATTTATTGAAATAAAGTTCTTTTATTTCATATTCCTTACAATGACCATAGGTGTGCAACTTAATATACGACCCGATTACGTCAAAAATCATGTGCAGTATTTTTGCACAATTTATTAAATTCACAATTTTAACTTGCATACATTTTTTTTCAAAATTATAATTTTTCCGCGTAAATAAACACCTTAGGCTAAACGGATTTTTACGTCACAATTTTACGGCGAAATATCGATTTACAAAATTTACCAACAGTGTTCCCAATTACGCGAGGCCACAGTGCACATCATGCTTGCGTTCGATGTTCATGGAAGCCATTAATTTTGGCATTTATCCGGAGCCGGTGGCATTTCGTAAAGCAAAATTGGGCCAAATTGTCCTAAGCCCCGCCCTCACCATCCACTACTCATCCAGGCTAACGACATTACTGGTCAATTTCCGTAAGTGATTGCGGTAACGGCCATGACGGTAAGAATCAGACCAGGTACACAAAACGTGCACAGATCCTAACAAGTAGAACATAATTATTTAAGTGGTCGTTTGTAAGTGGCCCATTTGTCTTCGGGCAGCTTTATATGTTCCCACACGTTACAAACAAACGGACACTGATAAAACCTTACAAAACAATTTATTTTGTCGATAAAATTCTTTAAAACATATTAAGGCTATTATGTTAAATACATTATTCCACTTTTCTTGGTTTTGTAAATTTTACATTTCTTGGCGCGTTCCGAATTACCACAATTCTCAAAATTAAACAAAACTTTTAAGTTTTAATAACGGAGGTAATCCAAAACAAGTCATTATAAACGATTATAAATAATTATAAACGAACGTTATAATTTTGTGCTAGATGGGCTTGGAATGTACAATAATGCAATAATGTAATAATGTACAATAATTATAATTATTAAAATTTAAATACGCATTATTGAATTTGTTTTATTACAGAATCCTTCTGCAGTACTAATGCAAATTAGTGTGTGGAAGCTTCCCCAGGCGTAATTGGTCGAATGAACTTTTGGTTGTTTGATCTCTAGGTCATATGACACCATCGCGACGCGAAATGAGCTAAATCGGGACAATGGACGGCTGAGGCCAAGTAATGGATTATAATCAGTATCGGGTAACAACTACAGAAAGTGATGGTTTGTGCCACCTGTAATATAGTGTCATACACATACACATACAGAGCAAGGCAGGCGTTGCGAGATGTGCAGGCCTTGACACTATTGTCGCACAAGGTTCAACATCCTGGCCATGGATCGTCGGTCCCACATGCATTGTGTGTGTTGATTGCAAGTGAAATGGAATTCCAAATAATATTGATACAGAAGGAGTCGTATAAGAGCAGCTTGTTGGGGTTTTAACGTGGACCTCAATTCAATTTAAATTGAGCACGTCCCCACAATTTTAAAATGGAACCATTTTTTACAATTTTAACTACAAGAGGAAATGATATTTAAAAACTCGCGTTACCTTTCTATTACAATTTTCAATAAAATTTAATTTGAATTGGCCTACATTATTTATCGTTTTGTACTTATTGCGTACTGCTATGGACAGTAAGCCTAATTAATTCATTGTGTGTGTGTGTGTGTGTGTGTGTGTGTGTGTGCGCGCGCGTGCGCGTGCGTGTGTTTTAACACGCTACTGTTCGTATTCACAGTCCAATTTGGCACAAATCGATATGGTTAATAGCCTGTTTAAACAGTTTTGAAATGACGAAATTCAAAATCTATAAAATATTACAATTTTCTCTTATATGATTTTGAATTAACATATTAATTTTTAAAATTCCATTGACTGAAATCATGGTTAATTTTCGTACTTGTAATTTGAAACGTTAATTGTTAAACATACGCAGATTGTAATGCTGATGACGGTGTTTTAAGTGTAAGATAAAAAATATGGTGTTGGAAATTCGCTTCCATCACGTCAGCGAGACACCTGCGTGCTGCCATTATTCATGTAATGCAACTTATCTCACAAGACCTTGCTGCCTTTTTAAACGATCCAAAAACTAGCCGACTGACGGAACGTGTTTACTTTTGAGTTACACGGAGCTTTGTTAACTTCTGGTTCTTCAGTTTCAAAAAATATTTGTTAGTTTTTACACCGGCTGATGCTTGGCGATAGAAAATTATTCCAAGAGCTATCTTTAATACGAGTTCAACAATTATCATTAAAACGAAATCCGGGAGAGAGTAAAACCAAGTACCCAAAGTCACACCAGCGTCGTCAACAGTCTGACATGATGGTCCGTCGGTGGGCATTTTACCACAGCAAATTTGGCGAGGGTATTTACTAACAAAACATTATTTCTGTTTTGACATGCGTTCTGTGGAACCTTTCTTGTCAGTATTCAACATGGACGTTGTCAATGTTGTCCACTATGTGACCCAGTGTGTAAGTGGATGTGGCTGTTTTTTAGGACAAGCACGAAGAGATTTGGGTTCGTGGAAGGTGAGGTTGTTTGGATACAGATGATCATGAATTGTTTGAGTGTGAGAGGTGGAAGACAGAGAGGATTGAATGCTTGGAGCGACTGGATTTGTATGCTGAAATGGGTATGAGAAGTTAGTGAGTGAGAGGTGGAAGACAGAGAGGATTGAATGCTTGGAGCGACAGTGGTTTGTAGGTTGAAATGGGTATGAGAGGTTAGTGAGTGAGAGGTGGAAGACAGAGAGGATTGAAGGCTTGGAGCGACTGTGGTTTGTATGTCGAAATGGGTATGAGAGGTTAGTGAGTGAGAGGTGGAAGACAGAGAGGATTGAATGCTTGGAGCGACAGTGGTTTGTAGGTTGAAATGAGCATGAGAGGTTAGTGAGTGAGAGGTGGAAGACAGAGAGGATTGAATGCTTGGAGCGACTGTGGTTTGTATTTCGAAATGGGTATGAGAGGTTAGTGAGTGAGAGGTGGAAGACAGAGAGGATTGAATGCTTGGAGCGACTGTGGTTTGTAGGTTGAAATGGGTATGAGAGGTTAGTGAGTGAGAGGTGGAAGACAGAGAGGATTGAATGCTCGGAGCGACTGTGATTTGTAGGTTGAAATGGGTATGAGAGGTTAGTGAGTGAGAGGTGGAAGACAGAGAGGATTGAATGCTTGGAGCGACTGTGGTTTGTAGGTTGAAATGGGTATGAGAGGTTAGTGAGTGAGAGGTGGAAGACAGAGAGGATTGAATGCTCGGAGCGACTGTGGTTTGTAGGTTGAAATGGGTATGAGAGGTTAGTGAGTGAGAGGTGGAAGACAGAGAGGATTGAATGCTTGGAGCGACTGTGGTTTGTAGGTTGAATGGGTATGAGTGGTTAGTGAGTGAGAGGTGGAAGACAGAGAGGATTGAATGCTCGGAGCGACTGTGGTTTGTAGGTTGAAATGGGTATGAGAGGTTAGTGAGTGAGATGTTTAGAGCGTGTGTGAGAAAGGTGATTAGTGTAAAAGAGCAGGATTACAGTTACGATTGTGTGAGGGAGTGAAACAGTCCTGATCCAAATTGTAGGTACAGAAGACCAGGTGTTTACAGTCTTATGTGAGGTCCCCCACGAGATGGAGGGAAGCCGCAATCGTAGCCAGCTGGTCATGTTGGGCCGGTAACCAGTAAATGCCTTAAGTGTGGGATCTTTCCTTATACTGTCGTGTAAAGCCCCCTGGGGGGGGGACCATAATGGACTCCTCCAGACACACGAAGATATGTCTTGGATTCATTAGGGTAGTTGTACTGGATGGTGGATATATCTCTTCCTCCTTAACTTAAGGTTGGGGGCTGGTGGTGTACTCTCGTGGCCTGGGAACACAGGTCCCTCTAGCACAGCTTGCAACTCCTGTTAATGTTGTCCTAACTACTGGACGAAGAATGTATGTTTTTCGACAAGTTTTTGGAAACGGTAGTTCAAAATAAACTCGCATTTCCAATAAAATTCCTGAATTTCAGCTCTCAACAAAACAAAATGAAAAGTCTTAACCGTTTCACTTATTCATAACGAATTAGATTCACTTAGTAAATTCATAAAAAAACTTCTATTTTCTGAAACACTTCATGAAAGGTCGAATCAGACCTCCAATCTTACGAAACGATTAATCGATAGTAGTATGGTTACAATTACTACCACTGAAATGCTGCTTCATCACAATCACGCGGGCATTGAACCAACTTTCTCATGTATAAAGCGAAAGTGAACTTGCGTTAAAAGTTCATAATTCAAAAAAAATTTCTGGTAAAACATAAGGGATTATTCATAGTATTCCTATCGTAAAAAAGCAATAAATAATTGCAACACGCCCATATTCTCCTTCAGACACCAATTATATCTTTCGGGATGTTCCATTTTGATAGCTAAGGCATATAATATCGCACACAGGTGATGTGATGTCGTTGCATTATACCTTTAAAAGTTCTCAGTAAGCAATAATTAATTCCGCCATACTTGCGCAACACATCTTGACATCGAATCGTACACTGACAGTACGTATGCCTTGGCAATTGATTGCGTTATTAATCAATATATTTAGTGAATGACGTAACACACGTACATCTGCACTCCAACATAACGTACTTCACCCGGATCTGTTTGTATTCCACGCACTGTACGATAACAGCTTCTAAGACTACGCTTAACCTACAAGGAAAATCTGAAAGTAAAGATGAAGCCTGCAACCTATGTATTCTGCACGATCTTTATTTTTTATTTATTTATTGCTTCAGACGATACATACAATTATTGCTTCACGAACGACATAATTACAATTATTTTTTTTTTTTTTTTAACGTCCGACTATTGTGCACACTTGGGCTAATGCAGACGATGAGATGATTTATAGCGTATGAAAATGCCAAGCCCTGGCCGGGAATCGAACCCGGGTCCTCGGGGTGAAAGCCCTGTACGCTATCAACTAGACTTATTAAAAGCAAATACAATAATCAGTCGATAATTATTAGAAAAGTACAAAATCAAATGGATAATTACAAATAATAAATTTATTTAAAACTATTCCCTAAAGCGCAAGTACCCGCATTCACCATTACAGTACAGCTGGTGACCTCTCCGCAGCATAGCACGAAATAAAAGCTGTTTAAAACTTTTTTTTAAATCATAGTACTCATTAATGTTTTTTTATTTAACTGGGATTCAGTTACACAACCGGTTTAGAAGGGTAATTTTTTGAACTTACAAACCTTGTACTAACGTAATCGTAAGTGGTCTCCGAATAGGGTACTATAATCATGTACATCCATCACTTATATTTGATACGCGAGATTGTTTCCATAATATTCAAACTAGACAGTGTCAATACTTCCAGCTATCTACAAGTCGTATTTTTTTTTAATACTAACAGCTTTTTTAATTAAAAAACTTAGGAATCACCCCCGGTCCCGCCATAATATGATTCCACAGTGCAGGTGAGGATATATAATAATCCGTTTCACTCGTGGAAAGATCGCAGTAGTTTTTAATATTTCTAATAATAAAAATTCCTGCACAAAGTTTTTTGCCGACACTATCAACACGGTACTCCCAGTTTAGTTTATACTTTAAGACTGTATACCACGCTGTTTCTGATGGTATTTATAAATTAAAAGTGGACGAAATAATTTGAGCAAATTAATGAAAGATTATTGGTAGTGACCTTAAAATAGAGAAATTGTTTGTATTACTTTTAAAATGGTTACGTAATTAACCTTCAAGCTGTTTTTTAGTAATCTGTTGTAACTGTTTTTAGGTTTATAAATAAAAACATAATTTTAATTCACCCAAGAGCTTTACTACTAACACCGGTTTCGATCTTTAGGCCGAGTGGCCAAATGAAACCGCTTACAGCTATGTGGTACAGTAGCTCTTATCTGAGCGGACACATTCAGAATCTATCCAATTAATTTTAATGTAAGTGCGGTCACTGAAAGCGAAGCGGAGTCATGTGACGCCGCTTGGCCCCGCTCACCTCTGTTTCGCAGCTCTGGCCGTTTTAATAATCTTCCAGCGGCATCACTTACATTAAAAACAATTGGAAGCCGCCTCGGTGGCCTAGTTGATAGCGTACTGGGCTTTCACCCCGAGGACCCGGGTTCGATTCCCGGCCAGGGCTTGGCATTTTCATACGCTATAAATCATCTCATCGTCTGCATTAGGCCAGTGTGCACAATAGTCGGACGTTAAAAAAAAAAAAAAAATAAAATACAATAAAATGAAAATTTTAAAAATTATAAAAACCAATTGGTTAGGTTTTGAATGAGTAATTTGCTCTGCTCAACGCAACTTCGCTCCGCCTAAAGGTCGAAACCGATAATAGTGCTTTAGTTGATTGCAACTGTGTTTTTATTTATAAACCTTAACACGTTTTGACTTCCACAAAGTTGAAGCCATAAATTTACACATAATTAACTACAAATTAATATGTTCTCTTACGAGGTACGTAACTTTAGAAATATTATGTTCATAGTTTTTGAAGATGGAAGTTCTCCGAAACGCGTCAACGAAAGTAGAATTGACGAAGCTAAGGAAGGCAGATTATTATACTGAACATAGTGACAATAATCCTAGCAGAAAAGAAGAATATAAAAAGAATTTTAGAAATATAGTAACTTAAAATGACTCGATTAAGTTCTGAACATGTAAAGAATCATTATAATAACGTAAAGACATGTTCGTGGAACATTCGCATCGAACTAAAACTTGTACTTCCAGAACTAACTGACAACGCAGAAGAGCGATATATAATCGTTGCGGTCACGACAGTCGGTCTTTTTTCGGTCGTGGAAGTGGATGCATCTGGCCCACAGCCGTGACAGACCCACTAAAGTTAAATGTCAGAAAGTTTCCTTAGCGGGAAGAGGTCGATTAACTTATAAAAATATCTTTTGTGTCCACAATTTCGTTATGCTTTCAAATTAAGAATAATTGCGGCCCGAAGCAGTCTCGGAAATATCAACTTCAAATAATTAATGTCACTGAATAAGTCCTGCATTACAACTGGTTTGTTTCAACTTAAACTTTTCCTTATCTATTCAAAGTGGTGGTCCTGAAATAAACCGAATTTTACAATTTAACAGATATATTAGTTTTCAGATCCCCTGAGCTCAAAAGATAAGTTTTTCTTTGTAAGACATTGCTGTAGGCTTAACAAATTGATCGATTTCGATGAATCGTTGCATTATGCACAGTTTTCCAAAATTCGAGACATTTTTAAAAAAATCCGCGTACTGTTAGATTTCTATTATTGTTGAAGAATAATTAAAGAATAATTAATTGTTACATTCCTATTTTTGAAGTAAGTTCAAGAATAATTAATTGTTACATTCCTATTGTTGAAGTTAAAGAATAATTAATTCATACACTCCTATTGTTGAAGTAAGTTAGAGAATAATTAATTGTTAGATTTCTATTGTTGAAGTAAGTTAGAGAATAATTAATTGTTAGATTTCTATTGTTGAAGTAAGTTAGAGAATAATTAATTGTTAGATTTCTATTGTTGAAGTAAGTTGGAAAATAATTGTTAGATTTCTATTGTTGAAGTAAGTTTAAGAATAATTAATTGTTACATTCATATTGTTGAAGTAAATTAGAGAATAATTAATTGTTAGATTTCTATTGTTGACTTAAGTTAGGGGGAATAATTAACTGTTAACTTTTGCTGCCAACATTCTGCTAAAGAAAAATAAAATCCCATGTTCTTAAATAATTAGCCCAAATCAGGTTTGTAAATCATAAAATAAATTTTACATTTCTTATGAATACTAAAAGCTAGTCATACTAGTTGTGGCATTATAGTTGCTGATATTTTTTACATACGATATCAAATTGATGGCAAAATGTACTTTTACCAGACACTTAGAATACTAATCATTCTCACTGAAATATTTACTGTTATAAAAGTCATTAAGAATAAAAACCATGACTAAGACCCGAGGTTAGCCAATAAGCTTAGGTATGACTAATAAAAGAACAGTAACTAAGGAATTCGTTTCTTCAAATTCTGATCATAGCGGACTACGCATTCCAGAACATATTGTTTTTTAAGGAAATGCTGTTACTGAAAGCGTAACGATGCTGACCGGAGTCGAGAAATGACATTGGGCTCCGCTCCGCATAGTTTCGACTCTATCTAGATTCGGTATTGAAGCTTACTCCGCTTCCCCCATCACGCTGACCACGCCTTCAAATTTATTATTTCTCGTTACTTAGGTTTCGGTTTTTAAACATAGTAGTTCCGAAAATTTGTTAACGTAAGCCTAAATATTTAGATTTAAAATATCATCTTCATTCCGTTCAGCTCCGCTCCGTACTTGATGACAAAAAGTTTTTGACAGCATGGCTCGATGATCGATGAGGCTAAGGTACCATCCAGTCTACTGCGACTCTGAACTGCGCACGCACTGCCGCGGTTATTGCCGTAAGCTTTACCATTTGCGTCAACGACAATCCGTCATTCTTATTATCCCTTTTTGTTAAGCAAAAGATGTTTCTGAATGGTCAATATATTAAGCATCGAAGCAGAAATTCTTATCTACCTTCCCGCTACTGAAGTCTTCTGTAGTACCGGTACACAAAGTTGAAAATACATTGTATTAACAGTGTTTTCTTATGTACAGGCAGACCAGGCACAGACTACCCAGTGCTTTCCCAAGTGCCCTACACGGACTTTTACTGCGACGAACAGCCGTACCCGGGGTTTTTCGCCGACATGGACACTCGCTGCCAGGCCTGGCACTACTGCGACATCGACGGCCGGCAAGCCACCTTCATCTGCCCCAACGGTACTCAGTTCAGCCAGGCAGTGTTCGTGTGCGACTGGTGGTTCAACGTGCGCTGCGACCTCAGCAAGCAGCTGTACCCTATCAACGGACGCCTCTACCAGCGCCCTAAACTTAACCCTACGCGACCTCACAGGGTGATCACTAAAGAGCTTCTGGACAATATCTTCTTATGATCTTAGTGTCAGCGATATGACCGTAAGCCATCATTACACTACACTTGACTGAAGAATGCTCGTATGTTGTTCTTAAGTAAAAGCGTGAAATAAGAGGAAGGCTACAGAAAGTTTTCTTGTTAAAAAAAACACATTTTTACTTTCTGAATTCAATAACCATTGACAAATTTATTATACCGATACTAGACAAAGCGCTTCAAAGAGTCTATTGCAACGCATTTACGTTCCAAACAGGTTTAAAATGCGCAAACGTTTACATTTCCTTTATTCCTGTGAATCACCTTGAATTCGCCATTTTCGGATGCCATACCCTTCGGCCATCTTTAATAGTTTTGGTCATAAATTCTTCGGACTCTGCTTCACTTCAAGGATTGTTTTTATGTTAATTTCAGCCGCGGCCTTACTTCTGGTCTGCAACTCGATTGATAATACAGTATTGTACTCTAGAGTTTGGCCTTATACAGTATCATCATTTTTCGAACGATACAATAAATTAAATGTATTAATAAACCAGCAAAAAACTAATATTCACTGTCACTACACCTTCGAACATGTTTTCCTTCTGCGTATTTCTGTCGTACAAATGTCACGACAAAACTGAGTTCGATGCCAGTCTGTTTAGAAAAGTATTGTCCACACGCATACCAATCCCCTCAAATCAGATATGACGCAAACGGTATTTTTTTACGAAAAGGATATAAGGGATAAAAAAATAAGATTTTCTTTGAAAAAATCCCGTCTTTGGTCATGATCGAGCAACGCTAAATCAAACCGGCGAGCATTCTTCAGTATTGGCCCGAGCTAAAAACAACTTTTACTTGCAAGCCACGTACATTCACTTCTCCGATAAGATAAATATCAGTGCAATGGTTAAATTACAGACTAGCCTGCTGTGCTGTGGCTGGCCTGGTGTTAGAAGACATTGAAAATCTTCTGTGGATAAGGTGTGAATAAAGTCCGGGCTAGTTGAATACGAACAAAGTAGTTGAAACTTTATAAAATTAATTTTTGTGCAAAACACTTCTTATAGCAACACAAATAGCAAATCATAAAAAAGGCAATTTACAATAATCATGGTTACCTAATCTAGGAGAAACAATAAAAAACATTAAATTAAATTTTTAAGATATGACAAACAATCTGTTTTCCACATTAATATACGTTTCCTGTTAGTTACAGATGAACTAAAAAAAAGAAAAATAATAAACCCTGAACCATACAATTTATAACTGTTTTTACCCTGCCTTTCTATAAAAATCTTATACATCCATTACAGTCACCGTTAAAATCCGTACAAATGTTTTAAATTTTTAAAAATAACTACGAAAACATGATTTTATAATTTTTCTCTTTTCCGTTTTTATTCCAAACTGTAAGTGTATTTATTCCAAATTTGGTAAACTATTATTATAAATCGCGTTTATTTTGAATTAAACCTAGAAACAAAACCAACAAAATCACAGCTGATTTTTAGAAAGTTTTCTCTGTAACCGATTTTGTATCCCCTAAAACGGACGCTTGGTAGAAATATGTTTGTATACTGAAATCTACATTCGAGCTAAATTTTGTTCAAAATTGTAACAGCTGATTTTTGTTTTACTGGATAGCAATTTTTTCTAACTAAATGAACTTGTAAAAATTTTCTATTCATCCTACATCGAATGAAGTAAAAATATTTTCACTTATTTCTGAGGTCCACCATAGAAGATTTTTAAAATTGTTGAAAAATATAAGAACTACTTTTGTGCGGCATTAAAGTTAAGCTACGTACACACAAAACTATCACTATTCCATCACAGTACGTATACATGTGCCTATTAAAAAAAAGACTTTTGTAAAATATACATATCATTGTATATATGTTTTTACAATACAGTACAGTATTTACAATATTTTTTGTATATTGTAATAAAATATTACACTGTTGTAAGATGTACTATATTTATAATCGCTTAGTTTTAGAGAATACAACGAGTAATAATAAAATTTGAATTTAATACATCCAAGACAATAGACTTAACTATCTTGAGATGGATGTGGCACCTCATATGCCATCTCTTGAGATATAAGTCTATCTGAGGACTACTTTGCGTGCGTTGTGTTTTATTTATCCATTCCCTTACAAAATTATGTTGTACTAGCTTGCAGAAAGATAACAATGCTATCTAGTAACAAAGTTAACAATTAGGAATGTTCAAAGTAATTCTTTCTTTAAACATGGTTTCTGTAAAGTGAAAATATTAATATTTGTGATACGAGATGCTTCGTAACAAATAAAAAAATGGAATAACTAAAACAAAACTGTAAAAATGAAGTACTGTAGTATACTATTTCAAGGTCTGTGCATAAATATGTGTAAATAAGCCTATCTTTAATTGAAAGTCAAACATTTAAACAACATAATTAACTAATATTTATAATAAATACACAATTTAAAAAGAAAAAATTCAGAAGCTAGCATTTAAAAAAATCAGTCCACTTCTTGATCAACTTTGTTTTCGCTTTTTCCCGCGCCCTATTCCTAAACCATTACATTAATTTCTTTCTAGCTGCACCTATTGAGAGGATTTAGACGTCCCCTCGCGGTACCTGAGTTTAACACACACTTACACTTACAACACTACACTTACGACTTTAACACTTTACACTCACACTTACATTTAGGGAGGCGATAATAGCTTCAATGTGCTTTTCGCCTTAAAATAACAAAAAAATTTTCATTTTAAAATTTGCTTTACTGACTTGAGTTTTAACTTCATGTATTATAAAAATTTTATCAAAATCTCATGAACCGATTTTGGTAAATTAGGCCGATTGTTTCATTGCTTTCGAAAGCTCCCAAAACCGGAATTTTATAAACAGCGTTTCGTTGAGTAAATATGCAATACATTTGAGGAAAATTTTACGAAAATCGTGTTTTTTATAATTTTATTTTTAATAAAAATTGATTTATTTTTTTTCCTGAAATATAGGTTGATTAACCAAACTACTTGACGAAAACGATCTTTCAGTCTCCCAAATGTTTGCGAGCGAGCCAGTTCGACATCCAAGTGAGAACCGAGTTATTCACTCTTTACCGCAAACATAATAGGCTACATATTTTTATTTATTGAAATCTCTACAGCCTTAGTAATTTCAGACTCTTCCCATTATTTACACCCAGATCAGGCGCTTCAGGTTCTGTAGCCTTGCGGTTCTGTCAGGTTCAGTATGACTGAATACAGCACAGTACAGTTACTGGCTAATTACACGTTTAGGTTAAATTGTACTGTACGAACAGGAATAATGTCAAGGCCACTACTCGACTGTTTCTTATTTGAAAGTATAAAGTAAACTGCACGCACGCGTCTGTGCGCACCGACATTGCAAAAATCCGACGCGAGTTGAAAACTTCCAAATCTTTTTACAAAAACAGTAGCCTACCACACTTTAATTATCTCCAAATAGCTTCATAAAAACATTAGGCCTACTATAGTCAAAATATTTTATTAACGGTTGGGGAAAAGAGATACTGGTATCAAGAACCGAGACCTTGAAATAAGCACATTTTGAAGCATCGTTACGTTAGGTCTGAACAATATAAACTGGTTCGAACTTGGCACAAGAAAATACTCATTTTGGTAATAGCGTGGACAAGTTCGTTAGAAAATAAAATCAGCTTACCAATTTCAAAATGGCGGTCATTTTAAATCTTTAAAAAGTAACCAAATTTTTTTTATAAAATCTGATTTCACTATCGTGATTTAATGAGCATTAAACGTCTACATTAATTAACATTTTATATTTCGTCGGAAACAGAGTAGACCAAATGGAATCCGACTTCAATCGAGGATCATTTTCGGTCCATGCTATCACCGAAATCGATTTCTGACTGCCACTTTGTATCAAATCAAAGATATTACAGCACATCCAAATACAAAATATTTAATAAGTGATTCATAGCACATTTAAATGACAGGGACTAGAAGTGCCGGGTCAGGACCACACCTCAAAGGCAGGTCTAAACGTTCCTTTTTGAAATAACATCCTCAATAAATATTTTCCTGCTTACCAAATCTTTTTACGAAAACAGTAGCCTACCACACTTTAATTATCTCCAAATAGCTTCATAAAAACATTACTATAGTCCAAAATATTTTATTAACGGTTGGGAAAAGAGATACTGGTATCAAGACCCGAGACCTTGAAATAAGCACATTTTGAAGTATCGTTACGTTAGGTCTGAACAATATAAACTGGTTCGAACTTGGCACAAGAAAATACGCATTTTGGTAACAGTTTGGACAAGTTCGTTAGAAAATAAAATCATCTTACCAGTTTCAAAATGGCGGTCATTTAAAATCTTTAAAAAATAAACTTATTTTATGAAATCTGATTTCACTATCGTGATTTAATCAGCATTAAACGTCTACATTAATTAACATTTTATATTTCGTCGGAAATAGAGTAGGCCAAATGGAATCCGACTTCAATCGAGGATCATTTTCGGTCCATGCTATCACCGAAATCGATTTCTGACTGCCACTTTGTATCAAATCAAAGATATTACAGCACATCCAAATACAAAAATATTTAATAAGTGATTCATAGCACATTTAAATGACAGGGACTAGAAGTGCCGGGTCAGGACCACACCTCAAAGGCAGGTCTAAACGTTCCTTTTTGAAATAACATCCTCAATAAATATTTTCCTGCTTACCAAATCTTTTTACGAAAACAGTAGCCTACCACACTTTAATTATCTCCAAATAGCTTCATAAAAACATTACTATAGTCCAAAATATTTTATTAACGGTTGGGAAAAGAGATACTGGTATCAAGACCCGAGACCTTGAAATAAGCACATTTTGAAGTATCGTTACGTTAGGTCTGAACAATATAAACTGGTTCGAACTTGGCACAAGAAAATACGCATTTTGGTAATAGCTTGGACAAGTTCGTTAGAAAATAAAATCATCTTACCAGTTTCAAAATGGCGGTCATTTAAAATCTTTAAAAAATAAACTTATTTTATGAAATCTGATTTCACTATCGTGATTTAATGAGCATTAAACGTCTACATTAATTAACATTTTATATTTCGTCGGAAACGGAGTAGGCCAAATGGAATCCGACTTCAATCGAGGATCATTTTCGGTCCATGCTATCACCGAAATCGATTTCTGACTGCCACTTTGTATCAAATCAAAGATATTACAGCACATCCAAATACAAAAATATTTAATAAGTGATTCATAGCACATTTAAATGACAGGGACTAGAAGTGCCGGGTCAGGACCACACCTCAAAGGCAGGTCTAAACGTTCCTTTTTGAAATAACATCCTCAATAAATATTTTCCTGCTTACCAAATCTTTTTACGAAAACAGTAGCCTACCATACTTTAATTATCTCAAAATAGCTTCATAAAAACATTACTATAGTCCAAAATATTTTATTAACAGTTGGGAAAAGAGATACTGGTATCAAGACCCGAGACCTTGAAATAAGCACATTTTGAAGTATCGTTACGTTAGGTCTGAACAATATAAACTGGTTCGAACTTGGCACAAGAAAATACGCATTTTGGTAATAGTTTGGACAAGTTCGTTAGAAAATAAAATCATCTTACCAGTTTCAAAATGGCGGTCATTTAAAATCTTTAAAAATTAACAAACTTTTTTTTATGAAATCTGATTTTACTATCGTGATTTAATCAGCATTAAACATCTACATTAATTAACATTTTATATTTCGTCGGAAAGAGATTAGGCCTATAAGCAAATGGAATCCGACTTCAATCGGGGATCATTTTCGGTCCAAGCTATCACCGAAATCGATTTTTGATTGCAACTTTGTATCAAATCAAAGATATTACAGCACATCCAAATACAAAATATTTAATAAGTGATTCATAGCACATTTTGGGACGACGCAGATTTATAAGTGCCGGGTCAGGATCATACCACAAAGGCAGGTCTAAACGTTCCTTTTTGAAATAACATCCTCAATAAATATTCTCCTGCTTATTTATTTCACTTATTTCAATGCCCTGAGAGTCGCAGTCGGGTTTTTTTTTTTTTTTTTTTTTTTTGCTTTAACGCGATTTGAAAATTTAAAACGCTATTTACGATTTTTTTACTTGGGAAACGGATTTCTTAACAACGGTATTGTAGATAACACTTAAAATATATTGTTTTGCCAAGTTTGATGTTCCCGTATTGAAATATTTGCTTATGTG
The DNA here is from genome assembly GCA_022606455.1 of Callitettix versicolor. Classification (NCBI taxonomy): domain Eukaryota; kingdom Metazoa; phylum Arthropoda; class Insecta; order Hemiptera; family Cercopidae; genus Callitettix; species Callitettix versicolor. The sequence goes on along the minus strand of CM040184.1, from coordinate 24,034,356 downwards.
GTGTTATTCGCTCCGACATCCGCGAGCGTCGAAACTTTGGTACCAATAACGAGAAAATAACGTTCCGATTTTCATTCAAATATTACGAGGATTAACACTGCACTAACTAACAAGTGTTGGATTCTACTGAGAAATGAAACATTCAGTAACCTTGGTCGGTCCCACGCTCTAACCCTGAGGTACACCCAACTATTGTTACTCATCTCGCTGGAGGCTAGACAACAAACACCTACGTACTCGACAACGGCCGTTTGAAATTAGAAATACTCTGTCCACTAAATGAAAAAAAGCCAGTGTTTTCCAAAGTGCAACGTTTCGATAAACTTATTTTGGAATCGGCGTTCAGCTTGCAAGAACAAGTTTAACAGCTTTGCGTTGTACGTCTTCATAGCTAGACTACTTTTATTCCAAAACAAAAATTCTTACGTTTTCGTACAAACACCTGTCGTCGATTGCATTACCATCTGTTACTTCTAAGCGACAAGTCGGAAACCTTTTAAAATATTTGGTCGTATCAAACACATTTTTATTTTAAAAATGGTGGCGAAAAATGTCTACGTTGTTTTGTCTCGTATAAAAAGAACGTGTGTGGACATACTGTACAGAGAAAATACCAAAGTAATAAACGGTGATAAACATTTTAGAAAAAATATGAAGACAAAATCTGATAAATATTACTCAAAAGTAAGAAAAGATAAGCACTTTGAGTGACTGAAAAAACATAATTTTTAATTGTTATTTATTAAAAAAAAGTTGTGAAGTATCACGTAAAAGATTCTACAAGAATACTGCACAAGGAAAAATGTAAAATTCCAAAATTAACTGTATATATAAAATAAAATATTATTGTTACATATCAATAATAATAAGATATTATTATCTTATTATTATAAGATAAGAATGTGCCAAAAATAAGAACCTGCGTTATCGAAACTACCTACAGTTTCGTCAGAACATCAGGGAAGAACATCACATCCTTTTCCCTTCTAAGGCTTAAAGGTCTGTAAACAAAATTCCACGAGACATATAGTGTCCCCGTGAGAGTGCAGCACAATGCTGTCACATAGGTGACACATAATTATGTGTGTACCAAAACAGCTGATTGCTAAAAAAATATTGTTAAAAGTAATTTAAATAACTATTGACCGAATCAGTTTTGAAAATAGAATAGGTAAAGACAATCTAGGACCAGTTCTAATAAATGTTTTTAAATACAAGATTCTACTTTTAGTAAATAGTAAATACTACAGCCTAATTTAGGCATGTAATTTAAAATCCAGTTATAGTAGATGTCATTTGTAAGTATTTCAGTAAGGTATAATGTTAGAATCCAGTCATTCATGTTACAGGTTATAGTTTTAAATACGAAAATGAAGGCATATTGTATTAGCATTGGTGTATTATTTTTTCCACATTATTTGCGTAAGTCACTACTACATCAAGTTTACTGGTAATATAATAATTTAACTAAATTAAAATAATTTTCTGTTAGGATTTTTTTGTGTGTGTTTAACGTCCGACTATTGTGCACACTTGGGCTAATGCAGACGTGTATGAAAATGCCAAGACCTGGCCGGGAATCGAACCCGGATACTCGGGGTGAAAGCCTAGTACGCTATCAACTAGGTCACCGAGGCGGCTTTCTGTTAGAAAAAAACACCTTTAATAGGAAAACTGGGTAAAAAATTAAATGGAGAAAATGTAACAGCCACATGGTGCTGTCTCGTTGATAAGAACGAATTTCCAAAATCTAGCAATATTGAGTAATACGGTAAATAACCAAAACAAACATTTCCATACGGTATTAGTGATATCTTGGACAAGTTTGTACAAATCGGATTAAACATTTTTTAAAGTCAGTCTCGTAACATATTTTTAATAAATCTTAACTTTTTAACTCATCCTTATCAGTTTTAAAATTTACATTCATAAGCATTATAATTGTATTAAGAATAAGTGTGAAGGTGGTCATGGGTCGTTCAATGTATTTAAAAAATTCAAATGTTAATTCAAGCATATTTTAACACCGATTACAATAGTGAAATCAGATTTGGGAAAACGGTTAACACTAAAGGTTCGCTTCTATCACGTCAGCCAAACAGGTCAGTTATATCACGGTTTATTTTCAAGCTTTACGTAAATAAGTTTCCTGGATAGCTGAAAACTATGTTGTCTCTTAATAGGTTCGCCAATATAAACGCACAACTAATCACACAGTCGCTAGATATTTGGTTTGGCATATCCAGTGACGTCACAACGGTCAGATTCTGACCGTTGTGATTGGCTGACAGATCAATTTAGGTTATAAATCTACAACGGCTGGACAGGCAACAAATAGTTTCACAAAATGTTAAGTGCCTCGTCACGAGACGCGGCTGAGCTGAGAATGTTGGTGCCAAGGCCAAGCAGCTGGATGCCATTGGGGGAGAGGGGCGTATAATGTTGCACAAATTTTGTCACTAATAGTAAAGACGAATGAATGGTGCAGAAACGTTAAAAAACTTTAAAAAATCGCAGCGCAAATTGTTGTATACACTGAAGTGAATAAAAAAAAAAACTAACAATAAATAAACAACATCACGAAAACAAACATTGTATAAGCAAAAATATAACTTGGCACAAAAACTTGACTTCCATCATGGCCATCACACGATAATAAACGTTAAAATCTGAATACATTATATATTTTCAAAATTTGTTTGAAACGACAATCATGAATTCTGGTCACCGCCGGGTTTTAGTTTTTAATTTTTTTAATGAAATACTTAAAATGCTAATTTATGTACACAATAACGCTGATCAGGATGGTTAAAGATTCTCAGAAAGTGCACGATAACAATTATTATAATTTAAAGTTTTTCAATAGCCACTATTTTGAGCGAATTTTTTTTTCAAACAACGGTATCTGAGCCAAGTATGACATCAAACTGGATAAAAATTTAGCACTAGTGTAAGTACGCCTCACAATACATTCTGATCGGAATTGACTTTATGATTTCAACTGTGGTACTACCACTGAATTTAAACGTATTAGACGTATAGTCACCGTTATAAAAAGCTCGATATTAGCGGCTAAAGACCAAGTAATTGGACTAGCTGCCGATACGAACGAATATGCAATGAGATATTTGCGAAAATACACAGTACTATTTCTATTTAACTGTAGTTGAACACTTTTCCGCAAGATGCCACAACAGCAAGTATTCACAAAGATGTCATTAATTTAATTAACTTTACGTTTACTTATTAAAAATAATTACAAATCCGATTTTTTTGTGTTTAACGTCCGACTATTGTGTACACTTGGGCTAATGCAGACGATGGGATGATTTATAGCGTATGAAAATGCCAAGCCCAGGCCGGGACTCGAACCCGGGTTCTCGGGGTGAAAGTCCAGTACGCTATCAACTAGGCCACCGAGGCGGCTCCAAATCTGATTGAAACATAAGTCTAGATAATACTGTTGTAAAATTTCAGACCTTTGTTAAAAGGTTTATTTCAATAAAGTTGCTGGTAACCAAATGTGCACTTTTTTTAGACATTTTACCAAAATTTTAATTTTTGTTAAATGTTGGTTAAATTTGGCAAAAATGGATTTGTTTGTCACATTATAACTGACTGGAACGTTATAACGTCCAAAATTCACGTGTTTGCTTTCGTGGGCCAGATTACAGTGAAGTAAAAGTGAAGGCATACCGATAATTGTCCGCCTTCTGCTTCCGTAGCCTAACCAAAGATTGTTTATGCCAGGCAGAAGCGAAACCATGGTTCGATAAAATACTTTTGATCACAACTATACTAGGTTTCTGAAGTATGGGCTTCAAATAATACCCACTAAATATTCTCCTAAAGACGAAACGTCTAGTACTGTGTGAGGGTGGTGTCTTGCGTATGCTCACAAAATCAAACATACTAAGTATTTTCGTACAACAAAGATGCCACCAGCAGCGATCGCTCACAAAACTCTCATAAGTGTTACCATTCAATGGTATTACCATTAAAGCTGCTCTAAGTACCGTATTTTCCAATGACAATTCACTTTAAAAATAATAAATAAATAAACCTTTAAGCATCTTACCCGGACCTTCCAAATCGACAATAATATTTTTTTTCTAAATTGATATAAAAACAATTTTTACAGTTTGCTTCTGTAGTTCTCTAGCGCGAGAGAAAAATAAAGCGACAACATATTTTAGCCCTATTTCATTGTTTTCTTCTGACGATTAAAACAAATATTGAAAAATTGGGGAAATGTGTTCTAGCACTAAATCTACAGTACTTCCAATCCAGTTATGCTCCTACAGGTTACATAAACGAATTGGAAGCTACTTCGCCTTAGTTTTCGAAAACAAAACAATCTATATTTAAGTTATTTAAATTATTCACTAATTTAAAAATACACTTCTCGATGTGCTACAGAAGTAGGTATGCGATACCATAACAATATTATCGACTGTAGCACCAATAAAAGTACGTATTAAGTGCTGCAACCTACCTTACAACAACATAACTAATAAGTTCGCCTTACAGTTAGACTATTCCCATAACACGTGGTGTATTGCTTTTGCATAACAGCGCCTTGTACGGCTCCTTGTCAGTTTTTTACTCTTTCCATAACATTCACAGTTGTATTTAATTAATTTCTTAATTTTTTTTTAACGTCCGACTATTGTGTACACGGGCTAATTCATTTTTTTTTAAATCACTCTTCGTCAGACCAAAATTAATAGATGAACCTAGTTTGCGTACATACTAAAAATAGTTTAAAATTTTAAAACAAACTTCTCAAAAACTGCTGAAATAATATTAAATTTTGTCTACCTCAATTTCAGTAAAACAGTTTACTGTACTCAAAGTGATCTAGAGATCAGAATCGGTGACTACTTCAAGGTCCCAAGTGTGTGTGTGTGTGTGTGTGTGTGTGTGTGTGTGTGTGTGTGTGTGTGTGTGTGTGTGTGTGTGAGCGCGTGTATATAGTGAATGTTATATTTATATATAAATGTAGTATATATATATATATATATATATATATATATATATATATATATATATATAAAGTATATTATGTGCGGTTTGAGAAAATGAGCAAGTGTTTGCCAGACGATATTGGAAGATAGTGCCCCGGTCATTGATCGATCCCGAACTTCCTTTATCCTCTGGAATTTTAAATAAAATTTAATTTATGTATTTCATGTTGTTGTACTGCCTCTTTACAGTCCTGCAAAAAATTGTTTATATTTTTTCATTTATTATTTTTTAAAATTTTTATTTTAATTAGTTTATGTTTTATCAATCTATTTTTGTTATTGTAGGACCAATTTATAATAAACTGTTTATTTTCTATATTTTTTTTTTAGTTATATATTATTGTTACCTATATCTAAGCACTTATTTATAGTTGCTAGGATATTTTGTTTAGATTAGATTCAAAACAAAATAGAGGAAAGGCTAATACAACCCCAGGTACTGCGATCAACAGACCTATTGTGCAACTAAACCTCTTGAATACTAGTTTAGCAGATTGGTGCCCTTAGTAAATTGCAACAATCTGTTAACTAGCTCATTCTGCTGAAGATCCCTTGGATCCTGGAAACCAAAAACCCCTAGCCTCCTAAGTGTCCTGGAGGCACATCCTCTTTCCTGCACAACGTATACACGGTTTCTCCATGGTACATACACATTCTGTTCATGTGAACCCTGAGACCGCAGTGCCCAGTAATAAGACATATTTTTCTAAGTTGTGTTCTGCCCAAGACGTCTGCTACCATTTAAACCCTCCATATAGAACCATGCTTAAGAGGAGCTTACTTAATATTTTATCTGTCTTGTTTTCTAGTTTCTAAATTTTATGATTTTTTAAATTTCAATTTCAATTCGAACGGAAATGATAACCAATACGCTTTTTCACTTAAAAATGTGGTGTGTTTGTGTGTGTGTGTGTGTGTGTGTGTGTGTGTGTGTGTGTGTGTGTGTACACTTTGATTTAAAATTATCTAGAGACCAAGATTTGGCGCATATTTCACGGCCCATGGTCCAAATTCTACCCATCGAAATTAGATAATATTCATGGTCATTGTAATTTGCAGTATGTATTGCCTGGTTACATATTTTTGGAAAACCCTGTAACTACGCCCAGCAATATCATTAGCTACGGTCAATGACAGTTACGCCTACAACAGGAGAGAAGAAGCTCAGACAGACAGACGGACAAGGAAGGAAGTGTAGCAGAGCGGAATAATCATCCGATAGCGCTTCCGAGCCCTTCCTCTGTTTATTTATTACGTAACTCTGCTGTTTGAAATGACAAAGAAATAGACACTGTTACTCTATTATGGCTTAATAAGTTATTTAACTACTGTATACAGAGACTATTAGCTGTGCCGTATTTTGTACTCGGTTTTAACGGAGGAGTTTAAAACATAAATATGCCCAACAAATCTAAAGCATTCAAGCTCGGGAATGATAGGGCGGCATCTGACGGCATTTGACAAAAACTAACAATTTTAATTTATAACTCACTATACAGAGTATAAAGAAAGTTTGGTGATCACGAAAAAAAATCTTACGTTTCGAGGTTCCTGCATTCAAAAAAACTGAGTTTACCTGAATTTAAATTAGACTTAGTCCGCGTCAAATTTTATCAAAACCAAACAATTAGGTAGTGCACAAATGCACACATGAGACATTCAAAACAGAAACCACTTCTGGACTCAAAAGATCTGATAACCGACGGAGCCATAAAAATCTCAAAATCAATTTTTTACGATCACCATACTTTACCGTATATTCAAATTTATCGTTAAGACGCTAGCGATTGCCTTAGAACCGTACTACACGGACTAGTTATAACAGACAACCTGACAAATCTTTACGTCGCCTAAGGATATAATACGCAGAATTAATTAAGCAAAAACAGTCGAACCAAACTAGTAGTTCAAAGAGCATCAACTCTCGCAGTATATACACAGCGCTCGTAACCTTGTTCACCATTTTAACCGGTAACCCTAATATTTACAAAAAGTGTTAATGGACAAACTTTATTGGAAATTTTATGTCCCTTCCTATCAACCTATCGAAATTTTGATAGGTTTTGCCGTTCAGACAGTATTTCAGGAAATATTCGACAATCCTCATCAGAGGCCGTCATCTTGAAACGGAAATTAATAAGAAAACAATTTACACATACGTGTTTAAGGCTTTATACAAGGTACCTTCTTATCAACTTTCAAAGCAATCGGTCAACGTGTTTGATTAAAATTGCTTACAGTCGTTATCGTTAAATCAGAGGCCGCCATATTGAAGCGGAAATAAGAAGAAGATGTTATACGTACGTCATTTAGCCTATCTTCGTAACAAATTTCAAAACAAAACGGTCAGTGCGTTTGACAAAAACTGCGTGCACTCGTCCTCGATAAATCAGAGGCCGCCATCTTGGAAACGGAAATTAATAAGAAAACAATTTACACATACGTGTTTAAGGCTAAGACACAAGGTACCTTCTTATCAACTTTCAAAGCAATCGGTCAACGTGTTTGATTAAAATTGCTTACAGTCGTTATCGTTAAATCAGAGGCCGCCATATTGAAGCGGAAATAAGAAGAAGATGTTATACGTACGTCATTTAGCCTATCTTCGTAACAAATTTCAAAACAAAACGGTCAGTGCGTTTGACAAAAACTGCGTGCACTCGTCCTCGATAAATCAGAGGCCGCCATCTTGAAACAGACGTAAATCGCGAGAAATCTTACACATACGTCATTTGGGCTTTATACAAGTACCTTCGTATCAAATTAAAAAAAAATCGGTCAATGCGTTTGGTTACAAGTGCGTACACTCGTTATTGTAAATCAGAGGCTGCCATTTTGAAATGTTAGTGAATGGTAGTGGTACACGTACGTCGTTCGGGCCTTATACAAGGTAGTCCTTACCACATTAAAGTGACGACTTTTTACAGGAGAGCATGACGGTCTGGTAACATTTACTTGGAGGCGGGTTGCCTTACCAAGGCCGGCGAAATGTCTCGCTAAATCAGGTCTGAACCGGTTCCTAACGGCCAACATAAGTCGCCCAGTGCATCAGCAACACACTAATAAGCAAAAAGTACGTTAAAACATACGTTTATACAGTACTACGCTGTTTGGTGTTATTTATAAACAACAGTGAAGGAAATAATTTCAACATGCGTAATTAAGGAAGGTTTATTATTGATGAACGTACCTTCAAAAATGGAAATTGTTTTTAGAAATAATAGCTTAAAAACAATTCTAAAATAGTTATTTTTACAACGTTCAATATGTTTTTTTTTAGAATTATCGTAACTAAAATAGTTATTTTTACAACAATCAATCTGTTTTTTTAAGGATTATCGTAGCTAAAATAGTTAATTTTTACAACGTTCAATATGTTTTTTTTTTAGGATTATCGTAATTGTGTTATTATAAGAAGAACCACACGACACAACCACTTTACGGAGATCATATTTCGCTGTTTCGCTTTATGTACAGGCTCAACATTATACTATTATTGACTTTCTCCTCTTTATTTACTTTTAGACAGCTTTACAGACAGTCTGATAAAATTAAAAACTTAAATCAGTGTCAAGTTTTCTCAGTTGCTTTTTCTACTGTGTAAAAGTAGCTGTTGTTGAAACTTTTCTGATAAACTAGAATATACTCTTGACAAAGTTTGTGCTTGGACAAAGACGTGGCATGGACTAAATCACCTCATGTCAATTTAAAAAATAAATAAATACTAATACCAAAATAATAAGGCACAAATGGCAGATCCTCCGAATGGGATAAAAATGGACAAAAATAGACTAACCATAAAAATATTTGACTACTTTCGCAGTAGAAGAGCCAAACCACTTTGGTTTAGAGAAAGAGAGAGAGACATAACAGAACTGCAGATCACTGATAGTATGCTCATGGACAAAATAACCAAAACAATAACTAAGAACAAGAAACAACGGTTCCAAGGCAAAGCCAAATCCAGGCGAACGATCCGAATCTCTGACGAAGAAAGAAAAGCAAGATCACGGCGAATGAAGCAATACTGGGCTACGAGGAAGGCACAGAACATTAAAAAGTGATTGATTTAGTGTACCCCAAAGTTGGGTGAAACAAATAAAGAAGAATAATAATGAAATGCCTGTGTGTGTGTGTGTGTGTGTGTGTGTGTGTGTGTGTGTGTGTGTGTGTGTGTGTGTGTGTGTGTGTGTGTGTGTGCGCGCGCGCGCGTGTGTGTAACGTTTATACTTTATGCCAGTTAGACTAATGAGGACGACAGATCAGCGTTGACGGTAAGGGAAAAGAAAAGCAACAGAAACGACTGCGGCTCGAACTAAGAATCTTTAGGTGCGCAGTTCAGACTGACCGGTGCTTTAGACGCATTGACCCGTAAAAAACAGGACTTTTTCCGGGTACTATTTTTACAAGAGAACAAAAATATTGCTTAGACTATTTACTCACAATAAAGTAAATACAGTGATCGTGAAAAATATCGGTCAAATAACCAGTGTCAAAATTGTAGTCTTTACTTGAATGCCTGTCTATTTCTGTATTTCTACACATGGCTGGAGGCTGAACTGATTAACAAATTGTGATACCTGTGTGCTAAAATCTCGGGACCTAAATTTACTCATAAATTGTTAAAACATATATCTCAAAATCGGTTCTAATGATTTTCAGCAATTTGTTTTTCTGAAATATAAACAAAACGTGTTGATTGATACACACGTTACTCCAATAATCTAGTTCATAAGCTATCAACAAAATCTGAAAAATCAGCTTAATTTCTAAAACTTATCAGATTTTTCTTAAATTCTGAGTCGTACATGAAAACACATAAATCAGTGTTGCTGAAGAGGACAGGGTACAGTTTTAGTTTTTTAGAATTTACCTGACTCGATTACAATTCTATAATAAAACCACATTTTATGCAAAATCTAAAACTGATTATGAGAAATTATTCTCATTTCGTACTTCTTTTTTACGAAGAAAATAACTGAACGCCAGAAAGTTTATGTAATGCGGGCTCATTCAAATAAAAAACAAAAATAACTCGGTCATCTGCAACTTGTCCGGTAATTGAAAAAAGCAGACGGGACTTATGTTACTCATAAATACAAGTACTTTTTTAGCTTGTATATTTATGGATATTTATGGTCGACTTGCAGGCTAGTCGACCACTTTATCTATTCAAAACTCACTGCAGTAAAATCTGTAACTATTTTATTTTAAAGTTTTTTAATTCAATTAATCTTAAAGTATAGCCTACATAAATTAGAATTTCAAATTCTTAAATTTCACTAAATAGAACGCGACTGTTGCCATTTTCGTATTTTCAATGTATATTACCGTGATTTGATTGAATAGTCTGCTTTATAAGACTATAATCAAATTATAAGAACAACTGAAAAGTAAAAATGTGTTTACAGTGGTTAATTAATTTCCTTATTTATTTATGCACGCTATACAATATGTTGATAATTTTGTAAATCACCTGAGCGAAACAGTTGCGTGTTCGATTATTTAATAAAAGGCATTGCATAGTTCGGCATGAACTATATAACACAAGGACTGATAGTTTCAAGGCCACAAGAAGACTTTCCTTCGGTTACGCCATTCCTTCACAATTTCCAGGAAACGCTCTCTCAGAAGAACGACCTTGCGTCACATTTTCACAAAAGTCGTCGGAACTCCTGAACCATGTTAGACATTCTGAACACAAACATTCTGCGACTCTAAGCCTATTTCACTTTACGTCAGCATCAGAACCTAAACTTTCACGCAGTAAATAAACAAATTTCCCGTGGAAAATGATGAACTATTGTGAGCATCACAACTTCGCAAAATGGAACCATTCAATTCTACCGACAACGACCTGCAGCAAAACGTTTTAGTATTTTCTATAAAATTTGAAAATTAAAAACGCCAATTATACTGCCTTTAACATTTACAATGGTAAAGATCAGTGTTAGGCAGGGTGGCCACCAAATGCGGAGCGTGGCTGACTACGCATTCAAAACCTAACCAATTGTTTTTAATGTAAGTGTGGCCACTGAAGGTGAAAACTGAGCTGAGCGGAGTCACATGGCTCCGCTTCGCTTTCAGTGGCCGCACTTACACTTAAAACAACAGGTTAGGTTTTAAATGCATAGTCAGCTCCGCTAAGGCAACTCCACTCAGCATTTGAAGGCCACTCTGCCTTAGAAAAAAGTGTAAAATAAAAAGTTAGATTTTTAATGGTCTTTTTTTTGAAACCCACTTATAGGATAAAACTTGAGCAATTTGGGAAATGATTGTACAGTACGAAAACATATAAAAAGAATGATCGTGGAAAATCGATATTGTTATTTCAACAGTTATGTTTGTTTTTATTAGAAAAAAATTGGTTTTGACTTTGATCAAGTTAGCCTTTTTTTTAAAAAAAAAAAGATTAAAGCCACTTGTAGAAATACCTGATCACCAGTTCGGATTCAGTCGCCTCAGTGGTCTAGTGGATAGCGTACTAGGCTTTCATCCCGAGGACCCGGGTTCGATTCCTGGCGAGGGCTTGGCATTTCCATACGCTATAAATCATCCCATCGTTTGCATTAGCCCAAGTGTGCACAATAGTCGGACGTTAAACACAAAAAAAAAAAAAAAAAAAAAAAAAAAAAACAGTTCGGATTCAGAAACCAGCACTCAACCACAGACCAGATTCATAGTTACTACTGTAATTGAAAGGGGATTTGAAGAAAAGAAATTTACTTGTGCAGCCTTTTTAGATATTCAATAGGCTTTTGATAAAGTATGGCACGAGGGGGGCTTGTTTTCAAACTTAGCAGGATGGTGCAGGGGAATTATTGCCGACTACAACAATCATACCTTACAAATAGGACATTTAGAGTAATGACCGAAGAATGTGAATCAGCTCTCTACTCAATAAAAGCAGGAGTTCCACAAGGTAGTGTTCTGGGGCATATTCTTTATCTGGTATACACAGCGGATATCCCAACTTCAAATAAAACCACAACTGCTACATTTGGCGATGGTACTGTGATAATGACTGTAAGTAAATCCCAAGTTGAAGAGAGCAAATCTTCAGTCAGCATTGAATCACATAACACAGTGGATAGAAGACAGAAAAATTAAAGTCAACGAACTTAAGTGACATTTACATTGCGGTACATAGATCCAAGTTATGGTGTGTGCCTTAATAATAAACGAATTCCACGGAGTAAATCTGCTAAATATATTGGGATGCATCTTGATGAACGCCTTACGTGGAAGCATCATGTGTGTAAGAAAGCAGAGCAAATCAAACAAAAACTGCGTGATTTGTATTGGCTAATGGGACGAAAATCTGTTGGCCTTGTACCACAAGAGATTATTGTACATATCAGTAATTAGGCCTATTTGGACATATGGTGTTGAACTTTGGGGGTGTACAAAACCCTCAAATAAACAGATTATCCAGCGAGTACAAAATCTTACTAGTCGTGCAATGACAAATGCAAGATGGTACCAGAGGAATGATGACCTTCATGCAGACCTAGACTTAAAGTATGTAAAGGAGATAATACAAGACTGCGCCTCTCGGACAGGAGAAGAGACTACATCGACATTCGAACGTCGAAGCCATCCAACTCTTAGATGTGGAATTGGACAACAGACGACTTAAGCGACATAAGCCGCATGATTTAGTTCACCAAGTCCAATACATGTTATAGATCAATTATATGTATTACTCATTTAATCTATAAGATTTAGATTGTAATAAATAAATAAATTAAAAAAAAATTCATCACACACAGATTTCCATTAAATTTGGCTAGTATGCCTGTCTCGAGTAAAATCTGTTTACTCTTCCAAATCCTCGAAAGTATTTTAATAAAATCGGTTCTAACGATTGCCATCAAAATGTTCTGAAATGAAGTCCTTTAAAAAGCCAAACAAAGCGTACGGTTATTTCATGTGTTAGACTGTTTAATTCAAGTGTTATTTTATTATTTATATTTAGGCAAAAAAAACAATATTTATATTTTTATATTGACAAACAACTGGCGAATTTAAACTTCTCAAAAACCAGTTTGTTAGAACGACTTGTAATTTTCCTCATCTAATAGAGAGAACTACTAGCTACTATTTGTACTAAATAAATTTACGGTTCAGCAGAAAGTCGAAAAATGAAAATAAAGCAGCTTTCCGCTTTTTTTGTAAATTCAAATAAAAATAGCTTAGCCTGATTACTGGTTTTGATAAAGATAACAGATTTCAAAAAAGCTGGTAGATTTCTGATTTTCACTGATAGCTTCCTCAATATCTTTTCTTTATTTGGAGGGGGGGTGAACATTTAAAAAAGTGTATGTTTTTGTAATATTTATTGCTCTTAAGCACAATTTTAAAAATTCATGTATTCAAACACTACTCCTTGTGACAACCACTTGAATAATTGGCATATTCTTTACACTTTTAAGGTTTGGTTATGAATACCACAGAGACTAGGGTTGACTCACGAAGCAAGGGTTAAACTAAAATTTAATTTTCAATTTCTTTTCATCACGGCACTTCCTTAAGGCCGAAATTCACATTATGAAAGGCAAAGCGCTCATAAAAATACGTCAACAGCCAAATAACAATAAACAATACGCTGGGAAGTAATACTGTAATTACAGAAAGCTATAAGGAAATCGTAAACAACACATCCTGCAGGATGCGCGCAAGCTATAGTGAAGAACACTCGTTAACGATATACAATACTGTAGTTATAACCTGCACTACAGATCTGTTCGTGAACGGATCTTTGAAGGGACCCGGTGTGAACGAGACCAATTGTTAAAGAACGATCGTTCTTTACCCCAAACAGTACTCACATAGTTCACAGTGCTCAAACTATATGCAACAACAGATACTGAAAAAGATCGGATCAACGTTCACCGTTCGTCACTATCCCCATCACTAACTACAGTCAACACTACAGCGTGTAACACTGCCTCCTCCTCCTTTCGGGACCGAGTCTGAGACCCGATCTGGATCCGTTCAATCTTTGCTTTGTTCTTAGTTTCGTTATACGTACTGTATTAGTGCACGCTGGTACTAAGCACTTGGCATCGCCGGTACTCGTTTCTATAGTGTATTCGAATAGATTATGTAGTGTATTGCAGAAACCGACTATTGACGTCAAAATTTAACAAATTATGTTTTTATGAAAAACTATTAAAAGTAAGCCTAAATTATTCAACAAATAGGCTAGCCTAGTTTATAAGAAATACAAATTTAACCTTTTCACTATTTGTATATGCTTATTACCCCAAAATATATATATTTATATTCGGTAAGTAATTATAACTTAATTCCAGACAATATAATACGTTAGAATGAACTATTTCCTTGGCAAAATTCCTAATAAAATTATTCAACTTCATACAATATTCTTTTCTTATTACCCTTGCGACAAAAGATCGTTGAACGGGTCTTCAAGGTGTTGGTTTTAAAAAGAATGGGCCACTGAAAAGAACGACTTGCCCATCTCTAACCTACACGTATTATTTTTATCTTACAAGAAATTGTAGACGATTAAATAAAAAACATATTTTTGTACAACTGCTGCAATGATTTTGACGAAATATAACTAATCCACTGTCAACCACTAAAACAAAATAGCGTTGGCGAAGCTATTGCTGGGAGAATTCATCTGCTGAAGCTATTCAAAACATACAAGCGGCCTAATTAATTCTAAATCCTGATCAAGCAAAGACTAAATTATAAAATCCAAAATACAACAGGTAATAATAAATCCAAAAATTAAGAAATCCTGTAAGAATAATTGTTTAGTTTTACAAGCGGTACCAGGAAGACGGACATTCGAACTAGAAGGCGAAAAGTAGTTCAACAAACAAACACAAAACATAAAACGAACGATATATAATTCGAGTAGTAAATTCAATATTACAATCCACATTTCTTGCAGGACTCGAAATGATAACTCGTTGCCATGGATGGCAGCACAGTGCGCATGCGCGCAGACGAATTTGCAAAATTGGGCCCTCCATCAACCCTCGTGAATTAATATGTTCAAGCAAATTCTGCACACGTGTCTCTTGGCAATAAAGATTTAAATTCGGTCCAGGCGTGGAGGTACATACTCGTACAGCGCGAGTGGTGCGACGCAAAATGATGAGGCTTTGAAGCAATAACCGTACCACATAATTACACATAAGGTCGGATTGCCACCAAATGCGGAACGGAGTTACACTGAACTACACATTGAAAAAACAACCTATTGGTTTTTAACGTAAGTGCGGCTACTTAACGGGATTGAGCAGAATCAAGCGGCGTAACTTCGACTCTGTCTAGGTTCGGTTTTCAACAACAAAACAACGCTGATCAAGCCTCCAGACTTAATATTTCTCGTTACCTAGGTTACGGTTTTCAACACGGTAGTTCCTAGATCTTCTCAGGTCAATGGCTATCCGGCCTTATCGTTGTATCCATCAAACACACCTGTAAAAAAAGCCATCAAATACGCCAATGATAATCGTGGCCATGATAATCACAGCCAAACGCATAAATAGAGAGAAAGCGCACCTAAACAGGCTTACTTGACGCTAGAAATCTGTTTAACTTGAATTCGAAACCACTGCTGCATTTGACATAAACAAACGTAAAACTATCGACGCAGTATACCTAATTTTTGTCGATAGAACACAAACCGAAATTAGGCTAACATTGTGTTCGATTCTTTAGAATTTGTACAAATTATAATTCGCTAGTTGAGTTTGTATTTGATTTTTTCCAGTTTTGTCGCGAAATGCATATCTGTTTCGTTACAAATTTGTTAGTAAAAAGAAGAAGAAAATTGGACAGAAGATCTAACAGATCTAATCGCTTTTGATTAAATATAATTTTTGATAATCTGATAAAAAAAATTTTTAATGTGTTTTTTTTTAATAGAAACCTCATACAGTAGCATACAATTGGCTGAATGTACTTTCTACGTCCAATATGAGAAGAGAAAGTATTAACTCAGAATCGATGGCTATACCAGTGTAAGTGACCGCGCTCTGCAATATACAATACAGAAGCTATAATTAGTTCTCAGGAAGAACGTAATGTAATGGTTTTATTCGTGGTGTAACAGTTATGCCATTAGATATGGACTGCAGTAATACTGAATGTAACATTTGCTAAGTCTAAATCAGTGGTTCTCAACCCGCTTCGACACCCACTAAATATTTTTCTTTTATTCCGTACACTCCCATAAGTTTACAGTGTGTTGCACAAATATCGACGCAAATGAAGGTTTTATTAGGAGCAATGCAGTAATACAATTTTTTTTAATAATTTGTATTTTGTATTATTAAATATAAATTAAAGAAATTTAAATAAAATATAAATTACATAAATCATATAAATCACATGAATACATAAAATTTTAATGAGATTGATTAACGCGATTGATGTCCTTCGATTTTCTTACTTATACTCGGGGAAGTGTTTGTTAATATTAATC
Organism: Callitettix versicolor; assembly: GCA_022606455.1. NCBI lineage: Eukaryota > Metazoa > Arthropoda > Insecta > Hemiptera > Cercopidae > Callitettix > Callitettix versicolor. Next base: position 24,017,859 of record CM040184.1, on the reverse strand, counting down.
GTAAATCACCACGTTCTGATATCTTGAATCGATTTCTCGTCTTTCGCAATAAATTATTTACACAGCTAAATCCTGCCTCAACCAAGTAAGAACTAGGAAATGCTAACAATAGTGGTTCGCTGATACTTGTTAATCTGACGTATTTTGTGCGAATGTTTTTAAAAATGGAATTTATCTCATCCACCACCTGAAGCATCTCATTTTCACCTAGACTCCGTTGAGAACCCCTGGTCTAAGTGCTTGGTCTTGTGTGCATACCCACCACGCTAAACCGTATTTACAAGGTTAACATCATCGTATTGGAGCTCATATATATTTGGAAAACATAAAAGAGAACTTCAAATGACCAGGCCACCCTGACATTACAGCGTAATAAATTAATCGTAATCAGTCAAGGTTAGAGGCATGCCAAAGTTCAATTCTGTGTTTTTTGAAAGTGACACAGTAGAATTCCTAAAAATGAACATTGACAATGGAAACGCGATTAAAATAAATCGTCAGTTTTTGTCCCAAATTAATGGGGAAATTTTCAGATTTTCTGTTTAAAAAAATAAAACGAAAATACTACAGTGTAGTTTTAAATAAAATTATAAGTTGATATACATAATAATATGTCCTACTTTTTACTTATACTGAAAATATTTCTAAAGTTTAATAATGTATTTTCTTATAATGTAGAATCTGTTTATACCGTATAGGATAAGAAGGGAAAAAAGTTAAATAATTTAAAACCATTAAACGTTTTCATTTTAGTTTTAATTAAAACCAATTGTAATAGTATTTTGGAGTAAATATGTATACAAAGTAAACGATTTTGGTAATACATACTGGAGTTTGGACAAATACGTTACCCAGTAAATTCGTTACCATTACACATTCTGTTGCCGCAATCTTAGCCTGTTAAGACCTATAGAAGTGCATTGCCGCTAACCCGGGAAACCATTAACCCAGAGAAGCAAGATCTCTGTTTTAATTACACAGATGGTTTGTGTGTTTGTTTCTTGGTTACGCAGTTTTGGCCAAACGTACTGACCGATTATTTGAAATTTGTTACGATACCCTGTAGAGAGTCCGAACGACGTATGTGTACGATTTTACTCATCCACTTAAGATGACGGCCTCTGACTTACGATGACGAGTGTACGCAGTTTTGCCCAAACACAATGACCGTTTGTATTGAAATATGGTACGAACATGTCTTGTACAAAGTTAAAATATTATAAAAAACTTTTTCTTATTTTCGTTTCAAGATGGCGGCCATTGATTCAACGATGACGATAGTACGCAATTTTAATCAAACGTTATTAGACGATTGCTTTGAAATGTCGTACGAAGAAAACTTGCACAAAGCCCGAACGATGTATGCATATTTCTTCCCTCTCACTTCCGTTTCAAAGGTAGACGCTGACGAGAGTAGTCGCTGACTGTTTCCTGTAGTACTTGCTGAACGGACATATCTGTCATAATTTTCACCGCTTGATGGAGAAAGAGAATAAAATTTCCAATAATTCTGGTCTTAATACGATGAGGTTTGTCCAATAAAACGCGAACTGGTCGAAATGGTGGAAAATTACGGAAGATGTAGTTCCTCCTCCACGTTTCAAAGGTAGACGCACTGGCCTCACGTGTTGTCTGCTGGGACCCAATGAGCCGTCAGTGCTTGGCAGAACGTTACGCTGTGGTAGAGTTATTTTTAGTTTTGCATTATTTTTTTGTTCGTCGGTATGGAAATTGACCAATTCACTGAACAACGAATTAACATCAAGTTTTGGTAAAGCTTGGTAAAAATTACCAAGAAATTGCTGAAATGTTGACAGTTGTTTATGGTGATAATGCTATGAAGAAAACAGCCATTTTTCAAGTGGATTAAGCGCTTTAAAGAAGGTCGAGAAGACGCCACGGATGATGCAAGAATTGGACGACCTTCAACCTCTTGTGTGCATGAAAACATTGATCGTGTGCGGCGTCTTGTCCTTACTGATCACCGAAAAACTGTCCGAATGATAGCTGAAGAACTAAATTTAGGAAAATCAACAGTGCACACAATCTTAACCGAGCATTTGGGCTTAAGAAAGGTTTGTGCGAAAATCGTGCCAAAACTGCTGACTCCGCATCAATCAAAAGTTGAGAAGAGTCGAATGTGTTAATGACTGGAAAAATTCCATGGAAAATGATGTTGGATTCTTAAATAGGGTTATCACTGGTGATGAATCGTGGTTTTTCGAGTATGACCCCGAATCGAAATCGCAAAGCATGGAGTGGAAAGCAACAGGTGAAGCTCGAACAAAAAAATCAAGGAAAAGCCGATCAAAAATCAAAGTCATGCTCCTGGTTTTCTTTGATATCAAAGGTGTTGTTCATCATGAATTCCTTCCTGAGGAAAAACGGTAAATTCTGAGTTCTACCTTAACGTTCTCAAGCGTTTGAGAGATCGAGTGCGTCGTGTGCGACCACATTTGACTCAAAACGATGGATGGATTCTTCATCAAGACAATGCACCCGCACATTCGGCTTTGATTGTTCGCCAGTTTCTGGCTAAAAATTCAATCACTATCCTTGATCATCCCCTTATTCACCGGACCTCGCCCCTGCGACTTTTTCTATTCCCTAAATGCAAAAATGTGATGAGGGGACAGCATTGGGAAGATGTGGACACAATAAAACAAGAAACTACGAGGAGACTGAAAAGCCTGACTTCCGAGGACTTCCAAGGGTGCTTTGAAGAGTGGAAAAGAAGATGGGATAAGTGCATAGCAGTGAATGGAGAGTATTTTGAAGGGGACAAAATCAATGTAGATGAAATTTTGTAAAATAAAGTTTTTATGACCTTAGTTCGCGTATTTATTGGACAAACCTCGTATTACGGTTACCGATAAAATTGGCGGAAATGATTACGAGCGCGTCAAAGCGCTGTCGCGGAGCGGTGGCCAAACAATTAATTAATACCACACTGTGAGGTCTACTGTTCTTTGAACTACTACTCAGTACTGATCAGAAAGTGGATCGAGTATCGACCGTATTGGCTCGCAACAAGAGCAGGATCAAGGTTCCGGTGTAACTTTACTAAAGCGGAGGTGTGCAGCACGGCAATGACCTTGGCGGACACACCTATAGCACTCCGGCCACTTTCCCCGATCTGGAGCAGAAAGCGGTCCCCGCTAAAACTAGCTGATCGATTGACTTCGTGAAACAAGTCTACCGGTGACTTTCGCTGCAGTGGGACAGGCACGGTTTTTTTAAAAATAATGAAGCACGTAAACAGCACGTAACTTGTTATCCATAATAATCTTTAGAAACGTGTGAGAGCTCTTGAAGAAACCCGATAATAAGGATCGTTAAGTGAAATTCCAGAAAATCGTACGGTAAACAAATTACGTAAACAAAAATAAGATGAATACGTATATTTTTAAACGGTTGGACAAACTTTGCGGTTCAACAAACTTGAACAAGTTATTACCAAATTTAAAACAACTTTGAAAGCTAGAATATACTTACAGTAAACTCTCTATTGCGGATCTCTTTATAACGGAAATCTCTCTATAATGACAACATGTGTTTATGCTATAGTAAAAATATGTAATGTAATTTTCTTTATTGGGGCCAACTTTCCATGAATCTCTATAATGACGAAACACAAGCACACTTCCAAATCTTTTACCCTATCTCTCACATTCTGACACGTCAGCAGTGCGTAGTGCATCAACCGAATCGAGTGTTTTGTAACTTACATTTTACAAGTGGTGCTTTATTATTTTTTTAAATACTTTTACAATAGTGTAATGACGACTAAACGGAAAAATTTATTGTTAGAGTTTTGCTCGAGTTACAGAAAAGTGTCCAGCAAGTATTTTTGCTGAAATTTTAATTTAGCTAATTCTTCTGTTAACAGAATACTGAAAAATAAAATAAAAACGGCCGGCCTAAAATACAGGGAATGGCTTCGAAAAAATCCGCCAGAATTTGAAAGAATCGTTGAAGCGGTCCTTCGGCAGTTTCCGCAAAAACTATTGCCTTTTTCTCACAGTTACAGTATTATAATATTGTTTTTTAAAGACTGTACATCATATAGTTTTATCTCAATAATCTTTGCACCCAATACTTCAAATTAAAACAAAATATATAACACGTTTTACAAACACATTGGTACACGTTTTGGTAGCGGAAATCTCTTCCGGAAATCTCTATAGCGGAAATCTCTTTATAGCGGCGAAAACTAACGTTCCCTTCAATGCCGTTATATAGATATTTTACTTTATATACTAATTAGCACCCTACAGTTCACAATTATGGCCCGATATGCTTCCAACTTGGTACACAAATTGCCAACTACACAACTATGTCAGTCAAGGGGAAACGTTTATCCGTTTGAAATTGGCAGTCATTCAAATCCTTAAAAAAATCGTAAAATTTTGTGTATTTTGATATAACCAGGGGCCCGTGCGAAATTTCGCACTATGAAAGTAAACACAGCCTTTTGAATAAGAGTAGTCATTGGGGTGAGGGCGGTAGTTGGAAGGAAGGGAAAAACATGTTTAAAAAATAAATCGAAAAGCGATCGATTAACAATAAATGTAAGGAGAAATCACAAATATATTTCTGTAAAAACAATGTCCAAAATATGTGTTTGATATTCGAAATGCTTGTCCCGGCTTGTACAACGGGCAGGGATAGAAGACTGTTAATAGGGCCACATAACTTATGCGTTTAAAGACATTTAAGTAAATATTGAAATTGTTCTAAGCACGTTATGCAAAAAAGTGCATTTGTAATGGGATTGTCTATTCGTGATTAAAAGTTAGCTTCATAAAATTTAAAAAATATTATCCGACTTGTGTTGCTGAGCATCATAATGCCATTTTGCCAATGACAGTTAAAAGTGGTTTTTATGTTAAAATTTTCCACAAACAGTAAGTTTTAGCGTAAAATCGTTTTGCAATGTCAGAAACCGCTTAAAAAATCCTTTCTAAAGATACCTCATTTATGCCTTACGAATAGTATGTGCTAAGAAAAAGGGATGTTGGCTCGAGAAATAATATATATATATATATATATATATATATATATATATATATATATATATAATTAGATTTACTCTTAATGTAATTCGTAGATTAATCTTGCTATGTACATTCGGTGGTGATTCAGATTTAGAAAAAAAATGTAATATAAGGAAATTATAAGTTTAATGGTGGTAAATTTCTTTTTTATATATATATATATATATATATATATATATATATATATATATATATATATATGTTAATCTCGGGCCAAGGAGCTTCCTCAAGATTTTGCGTTCTTCCTTCAAAATACCCTCCATGGTAGCTTTTTTGTATGGAGTGCTAGCGTCTCGCTTGCATATAATACCTCCGGTTTTATGACTGTGTTGTAGTGCCTGATTTTTTTGTGTGTGTCTGACTATATATATATATATATATATATATATATATATATATATATATATATATATATATAATTACACTTACTCTTAATGTAATTCGTAAATTAATCTTGCTATGTACATTCGGTGGTGATTCAGATTTAGAAAAAAATGTAATATAAGGAAATTATAAGTTTAATGGTGGTAAATTTCTTTTATATATATATATATATATATATATATATATATATATAATTACACTTACTCTTAATGTAATTCGTAAATTAATCTTGCTATGTACATTCGGTGGTGATTCAGATTTAGAAAAAATGTAATATAAGGAAATTATAAGTTTAATGGTGGTAAATTTCTTTTTATATATATATATATATATAATTACACATACTTTAAATGTAATTCGTAGATTTATCTTGCTAATTCATGTAAATTCGGTGGTGAATCGAGATTTAGAAAAAAAATGTAATATAAGGAAATTATAAGTTTAATGGTGGTAAGTTTCTTTTTTTTATATATATAATACTTGCACTTTGTTTAAAATTTTAGTATCATTGGTGATACTGTTACTTTTTGAAAATCCTGTTTTACGACGCCATTGACACAGCTGCGTGCCAAGATTACTAGTAAATTACCTTGATAAAACGTGTACCAATGAAAAAGCCGGCCGTCGTGCTTACACATAAGTGACTCGGGTAAATTGTAAAACGACAATACAAATTCGTGACGGCAGGCCTGTCGTGCTCCTCGACCTGCCACGATAGAGCGGTAGAAAGGCGTTCGCTTCGATTTATGGAACTTGTAAATACAGGTCAACCGGTTTGATAAGGTCATGCGCCGGTAAAATAGAAAATTAACAATAAATATCTATATTACGAAAAAATCCCATGCAATACGTATATTGCAGACTGGTTAGTCTGATTATGATTATGATTATAGAAAAGTACAAAAATTGCACGGAGAGTAAATACGTTAGTAAAAAAATAAGAAAAAGGTTAATAACATTCTAGTAACGTATTTTCCGTTCATTGAAGCGAAGCTTTTAATGTTAGCTTTGGCGAGAGGGGTGAATAGAAAAAAAGACTACCAAACGGGAAAATGTAACGAAAATATGGAACGAACGAGCAAACGAATTTCGTCTCTATATTTCTGTTTTTTTTTCTTTCTCATTTTCAATAACAGTACAAACGTATTATATGAAGAAGTTGTGTTGCTTTGCTTTCGGTATTATCCTTAGTTAAACACGTGCACGTTGTAAAAGTTTATAATACATTCGAAATTAATATAAACGTTTATAATAATTGTTGTTAATATTGCTAGTTTTTAACAACATAACCTGAAACATACTACAGCTTATCAGCTGTTCAATGAACTCAGCTGATCGTTACGAATTAATATAAAGAACTGTTCTTTTACTATAACTACAATAAATAATATCTAAGCTAGGTTTACGTATTTATTTATTTAAACAAAACAAGATATTTGTAAACGTATCTTCCAACTAACTATATATTCAGCAAAGATAACAATTAACAAAAAAGCTACGCTTCAGTCGGTAACTGATCGAGTTCCACAAGTGTACTTTTTTCATTTTTTCGATTTATTCCCAAACCGCAAATTTCCTTTACGCGTAGGCTGTTCAAAATTTATTACACTCACTTGCATTATAAATCTTTCAAATATAATAAAACGAACCATTTTTGATGGCTCCAGAGCCGGATTTTAGTTTCGATATTACTAACTGACTACATCTGAACCAAATTTGATACAATCGCTGTGTAGATATTTTAAAACTCGATTTTCGATTTTTTTTAACGTTTCAAAAAAAAACTTTATATGAGATACAAAGTAATCAGAAATGTATTCCAAATTTAATTTTGAGCTCGGCTACAAACTACATACAGTAAAAACAGTGACGTAATGTTACGTGTAGCTCTAAAGCAAAGTAAAACAGCCTCCGTGGCCGCCGAGATAGGCTACATTAATTAAAATAACTAGAGTGTAACGGAGCATTGTCACGACACTCTGTGGTCACACACCGGCTACTTAATCTAACTTATATAATCTGATTATGCTGTGCGACACATACGCATGCGCGTACCTTATTGTATTTGCATTGTTACGTGATGAAGTAAATCACATCACATATTGTCGTATACTATGTTCGGGTACACTGGGTTCCGGGGAATAACGGGGTTCAGGGTAATGAAATTACCCCAAAATGTGGAAATTACTAAAACTGGATCACTAGATTTTGCTCAAAACAAAATATAGTATATGACGACTAATTGCTGAAATCATTGTGCCAAATTTAAAATTTAAAAATATATATGTAAGAGCCGTAGAAAAAAGAAAATAATAAACCATGTGAGTAGTTTTGGTTTGTTTCGATTTTTCACTTTAGTCTCGATCCGTGTTTTTATATTTAAAACTATGGTACACTAACATTCTTAACTGGGTTCCGGAGCATAAGGGAGTTGAGGGTAACGAGGAGCATACCGACTGGCTGGACTTCTATCTGCATCTGAGTTTATCGAACCCGACCCGGCTTTAGCGATCTCTCTATCGTCGGCCGGATCTGCTATCAATTTGTGCTTGTTAATTCAAGCAAAACCACGCAAGATAAACTTCCAAGGGCATTTCCATAGCAAGCGCCTATTGGGTTTTTCACATGGAGGATTTAGAGGAACGGCAGACATTTTGGGCAGAGCACAAATCAGGAAAATCATGTATCAGGAAATACCGTATGTAGGTAATGCAGTTGAGAAGGAAAATGGAATGAGGCTCTTGCTAGTAGGACGTTAACAGTTTTTGGTTCCCAGGATCCCAGGGACCTCCAGCAGGTTGAACTAGTCAGTGGCTAAGGGCACTAATCTGCTGAACTAGTACTTTAGAGGTTTAGCTACACAGTAGGTCCTCCGATCGCAGTGTCTGCGGTTTTATAATCCCTTCCTCATAGTATATAATCTAAGCCAATCTACTATGATCGGTAGTCACAGTACAGTTGAAACAGTTCCGATATTACAGTAGCAGTCCAGCAACTGAAGTGTTCCCAATATATTTCGTAGTGAATCACTATTCCAAATAACTTTCTTTTCAGAAAAATAACGTGTATTTAAATTATCAGTTTATATAAGAATATACAGTGTAGCCTGTTTATAAACTAACAACAAATTATTTTTTTAAAATTCTGGTACTTAAGCAGAAAAATCAGTATAATTTTCTTTTATAGCAAACTGTAACTTAACTTTGTGAAGCAAATTTTATGGGTTTTAGTTTTTAGTTTTAGTTCAAGATTCAACTAAAACCAAATATGACCTATGTGGCCAAATTTGAGACACTTGGTGACAATTTTCAAAAATATAAATTTTTACATGCACTTGAATCCGATTTATGGAGATTTAACGATCTATAAATTTTGCTTGAATACTTTGAATTTCATTTGAAAAAAAAATCTATCGTTAGAACCGATTTGAAAAACACACACACACACACACACACACACACACACACACACACACACACACACACACACACACACACACACACACACACACACACACACACACACACACACACACACACACACACACACACACACACACACACACACACACACACACACACACACACACACACACACACACACACACACACACACACACACACACACACACACACACACACACACACACACACACACACACACACACACACACACACACACACACACACACACACACACACACACACACACACACACACACACACACACACACACACACACACACACACACACACACACACACACACACACACACACACACACACCAGAGGGGACACTTCTAACGAGTTTTTTACTGAACCTGTGTCGCATATTGTCTTAAACTTCTCCTATTATATTCGTAACTCATATTTCAATGTAACATCGTAAGAAATAAAAAAATAACTAACTGCATTGTTAAACGGTACAGAGCAGTTTGCGATCGTCAACAGGATGTGCTGGCGGATGTCGCCACTACCCTGGCAGACCACCAGACACCCGGCAGGCAGCCGAGGTCACTCTCTTCGATCACATTCCAAGCAATATTTAGTAAGATCACACGCTGTAGGGAAAAAGAATGCACAAATACCGGTTCGTTTTGTAGAAAAAAATCTGCAGCAATGCCGGACGAGCTCTACATCCTGGTTAATTATTCCTTTCTGAAGTGTCTAAAAATCGAGAATTCCGTAAAATGTTCAGTCTTTGATTTTATACGCGATTCACGTGAAAATTTAAACAATAAAAAACGTAGAGAAAGCTTAAAAAAGAAAAAATTTTATATTACTAAATATTATTTAATTGACTTAACTTTATATTCTGGAAATCGTAGATATATCACTTTTCTTAAAAACTTCGATGTCTGTCTTGCTTTGTACCTGTATATTTTCCTGGAGACTAAACGAATTCAACGAAGTGGTTCTTTTTTACGCTTGGTATGGAGAATTTTGTGGTGCAGTGAAATCGAATTGAGAGTAACACAATTAAATTAAGTTAGTTTCTTAAGGTAATTGAAACGAATATTTCTTTATGTATGGCAATTTTTGTGGTGCAGTGAAATCGAATTGAGAGTAACACAATTAAATTAAAGGTAATTGAAACGAATATTTCTTTATGTATGGCAATTTTTGTGGTGCAGTGAAAGCGAATTGAGAGTAAACACAAATAAATAAAGTTAGTTTCTTAAGGTAATTGAAACGAATATTTCTTCAAGTACGGCAATTTTTGTGGTGCAGTAAAATCGCATTGAGAGTAACACAATAGAATTAATTTAGTTTCTTAAGGTAATTGAAACAAATATTCTTTATGTACCGTAATTTTTGTGGTGCAGTGAAAGCGAACTGAGAGTAACATAACAAAAATAACACAAACGAGAGGGAAAGTACAAATAAATGAGGGGACTCATTAAAATTCGATTCCAGATAACGGTGTAAACAGGGTCATTTCACTTCGAAGGCGCGTAGTCACTACACACTATTTTTTATCTTTAATAAAGTAATTCACTGCGAGAAAGCTTGGTAATGTTTTTGCTGCATTTGATGGACGATATCTACTGAGAGAACGACACAAATTAGTTAAGCTAATTTAACCATCACTGTAAACGTATTACGTTTTAAAAACAGCACTCTGTGCGAGATGGAAGCACAGATGGAATCACGCGAGTCCAGCGGCAGTAGACTGCGGTAATTACTTTGATCGTGGCAGCTCTTTAATTACACTTCACTTTCATAATCCTCATTACAGTCATTTTCTAGAGAATTAAAGTGTAATAAAGGAAGGAAATATCCATAAAGGGTTTGAGAGTCGAGGTATTTGTGTTCTTCAAAGAATACCAACAGATTCTATCAGGTACCTAATGATTCTAATTTAAGGAGACAAGTCTCATATGTGTAGTCTAAGATTCAGTGGCTTTTAAGGATAACATTTTTTTACAAACAAGCAGAAAAAAATTCAATTAAGTATAGCATATCTGTCGACAATGTATACTTTCTCACAAAACAATTTAAAGATTTAGTGTTTCTACTTTCAAATCATCTATGTCTGTGCAAAAAAAAAACTTGATTCTATGTCCGCTCTCTGAACATCGCCAAAGAATAAACGTAACTGAAAATACACCTATGGTGAAATCTGGCATGTAGGTTTTGTTTGTCCATATCGCAGAACCATTTTTTAAATAAAAAAGAGCTTGAAACCCTTATTTGGTCAAAAATACAGTAAAAAAATCTGACCTAACGATTTTACTCAAATAACCCCATACAAATCCGGTTCGGGACTTATAAAAAACCTGAAATTACCTGGTTCTCAAAAACTGGTTCAAAGGACTTGGCTGGTTTCGGCAGTATGTAACCTATATTACGTAGACACGTATATGCCTCACGTCACAGTAGAAATTTCAATATAGAAACAAACATACGGTTACGTAGTAAAACGGAAAACGAACCATATTTTGAGAACTTAGGCTGATTTCCCGACTTTTGTGTAGCCTCTGAACAGGATTTTGTTTAGGGGAAATAAATAAACAAATTACTTATGACATATTCATTGAACATGATAAAATTAAGTATGAATAAATGAATAACTTTCTATCATTGCACTGCGACCTTTGTAGATCTATTTTGTCCCATTTCACCCCGCAGGCGGGTGCAGACTAGATGCATCTATTGAGGATTTAGACTTCCCTCGCGGTACCCGAGTCTAACACACACACACTTACAACACTACACTTACGACTTTACACTCACACTTACATTTAGGGAAGCGGTAATAGCCTCAATGTGCTTTTCGCCTTAAAATAAAATTTGTCCCCTTTCTACATGCCCGAGATGCTCAGTTACGGTGCCTTCTCCAGTCCTAGTACCATCATAAAGTACAGGGCTTACAGGAGGATTTAAGATGGTAATTCCCCCACTTTCTAATTGGTGATTTACCTTTGTTATCGAGGTGTTTGCTTGTTCAAATAAATTTACGAAAGTCTGCGTAATTACGATGAAAACGCGTAAATAAAATAAAATCATTATTTCATTATTATTTAAAATCATTATTTAAACAAAATCATTATATCAACAAACAGTATCAGATTTGAATGTTATTTCAAGTAATTTTTGTTAACGTTTTTTGTCAATAACTTCAAACATTTTATTTTATTTATTTATTTTTAAATAAAAACGTTTTACGTTAAATCAAAAAACAGATTATTACAGTTTTATTCCAGAGGAGGCAGATGAAGTGACCAGGGTTGATGCGTTTAGCGATCCCACCGTACCTCTAGCTCATACTGTTCTCGTTCATCTACTCAAGACAGACATTCACTACTTTACATAACCTGGCTAATTCTAAATTGTGAAAACACTTTACAAATATGGCGAGTGTTACGCAGATATTGTGCGGTAGTTTTGTAAGGCTCTAGGTCGTCATAATGCACCAAAGTGTAAAGCGATCCGTGCTGATGGAGTGAATGACACTGGCTTAATGGTGTATCAAAAGGAGCTCTGGGATACCTGGCAGACACATTTCCCCAGTTACACATGAATAAGAACGTAAACAGAATTAGCGGGAACTCGCCGCACAACAAACATCTGACCAAACGGAGCAAAATCTCAAGAGTAACAGTCAAGAGTAAGGAGGGGGAAATAGCAGAGCAAACATCTGCAAACACTTCCACAAATCAGGAAGTCACCAATTAGAAGTGGGAGAGAGTTACCCGCCTTGAATCCTCTTGAAATTTTAACTGATTTTTTTTATTCCATACTTTATGCCTGACTAATGAAACTAATAAGGACGAAGGATCAGCGAAAGTAAGGGAAAAGCAACGGGAGTAACTGGGGTTAGAACTAAGAACCATCACGTGCGCAGTTCAGAGACGCAGCCGACTGACAGATGCTTTACCACATCGACCACCGACCGAGTCTCTCTTTATGAAGAGACTAGGGTTAGAAAAGGCATCATAAGTGGCCATATCAGGAATACAGAAAGAGGGCACTATAGATCTACAACGGTCGCAGTGCCACAATAATCCTAGAAAGTCATTCATTCGTAAATAATTTCTCATGTCCAATAAATACATCATAAGTACTGCAAGATATTAAATAAGATCATTATTATTTTACGGTTGGTATTAATTACATTATGGCCGTCGATTTACAACAAAAGATACATATCGCTGGTCACATATTCTGTCTGACCAAACGTCATTTACAAAGTAACGCCTTTCGTTTTATTTACTGCCTGTACTGGCTACTGAAGTTCGACAATTGTTCTGTAGCACAAACATGGCGGATTGATTGTACAAAAATAATTCTCCAGAACATTCACTTTGACTGTTACAGATTTAGTAAATTGTAAACAGGATTGCTCCATCACATCACATCACTTGATTATAGTAGTGTTACACAAGTGGGTAAGGGAGCTCTATAAATTACCCATCGAGAACGGTCACCGGTCACCGGCTGACATTTAAATGGAAGGTTATTTAAATGTGGGCCGGTAACGTGAAGCAGGCCGCGTACCGGTATACAGAGATGCCTTCATTTGGTGAAATCCAACAAAGACGTCTTTCATCACATATTATATTCATTCTGTAAGGTAAATTAATGCTTATTAATGGTTTATTAAGTAACAGTTCAAAGAACCGTAGACCTTGCGGTATATTTTTAATTAACTGTCTGACCACCGCTCCTGCGTACTCGTAGTTTAACCGCCAATTTTATCGCTAACAATTATATTTAGAGAAAACTTTATTGTAGGTCTTGCCGTTCAGCCAATATTCCAGGAACAGTGATTTACACTCGTCATCGTTAAATCAGAGACCGCCGTTTTAAACGGAAGTGACTGACGAAAAATATTACACACGTTTTGTTCGGGTTTATACAAGATACCTTCGTACCAAATTTCAAAACAATCGATCAATGCGTTCGGCCAAAACTGCGTAAAAAACAAACACACAAACGAATTGAACTGAACGGACGAATTGAAACAGAGACCTTCGATTGATCTATTATTGCGGGTGTAGTTCAGTTAGCGCAGGGTCTTGCAGAATTCGAATTTAGTTAGTAAAATAACAGGCCGAATTTTTAGTAAAGAAAACGTAATATTTTTCAGAAAACAATCGTTGACGAAGCTGTCTCGCTGATGTGTTTGTATGTGCATAAACGAACATTTCGATATACGAAAACCAAAAGGCACATAAATCGATCTGGCAGACAAGCTTGTTACTCCGGAAAATCCGCTCATGCGTTACAAAATGTCAGTTGTTCTTGAAGTTCACCAACGCAATAAGCATTAAAATCGAAATTGATTTTAAAATTTTACTAAAAATGTGAAAATAAAACCAAGGAAACAGCACAGTTACGTTTTATTTGGATGCATAAAATGTACCTACATTGAAGCTTAGCTTTTAAATGGAAAGAGAGAAAGTTTATGCAATGTTTTTGCACGGTTTACTTCTGAAGGTGACTTGTTATGCTTAACAAGCCCTTTCATGTTTGCATCGGATCAGTTAAGAACTAAATACATACTTGCATTTGCGTAAGATGTAATGTAATACACAAAACGTGTTTAAAGTATAAAGGTGTGATTAAAGTATACAATTTAAAGTAAATATGTGATTAAAGTAACAGCAGAAATAATAGCGGCACACAGCTGTTCCGCTGACGCGATATAAGCGTGATTTCCAGAAATTATTTGCTTTTTATAAATCTTGTGTAATTTTGATTTTACCACAATAATCAGCATTAAAATGTGCATACATCAGCGCTTTCAACTTTCAAATTATACTGAGAGTTCGAAAATGAACCCTGACCGCTGTTAAATTAAATAAAATTTCTTTATTTCAACGACTAATATTTTTTTAATTGAGGCTTTTGGCGAAAAGCATACAAAGGCTATCATCGCCGGGTTTTTTTCAACGGATTTCAAAATTCAAAACGCTAATTTTAACGCTAAAATTACGGTAAAATCGTGTTTTTAAGAAATATTAAAGACAAAAAAGTTCAGCATTTTTAAACATTTAAATTTGCGCCATTTTGAAACTTAACAAATTTTATTAGCTAAACAACTTGTCCAAGCTATTACCACAATTGCTTCAGTCTGCCAAGTTTGAATCAAACAGGACTAAAATTGGGAGACGAGTATACAAAAACGCGTGCACGCACGCACACACGCGCGCGCGCACACACACACACACACACACACACACACACACACACACACACACACACACACACACACACACACACACACACATACACAAATATTTAAAGAAAATGTCAACGATTCCTCAAAAAGTGATCTAGATGTCAGGTTCGGTGCACATTTCAAGGTCCCGTGTTTGGGTCTTACCATAACGGCCGTTCCGCTAATACGGCAAACACATTATGCAAACTTTGTCAAATTATATTAAAAAAACCTGGAGCAATGGACGAAAAACAGAAAAAATCTTCTTAGTTTACCTATAACGGAACATCAGATTTTCTTCATTTTAAGCCACATGAAGTAAGTAAGCTATATAAATGTAGTAAGTAAGCTATATAAATGTACATAACCTAACTTAATGAAATAAAATAACTTTATTAAATTTTATTATTTTTTTAGATTCCCTACACTGCCTTGAGTTTAAACTTTCAATATATGACCAAACATTTTAAAAAGTCTGCAAAATCTGTTGTCACAAATTAGGCTTATTTTCCGACACTTTCCCAACACAGGGACTTTTTGGAAATATAGCGACTCGTAATTACGTAAATTTAAGTTTTTGACCAAAAAGAGCATCAAACCCAAATTGCGTAGAAACCGGTCAAATAATTTAGACTCCAAATGTATTCAGGCAGGCTTCATCTACATATACCAAAGTAGATTTTTTCAACAATCACAATATTACACTTCACATTAGTGATGAAAGTAAAGTTGGTAATACTAAATTACCTCATCCTCTCACCGAATCGGATTAGCGAAGGACTAAGGAGTATCAGAGAAAGTCCAGCGTGACACTTTGATGTTAGTTTTATTCCCTTCCACAGCTAACTGCATATGGCAATGAATACATTAAGGATGCTAATAGTATAACCTCTGGACTTTTAAAGTATAACCTTCGAAGAGAAAGCCTAACACTTTATCGGCCAAGCGTCACGGCAAAAACGTGTTTTTTTAACGTGAAAATGTCTTTAAAATCGATGCCTGTTGTAAATATGTCCGTCGCTCTGAAATGAGCGGCAGTCAAAGTAATTTCAAATTTCAGTAACTCAGCTGAACACAGCTACCTTAGTCTGTGCAGACGATGGGATGATTTATAGCGTATGAAAATGCCAAGCTCTGGCCGGGAATCGAACCCGGGTCCTCGGGGTGAAAGCCCAGTACGCTATCAACTAGGCCACCGAAGCAGCTGGTCTCAATTTAAAGAGGAAGTATAGACATATGTGCCAGTGCCCCTCAGATGTCGCGAACTTTGCACAAAAAGAACGATTTTCCAGATTCGACACGCGCGCACACACACACACACACACACACACACACACACACACACACACACACACACACACACACACACACACACACACACACACACACACACACACACACACACACACACACACACACACACACACATGCACACACACAACGGGATCACATCTCGCCACCTAATCATTCCACACACGAGGGAACAACACACACACACACACACACACACACACACACACACACACACACACACACACACACACACACACACACACACACACACACACACACACACACACACACACACACACACACACACACACACACACACACACACACACACACACACACACACACACACACACACACACACACACACACACACACACACACACACACACACACACACATATATATATAAGGTCTCAATCTGTGCTGATTTTTTGGTAATTTATCTTGGTCTTACCATAACGACCGCTCCAAAAGACCATTGGAAATTCGTTAATAAAAAACCTCGTGTTAAAAAAAACTCACCCTTTTGCGTAGAACGAGTGTTATAAACAGTGTTTGTTGTATTATTTCGGTTCAATTCAAAACGAAAATCTGCAATTTTAAAATACAATTCAACTCTACACTGCATCTCCGTTTTCCTTTGACAAGCCTCTTTTTGTAAGATACTACTTCTCCCAAACACGTATCTAATTTTAATGTCGTTATCCTTCGATTAAAAAAAAATGACTGATGGTTACAGAAAGTTCTTTAACGACTCTACCAATACAAATATGTAATTTACTACCTTCCAATATTCTGGACATCCTGTATAAACTATTGTTCTATTACGGCACAGACGATAATTAAATTGTAGTGTCTGCAGGAGAAGGAGGGCGGGGAGATAGGCGCGGCGTTGCAGTAAATCAGTCCTGCACAAGCCGCAGGAACAACATTCAAAACCATTTTCCCTGTTGTTCACAGATACAATGATGCATATCCCCGTCGATTACGTCTTGTACGCTTTACCCTTGAGTCTATAATACGTAAGAGATCTCACTGCATAGGAAACTGTGTGACTGAACATGGAGAACGCTGTCTATCGACAGGAAATGAACCACTTAATTTTAGGATAGCTTTTCAGACTAAAATTATTTTAGACATCTTAATCGAGTGTAAGACAAATTCGTGACTGCAGCAATTTATAAATTCAAGGATGGGCAGATAGCAGAAATATGAGTCCAGAGCGCTCTGATGTCGGGTTTTCGTACTACGCGCATTTTACCTTACGTTCTGGCATCCGTATTTTAACACTGGTTAGGAGATATAGACTCAAGAGTTTTAGTAACATGAATATAAAACAAATAACATTATAAATAGTGCAAAAATGTACAAAAATGTAATGTAAACTTTCAACTTACATTCAATTATTCCTACGAAATTCAGATTCGGAATCTACAGACTAAAAAAAACCCAGAAAATCTGCCTCATTAGATTTCGATCATAAATGAAGAATCATGATTCAAATCAGTGTAACAAGTGTAACAATAAATGAAAATTACGGTTGGTGAGCAAATAAATAAAACAAACCAAACCCGAGGGACTACTTTGGGTCCCCAATTTTTTCCTATTTATTCCCAAACCGTCAAATATTCTACACAAACTTCAGTCCTGAATCTTCATATATCACAAAAATTTGATCAATCTGTAATGAACCGATTGTGACAAATTACAAATTGTGAATGTCTAGATATACAGGGTGGTCCACAAAAACTCTGGCGAAATGGTGCCTTATGTCAATACAAGAAACAATGTACAAGGACACCTAAACCCATTACTTTCCTATTCCAAGTAAAAAGTGGATGCTTTCAGTTTTATATTTAATGCAATTTTCGACCTCTGAACCAAACTTTAGTAAAGATACTTCGGTAAAACGTAGGCCTACACGGCTAGTTAAAGGACAAAATCCTGAAGACATAACTTTGGTTTTATGTGCCAAAATGTTTCCTGTGATTTGGTGATATCACTTCTAAGGTTAATATTTATTTTAAAAAATGTTAAAAAAATATATATCGTTAATATTTAACATACTTTCACATAAAAACTATTCCATCATTTGGGGCTGCAATTTTACCAAAATATGTAAACTTTTTATACAGAACAAAATTATATCTAAACCTTTTCAGTTTTATAAGCAATATTTACTTGACAGTATAAAATACCGTAAAGTACCACGTATAAGTGTGTGTGTGAGTGTGTGAGTGTGAGTGTGTGTGTAGTGTGTGTGTGTGTGTGTGTGTGTGTGTGTGTGTGTGTGTGTGTGTGTGTGTGTGTGTGTGTGTGTGTGTGTGTGTGTGTGTGTGTGTGTGTGTGTGTGTGTGTGTGTGTGTGTGTGTGTGTTTCTAAATTTTGGTCCGATTTGATTTAAATCTGGTACAAAAATCAATTTTGGAAATAATTTGGACAAGTACGTTACCCAGCTAAATTCGTTCAACAGTTTCAAAATGGTTGCCATTCCAAACTACTAAAATGCATTACTTGTTTATTTTACACTCTTCTGAAAATGTGATTTCGCCATTGTAATCTGCGTTAAAATTTTCTTTAGATTTTCAATGCAATTTTGTTACTTACATTCTTTTGCATTTAACGTCACAATCAGCGAAGAAATTTTCACGAATCGGAATTTTAAATATTAATTAAAACGAAATTTTTGAAAAATCTTTTTTAGTGTACCTGAAAATTTCAACTCTCTAGCTATAATAGTATTGGCTGTACGTTGATTATTAAATTTGGACTACTGTCAATTTTTGAGAATTCGATACCATTACATTACATCTTATTTACTACATTACTCTTATTTATTATTCTTAATTTTCAATGGAGTATTTTACTACTAAAAATAAGGAGTTAGTACTCTCTTGACATTTAGTTTCCAAACAAGTGTCAAACATTATTATTATTATTTTGCTGGTTCATATTTCTGACTGTAATTATATTATTTAGCCATATAAAATATTATTATTGTTAAGTCATAAAACCGAGCGATAACAAACAGTATTATTGCAAAAAAAAACTAAATAAAAATTTAATTAAAATGACGCAATTCCGTGTAAAGAGAACTGTGTGATTTATAACCAATAGGCTAGGCCAAACCAGTCTATCCGAAGACACTTTCCTTCCTATAAATGACCTTGAGAGCCAGGAGCAGGACTTTCCCCTCCATATAGGTGAGGCCGTATAGCAGGTATCGTTTTCTTCATCATCTCGATTCTTACTGAGCGCATACGTTTTTTTAGCCACTCATTCTACGGACCATTTACACCTTCCAAAAAGCCTTTACATTTCACATTTTCGCATCAGTAATTCAACTTTCACGAACAAAGGCCCTCAAACCGGTTTCGTTTTCGCCACAGAACTCCAACGCCACATTATTCAATACGTGAAATCACTACCGTGTTTTTGGAAGCAAAAAAATCCCCACGACTAGCGATGTATGCGCAGGCGCGAAGTTGTGGTGAAGAATCCAGCTCTTGTTCTCCCATTGCTCTGAACGTCTGCGCCTAATGCTTTCACATAGCCACTAAAACTTCACAATAACACTTTTTTTAAGTATTTGACCGGAGGGAGTTTAACCAGAGGAAACAAATTCCTTGTGGATAATGCTTTTAATTTAAAAGAGGAAACATGACTTCAGGTTGCTGTGAACTTGACGTGCTTTTTCTGGCCGCGGTGAAGGTGACAACTACGCGATGATTTTTTCGGTCGCTGCTCAGCAGCCTCCATAAAAATTGTGCATCATTGCGTCTCATACCCAAATTGTCTGACAAGATGCCATTGCATTGACCCGTATGACATTCCTACGATCGTACAAACATCATGAACTGTTCGTCTACAATGTGCAAGAATATCTCTCACACTTCTGTGATGTTTTCCAATGTGTTGTGCTTGTATATGGTCGTCCTGAACGCTCATCGTCCATCCTTGAAGCGACTGTACCACAAAAAAATTTTACTTTGACTCATAGCATTGTCACCATAGCTTCCACGAGCTTACGATGCGTTTCTCCAGCATTTTTTTTTTTTTTTTAAGCTTGAAGCAAAATATCATGTCGGTTCTTTTCTCCTTAAAATTTTCCAGTTACAGAAGTTAAACAAATCGCCGCATCACTATAACACAGCGTCACACAAACGCACGAAATTCAAGAACGCAGCCTCTCCCCGTCACATCAATTGGCGTACTAATTCAGAATCGATTCGTTAGCTACAAACTCTTGGATTTATTGGTATAATCTGAGCAATTATGTTTTACCAGGTGATAAGCCCTGAAATAAATTCCCACCTTTCGCTAAATCCTGTGTTGTCTTTTGTCTTATTATTACTATTTTTTAAAGGCGGAAAGCACATTGAGGCTATTATTGGCGCCCTAAATGTAAGTGTGAGTGTAAAGTGTTAAAATCGTAAGTTTAATGTTGTGAGTGTAAGTGTGTGTTAAACTCGGGTACCGCGAGGGACATCTAAATCCTCTCAATAGGTGCAGCTAGTCTGCACCCCTGCGGAGTTTTGTCTTAAAACAGCACAGCACAGCGAAGAAATACGATTACGCATTTCGTTGTTTGGGAGGTACATTAGTATAACTATAGGTCTTGTAACATCTGGATAGTTCAGCTATCACTTCTTATAGAATGATAGCAGTATTCCAAGGACCCTTACCGAAGGGAAGCTGTTACAACAACGCACTCTATGAAGTAAACGCTCGTTAAAGCATTATCCTCAAGACATCAACGGTACAGTTTCCATTAATCGTATAATCTACGACAGTATCAGTGTGAAATTTTGACCTGATTTCCTTCCCTGCCTTGACATTTTCTCGCTGAAGCAACAAAATTTAAAGACCAAATGATTGCCTCGGCCACGCCTAAGCTTCCTCATCGATGGTTTTTAAACACCTATAGGGAAAAATCGGTCAGTTTGACCGATTGGCATTTTTGCATTCATATATTTTCTACACTGATTGACCTTGACGATTGTGGCCCACAATACCTTCCCCTTCCCCTGACTACACGCCTCAGGCATACTGTAGGCTATATTAATTCCGCTGTAGGGTTTGAGGGGTGTAATTGTTTTTGTGATTTTACGGTTGGTCATAAATACCTTGTGTTACCCTTACCGTTATTTTGCTGTCGGTCATAAATACCTTGTGTTACCCTTACGTTATTTTACTGTCGGTCATAAATAGCTTATTACCCTTACCGTTATTTTCTTGTCGGTCATAAATACCTTCTGTTACCCTAACCGTTACTTTGTCGTCGGTCATAAATACCTTGTGTTACCCTTGCCGTTATTTTACTGTCGGTCATAAATACCTTGTGTTACCCTTGCCATTATTTTACTGTCGGTCATGAATACCTTGTGTTACCCTTGCCGTTATTTTACTGTCGGTCATGAATACCTTGTGTTACCCTTGCCATTATTTTACTGTCGGTCATGAATACCTTGTGTTACCCTTGCCATTATTTTACTGTCGGTCATGAATACCTTGTGTTACCCTTGCCATTATTTTACTGTCGGTCATAAATACCTTGTGTTACCCTTGCCGTTATTTTACTGTCGGTCATAAATACCTTGTGTTACCCTTGCCATTATTTTACTGTCGGTCATGAATACCTTGTGTTACCCTTGCCGTTATTTTACTGTCGGTCATGAATACCTTGTGTTACCCTTGCCATTATTTTACTGTCGGTCATGAATACCTTGTGTTACCCTTGCCATTATATTACTGTCGGTCATGAATACCTTGTGTTACCCTTGCCATTATTTTACTGTCGGTCATAAATACCTTGTGTTACCCTTGCCATTATTTTACTGTCGGTCATGAATACCTTGTGTTACCCTTGCCGTTATTTTACTGTCGATCATAAATACGTTGTGTTACCCTTACCGTTATTTTACTGTCGGGTCATAAATATCTTGTTTTACCCTTACCGTTATTTTACTGTCGGTCATACATACCTTGTTACCCGCACTGTTATTTTGTTGTCGGTCATAAATACCTTGTGTTACCCTTATTGTTATTTTGCTGTCGGTCATAAATACCTTGTGTTACCCTTGCCGTTATTTTACTGTCGGTCATAAATACTTTGTGTTACCCTTACCGTTATTTTACTGTCGGGTCATAAATATCTTGTTTTACCCTTACCGTTATTTTACTGTCGGTCATACATACCTTGTTACCCGCACTGTTATTTTGTTGTCGGTCATAAATACCTTGTGTTACCCTTATTGTTATTTTGCTGTCGGTCATAAATACCTTGTGTTACCCTTGCCGTTATTTTACTGTCGGTCATAAATACTTTGTGTTACCCTTACCGTTATTTTACTGTCGGGTCATAAATATCTTGTTTTACCCTTACCGTTATTTTACTGTCGGTCATACATACCTTGTTACCCGCACTGTTATTTTGTTGTCGGTCATAAATACCTTGTGTTACCCTTATTGTTATTTTGCTGTCGGTCATAAATACCTTGTGTTACCCTTGCCGTTATTTTACTGTCGGTCATAAATACTTTGTGTTACCCTTGCCGTTATTTTACCGTCGGTCATAAATACCTTGTGTTACACTTACCGTTATTTTTCTGTCGGTCATAAATACCTTGTGTTATATTAACCGTTATTTTACTGTCGGTCCTAAATACCTTGTGTTACCCTTACCGTTATTTTACCGTCGGTCATAAATACCTTGTGTTACACTTACCGTTATTTTTCTGTCGGTCATAAATACCTTGTGTTACCCATGCCGTTATTTTACTGTCCGTCATAAATACCTTGTGTTACACTTACCGTTATTTTTCTGTCGGTCATAAATACCTTGTGTTACCCATGCCGTTATTTTACTGTCCGTCATAAATACCTTGTGTTACACTTACCGTTATTTTTCTGTCGGTCATAAATACCTTGTGTTACCCTTGCCGTTATTTTACTGTCCGTCATAAATACCTTGTGTTACACTTACCGTTATTTTTCTGTCGGTCATAAATACCTTGTGTTATATTAACCGTTATTTTACTGTCGGTCATAAATACCTTGTGTTATATTAACCGTTATTTTACTGTTGGTCATAAATACCTTGTGTTACACTTACCGTTATCTTACTGTTGGTTAAAAATTTCTTGTGTTACCCTTACAGTTATTTTACTGTCGGTCATAAATACTTTGTGTTACCCTTGCCGTTATTTTACTGTCCGTCATAAATACCTTGTGTTACCCATGCCGTTATTTTACTGTCGGTCCGAATTGCCGGATGTTTCTCTTTTTATGTTCTCGTATCCTGTATTTTCTTAGAGAGTGTACATACTTTTTCCTGTTTTTTGTTTTGGCGATTATACATAATAACTTACATTTATAGACTGTACATATTTTTTTCCCTTTTTTGCCTTTTGTGAGTAGGGGAGAGGGGGGTAATGACACGCAATTTAACATTTTCGTTTAGAAATCGTTCTAAAATTCAATTTTGAGATTTATTTTCATTTTAACGTATAAAACATACATTTTTCTTTACATTGGAACTAGAAAATTACTATATCCAGTATTCATTTTCACCAAATTATTCAATTAAAAAAAAAATTGCGCTGCGTGTAATTACCCTTAGGTTTCGGGTAATGGCACGCATGAACATGCCGTAATTAAACAACGACACCAATGATGTATAAATTGGTTTTAAGTATACCTATTTTTAAACAAATTACATTTTTAGTTATTCTTTACAGTTTTTTTATCATTATCATTAATGCAATGTCACACTTATAATCTACTGCACAGTCTAAACCACTACATTCTGAGTGGACTCACCCACCACATAAAATACATCTGAACCACAGTTCATTTTTTTCTAAATTCTTGGCACAAGATGCATGCATTGTCCGATTTATTTTTTACCGATAAGATTTTAGCTAAATCATCCACTGTGGTTATCGTCATCGGTTTCACATGTTTCCATAAATTTATCGTCTGATTCACTGCTTGTTTCATTGAAAAAGAGACTTTTTCTAGCAACCTTTTTCTTCCAATGAGTGCTATATTTTTTTTTTTCATTCGAGCTTTTCCCCTTCTTCTCTAGTTTAGACCTAAGCCTTTTCTGTTTTCTCTTATCTCTTTCTTCAAGAGCTTCTTTTCGGGGTGTTGTACTCAAGATCTGATATTGGTTTTTCCTTTTCTTTGACTTTCAGGGCCGTTATTTTGTTAATAGGAATATAAGAGTTGGAAATGAAACAAAGTACCTCAGTAGAAATATGGAAAATCGAAAAGATAGTACTTTCGGGTATTAGCACGCACGGTGAGGAAATGACACGCAGTTGGAGGTAATGCCACGCGGACGCGTGCCATTACCCCGCATGTCGCCATTATGGAAAAAATCATCATACTCGTCACACAAGCATCAAACAAACATTGTTTAATATAGATACTATTTAAAAACTATTATACTTTAGAGATATGTATAAAGAAAAGGCTAAATCTAAACTGATTCAATAAATATCTTGAAGCAAACTTTCCAGATCAATTCAACCAAAATTGAAGGTTTTCGAAAAAATTCTTTATAACAACACACTTGTTCCTATTGGCAGTTTCTCATACACTGGCCACTAATAGACCTAAGGGCCTACAGATTGCAGCACTTTACACACTTCTAACCCTTATAGGCATCGCTAAAGACAGGTACGTGTCATTACCCACTGCGTGGTATTACCCCGCTCTCCCCTATATATAAACTGTATATAGACCGTAAATTTTTTTTCCTGTTTTTTTGTGTTTTGTGATCATATATGAACTGTATATACATAGTTGTTTGTACACAGTTTTTGATAGTTTTATTGTTTTTTATATTTTGTTTATAAAATGAACCGCCCTGGTATTAGATCTTCGTCAACAAACGATCCAGACTTTGGTAAGAGAGTCCGCAGAATGTCGGATAGTGAGAACGTAGACGATAGAATGGAAGATGATTCAGATATGGATCAAGATTACGTTATATCAGATAATCATGAAGATTCATCTAGCACAAGTGGTTATTAAGTAAATTTCATTTTTTAAAGTCTTTTTATATTACTTTGGTACCTAAAAAAAAACAAATGAAAACGTGAATGTTCTCTAAAAATACATATGACGGTGAAAATGACAGCATGTTTCTCTTAACATTAACAAACATGTTTCCATATAGGTGTTAGTGAAGTTTACGGCCATCGGAAAGCAGCAACGAGTTATTACGGAAAAGTTACATCGTCGTACGTAGTTTTACGTTTCTCATTAAAAAAAGCGGTTTTGATGTGGGAGCTTCAATAGAACAATATTGTACGATAGAAACGGTTTTGTAATCCCCGAGCTGAAACTAAGCAACTGTTACCTCTAGACAGAGTATAAAAGCTTCTGAGAAATTCACATACGCAAACTTTCTTAAACTTTCCTAAGCATTTTATTTCACGTTTGATTATTACAAAATGACGCTTATGATAAAAAAATATCAATTATGAGTAAATAAATCGAATCACCTGAGGGTAGCATATCATAAATTAACAAATCCTGCATCTTAAATAAAGAAAACAACCATAGCCCATTTTCATTCGCAGATCATATTAAATTAAGTATCATATGATATGTAACCATCATTTAGATTTAAAATACTATCACATAAAACATAAGATAAAAGAATGAATTCAATGAACGATCAGTCTATAGGGAAAATAAAGAAGAACCAAGTTTGTAGAGGAATAAGAACAATAATAAAAGCAGAAAATTCATCAAAAACAAAAGCATTATTATTGTGAATTAATTAGTCTACGTCATACACTTGAAGAGAGAAGTTTAACATTTTAAAGAAAGAAATAAGTATTAGTCAACAAGTAATCAACACATCAATCAAACAAATTAAGACACCTATTTGAAGCTATACTAGAGATAATTAAGCTCAGACAAGAAGTAATTAAGTATCAGTCAAACAAATTGATGAACTATACAACAGCATCTATTTTATTTAATACTCAACGAAATTCAATTGACACAAAACAAGAAAATAATATATCCGGTGACATAACTGTAAAATGTACGACTTGGAGAGTGACATTTTTTAAATAATAACTACAGATTGCCATCAGAGGCTTTCTCATATTTGAGGGCATCATTAATTAATTGAAACACTTAATTTTTTTAATCGGTGATCGTTTGCAGACTGTTTTAAAACCAACCTAATGTGCAACAGCCTAAATTACATTAACATATTATCACCCATCTATTAACTAATTAAAATGACATGTTATTACATTTTTATAATTTAAGATTCCATAAACAGTTTGTGTTGTTAGTAACATTAAAAGTTTGTGAATTTAAAGG
Source organism: Callitettix versicolor (assembly GCA_022606455.1). NCBI lineage: Eukaryota > Metazoa > Arthropoda > Insecta > Hemiptera > Cercopidae > Callitettix > Callitettix versicolor. The sequence continues at coordinate 23,991,106 of CM040184.1, read as the reverse complement.
CTAGCCGAGGCATTAATAAACATTACATCCAAGATTGTGTAATAAGTTAAAATATATAAATCAATAATTCTTGTAATCATACACACAGTGCACGATTGATTTTACTTACAACTGGCGATCAAAACATTTAATTATTTATAAGTTTTAATGTAATATACTTTGGAATGTATATAAAATGCAAACGTTAAATATTTTATTTGGCAGACAATAAAGTTCTTTAATAATAGCTTAGAATTTTGGGTGCAGAATAAAAAAGCTGTTTTTTTAGTAAAAAGTATTAAAAATTTGAAAATTAAAGATTCAAAATGCCAAATGGCACGAAAATAAAAATTCGTCAAAGAAGAACTTAGACTCACACATCTCTGACTAACTTAGGTATCAAATTAAAGGATCAACGACAGCGTCTAGTTTCTGTGCAAACAATACGAAATTATCTTAGTCTATCTCATCCTTATAACAATCTCAACTTTGATGTTCTTTATTCTGATTTTCCATTCAGCTGGTAACGTCTAAAAGTTACCATTTCATTCTACACTATAGCCCGTCATTTCAACTATAAATAAAGTGCAAGCACGATTACTGCACAAATATGCCATACTATTCAAGTCAAAAACATGAACAAACAACGCTAAATTTCCTATTATACTATGTACAAAATATGCGTACAAAGCACTGTTATGATTAGCCAGCCGGTGGTTTAAGGTGTAAGGATGTATTTTCCCAAAACAATATAGTTTTTAGACACACATTGTGCAGATAAATATATACACTTAGCTCCGGTTGGGAGCCTCTATTGCACACTGATGGACAATAATCACTGCGCATGCCAGAAGGAAGTAGAACAGTTTTGACAGCACTGCAGTTATGCAATGTATATTATTGGCTATTACAGAGGATATGGGCAGCAAAAACCGCTTAACTAACATTTCTTATACAACTCAACGGTGATCGTAAATGGCCAGTTATGTTTCGAAAAACCATGTCAAACTGTAGCCTACTTTGGTTCTTGTACAACGGTGTTGTGGTAGCGTTTCCGTTTCCTTTTGCGAAATAGCTGATGTTTTTGCATAATACAAGAATAAGTTGCAAAAACCAAACAAAATTAAATTTATAGGCGAGCGTCTGTTCGTTTGTAACATATTTACGGCGTCTAAACGATAACCCGGCGTTAATAAAACTAGGCGAAACAATTTCAGTGTCGAAAAAACACGGTTACTAAATAAAGTAGTATGTTATGAAACTGTCACTTATTAAAATCAAATGTTGCTATAACGTAACACAAAACTTTCTATGTTGATGTATTTATTAATATTCTTACTTATTATGAACACTATTATTATAAAGTTTATTACTATTATTATTATTCATACACATTATGTAATATATATTAATATTTAAAAGGCCACGTAAGAAATAAAATGTTAAAAATATAACACGCAATAAAAGAGTTAAGTGTAATATCTGTTTTAAAATTAAGTAGGCTAATATATATGGGGACATTAAAATTAGCGGGTCAAACGAAAATCTATTGGTTCACGAAAAACAGAATTAATTATGTCAATTTCTGAATAATCCACACAAAAATCCGTTATACTCAGACAAACGAAGATCTTGTTGATCATTGAATTTTGCCGGAGATTCTATGATCCAGCGGAAATGGAATGAGGCAACTGTCAGCCAGTAAGGTACAACGGGAAGAAAGTAAAAGTACTGGGACACAGTGACACGTACGTCGAGAAAGTGATGGATTTGTTTGTTAATGAAAACTGGTTTGGGTTCATTGTGCGGCAACCAAGTACAGAAACAGGAAAAGCGAAACTAGTTTCTGGGTCATTCCATGTCGGATCAACCAACGTATTTGAAGAAATCTTGAATTGAAGTCTCAGAAATCAATGATTTTTTTTGCACATATGTAGTATTATGTCAGTTAAGATAAAAAAGCAAAATTCCAAATTTTTCCCATTTTTAGTTTTTGAGTTGTACCACCAGAAAGCTCAAAATAGTACCGTTCTTTTCAGAATTTGAAAGGCTTTTTTTAACCTGATAGGCTATGTATTGACTTTACCATTAAAATGTCTTATAATGTTTCAAAATTACCAAAAAAATATTTTTTTTAAATATAAAAACGAAATTTTGATATTTCGATTTTAAATTTTAAAAAAAACCTTTTTCGTTTTTTTACCGAATTTTGAAGTTAATCTAGTATATTTCAATGACATAAAATTAAATACCTAGTAATTCTGAAGAGAATTGAGCAATTTTACCTTTATAGGACAACTAGCTTTTTAGTTACGGGCACTTGAAGATTTAAACGACTTTTTTATGTTCCTAAACATGTATAATTCAAAAAACCAAAAGTGATTAAGAAAATGAAACTTGTATTTTGACTATTACGCATAGAACATAATAACCAAACTCCATTCATTTTGAAAAACCTTGAGCCTACAATTAATTTCTTTATAGATTGACTTCGTATGAAATTACTTTTCTTTGGAATAAAATGCAAAGATGGATAAAATGTCAAGGATTAATTCTCTGCTTTATCGATGGTCTTTGCTTAGAAAACAATTTTATATGGAAGGAAAATTGTAGCTAATGTGAAATGAAGTTATAAAATGCTTACAAACTCCTGCGTCAGCTACAACGTGTTCACTGAAGCAAATTCGTACCTAAAACAGAAAAATGCATGCATTAGACAAACTCTACATCCGAAAACAAAATGGCCAGAACAAACAACACTGACACTTATGACATAAGTTAATGTGTCCATCAGCTGTTATTGTCACGGCAACAGTATGTTTGTTTACTTGAGACAAAGCCTTGCAGAGGTCAATATGTTACTGAAGAGAAAGTTTTTCAGCAATATTTCCGCTCATAAGGAATTGGCCTTTTTCAAAAGGACCTAGCCAGTTACATGCTGTAAATTAATCTCAATGACTGGCACGGTAGTAGCTAGTGATATGGGCCGGAAATATTCGCACTAGCCAGGAACTTATGAAATGGGAATGATTCCGGGTATTTCCCAAAAAGGGGGAAATTATAGAAGAACGTTAGATATTTCTAAGTTTTAAGTATTTTGTCAGTTTTTACCGCTTCCAAATTGCACTTGGCTCATATAAAAATTAACAAAATTGCTATAATTTATACGTTTTATTACAAACATTTAATTACCCAAGTTGCCGAGAAACACACAAATGACACAATGAAATAGTGTTGTCTCTAACCTTCTTTAATGAAAAATATAAACTTACTATCTACTAAGTTTTAATTTACTTTCTTTTAGTAATTCTAATTTAAATGTAGGTAAATACCACAGTCTAACATTAAAAATAGGCAATCAAAATTTAAAGCAAGGTAGGACGGACCTAAACCGAAATGTAAGCAACAAAATCAAACAATACTGTTAACTATAAGATCAGCAATTATAAGTTCTATTGTACTGTAATGATGGTTTTAGCATAAAACTTTAAACAATGTTTGTTTCGCTCACTTTTTTCTTTTTTACTTGGCCTTCAGATCGAACAACCTGTAATATATTAAGATGGTAACTTGTAATTACCATCTTATGCACTTAGCAGTTACAAATAAGGTACGTTTAAATTATTAAATCATCAAGAATTAACAGCACACTGAGTAAATTCAGGCTTACATATTTTTTAATTCGATTCTAAACTTGGTAAAAAAACAATTTTAACAACTAAATTATTTTTATAATTAATAATATCAGATACATTTCGTCGAACTAAATGCCAAAATAAACTTAAATTCCTGAGAATTTAAGGATTTTGGTAATATTTCCTGGCAATGTTTCCCCGTGAATTTTCCCCGAGAATTAAATTGAAGAGATTTTTTTTTTGGTGCTTAACGTCCGACTATTGTGCACACGAGCTAATGCAGACGATGGGATGATTTTTATAGCGTATGAAAATGCCAAGCCCTGGCCGGGAATCGAACCCGGGTCCTCGGGGTGAAAGCCCAGTACGCTATCAACTAGGCCACCGAGGCGGCTAAATTTCAGGGAAGGGAATTTTACATCACTAGTAGTAATATTACCAGATGCTAAAACACTACCAATAAAGTCACGGTAATGCTAAATAAATGAAGAAAACGGCAACGGCAACTTTTTTATTCCATTTTTTTACGCAAAATTTCATACAAATTCTTTGATCCATTTCTTTTAACAAAACGAAAATCGCCGAGTTCATAAAAACACATCTAACCTTAGTGGCTGTCACAGACAAAGTCAACAATGAAAACAGCTGAAAGTTTGATCATATTTCAAGGGCATGTATAACATCATAATTTTAAAAAATGTTTGACAATCGGACTCTGCAAGCCTGCGAAATTTAAAATTCTCGTTACTTTCTGAACACACCTCGTATTTCAAACTTCACTGTTTGTTTTTAATTACAGTCAATTTCAAATATCTGTAATATACCAAACTGAACTAGGGTGTGCGCCCAATCTTAACTAATTGCTTTACGATGTCAGGAAGGCTTGGTCCATTAGATCTTTTGCCTTTGTATTCATGCACTTGCACGCAGGATCAGGAGATGTTTTACAATTTCCAAAAGGTCTATTCCATTTTATTGCGGTGGTGCCATCTTCTTTCACATCAGTGATCCACTGTACCAAGCAAAGCTTTCTTATATGGATTTCATTTTCTATCCGTTGTTTCACTTTCCATCACCAAATCTCTGCACGCTAAGTTAGGCGAAAAGAAGTGGTCATCACGCTCAAGTGGAGAACATCCCTGTGAAGGAAACCAGTAAGCAGTTCGCCAAGTGTTATACAGAGTGAGGCACCGAAACTTGCTAATTTACATTTTGCGTCAAGCGGCAAGGTGGTCGGGAAAAGGTGGGAAGAGTTAAAAAGGAGAAGTCCTGAAGTTTTGTTATCCGCTAGAGATGATACTATCTGTGAAATATTGTTAAATGTGAAAACTGATACTGCTACTTTTCAATATCTGTTAAATTAAACTGTGAACTGTGAAATAATGTCTTGGCTGATATGTTATGTAGCTATTGCTTCTTCATACAGGCTAATAAAAATCAGAAAAAAAACAAAATCAGGTATTTTATCTACACAAATACACAATTCTTATACACAATTATTATTCTACACAACACTACTTGTGCAAAAAACATTCAAAAACCAACAACAAACTACATCTGGCGGAAAACAACTGTGCGCGCGCAGTTAGCAATATCAATATTTATCACGTCTCAGTAATTCCTCCCTAACAAAAGTGTGCTGAAATTTGTGACGGAACTGTGAAAATTTCACAGTTCACAGTTAGTGTGTAGATAGGTAGGACCAAATTGTGAACTTATTACGACCTTAGCGGAAATAAAAGAAACTAGGGGCACGGATTGGTTAAACAGATTTCGGAGATTTCAGTTCACAGTTAGTAACAGTTGAACTCAGCCGTTCACTATTAGATAAATATGTGAAATTTCACTACCTGTGAAAAAGTAGCAGTTCTGTGATATTGTTACCATCTCTATTGCCCGCCTACTTAGTCGCCGCCATGTGTTGGACTTGAGGCTTACTTTTGTAATGGCCGTCCCATTATTGCAACTCAACGAGCGTTCCACATTCGGTTCAATATCCGTCCTGCAGGTCCGGTTCCTTTACGTGGGGGAGGACACATTTAGGGCGAGTGGCCCCAGGAGGTCGGCAGACTGTCACTACACCGAAAACGTTGAGGAATGACAAAGTAGTTCTTGCGCTCTCAGCACTTTGGAGATTTCGGATCGCAGTGTGAGAGGAATTCTTCATTATGAACTCAATTTTCATCCCTACAAAATTTATGTGACACAAGAGCTCGGTGAACGCGATTTTATTGCCCGCCGAAATGCATGTGAAGCGATTCTTGAAAACTTGCCTCAATTCCTTAAGAGGCTGCCTTTTTTGGTCAGCCCTTTCCCCCGATTTGGCTCCATGTGACTTTTTTAATGGGGTTATCTGAAGTCAGTTGTTTACAATGACCGTCAAAAGACCCCTACTAAGAAGAACATATGCCAAGCCATCGCCAACATACCCGTCGATATGCTTGAAAGAGTTAAACGGAAATCGATTAACTCAATGAGGGTCGTAATTAACCGATGTCATTCTTAAAACTATTTAATAAACATATTCAGTAAATGTATTTTACATGAAAGATAAAATATTTTTTTATTGATTTATTTTTTACTGACCATTCAAATCAGCAAGTTTCCACATGGCACCCTTAGAATTGCGTACAAGTGGACGATTCACCGCTAACCTCACTTAACTTGTCGAGACATACAGGCAATCGTAGCAAGCAAGATATGAAAGCTTTGCCGCGAAGTTCTTTGTGGAGTTCGTTTGGCCTTGTCCACTTGGTGTACACACAGCCAACCAAAATCAATGACCGAGATGGCTGTAATGCGTTCGCCGTTATTTGCTCAACGTGAAAGCGGCTTGTGGAATGTACAACCTCGGACACAGGATCTCTTATTAGTTACATGTTATAAAACCCACGCATCGACTACGAGTTTAGATAGTAATGGAAACATTGTATTTGTTAACAACTTTGATGCTAAGCACTTTTATTATAAATCTACAGGAATATTTATCTTTAAAAAACCATCCTTATTGTTAAAACATTGGACATATTGTAAAGCAGTCTAGTATGAGAGATAAATTTTATTCCAATCCAATCACAACTAGACATTGCATTATTTAGTTGCCACAGTTCGTTATGTAACTCTCTGTTCAAGTAATGTTAAGAAAAAAAACTACCTCAAGAGTGCTGGGCGTAGTGCCTCACCGACAGAGAAAACAAAATAGTAAACACGCTGAAACCAAATCTCTGCTCGTATTCATATAGACTAAATCGACTTAAATTTATAATATCAGGCCGAAACATTGTTATAACTTCCGACAACTTCGGATTTGAAAGCACAGATGAAAAGTACGCTTAAATGCATAAAAATACAATCTACTAGACTAGCGTATTAATATTACTGAACGACAGTGTGAAAAAATTATTATTGTACCCTGTGCCTTTTCCTCTTCAAAAAAATTATATATATATATATATATGGATGGATGGATGGATGGATGGATGGATGGATGGATGGATGGATGGATGGATGGATGGATGGATGGATGGATGGATGGATGGATGGATGGATGGATGGATGGATAGATAGATAGATAGATATAGATATATGTAAACAACTCAAAAATTTCTGGATTTACATATTTTTAATGCAATACAAGTTGGTTTTCTTTCCTTTTTTTAAGGCGAAAAGCACATTGAGGAAGTGTGAGTGTAAAGTGTTAAAGTCGTAAGTGTAGTGTTGTAAGTGTAAGTGTGTGTTAGACTCGGGTACCGTGAGGGACGTCTAAATCCTCTCAATAGGTGCAGCTAGTCTGCACCCCATGCGGGTTGTTTTCTTTATTAAAGCACTATACCTGCAAGTCCGCTGCAATACAATAAAGACACGATTAATCAACAAATTCAAACATATCTGGCGTACAGCTTTCATTAATGCAGAAGTACAACAAATAATTTCAAGTAGATTAAGAGACTTCCAAGATTTTTACTTTTGCATTACATGAATTATAACAAGATATGGTGATCGTAAGAAAAATCGATCTTGGTTAACATTTCCGTTCTAAGCCGAAAATTATTTATTGATTTCGATGAAATTGGCTTGTTCAACTATATTTCGACTCTGCTATTTAATTTTTCCAAAAAATGTTTTAAAAACCCATTGATGTTCTTAACAGCCATTTTTACTGAAAATGAAATGTCGATCATAATACTTAATTATTCAACGCAAAAACATACAGAACGAAATGGCTTTAAAACTAAAAATCACATTTTCTCAAAACCTGCCCTAACGGTTTTAATAATATTTCGCTCACATTTTAGTGATAACCAACCAAACTAAATGCAAATCCAAGAAAAATACGGTCAGGAAGCTGTGAAGAATCAGCCTAATTTATCAGAATCAGACTTTACTAAAATCTGGTCACATATGAATTTTAAATAAACGACTGGAAATCTGCAGTTCGACAGTGAAACAAAAAAAAAACCTTCATACATGACCAATATTTTAGAAAAACACGATGGACCGATTTCGGGAAATTTGGACAATTTTCTGATATTTTTGTCTACAGTTTCAGAACCGAAATATTTTGAAAAAAAAAACAATTGAACGGCAGTTTTTGAACATAATCTACAAAAATTCAGTTAATTTTTTCCTTCAAACACTTAATGTTACGTACGGGAACATTTTCACTCCACTGGACATACTCCCGATCGATATCGCTAGGTCAATCACCGCCAAGTTGCACAATCCCACAAGAAACAAAAGACAACACCGACGACGACCTTCTGCTCTGTTTACTTTCACGTGTTCCCAAAAACTGCAATTACAAAGGTTTTACGAAAGGATTGGCGATTAAATCGAGACAACAATTAACAAGCTGACGGACGGACAGACATGCACGGCTAGGCCACCCACAACTTCAACTGTTCTTGCCTTCACTTCAACTGTTTCCTTGTTTAAAACAAACACTTAATTTATCTTAAGACGATTGGTAGCCTACCTTCTCTTCAGCACTTTATTAAGGAAGTAAAATGAGATATTTTATTTTAAAATTGAAAGTATATTTCTTGATTTCTATAAAGTCCGTTCGTATAGCCAAGGACAATGTCTTCAGGAGCGAGTACAAAGTATAATAAAACCAAGTTTACCTTTAGATACAGAATGGATGTGCTACTGTTTGCACCAGAATTTGGACCATTTTAAGCCCGATACAATGCTGCATTTTTTCCTACGCGTTCACACTTTATGCCAGTTAAAACTGGTGAGGACGGTTAACGGTAAAGGAACTGCAGTGACTGCGGCTACAACTAACAACCTTGAGGTGCGCAGTTCAGAGACGCAGACTGACCAGTGCCTTAGCCAAATCGATCACCGAGCCTTATATCTCGTACAATGTTGCATCCTGTTTTTAAACGTATTCGTTTCACAGTACAGTACTACTAATGTTAATTTGCAAAAATAATTACGACATAAAGGAATACAAGTCAACACTGAGTAAAAACCTTCTGGGAAGGTGAATTGGAAGCCAGGGATTCATCTGATGATCTAAGCGTTTTCTTTCTCACTATACGAAGTACAATAGGGTGATCATGAAAAATCGTGAATTTGATCTAATCATTTTTCAACCCAAAAACGTGAGGTTTACTCAGATGTCTGTAAGTTTGTTCACATCGCTGGAGACAAAACTGACGAAAGAAATTAACCTGATTTTGATCATACTTCGAAACCATGTTAAATTTTTTTCAAAAAATTTCAAGAAGTTTATTTAAAAAAAACCTTTAAAAAATCGTATTTCTTCGAAATCGCATTAATGAGGAAAATTTGATATCTTATGATATCAAGCACACGAAGCCTTAATAGATAATTTTTCTGTATCACAATAATTTCTCTTTATGCACTAGGTATAGGTATAGCAAAAAAGTAATCTGTACAAATGCATACAGTAGTATAACTGAAAACATAAAGTGTGGAAGCAAAATAACACAACGTCAAGAAGTTCGACAAATGTTACCCGTTGTGCACATTATCCTGTGTACTTTGCTCGCTCCTTGATTGGTCGCGTCCACCGAATCCGCCAAAGGCAAACTTCGCTCGTTTCATTACCCGGAACGCACCACGCAGGTGATTGCCCCGCTACGGTGCGCGTCCCCCTACTGGCCAGCCTCACTTCCAAGGCTGCTCCGTTCTTCAAGGTTGCGGACAACCGGATCCTGAACGGCAAAAACTGATCCTGTTAGTCATTGCATAGGCTGCCGCTGTGCGATCTGGTTTATTGGATTACCTGTACCGTAATTTATTCAAAGGAGAGAGTTTAGTACAGAAACACCGATACAACTTTTAACAGATGTCTTTGCATTGTATTGTTGCAACTCCCTCGCAACAATTTATACAGACATTTTAAAAATTTCCTGCTAGGATATATCCCTGCACGATTTGTGGGCCAACCCAGCTATCACTTGTACAATTTTGTTAGTATTAACGTACGATGACAGAAATAACCTTAAAACTGACATTAAAGATACAATTGTTTATCCACAATCCGCAGACCATTCGGTGTTAAAACTAAAACCCCAATCACAAGCCGAGCCTTAAAAATCACCTCCTGTACTACTACCATTGTACATACACAATATTCATGCCTTTTTTATATATATTTATTATATATATTCAGAAAATCCGTTCAATCATTCCAAAATGTCAAAATCATAAAAATGTTTAGCATTTTAACTTCACTTTTTTTTAATCTGACTTCACTATCAATATCAGCTTTATCGCTGATTGCGGTATTTAAAACAATTTAAAAAGGGTAATGCCTATACGAAAGTTTAAAATTTTACGGCAGCCAGGAACATTTTTGTTAAAAATTAATGCGCTGTTATTATTATTTTAATTTTTGTTAAATCTGCTTCCATTATGTCAATGAGAGTCGCGTGTCACTTTGTCTGTTTGAAGTAAATTACGCGAAAACAGGTTCGGGAATATCGAAAATATTGTAAAAGTTTCCTAACTTCTCAAAACGGATTTCAGAAAATTATCCTCTTAAATTCAAGACTTTGCTCAACTCTTAGACACATATGACGCTTAAACTGGTGTATTAAATTAAAATACCAAATTACATTATGATTAGTAATGATTAGATTATATACTAGAAGAATGGATTATAAAATCCTCTTCGATTGACGGGCCTAATGTGCAACTAAACCTCATAAAGTTACAACAATCCACTGACTAGCTGATACTGCTGGAGGTTCCTTGGGTCTCAAAAACCAAACCCTTTAGTTTTTATTAGAAACAGCCCCACAATCACAATCGTTTACAGTTTCTGCAGTTTCCTCCTCTTTACTGCATAACCTACACACAGTTTCTCCGTAGTGCGTATCTATCCTGTTCATGTGTACCCTACCCAGTAATGAGCCACACGATTTTCCTTACTTGTACTCTCCCCAAGACGTCTGCCACCCCTCTAAGTCATCCACCTTACCAAGAGGCGATTGCTACGGGAATGCCCATGAAGATTATCCCATCATGCGTGGTGTTACTTGTTAATAATCCACCTATTAATATCAGACCCGGCTAACGAGAGATCCCTAAAGCTGGGTCGGTTCCAATAAATTCAGATGTAGCTCGAAGTCCAGCCAGTCGGTCTGCCTCCTCATTACCCCCTTATGCCCCGGAACTCAGTGAAGAATGTTAGTATAACAAAGTTTTAAATACAAAAATACGGGTCGAGACTAAATTGAAAAATTTTAATAAATCCAAACTACACACATGGTTTATTATTTTCTTATTTTACTCCTTCACCTAATTTTTTTTTTTTTTTTTAATTTGGTACAATGACTTACAATTAATTGTCATACTTGTATACTACATACAGTATTATGTTTTGAGCAAAATCTGGTGATCCAATTTTAATAATTTCTAATTTTTGTCGATTCATTACTTTCCGAAGAAAGCAGGTTTCGTTCGACTACATTTGAGTTAGATGTGATTAAAATCAGTGGTTCAAATTTATGAAAATGTTTATTTTTACAGAAATAATACTCTACTCCTGAGACATGAGCAAACCACACCCAAATCGAATCATTATTTAAGTCGGTCAGTTTTGTCTCCAATATTTGTGAACACACACGCGCGCGCTTGCGCAAATTTAGAAATAAACGGATTTTTATAAAGCTATACTTCGTTAAAACAACTTCAGCACACTCGGCTAGGCCAAACTTTCTCTGCGCAAGCGTTTACCGAGAAAGCAAAACTATAAATTACCAAATTGCAGATAACACAGTACATGCACAGGACTGGTAATGATCGACGTTAGAGGTCATTCCTGCACGACCTCAGTTAAATTCGACCATTTCTCAGTCATCCAAGTGTAAAGGAAGTTCAGCGTGAACAACCTTGGCATTTACTGGACGTAATCAGGTCCTTCGCTTCTTCATAGGTCAGACCAGCTCTAGGATGTGCTCTGCTGTGTGGCATTCAGAGCAAACAGCTAAAATACTTTGTGTTATTTCCTGGATCTTGATGTAAAAAAATAATCTTTTCAGGATAATAACTAACCTCCCGCACGATTAATTTCACATCTGACGTCACATATACGACATTTAAACATGAGCCGATGTGAAGCGTGATGACATTTGTATACGAACTCATTATAATAAAGCAACACACCACAAGGTCTCTGTGGCCCCCGACACGTCAGCTATAAGCTTTCTGTGTACCCATTTTACTTCACCTTAAGCCAACTCCAGTGCTCCTGACGAGCTCCAAAATCTTGTATAACGAGTTCTTATTGAACTCCAGATCTGGTTGTTGAGGTCCAAAGATTCTCCTTTTGGCTTCCAGGACCTCGCATTCGAGGAGTATATGTGCTGAAGTTACAACACCCTGCCCGCACAAACGACACTCAGGCGAGACTTGTAACAATCTCACTTCGGCTTGTACATTCGACTTGTAAACAATGTTGGACCTCGGATGTGGCTGTGTCCGTTGATCAAGGCGACGATTTGCCTCAGTGACCTCCTGTTAAACTGAACAAGTGTTCTTGTCAGTACAGGGTCTAGTCCCGAGAGAAGACGTTTCTTCAGTCGTTCGCCAGGGAACTGCCTCCGTCGCTTGATGTGCTCTTCCCCAGCCCAAACTCCGGTGTGTGTGTGTGTGTGTGTGTGTGTGTGTGTGTGTGTGTGTGTGTGTGTGTGTGTGTGTGTGTGTGTGTGTGTGTGTGTGTGTGTGTGTGTGTGTGTGTGTGTGTGTGTGTGTGTGTGTGTGTGTGTGTGTGTGTGTGTGTGTGTGTGTGTGTGTGTGTGTGTGTGTGTGTGTGTGTTACTGTGTTTCTATCAATTACTCTTTTTTGTTGAAAAATGCTGGAATTACTTAAAGGCTATAACGATTTTGATCCTAATACTTAAATGCAGTCTAAGTTCCCGAACAGAATATGTTGGCCACTACGAATCACGCCCCACGACGTCCAATTCGGAAACCATCGGGGAAATCGAAAAATCGGAATGTGTTTTTTCAAAAACTTTTAAAATGTTTACTATATTATATATTAGTATAGCAAATACGTTTTTAAAGCGGGAATTCGGTGCATATAATTGAACGTGAATAACAGCGACACCAATTTGTACGAACCAATTCTTCGGTTTGGTTTAGCGAATAAAGAGCTTTTACATTATGTTTCCTACCAATACATTATTACATCCGTCTCACATTACAATAGCCTAACATTACATCGCAAGACAGTTTGTATCCATCCAATTTTAAATGGACAACAGCCTACATACCAGGAAAACAAATAATTCAACGCAGCAGCCCACACAGGAATACATTAAAACCAATTTGGCATACGCAAACTGCTTAGCATTCAATGTTTTCGCTGAAAACCCGGTTTTAAAGCTGTACAGAAAAACTTGAATGAGACAAATTTTTCAAAACAATTTCATCCGAGTTTTGTTCGCATATGAAGAATCATAACTCAGTGTACAAATTTTGAAATAAAAATATACGGTTTGAGAATAAATTGAAGAACGGCATCGTCAAAGTTGGTTACTGACGTGGTGGAAGCAAATATCACAAAATTTAATAACAAAACATAACCTAACCTAACCTAAAAAGTGTGTGTGTGTGTGTGTGTGTGTGTGTGTGTGTGTGTGTGCGCGCGCGCGCGCGTGCGGGTGTTGCACAAAAAATTACGAAAGTAAACTTTGATCGCGGTAAAACTCATTATTTTTTTTACTTTAAACCTTTTTTTGGTTCCATCAGTGTAAAAAGCACTAAAACCTACATAAAAACGTAGAATTTTGAACGTTTATACGACAATGAAGCCTGACCATTTGAATCGAATAAGTCACTTCGATTTCAAACCTGGAAGGAGAACTACGACAGGTAGGATTTTAACGTTTATACGACAATGGAGCCTGACCAGTTGAATCGAACAACGTCACTTCGATTTCAAACCTGGAAGGAGAACTACGACAGGTAGGATTTTAACGTTTATACGACAATGGAGCCTGACCAGTTGAATCGAACAACGTCACTTCGATTTCAAACCTGGAAGGAGAACTACGACAGGTAGGATTTTAACGTTTATACGACAATGGAGCCTGACCAGTTGAATCGAACAACGTCACTTCGATTTCAAACCTGGAAGGAGAACTACGACAGGTAGGATTTTAACGTTTATACGACAATGGAGGACCAGTTGAATCGAACAACGTCACTTCGATTTCAAACCTGGAAGGAGAACTACGACAGGTAGGATTTTAACGTTTATACGACAATGGAGCCTGACCAGTTGAATCGAACAACGTCACTTCGATTTCAAACCTGGAAGGAGAACTACGACAGGTAGGATTTTAACGTTTATACGACAATGAAGCCTGACCAGTTGGATCGAACACGTCACTTCGATTTATAACCTGGAAGAACTACAACAGATAGGATTTGAGACAAACGTCGGAAAAATGTTTCAATATTTTTTAAAACTATCAGCACGGGATATATTTAAAATAAAAGTAACGTATGTAGGCCCTAACGAGCAACAAAAAGCCTTACTAGCGATTAAATCTTATAGGTCCTTCACTACACCCATAATACAGTGTACACGTCGCGCTTTATTCGCGAACAATGTTGATTTCTATTTTCAAATCTTTATATACGAGAAAGATAAAAATCTGTTTATTCAAGATCTACAGTGTTGCCACATCTCCCTTGCGCAATACTTTAATTTTATGTAAAACTGTGAAAGTCCATTGTTATACATAGCATTCACAGCAATGTGTAGTAACAGTGTTGGACTGCTAATGTAGTTTCTTATGTTCCACAGAAAAATAACAACTTGTTTTCTGCTTCACGCCCGACCTTCAGCACAGATTACTTCACGCAGATATATCATTACACATTATTAACAATATATTAATACAGATACATTATTAATTATATATTAATATATAATTATTTTAACTGCGCCTTAAAAGGTGACTTTACATTTGGAACAACTGTCTGAAACAGTTTGCGACAATGTACTATACAGTTTTATAATATTTCGTAAAAGTTATTACACAAAATAAAGTTTACAAGTTGAACGTTTTAGACTGCTCTAGAAAAATATACAATAAAGCAGTTTTTGAGAACAAAAATATCCGTAAAATTAAAAAATTAGCTGTCAATACTTTTCAGGAAATATTATCTTTTGTTTACAATTTCCTAACGAAAATACAAAAATAAATATACGATTTCGTACTATTGCGCATGCCCAAGTTTCGGAATGGTTTTGCACACGCAGTTGAAAAAATAACAATGAAAGGAACTGTTGAATATAACAAAATGACGCAGAACAATGAATGGAACAACTCGGTTTCTGAGAAATTCAACTATTTAGACAGCATACATAACCAACGAAAAAATTGACCGAGAAAAGGGCAAAAAAGATCAAAATCGGCGAATTAGTTTAGTCTGTTAACAAATAAATGCATTTTTGAACTCAGAGTACGGGAAAAAGAATAGGCTAAAATAATTCAATATCGATTTAATTCATCATCACCAAAAACTTAAAAAGTCAGATTTTCTCAAAAACGACTCAAACAATTATGATGAAATTTTGCTCAAATAAACGCCATAGTTATTTGCGTCCATAACGAAACTTATGGGTCGTTATATCTTCAAAATCCGGCTCAAGAGTTATCGAAAAAACTTTAAATGGATCTAACCTTTCAAAACTAGTTTATTTTCGATCATATTGTAACATAATTATACTATGCACATTTTGCAGAAAAAAATAAATTTGGATTGTTTATTTGAGAAAAAAACAAATGCTTCATTGCACCTGTCGTTTTTTTCATTATATTTTCAAATAAGTTTCTTATTTATTTCAAAGTTGATTTTTTTTTTTTTACCTGAGAAACTAAACTGTTTTTTGTTGGTAGCTACCGAAAATTAGATGTCAAAAAAATTTTGTATTATTTTTGCACAATTTATTTTCTTCGTTACGATAACTTTGAGGTTATGTGTTGACGGCTTACGATGCGTAAACAGACTATAAAAATTTAATAAAAAAGCAAAATTAAACAATAATGTTGGAAAACAAATGACTTCAGCACCCATCCATCCCAGCTGAAACGCGCTGCGGACAAGGTGAGGAGAGGCGAGGGAGGGGAGGGGAGGTGGGAAGAAATGCTTTCTCGTGGTCTTGTGGCCGCGGTCTTGTCTTCCATTCAGTTAGTTGCTCGTGTTGTCTGTGTTTACGTACTATGGACTTCTTTGCCGTCACCTGCCTCTGTCTGCTGCTGTTTACAGGTTAGCCAACTATAGTGTATACAATGCACTAATAAGTGCATACATTTTAAAATATTTTTAACGAACATTATTATTATTGTAGTGCTAATTATTTTAAGATTCTAAAAACCAATTTACAAAATCTATATTTTTTCCAAGATCAGATGAAATTAAAATATAGTAATTATATTTTGTTAGCGATTAAAAAATTAACATAATAAAACTTGATATTTTTACTTTAAAAAATATTTTTTTAACAAATAAATAAATCAAATTAATTTTATTGACCCAATTTTTAGAGAATTTTAATTGAAAAATGATCTTTTAGAGTGGTCATAAAGGTAACAACCATCATTATCACCAAGATCCATCATCATCATCTCTATGGACCTTCTTTCAGAGCTTGTATCAGCGTTTAAAATCTGCATAAATTAGCAATTTATATTTTCAAAATTACGAAAAAATTAATTAACCTAAAAGCGGTCATGGTTCGGTTTCGTATTTTGAATGTATTTTTTCAAAAACTGCAAGACAAAGTAAGTTATGCATTTTACTGTGGTCAGGGTTCATTTTCACATTATTATTGTAAAACACAGTGCGCAAAATATTTTTACGTCACGTCAATAACTTTTAAAAAAACCCTTCTATCACGTCAGCGAAACAAATGCATGCCGTAATTATTTTATTACCAATAAAAAAGTGTTTATTTGCTATTTTTAACTGTCATATCGAAAAAATTCACTTTGAAATAAATTACGTGTACGAATCCTATTTTCAGAAACCAAGAGGCGTTCAAATAAAAACGAAAATACGCTTTATTTATTCATAAAATTATATGAAATGTCTTTCATTTTGGCTTGCCACCACTGTTCATATAAATACATCATACTATCCAGTTTGCGAAACGTGCTGGTGTTTACATACTTGAAGTAACTTTTAAAATCATCAAGCTGCGCTCGAAAAATTCTAATTTTGAGAACGAGAAGAGTTACACTCCGTACCGAAATTGTTAATACCACAAAACACCGCCATTCACTTTGTATAAATTGGGACAAGTTCAAAACCTACACAGCAGTTCAATAGTTCTGTACACATACTACTAATGTTATAGACTTACGTTGTTTGTATTATTATTATTATTATTATTATTATTATTATTATTATTATTACGGAATATTGTGGCAGCTCTCTCACCTGCTCAGTATTTTTTTCAGCTGCAAAAAAACGAAAAACATATGCCTGGTCTCAAAATTAGCACAACGAAGAAAAATACGGTAAAAATATAGTATCTTGTATACAATAATATTTAAAATGGTGTCGTTGTAAGTGTTACCAATGATCTAACTACTAACACACAATTGTGGTACACTGGTCCTACCACGTACGACAAAACCCAATAAAACAATTATTTATGGATACTATTACTACACTACCAAGGACACGTTAATTACGAAAAAAAATTGAACACAGAAGAATGCTTGATAAGGGACTGACAATCCTTGAAATGTTTAATAGCTTAACCTGTTTAGCTTGGAGCTTATTGGTGTGGTCAAAACAAAATGTACTAAAAATAAACAATAAAAGATCTAAGTATATTTGTGTACAGCAAGAAAGGTTATTTGCGAACATATAGCAGTTTGCTAATGTCACAGGTCTAAGTCATTTGTATTATTGTGCCAGCTTCTTTCACTTGCTGAAGTATGTTCGCTACGCTCGCAGCTGCAACAAAGAAAAAAACTATTGTCCAAAACATCAGCTGTTTAATTCAGAAAGTTGAAATAATTTTAATCGGATTTAAACGCAAATTTTAATGATGAAACACAGTTCTCAGTTAAAACATTATTGTTGGAAATATCCTACAATGCCCTCTTTTACTAACGAATTTAATAAAATGTTGTTAAAATACAGTTAATAAGTAATAGAACAAAATGCATCAGTCACTGTATCTTCAAAAACGGGATCTAAAATTGTTGGGAAAAGTAAAAAGTTGACCTAATTTTTTTAAAAATCCATTAATAATAGCTTATTTAATGATTCAATTAAGTCGGTAGCAGATTTTAATTACAGAAATTGTTAGTGAAGTATAAATTTTGTTCAGTTTAGGCTACTTAAAACCACAATCACAAATGAGCGAAATTTGTTAAAAATCGTTTTGCCGATTTTAATTAATCAAGAAAATCCAACAATTGTTAACTCTGAAAGGATTTCACCAAAAATGCCAGATTTCATTTAAAAGGTCAAATCTTTTAGGCATGTGCAAAGAAACAAAGAAAAAGATCATACTTACAAGAGAAGTCAAACCGCTTCTCTTTGTTGAACTTTGAGTTACAGATCTTCAAAAACCTGTACGCAATAAGTCTGCCCCATTAACCAACAGCGATCCCTTCTACGTTACTACAAATGTGACTAGTGTATTTGTGATTTTCCACTTTGTTAAATTTCTTAAAATAAAAAAAAGGACCAACAAAAACAAATAACCGATATCTCTCCAATTTACGATAAGACATTAGGCATGAGAGTGGCAGCCAATAGCGTGAAAACACACTGACTCAATTTCTCGGAACTGGCACTACAGATTTTGTTGAAATTACGATAAAAACGCAAGCCGTATCCCACGGGACAGGAGAAACGTGTCACTGGGTTCAGTAAATAGAAAAGTCAAAGATTGTGCTGCACATATTCGTTACGGAGAGATCATAAAAAGTTCTTGCGTTACACCTATCACAAGTTATTGCTACGGCTCTCAGGGAATCTCCGAATGTACTCGCAGTTTGACAGCTTAGTCTGGAGATTTTCAATAACACCATATGTCTTGTGCGCTGCCCGATCGTTCAACGCCACTGTCTCCGCCCCCTTTTATGTTAGCTTCTTTTTACATTTTAGGAGCATATTAGGACTTTTTAATATGCTATACAAGAGTTAATTAAATATAGTCGAAGGAGTAAAGCGAAAAAATTGAAAAATAAACCCCCGACCGCCGTTGGCTTTATTTTTTCCTATTTACTAACGCCCTTAAAATTATTTTTACTCCAAATTTGGTACACAGACTTGAAGTATGATTCCAAATGTGAGGCATAATAGGTCTGAACAATCTAATAGTTTGAACCAAAAAAATTATCAACAGATTTTGAAAAATTATGCCCATTTTTCTGTTCCGTCTGTAGCTTCAGAACCAGACTTATTTGTTGAAACTATTGAGTGTGAGAAAGTTTGTGCACTGTATCTGTAACTAGTTGTGTATTAACTGAAATAGCAAGTTACATGACAATAGACTGTATTGTAGTTCAGTGCGAATGTAGGTGATGACAGATTGAGCGAAACGAGCCACGATGCCGTTATAAAGATCAAGGTCACACGGTTTAATTGTTAAACGACCTTGGGATCGCGCCTTCCTTATAATACTAGTATTTTTACCATTTAATTGCCTGTTTTCATTCATTTTCTAAGTAAACCACAAATCGGCAGGTATATTTAATGGGATACAATGTGTTCTGTTTGGTTTAGCGTTACACCGTCAACGCGTTTCACATTGAGTAGTAAAGAGCTCTACTATTGCATTAATAAATATTTATAAAACAGTAAATTAATGTAGTGCTCACGGATTTTTCGACAATATATTCCAATTTCGAAATCAGAAGACCGGAAAACAGATACTGATCAACATATTTTCTCCCGTAATTACGAATTAAAATATTTTCGCAGTGGATTAAAATCGACTGAATATTTTTATGAACATTATTAGTCAAGAAAATCTGTTTCAAATGGAAAATATTTATAGGGGACACGAATGAATATATATATATATATATATATATATATATATATATATATATATATATATATATATATATAGCCGCCTCGGTGGCCTAGTGAATAGCGTATATAGGCTTTCACCCCGAGGACTAGTGGTTCGATTCCCGGTGAGGGCTTGGCATTTTCATTCGCTATAAATCATCCCATCGTCTGCATTAGCCCAAGTGCGCACAATAGTCGGACGTTAAACACAAAATATATATATATATATATATATATATATATATATATATATATATATATATATATAATAATAATAATAATATCGGTTAAAACATGCAGCGACGTTGTCCCATGCCTAGATTCCACTCTTTCCGATCTTCCCATTGTCCGATTTGTAAATTTCGATCACGCATAGCTTCACAGATTCCTTTCCATCCAGCTCTTTCTTGGTCTTCCTCTTGCCCTTTTTAAAGTCGGCACCCACACCATTGCTTATGTTGGCAGTCACGCTTGGCTCATTCGTTGGACATGACCGTACCAAATTAACTGACTCCTCTCAATATCCTTCATAATCGTGTCCTCTATTATACATTAGAGATGAAAGTGGAAGCAAATAGCGTGAAAATACAATGACTCAATTTCTCGGAACTGGTACTACAGATTTTGTTGAAATTGCGATAAAACGCAAGCTGTACCCACAGGACAGGAAACGAATGAAAATAATATTTATTAAAACATTTCCAACAACACTAACTAAAAAACCGTAAAATGATATAATGTCGTACGATGATTCATAACTATAGCCAGTAAATAAAATTTTAAATACAAAATTACGGTCCCATAGTAAATCAATACATTGAAAAAACAAAACACCCATCAGCGATTAGTATTTACGATTTTTGTTTTTCTCGATTTATTTCCGAAACGTTTTCTTTTACACCAAATAACTTGCTTCACAGTCGTTGGGCTATGAGTCTTCATATATATGACCAAAATTTGAGCAAAAACTGAAGAATCGATACTAAAACATTATGGCAATTCGCCTGTTATTGTTGATAGGATTTTTTACTCTTAGTGTTTTTGTTTTTTAGTCTGTTAATGATGTACAAGTTTTGTTTGGTGTATAGACAAACCACAATTGAGAACAAGATACTGAAACATTATGGCAATTCGTTTGTTATTGCTGATAGGATTTTTCTACCGTTAGTGTTTTTGTTTTTTTAGTCTGTTAATGAAGTATACGTTTTGTTTGGTATACAACTGTACAAATCACAATTGCGTAAATTTGTTAAAAATCGTTGCGCCGATTTTAATTAAAAACGTAATAAGAAAAACCAATAATTATTAATTGTTAAGGGATTTTCACCAAAAATACCAAATTTCATTTAAATAGTAAATTCATTTAGTGCACAGACACAAATATGCTTACAACTTAAGTCAAACCGCTTCTGTTTGTTCACTTTTAATAGAAAAAAGACCCAACACCTTTCCAATTTACGGTTAGACATTAGATTAAAGTGGAAGCAAACAGCGTGAAGACACAACTTCTCGGAACTGGCACTACAGATTTTGTTGAAATTACGATAAAACGCACGCTGTATCCCACGGGACAGGAAACGATGCGTTACCCAGTAAACGTGTCACTAGGAACAGTAAATAGGAACACTGTACTGCGTACATTCGTTACGCATAGATCAGAGAAAGTTCTTGCATTACATCCGTCACAAGTTATTGGTACGGCTCTCAAGGAAACTCCTGAATGTACTGTCAGAGTTTAGCATATACTTGATCTGAAGACTTGAAACAGCGCCACAGCTCGCCGCTCTGACTGTATGCGCCCGATCTTTGAAATGTCACTGCCCTATGTCCCCCTTTTATGATAGCTCTTTCTACATTTTAAGAGCATAATGAGAGTTCCCATTTAACTAAAAGAGTAAAATACATCATATTTAACTACATACAATACAGAGTGTTTGAAAAAGAACTCCCTAGTTTTATGTGTAAATTTAATGGTGAAATTAATGAAAAACTACATCAACGAGTACACACAATGAAAAAGAATTCCTTCAAGTTTTTTTTAATGTCAGTAAACTTCAACGTGGGATCCATTTGTTGTCCTACACACGTCTAGACGGTATTCCACTTCCCGCCAGGTATTCACCAACATAGCAGGTGTAACTGTCTCAACTGCCGCGATGATTCCCTTAAATGGGTTCTGTCCCGGATCTTTTCAACGTACACATTTTTGTGTTCTCAAAAGAAAAAGTCAAGTGGGGTTAAGTCCAGGCTTCTGGGCGGCCAAGAGATTGGGCCAGCCCTGGCTATCCTTCTTTTTATGAAGATAAATGAAAGACTGGGGTAAATGAAGTCCTTTATGTACCACATCGTACAAAGTACCTTTAGGTACTCTTAATTGTTGACTACGTTTGGCCAATGACGACTTTGGGCTCCGAACACACGAAACACGGATCTGTTCAACAGTAGCTTCAGAAGTTCTCGGTCTACCTGGCGACACTGCCGGTTTCCTTGAAATACTTTAGCCAATAACGGTTAGTTTTTTCTGTAGGTGTTCACCACCATATTCACATCTAAAATTACGTTGTAGTGTTATAACAGACTCAATTTGCACAAGCCAAATAACACTGCGCCTTTTGTTGCGGAGTAGCCATTACACTGCGCTGAACGCCTGAATGGAGCGCTGTCGCCCTTATTCTCAAGGTCACGCACACCAGCCAACCGCAGGAACTGAATTCCCACATTTACGTGAGCAAAACGTGGACAAATGATGAATTAAATATCACAGACTACAATAGTGTATGTCACTTCGTACAGTAAAACTAGGTTATATTAAAACTAGGGTTTTTTTTGGAACACCTACACATCAATACCACGTACTATATGTATACATATGCATCAATATCATGCACCAATACAGCAATACATCAATAATTGAACAAATTCAGTAATTCAGCATGTGTTAATATATAAACAATACAAAAAATTGAACCAAATTTAACCGGAAAGGATTAAAAATCAAAACTTCTTAAAACGAATAAAAAGTGCAAACCAAAACAAAACTACTTGAATATAACACAGGACAAAACTTTACAAATGATGTGCTAGTTAAGACTAATCACACCGACTCGAACTTGCGTATAGAACCGAGATGTAGCGAACTGCCCCGTCATGTCGACTGAGCTATCACGCTCCCCTTGGAAAAACTTACATAATTTCTGAATAAGTCTATCATTATGTATATGTAGACATTATGTATATCTATCATTATGTATATGTAAACGATGTTCATTATGTTAGATCTCGATAAAATGGCCAAGAAGAGTAGCTGTTTGAAGTGTTCCTGACACGTCTTAGAGTACGAAATAATTTGTGGCAGTGAGTGAGTCCGTTTCAAAAGCATACGTTTGTCAGTACAGACAACAACCAAACAGCAATATATACTGTAATACTTTACGTAACAAGTTGTAGATCTCATTGACAATACCGTAGTTCTCATTCCACATTCATGTCTGTATGTCGACAGGCTTGACATGACTTGAATCAAAACATGCGCCTAGAATGTGTTCAACCGAAGCGATTACAGATTTTCCTAGTTAACCGAACAAACGCTAAATCAGAAAATTACGAAACTTCGGCAGTTTTGTGACATCGATGATTCGAATTTATAGGATAAATAAATGTATCAGAAATATGTGCTTATTGTTAAAATGGATGTCTGAGAGAAACAACAATTAAGTGAAACATAGTATAGCTAATTTAAGAAACTTTGAGATCTTTTTAAAAAAATCGAAAGAGTTAACATATGTGTCAACTCTAATTTTATTACAAAGTGATAAAATATCTGCAAACAGTATTTAATAATCGAACAAGAATGTTTATTGGTTTAAAATTTTACGTAGATTTTATACAAGCAAAGTTTCGGAAAAGTTACACAACTTGCAAAACACTAAATTATTTCCCTAAAAAATCCGATTAGCATGTTATCGACTCGAAAAATCGACCGAAAAAAGATACCAAGAAAATCTAAGTCCACAATTCTGTACATCAAATTTAGTTTACAAAATACATGGAGGTTCATAATAACCTAATGTATCAAATTTTAAATAAAATAACTTTTAAAATGTGTAACAAATCGAAAACAAACCGCAACAAAGGTCAGGATTTATTCAATTTTTTTCTATTTACTCTAAAATCAAGATGACCTTTCATTTGAAATTCGTTACACGCATTTAAGTTTCACCTCTTTAAATATGGAAAAAATTAGCAAAATCAGACGAACCGATTTAGAAAAACTTGTCGCATTTTCTGTTTTGTTTTTTCAGCTTATACACAAGTATGAGGTTCGACAATTAAGTTATGGAATTAATTTTTTTAGCAAAATTAATTTTTGGCAAGCTCTACAGCTTGCGTAGGCACTCCATCTTTAACCTTGATCTTTACGCTAATGCTAGTTCAAGTTGCACATCGGTGCAGCCGCTCAGTCTTGAGTTGTGCTGTAATAAGTGAACACTTATGTTTTCCTCTCGTCACGGAAACAGAATCGCAAAAAATTGTCATTTCTTTTTGTATTAAACTGGGTGAGAATGTGACAACTTTAAATGTGCTTCAGACAATGAAGTTAAGTCAAGAGCGCGTAAGTTGGCATAAAAAGTTTTATGAAGGCAGAACGAATGTTGAAGACCGTAATGTACGACCATCAACCTCACGGACAGACGTCAACGTGTCAGGGTGCGTGAAGAAGTCAACATCAATCGAGAAACTATTCACCAAACAAGAACTAAAGATGAGAAAAATTTGTGCTACAACGATTCCCAAAAATATCATAGAGCAACAGGGAGAAGCACGGGAAAATGTGGCAGCTGATTTGTTAAAATCAATCCAGCTTTACTGAAACGTGTTATCACTGATGATAAACGTTGGTTCTTCCAGTACTATCCAGAGACAATATATCAAAGTGTGCAATGGTTTTCAAAGTAATCATCTAGATTAGAGAGCTTTCATGACGAAGTCAAAAAGAAAAAGTGCATGCTTGTGTGCTTCTTTAATTCAAAGGGCAAACGAGTCATTCGTTACCGCGCAAACATTGTCGATAATCGGATCCTTCATCACGACAATGCGCCATCCCATACTGCCACAGCCACTTTATACGTACATTGCTCCGTGAGACTTTATCTTATTTACAATACTCAAAATGGCGGTTCGAGGGACACCATTTTCAAACAATTGAGAATGTCGAAAAAGTTGTAACGAGAGTCTTAAAGGACATTCCAGAAGAAGAGTTCTAGCAGAAGTGTTGGAGTGTGTGCAAGCAGAAGGGATCGTTTAGTGTTTTCAAGGAGATTACACTACAGATGACTAAAAACGTGTTATTATTTTCCATATCAGTCTTACACTCTATTATCGCACCTCGTATTGTTTGGGTAGAGTTATGGAATACTTATGAACGAAATGATTAAAAATCGTTGCAGCTGATTAAAAGGAAAGACCTTAGGAAAATCGATGCACCCATCAAGATTGACTTTGTTTCGCTATCATATTTCTATAAACACCGTACAATGTAATAAAACTGATTAACAAAACATGTAATTATTCAAAAATACAGAAAAACATGCATTTTATTTTTGTCTGTGAAATTTTAAAATCCGGCTTCAAGGTCAAGTTATACAGCTATCAATCCCCATTCTCTAAATCTGTTCACAATACGATGTACATACAATATACGTTTTAAACTTTCGCAGACGTGTCCAATACTTTGCGCGATTCTAAACTAATTGAAATATTTTTAGAGAAGAGAAAGGCCCCAAGGATCAAACGAAACCTTATACAGAGTACAAGGACTCGGACCTAATCCTTCTGTTCGCCATACTGGAGTTTCACTTATCGGATTCAGCACCTGCCACCATTTGTCACACCATATGAGACTTTACGCAATCTATAACAATAATCGTTCACGTTCAATACGAATTAAACTGATGATTTAATCTTCTCTTGTGACATTCAACCAGATGTTGACGGTTTTGTTTGAAATAATGTATGATGACATCTTTGTGGTTCATAGTTAACTGCGTGTCTGTCAGAGTGCCGAAATATGGGAAAACCAGGTGTACATGCATGTCATTGATTTCGGTCAGTATCGGAACACAGACCGACATCAAAACTGATCTGTACATATTACAGTATAGGCATACACAGTATCCGCCAAAATAAACCGCTTTCGTCCGCATTTAGACGTAAACGTGTTACGTTTATTATTTTTTTTTTTTTGTTTAAGACTATTGTGGCTTGGGCTAACAGTATGGGACGATTTATAAATGAAAACCAAGCTTCGCCGGGAATCGTCCGCAGCCCAGTGCGATCGTAAACCTGTTCACTGTTTCTTGTGTATGGAGCAACAACATTAACATCGCACTATTGTTTTTCACCAGAAACACACAAATAACGAATTCCATAACGTTTCTTAAAATTATCGAGTCACCCGTTACTGTTTTAAAGTTATCTTTATCCGTCATTTTTCAAAAAAAAAAACCTTTGCATTCTCTTGCATTACCTTCCCAGAATTTGGCGAATGCCTCTATATTTTTTGTAAAACCGGGAAAAGCTCGGGAAAAGCTCTTTTTCGATCTCCGGGAACTCGATATATTTCACGTTTGTCGTTTCACCTGACACACTCTCGAAGTTGTTGAAGTACGATTCTAATTTTCCTTTTAAAAAAAAAAAAAACCAGCAACTACGGATTACGGGACGTGCCGGACTATCGGAGTATACTGTATAGTCGAGTTATTGGGAGAAAAATATGCTACTGTACTTTCCTACACTTACTACCCTAACGCAAACCGACTTCTGAACACTATGGTCGGCAGACTTGCTGGAATGCCAAATAACAGGTCTTGTTTCCGTATTTACCGATGATGCAACGCCAGCACAACAGTAGCCATCCTGAGCCAAGCCACTGCTTTCTCCCGTTATTTCGCGTTACACTGTTTAAAACAATCAAATAATACGAGTACAACAAACTTTATAAAACAAATAAGTTAACCCAGTAACCAGTTCTGCAAAAGGGGATATCCAGAAGTACGAACGAGCCTTACAACAAGTCGTAAATAACGTGTGTAACACCGCCGATGTTGCGCTGCCAACCTACGATTAGTGAAAAAAATTTATCGGTAATTTAAATCTCGGGGAAAATTTTCTGGAAACATTCCTAAAATCAGTAAATTCCCCGGAATTTTAAGATATTTTGACATTTAGGTAGAAAAAATTTCTCGAACCATTAAAAAAATTAACAAAACAAAAAATTAGCAATTTCTTTCAATTCCTACTATTAATTCACACTCTCCCTATGTATATTTATATATCTTGTTCAAATTTTCAATCGTTCATAAAATACTTTTTACTCATCCACTCAAGTTCAAATACATTTTTTTAAAACTTGTAATGGATGACACTTGATGTTAATACAGTTTTAAAAAAATTAATTCATTAATTAAATTTAATTAATTTTACTTTTATATGGGAGAAAACATTGAAATTCGCTTTCTATTTTGCCACTTAATATTGTGATTCTGTCATATGTGTGTACATATTTATATTAATTGTAACTATTTAATAAAAAGTAACTAAATACAATTGTTCTTTGTTGACCTAAGTAGGAATTGGCTTAATTTTTTTTATATTACTTGTTAGTTTTTTTTATATTCTTCTTTTATGCTAGGATTATTGCCACTATGTTCAGTATCATATTGCCTTGCCTAGCTTCGTCAATTCTACATTCGTTGATGCGTTTCGGAGAACCTCCATCCTCAAAAACTATATCTATACTGGTCACCAATATTATGGCTCGTCCTATTTATAAGGAACAAACTGACAAAGAATATAGAAGAAAAGGACAAATATAGTAAAAATGGGGTATACAGAATACAGTGTGGATGTGAGGCAGTCTACATAGGACAAACGGGACAAAAATCTAAAACTAGGTTTAAAGAACATGTAAGATCATTCAAATACAGCAAAAATGATTCAAATTATGTGTCACATTTAATAAAAGAGGGACACATACCTCGAGAAATAGAGAACTCAATGAAGGTACTACATACGGCAGAAAAAGGAAGGACGTATAAACATTTTAGAGAACTTGGAAATTTTAAAATCTAAATTAAAGGGAGAAAACATAACAAATGAGCAGATATACTCGTGAGTATAGATATAGTTTTTGAAGATGGAGGTTCTCCGAAACGCGTCAACTAATGTAGAATTGACGAAGCTAGGGAAGGCAGATTATTATACTGAACATAGTACTTGTTAACTGTAAAAATTGTTTACCAAGTCTAGAATGAAATTTAAAAACCTTAAGCCTGATTTTACTCATTCTAATGTTGACTCTTAATGATTTAATAATGTAAACGTACCGTATTTGTATCTGATAAGTGCAGTTACCACAGTACACTTATCTGATTTTATTTACCACAGTTACACATTTTATTACACTTTGGATCTGAGGCCTTATAAATGTAAAAGAAGAAGAAATAATGAAGAACCAAACAAACATATTTCTGTTTGAAGTACAATAAAGACTATCTGATCATGACAGTATAACAAACTTAGAATTTCTTATTTTATATTTAACTTAACAATACTGTTTGATCATGTTGGTTAAATTTTGTTGTAGCTCCTGATACCCTGCTTTAAATTTTGATGGCCTATGTATAATATGAGGCTGTGGTATTTCCCAACGACTTAAATTAGAATTATTAAATAAGAATGTGCTTTAAAAGTCAGTAGGTAGCAAATTAATATTTTTCACTATGTAAGACTATAGAAACTACACTAATTCATTGTGTCAATTGTGTCTTACTGAGCAATTTGGGAATTTATAAATCAAAATTTTTAATTTTATTTGTAATTAAACATATAAATGACCCCACTGGGAATATTTCCGGCCTACATCACTACGATTTAAAATTACAATACAGTGTATAGATGTGCGCCCATCGTTTCACACCAAACTGTAATAAACCATTTGTATATTAGTTACAATGTTTTTTTTTTTTTAATTCAACACTATAAAAAAGTTTTGTGATCGTGTAAAAATCCCTCGAGAATTATAACTGTAGTATTTATTCTGTATGGTTTCAGCTTTACTCGGTCCAAAAAATTGGAGCTTATAGAGAGATTCGTTTTGTGTCTCTGAACACATCAGTATACACTTGCATGTAGGTCTGGTTTGCACCCAACATATAATTTTTAATTTTGTGAAACATTCTTTTTAAGCTCTTTTTTAACTAAAAATACTCTTAAAATTCAGCTCTAAAAGACTTTTATAAAATTAGTCAAAATCAGTCCATATAAAACAAACGTGTTTCTCACACTATATATTTAAACAAAATAAATAAATAACTAAAGTGAGTCTGGGTAAATTTCAAAATTAAGAAATTTATATAACTTGCGAGTAAATCGAATGCTTTTGACGTGAAAACGTTTTTAAAATCCATACCGACTGCAGTCAGACAAACGTGTCCAATTCAACAACAGTGTTGCCGAAGTAATTTCAAACTTCAATAATTCAGTAAACGCAGAGCCGTCATTTTAGTTAGTCTCGTTTTAAAGAGAAAGGACTGACGTTTTTGCTAGTACCGTTCCGACATTCGTGACATCGCAAAAAGGACCTGCAATTTTCGACTTTCGGGACCACTGTTGTGTTTCATGAAAATAACTGCTGCAAAGTCCGACACTGTTACACGATGTTTTTTATAATCTCGAACCGTTAACGCCTTCTTTCAAATCTGATACACTTAGTTGACTTATCAATCTCCACACACAAATCCACGCAAAATCTGACGAACCTATTTTGAAAAATTTGGTGTAGATTTTCCTTTTAATTTTGTCTATTTAAAATTTCTCTAACCTATAACTAATTTTGTTTAACATTTCAAATGCGAGATTTATGTTTCCCTGTTCGATAACAGGAAAAAATAAAGTAAAAAAAAAACACTCAAAAGACATGTTACAGCTTTAAAATGAATGTGACCAAAAAAATGTAAAGAAAAATGGTTTTAATCTAAACACTATTCTTATGGATGATAAAGCCAATTACAAACGTTAAGATTTTCCTTTTAAAGACGTCAAAGACACTGCATTTCAAATGCGAGATTTATGTTTCCCTGTTCGATAACAGGAAAAAATAACGTAGAAAAAACACACAAAAGACATAAGTCACAGCTTCAAAATGAAATGTGACCAAAAAAATACAGAGAAAAATGGTTTTAATCTTAACACTATTCTTATGGGTAATAAATCCAATTATAAACGTTATGATTTTCCTTTTAAAGACGTCAAAGACACTGCTTGAGGCTGTTTTATACACTCTTGCCGAGTAGCATATTTATTGGGTAAGCTACGTTTCTGAAATACAGGATCTCGTGTTTGACAAACAATACTTTATAACGGCCAGAACCGCGCTACGCCCACTGTACATAGCACGTAACAACGTGCACGACAAGTAAACAGAATTAGACGTTACAGTTGCGGCGGTAGGAGGGTAAATCTGTGCCAAGGTTTCGTGCACTGTAACGCTGCACAGCACGTTATTGCGTGAAGTAGAGTGTATTGTCAGAGTTGTGTCATCTAACTAGATAATTAGAGACGACCAACAACGTGCTTCTGTAAACTGAATATGATTCTATTTACTGGTCAGGCATGCAAATGTAGAAAGTTATGCTCAGATAAAAACCAATACCCAGATCTGGTGTAGTTTTTTTGTCATTGTATTATTCCTTCGCACTGAAAGACACGGGAGTATTTGCTAATGATGATAGTGTTACGTTTATTGAAAAGTTTACTGAACGTATGTATTGTTGACCAAGTGTTTTAAGTGCGCGTGTGAAATTAGTGACAGTTTGTTTGGGATATGGTACCAGAGTACGGCGGTCAAGACTGTATTTTTGAAGACTGTAGAAAATCGGCTGTGCTAGTTGTCAAGGTAACCGTTGAGTTCCCACCTCAAAGCGTTTCAGTCACCCTGGAACAGTGGTCAAACCTACGACGGTCGTTTGCCGTGAAAGCGTTTTACCAAAGCGGAAACGCTTCATAGGTGTGGGTACCTAAAGAGTAAAGTGAATGAAGAACGACTTCGTACAGTTGAAGAATTCAAGGCAAGAAACTGCCTGAAAATTCAAAAAATCCTCAGCTTATACTCCGTGATGTGATGAACAACTTCAGAAACCGCCTGCCAAGAATGCATTAATCGGGAAGGACACCATCTTACCGATGTTATTTTTTAAACAATGAATAATTATGTTTATGTTTATGAAATGTTTTTAAAATATAAGGTAATAACATTATAGCAATAAAAATCTGAAAAATGCATTTGTTTATTATTCACAGTCTTTTCAAAAATGCAGGATTGACTGCCGCACCCTATATATCAATTCACATTTTTCTAGATGTTTTGGTTATGTATGGTTTTATCTGCGCCATTACCTCGGTTTTATTAAATTTAAGGCCCTTTTGAGGTCTTCCAAGACAAAAATATAAAGGATGCGCAAACATTTTAACATTCAAATATTTTTTTTTTAATGCAGTTCGTAGCAATCGAAAAAACTTGTGGACACCCATCAATTTGTTTTTTAAAATCAGTGAGAATCGAAAATAAAAAGACAAAATTAACCCTGACACATCAATTTACGCGCGAACCGCATCGGTACATTGTGGGAGATCTTCGACCTATGCATACCTGTAGATTAGTTTAATCTTCTGCGATGTACACAAACAGGCCTATACAGACCAGATGATATCTAAGTTAAACATTTCTTTTTTGCTCATGGTACCTGAAAATGAATCTAACGCAAGTTAAAGCGTAAAACACTTTACCACGGCCAATTTCGGGTGACTTAAATGTCCTCTGGGACCGCTGCGTTCACATACTTTTCAGCCAATCATTGTGCAATTTACTTTCTCGCCTTTCTAAGTTTGTGTAAGTGATTCAACGAAACGAGCCGCAATTTGGCGGCAGATTAAATTAAAGCGTGCCAGCCAGTGACAGTGCGCACGCGTGGCGAGAAGAAAGTACAGCACTCCACGGCGGAAATTCGGCGACAGTGATCGCAGTAAGTGGGTCTGGCTGTCGGGTTTTCGGGTCAATGAAATGAAAAGTACCCAGGAATCAGTGATAAGGCAAAGAAATTTTTATGGTCTTTTTTTTGTGTTTAACGTCCGACTATTGTGCACACTTGGGCTAATGCAGACGATGGGATGATTTATAGCGTGTGAAAATGCCAAGCCCTGGCCGGGAATCGAACCCTGGTCCTCGGGGTGAAAGCCTAGTACACTACCAACAGGCTACCGAGGCGGCTTTCACAAGTACAGAACTTGTGGAGAAGGCTTTCTCATGGTATATCTTCATTGAACAATACAAAAATCGTAACAAACTTGATTTAGCTTGACTGAAAACCGAAACTGATTTAAAGCAATCCAGGTCTTACTGAAATACACACAGAAGATCCTGTGATATTCTTAATGATCTTATTATTTTATAAATATATATTACTTAAATTACATTACGTTTTTAATTTCAAGTGCCTAAAAAGAGGTGAAAATTGATTAAATTGGTATAATCGTATACTTCGTTTACAAAATATTAGACAGTAGTGTCGGTGGGGAAGGTTGAGAGCAGTGAAAACAGAAATACGTACTCGTGAAAATTAAATCCTAATCAAAGATACGCAGACCAAAGCAGTTCGGGAGCATGCTTCTAGAGGACTTTAGCTTAGCACTACTGAGAAGATTAGAAATATATCTCATATCTCGTATTGAACTGCTGAAAGTCTGTCTCTAACAGCTTTAGTTCATTTTCTTGTGATTTAAATTTTAAAACAGAATTACCGAATACAAAACTCACAGAATCTCGAATTTCTCAACTGTTACAACAAAGAATTGCTGTTATTTTTTATTTGTGTTGAAGAAGAAACACATACTTATGAAAGCGTAAGTACTGTTTATTTATTTTGTACATATACTTTGTTCAGGTAAATCTTACAACTTTAATTAATAAAGTGTGTGTGTGTGTGTGTGAGAGAGAGAGAGAGAGAGAGAGAGAGAGAGAGAGAGAGAGAGAGAGAGAGAGAGAGAGAGAGAGAGAGAGAGAGAGAGAGAGAGAGAGAGAGAGAGAGAGAGAGAGGAGGGAAGGAGGGAGGGAGGGAAGGGGAGAGAGAGAGAGAGAGAAATGAGCACTTAATCACAATCCATAAACTTAGGTCATTGTCACTTACATTTTTTTGAACTTCGATATGCCATCGTAAACAGAGTTAGAGTAAAATCTACGTAACTCTGCATTTACAATTTTCGAATATCATAAAAATACATTTAAATGGGTGATTAAGTGGTAAATTTAAATTTTCAAAAAATTGTATGACAAAAAAAGATTTCTTAAATATTTCAAATCACCACCATTTTTAAACGTATGGACAGATTTTGCTGGTTAACGAACTTGTCTAAGCTATAATTTACGAAAAGAAATTTGTGTCTTTTGAAGTTCCCATTTTGAAATGTTCACGTGATGTTCTTTGACGATGTAGTCGGACTTTGTTTACAACAAGCCAGTGACACAGCTGCTTGCTTCCATTAATTTAATTTGAAATAAAAAGGTCGTGCTGTACTTGCTTTTTGCTGGCAGCTAATGAGGTAATTGTATTAAGTAATCTAATGCAGTCAGTGATGCTTAACATCCTTGTTCGACCCCTTCTCTCCCCTCCCTCCCTAATACAATGTGGTCAGTAACGTCCATAGTATCAAAACGAGTTTTTCTAAATTTGACTATAAAAACACAAAAAACAGGATTTTTTATAATCAATTATACATATGACAAATTATAACTCAAATTGTGTATTGAAGTTAAAAAAAAAAAGAATTTTTTGGTTAGAGCAAAACGAAAACCAAACCCGACTGCGTTCAGGTTTTATTTTTATACGATCTACACTTAGCCCGTTAAAACCTTTTACTACACTGACTGAATACAAGATCAAAATTTCAGCAACATCTTATGAATCGATCCTGAGAAATTAATCACATTTCAGGGGTTTTTTTAATACCTCCTGTACTGGATGTTAGGAGATATAACATTTTTTTTCTACATCTGGACCATATTTGAACAAAATTTTAATCAAAATCTTTAGAGCTGATTTCAAAAAATACTTTTTACAAATAAAAAACAAAATTTTTTTATAAAATTAGAAACTGTTCGAAGATATGGTATAGCATATGTTGTGCATGCCACATTTCATTATATAAGTCACATGAGGACTCTGTGGCCAATGTAGCCAAAGCAACGGTAAGTCTTGCGAAGCAGACTCAAGGTTCTTAGTTCTAGCCGCAGTTACTCCCGTTGCTTTTCCCTCACCGTTAACGCTGATCTCTCGTCCTCATTAATCTAAGTGGCACAATGTATAGCTTAAGCAAATAAAAACATACTAGTAAATCGTGAGTGTAACGTATACAAGATTTCACACTGTAACTAAATTCATTAAGGCTATATACTGAAAGCAATTTCTGTTATTGAATCAAAAATAAAAATCATGTATCACGATTTCTTTTCCTTTTTATTTTAATTACGATAATTTGTTCAAAATCACGACAAACTAACATAGCTAGTTTTGAACATCAGCTGTTCAATGAAATCAGCAGATCGTTATATAAAAAAGCTGATTATATATTTATCAAAATTAAAATAACGATTCATTTCATGTATTTACATCGGTGAACTTCTTCGTTATTTCCGTAGTGTAGTGGTTATCACATGCTTCTCACGGTTCGATCCCGGACGGAAACACAGGACATTTTTAATTATAATTAATTTAATATCAGACTTGCGACGCGCAAAATATACTATTATATATTAATATAAATTTGCGCACTCGCATAACGCAAAATCAAACATCTAACCAGCCCCAAAACTTGATACAAGTTTACAAAAATCAATCAATTAGTTTAGTATCCAGTGAGTGCGAACAAAATGTTTCTACAAAGTGCAAAACAACATTTGGTCTTGACCACACACTTTGAAACTTTAACCGTAAAAGACCACATCAATCGAAAGCGCTATACGATTACACTACGCTATTTTCGAACGACCCTATTGTATAGTCCTCTTAAAAGTAGCTACGGACTATTGTTGCGTAGACGTAATCCTATTTACTTAAGCTACAAAATAAAGTATGTCGCTATCGTAGCGTATTAATGACCCTAAATAACTACCAACAAGAAAACAATGCTGTTTTTTTACATCTAACCATTAAAAGTATTTTTATTTCTTTCAGTTCGGTAAACTGGCTACGTAGCCTGTAACAACGAACAGAACCGGTTTTACAGCAGAAAACGTAGTCAGCCCATTATATCACACGGCAGGATGCCCCTCCTCGCTTTACAGATATTGTCGTGTAATTGTGCAGCTTATTTATGTTATTCTAAAATGAAGTCATGAAGGCCTTTCTTTGAGTAATGCAACAGAGAGAGGTAACGAGTCTACTCGCCTATATTATGCATACACGATAACCAACCGGCATACACGTTACGTGCGTTGCACACTCGAGTTAACCACTAAAGCTTCCAGATACAAATTTTACTTTTTCACTGTACAAAGTATAAGGAAAATGCGGGGAGCGTTGATGAAAGTACTATGGGAGGTCTGTGAGCATGGTCTGGGAGTGAAAGGCCAATTTCGATAAAACTATGTCCAGTTTGCTGATATTTCGGAACCATTTCAATTCTTAATATAGACTAATAATGTTTTTTCCTTCAGGAATGTTATAATTTTGTAGAATATACCTATATCTTCAGTAGCTTCAAACACTTTATATTTGTTCAATAGTTTCAAAATACTTCCTGTACTGGATGTTAGGAGATATAACATTTTTTTTTCTACATCTGGACTATATTTGAACAAGATTTTATGTAAAATATTTAAAGTTTATTTCGAAAAAATACGACTTTTTACACAAAAAAGAAAAAATCAAAAATATTTTTATAAAATTAGAAAATATTTGAAGATCTGGTCAAACTATGCTGATCATCCACATTTCATTAAAATCAGTCACATGAGGACTCTGTGGTCAAAGTGGCTAAAGCACCGGTCAGTCTGCTGCGTCTCTGAACTGCGCACCTAAAGGTTCTTAGTTCGAGAACCTTTAGTTTCTCGAATTATACGAAAAAAAAATAGTTTTTTCAAAATATTTTATTGTACTAAAAAAAATTCATTTTTTTAAATTATGAAATTCTTCCTTAATAAACAATGATTTTCGTCAAATGTAGTCCGTAAGAACCAGAAAAAAAGTAAAGGTCACTAAATCATTTAGAAATCGGTTCGTGAGCAATCGACTTAATTTCTAAAAGTCGATTCAGATTTTGCTCAAATTTTGGCCATAAGCTATATGAAAATACGAATGTCATGTCAGTGTAGAAAATTTGAAATAAGACATTTACGGTTCATAATTAAAAAAGGGTTTATTTTTCGATTTATTCTTGAAAATTGGTATCTTTTTAATTCAAAATTTGATATAAAAACTTAACCTATGCTCAAAATTTTAGCGGCCTTGAAGAATCGAATTTTAAAATTTTCCGTTTTTTAGGTACCTTCAGAATGTGATTTTTACGGAATTAATGGAATGTGATAATCTTTGCGTATTTACCAATGATAGAATGTAACGTGAAGATATTGGATAATTTGTTCGTATTTTAAGAAAAAGCTATAGACAGAAATCTTAAAACTCTGCACACGATTGCACTCAAAAACTTTGTTCAAAAACAGTTGGTAAAAAGTATTTTAAAATAAAAGCAAGTTACAGTTTTAAAAAATTGAAAATGAAACCTTACAGCTGTCATATTTATTTTCCCCCGATTTTTTAACAGAACACGTTTTTATTTCAAATTTTGTACAGGAACTTGGGTTATCCTTTCGTTAGTCAAACCCCGTCTAAACTTCTTATTTTAGTCAAAAAATCGCAAACTTTTCCCAATTTTTGACAAAAATATTTTGTATATCTTGGTGTGATACAGCAATCAGATATAGGCTAGACTTTAATTAAAATCGATTTACGAAACAATTAGCTCGATATATCTAACGGTCATCGAGTTATGACAATTTTAATGCTTAAAAACTGAATATAATCAAACATAATATATATATATAATATATATATATATATATATATTGGTGTGTGATACAGTACAATCAGTATAAGCTAGACTTTAATTAAAATCGACGCGCGAAACAATTAGCTCGATATATCTAACGGTCATCACACACACACACACACACACACACACACACACACACACACACACACACACACACACACACACACACACACACACACACACACACACACACACACACACACACACACACACACACACACACACACACACACACACACACACACACACACACACACACACACACACACACACACACACACACACACACACACACACACACACACACACACACACACACACACACACACACACACACACACACACACACACACACACACACACACACACACACACACACACACACACACACACACACACACACACACACACACACACACACACACACACACACACACACACACACACACACACACACACACACACACACACACACACACACACACACACACACAAACACACACACACAAACACACACACACACACACACACACACACACACACACACACACACACACACACACACACACACACACACACACACACACACACACACACACACACACACACACACACACACACACACACACACACACACACACATAAAATATAAACGTGATTTTAACGTTTTCCAGATGGCAGCTTGCAAGCCTTTGTTTAGATGATGATTTCACATACACATTAATAATTTCAAATACAACTTTTATTAAAAGCCAAAGTCCATAATTTCACACATGGGTTTTACCTTTTGAATATCTCTTGTGGTTTTTGAGTAACTGAATAAACCATCAGTTTTCCAGTTTCGCAAAATGGCAATGTTTTTAATATGGAAAACTATTTTCCGATATATGATACCTTTATTAGATGTAGAATTCTAAAATCGATTTACGCTGTCCGTTCTTCGAAAATGTCCATTATTTTTCAATTTATTGGCAATTTCCTATCAATTTTTGAAAAATATATTCCCTGATAATTTGATATGTGATACCACAATTAGATGCATTTTGGAATAGATCTACGAAAGAATTAGCTCGATTTCACTAACGCCTACTAACATCTCTTTACTGAAACATTCCTAGCTGGCAGCTTGAAAGTTCTTTTTTAGAAGCTGACTTCGCATTTTGCATATACTACTAACAGCACTTTTACTAAAGACTTGTGTTCATATGTTCACATTTTTTTACCTATTCAATAATTCTTGTCGTTCCTGAGTAATCACTAACTCAATAAACTATCAATTTCCCAATTTCGCGAAATGGCAAGCCCTTTAATTGTATTAAAACTTTTTTTATATTTCGATGTAGTACCTTTATTAAGATACAGAATTAAATTTAAAATCGATACATGCTGTCAGTTATTAAAACTATCCATTGCCATTCAAATTTTTTATTTCAAAATTGTGCACAGTAATTTCAGTTATAGTAATTCATGAATCATTAAAATTTAATCAACCATGTCGAGCCGATTTTCACTGCCAATCCAGCTTAAGAATCTAAATTATTACGCAAATAATAGGCCATATTATTTGTAATATTATGTTCCTGTAATATTATATTATTATTGTAATAATAATATTATGTTGTAATATTATTATTGTAATATTATTTGTAACATTATGTTCCGATAATGTCTTGGTGGTTATTTATTTATGTCTTTTAATTTATTATTATTTAATTAGTTTTCCACGTTATTTAAATAGTTTTACTATTTAATGAATTGTTTTGTTTTTGTTTTTTTTTTTTTTTTTGTAAGACCAATTTACAGCCTTACATTTTTTTTAAGGAGGAAAGCACATTAAGGCTAGTACCGCTTACCTAATACGTTGTTTTTTAGTTACATATTATTGTTAACTAGGTTTAGGGAAATACGAGATGTGTTCAGAAAGTAACGAGAATTTTTAAATTTCGCTGGCTTGCAGAGTCCGATTGTCAAACATTCTTTTTAATTATGTTGGTATACATGCCCTTGAAGTATGATAAAACTTTCAGCTGTTTTCATTGTTGACTTTGTCTGTGACAACCACTAAGGTTAGACGTGTTTTTATGAGCTCGGCGATTTTCGTTTGTTAAAAGAAATGGATCACAGAATTTGTATCAAATTTTGCGTAAAAAATGGAATAAAAGTGTAACAAAGTGTGTGAAATGTTAACAAAGGCCTATGGCGAGTCTGCTATGAGTAAAGCAAGAATTTACGAGTGGTATAAGCGTTTCCAAGAAGGCCGTGAAAACGTTGAAGATGACGAACGCCCTGGACGCCCCAGTACATCAACAACCGATGAAAACGTAGAAGTGAAAGACAATCGCCGAATCACTATGAGAGAGGTCGCTGATGATGTTGGCATATCGATTGGATCATGTCATGACATTGTTTCCAATGTTTTGTGTATGAAATAAGTGGCAGCAAAATTCGTTACAAAACTGTTGAATTTTGAACGAAAACTTCAACAGACTTCGCCAGACATGGCTCCGTGTGACTTTTTCCTATTTCCAAAAATAAAGAGAACCTTAAAGGGCCGTAGATGACATTAAAAGCGCATCGCTGAAAGAACCAAAGGCTATCTCAAAAACCGAGTTTGAGAAGTGTTTCGAGGATTGGAAGAAGCGCTGGCACAAGTGCATAATCTCCAATGGGGACTATTTTGAAGGCGACAACATCAATGTAGAATAAATATTTTGTTCAAAAAATTAAAATTCTCGTTACTTTCTAAACACACCTCGTATACTTATTATATTTTGTATATAATAATTATTGTTATTATTTATTGTTATAGTGCCTTTAATTTATGTCTTTTTCCTTGCTTTTCAAAATTTCATTACGCGCCCCGGCGAAGATAATCCTAACGATGTTCGCCAAAAAACCTTCGGCCTCTAGTACCAGTAGGTGTGTTCGTACCGTACGGTTTATTTTATATAAGCTCGGAAACTTGACGAGTTGCATAGGTTTATCCACTCACCGTGTTTCCCCTCGGTCACACAGACATGCAGGGAAAGCAACGTAAAGTGATGCAAACAGTCCACATTCCAGAGGTTCTACAACAATTAGGCAAATTGTATCGGTAGAAAAACTGAAACACTTAAATATCTTAAGTATACAGCACGATGGATGTTGGCGGCGGTAAATATTTGTTAAATTACATAAGTTAACAGGACATATTACAGTGTACAGTCGGCCGGTAGCGTGCGAGCTATTTTTACATTTATAACCGCGGCATTCGTTTGTAGGTCTTACTGGAATGTGCGTGCAAATTTATATTTCCTGGAAAATTTCCATTGGACAGGACAATGAGCTACTAAAGCGGTCATCACGGTAAGATCCAGACTTTGGGACAACTAAAACACTTCTTCAGGGATCGTTTAAAATGTCACGCCAGACTTGCATCTGTTACAATTTCTGCACATTCTGTTAGTATTCAATTTCTGTTACATCTGATTAACACTATACATAAAAATCTACGTTGACAATTCTAGCTTGGACATTTCACTGAACTATTTCAACATAGAGGTCATTCAAAATCTTTAAAATATTGTAAACTATATTTGCATCTCTTTGAAAATTTCATTTTACCATCACAATCTGCAAGAATATACAAACATAAGGTCAACAGACAAATTGTTAACACTATGGTGATTCGGAGATGGAGACAACGTTAACCTAAACAGCTGGATCAGTTCCTTCGATAATACTATTACAACTGCGAGTATAAAGTCATTGTAAACGATCAATATAATAACAAATGTATTGTATTTTAATTTTTAATTAACCGGCGAAGCGAGGTCTTTGTTTCAACTACACCCTTCGGTATTCGGTTTGTGTGTTTGTTAAGCACTTTTTGCCAAATGCATTGACCTATTGCTTTCAAACTGGTAGTACCTTGTATAAAGCTCGAACGATGTATGAGTGCTTTTTTCTCATTCACTTCCGTTTCAAGATGACCTTCTCCCTTACAATAACGAGTGTACGCAGTTTTAGCTAAACGCGTTAACCGATTATTTTGAAATTTGATAAGAAGGTACCTTGTATAAAGCCTAAATGACAATATGTGTAAGATTTTCCCCCATTTACTTCTGTTTCAAGATCGCTGCCTCTAATTTAACGGTGACGAGTGTACGCAGTTTTGGCAAAACGCATTGACCGATTGTTATCAAAATAACAAAGATACGAAGGTACTTTGCATACCTTCAACAATGTATGTGCAAGATTTTTTCTTAATCATTTCAGTTTCAAGATGGCGGCCTCTAATTTACAATAACAAGAGTACGCAATTTTAGTTAAACGCGTT
Organism: Callitettix versicolor; assembly: GCA_022606455.1. Classification (NCBI taxonomy): domain Eukaryota; kingdom Metazoa; phylum Arthropoda; class Insecta; order Hemiptera; family Cercopidae; genus Callitettix; species Callitettix versicolor. The sequence continues at coordinate 23,949,475 of CM040184.1, read as the reverse complement.
GACCGATTGTTTTCAAATCTGAAAAGAAGGTATCTTTTATAAACTGTGTTCAGTATAATGATCTGCCTTCCCTAGCTTCGTCAATTCTGCTTTCGCTGACGAGTTTCGGAGAACCTCCTTCTTCAAAAACTATATCTATACTCATGAGTATATCTGCTCATTTGTTATGTTTTCTCCCTTTAATTTAGATTTCAAAATTTCCAAGTTCTCTAAAATGTGTATACGTCTTCCTTTTTCTGCCATATTGAGTTCTCTATTTCTCGAGGTATGTGTCCCTCTTTTATTAAATGTGACACATAATTTGAATTTTTCCCGTATTTTAATGATCTTACATGTTCTTTAAACCTAGTTTTAGATTTTCGTCCCGTTTGTCCTATGTAGACTGCCTTGCATCCACACTGTATTCTGTATACCCCATTCTTACTATATTTGTCTTTTTCTTCTATATTCTTTGTCAGTTTGTTCCTTATAAATAGGACGAGCCATAATATTGGTGACCAATATAGATATAGTTTTGAAGATGGAGGTTCTCCGAAACGCGTCAACGAATGTAGAATTGACGAAGCTAGGCAAGGCGATATTATGCTGAACATGGTGGCAATAATCCTAGCAGAAAAGAAGAATATAAAAAAACGAACAAGTAACATAAAAAAAATTAAGCCAATTCCTACTTAGGTCAACAAAGAAAAATTGTATTTTAGTTACTTTTTATTAAATATTTACAATTAATATAAATATGTACACACATATGATAGAATTACAATATTAAGTGGCAAAATAGAAAGCGAATTTCAATGTTTTCTCCCATATATAAGTAAAATTAATTAATGAATTAATATTTTTTTTAACTATATTAACATCAAGTGTCATCCACTACAAGTTTAAAAAAATGTATTCGAACTTGAGTGGATGAATAAAAAGTATTTTATGAACGATTGAAAATTTGAACAAGATATTTATAAATATACATAGGGATAGTGAACTAATAGTAGGCTCTGATTCAACGTTGAGTGTAGTTGCTGGTTATTTCCTATAACACTGGCTGGACGGCAAAACCTATCAATTTTGATCGAACCATGTAGAAAGAGCATAAAATTTCCAATAAAATTGGTTCAGTAACATTTTCCGTAGATATAACGGTGACCGGTTAAATTGAAGGAAAACTGATGAGCGGTACCGTGGAGCGCCCAACTGTTCTTTGAACTTCTAGTATTTACATATTTGGGAATACCAACAGCTCAAGTGATTTTGTACTGTAAAATACCAATAGTTCGTGTAGCGAAATGTTCAGTTTACGTACTTTACAAATAATCCGAACATGTCAGCAGACACCAATAATATATTTATTGCGTTTCACTCTTCCACAAGCACTGTATTCCTTTCCGAAACCACTCAGGCTAATCAGTAACCCCCCCCCGCGCCAACAGGTTTTGGCGGTCATTATTGCTGCACTAATACGCCTGTAACGCTATGATAAAGCCGTTAAATCATCGCATCGCCCAATTAAAACAAAGCTCGCGGTGAAAGCGAAGACGAAATCTCTTCAAAACTTTAACGAGTCGTACTTTGGTGAAATTAGCACCGCGGTCCAGCTGCTTTGTAGCAGTTTGGATTTCACCGGCCGAACTGCTGATAACGATTTTATCTTCAATGTTTTAAGAACTTTCCAATATACACAACTTCGGTCAAAATTGAAATGTAAAACTATAACTGAACATTATATCTCAGGTAATACGCGTATCAAATGAAGCTAATGTGGACGATGTGTGTTTAAGAAAACTATGACCTTATACAGATTTGTTTTCTAAACGAAGCTTCTAATGCAGTTAACAGAAAACAATGTTTTACTGAACCAAAAATAAAAATCATGTATTATGTTTTCTCTTCTTCCTTTTTACTTTAATTATGATAATTTGTTCCAAAACACGACAAATTAACATAAACAGTTTTAAACAATATAACCTGAAACTTACTATAACCTATCAGCTGTTCAATGAAATCAGTTGATCGTTACGAATTAATTTAAACAACTGATCTTTTACTATTATAAATTTGTGCACTCACATCCCGCGACGAACAAAATCCAACATCACAACCAGCCCTAAAACATGATTCACGTTAAAAAGTCTGCTGAACGGAAAAATATATCGGAAATATGGATCGAACGAGCAAACGAATGTCGTCTCTCTATTTCTGTTTGTTTCTTTTTCTTCCTCTTTTCCGATAATAGTACACGCGTATTATATAAAAACACTATATTGCTTTGGTTTCGGTATTTTCCTTAGTTGAAGAATACGTGCATGTTGTAATCGTTTATAACACATTCGAAACCTGAAACTTATTATGGCCTATCAGCTGTTCAATGAAATCAGCTGATCGTTACGAATTAATATAAAACAACTGCTCTTTTGCTATAACTACAGTAGGTTATAATATCTAAGCTAGGTGCACGTATTTATTTATTTAAACAAAACGGGATATTTGTAAACATATCTTCAAACTAATTATATATTCATCAAAGATATCATTAACGAATTATGTCAGTAACTTCTCGAATTCACACGTGTCCTTTGTGAGTATTTTTTTACACGCGGTATGTCAAATTTTGTTGTGCAGTAAAATAGAATTAAGAGTAATGGAAGGAATTCATGAAACAGATGGTTGAAACAAATCACACAGATGACAGCCAGTGAGTAACAATATGTACTACAAAATCAAGCGACTTAACCATAGATAGACTACTTAGTTCGAATTCTGAAAGGCGAGAACTGAATAAACATTAAATAAAATAATGATAGAATTAGAAGATTAAAATGTCAAAATGAATGAATAAAATAAGTGATATATAACTTTTGGTAATAGCAATAGAAACTTAATACACAAGTGTTATATTAAGTTTAATTAATATAAACTTAATAATGTGTAAAAGTGTTACACATTTTAATTAAATATTAAATATCCCGGGGTTTATCTAGCGAGGTTTATGTGTACCTTCCATTTTAGCATATTATCAGTACGCCCTATTGTATAAGCACAAATTCTACTTCCCCATGCATCAGCATGAAACTAGGTTCATAATAGTTAATTAACTGCCAATAGCAATTAATTAGATGATAAACGTACAATTTAGCGTCAATAAATGGTCAAACAAACAACTGACCGAGCGAGGCGAGGTCTCTGTTTCAACATACAGAGACCCTTCGGCATTTGATTTTTGTATGTTTGTCACGCAGTTTTGGGCAAAAGCATTGACTGACTGTTTCCAAATTTGGTATGGAGGTACCTTGTAAAAAGCCCAAACAGCGAATATGCAAGATTTTTACTTCTGTTTCATGATGCCAGCCTCTGATTTAACGATGGTGAGTGTACACATGACGCATTGTTTTGAAATTTGGTATGACGGTACCTTGTATAAAGACCCAAATATGTACCTGCAAGACTTCTCGTTTCAATATGGCGTCCTCTGATTTATAAAAACGAGCGTACGAAAGTTTTAGCCCATGGCGGGCTCCGATTCACGTTGAGACCGTAGTTGCTGGCTATTTCCTATAATACTGGCTGAACGGTAAAACCTATCATAATTCTGACCGTTTCATGGAGAAAAAGAATAATATTTCCAATTATGTTGGTTCAGTAACATTTTTCGTATATATTTTGTTACAAATTGGTAGAAAAAGTTATGAGCGCTGTCGCGGAGCGCTGTATATTAATTAATTAATTATAAGTATATAATATACTTATAATTATAAGTATATTAATTAATTAATATACTTCATTAATTAAGTATATTAATTAAGAATATACTATTAGGTCTAGTGTTCTTTGCACTACTCGCTATAATTTAGGGGAAACGTCTTACTCTGCAACAGACTGGTCAACTATAGGCCTTCCACGGTATTGTATAGTCTCTATAAACAAAAAGAGCCTGAGACGGTCCCGGAAGCAGGAAGTGAGCTGTTTAACCCGGCTTAAACACAACATACTTTCCTCGGAATACCACAAAATTAAGGAACGAAAGTAGAAGTTGTCGCACCAGTTCTGACAATGGCGTTACTGAAAGCGTTTGTGTTTGTTGTATTGCGTGGGCAAATTTACCGTGAACTCTATTCCGTGGAATGTTTTCAAAGAAATAACGTTCATTATCCAAGCAGGCTACTGTTTCTTCTGTAGATTACCACTATAATCATTTACAACTGTGTTTCTTCGAAGTAGACACTTCTCTGTAATAGAAACGATGCGTTTTAAAAAAAAGTTATAGTTTTAATAAGATTTTCATTAGTCGCCATTGTGAATAGGTTGAACGGTTTTTACCTGTCGACAAACTCAGCAAAAAAATCACCTAAATCAGCTGTTTGCCGAGTTAAATTGTACAAATATCGCAAATATTAGAGCGCGCGCGCGCGCGCACGCGCGCAATAGGTTTTGTATTTTAGAAAGTATCAGTGCCGTCTAATATGTTTATGAATGTACTGTGTCTGGCAGAGCGACATCTAGTGACAGAAATAGGCAATACCAGATTAATAAAATCAGATGCCAATAGATAATGTATTGTGCCTTACACGGTAATGTAGGACGGTTCTAGGCTTCAGTAAATAGGCTCGTTGAATTTAAAGGAGGCATCACACATTTCGTTTGGCCTAAGCTAAGCTATTGCGCTCGATAATTTGCAATTAAAACTTAATACATTTGTTGTGAATTAGGATTTGTATGATCACACAAGTTCTGATACATGTCAAATAGTTTGTAAAAATCACCCTGCATTTACAGCTACACACAAATCATTTCATTTTTCAAATTATAAGTCTGTTGGTCAGTGGTAGTACCGTGCAAATATTCTAAATTTGTACAATACAACCATGTCTAGAAATGAAGTGCACTGATGTAAATAAAATCTAAAAAGAGAACTTGTACGTGGTGACAGTTACTACTAAATTAAGTTACTACTAAATTAAGTGCAATAAATTGCTAAAGGAAATGGTGTCATGATGGTTAATGAACTCACTTTTAGAAGACTGCTCAGGATTTAAAAACTGTACACAAAAATAGTAAATGAAAGTAAACAAAATTTAAAAACAAACTAGCCTGTTAGATACAACTGAATACGTTAACGAATGAAAACCTGTCAGCTGATTGAATAACAAAATCTGCCATAACCTAAAAACGCAAAAATATAAACCCACACAAGTCAAAGTATATGCAATATTTGCTCATACAAAATCTTGGAGCTCGTACAATTTGTGTGAGCACTTGTATAAGGTAGTGATCGTAATACATACATACACATTCATACATATGTACACGCTCCACAATATTCATATATTTTTTAGAAATCATTTCATTTTTGGGATTTTTGCACGAAATAAGTCAATATGACGCCTGTGTAATGACTTTGCCCCATTTGATTTTACCGAGATAATCACATTCGTCACAATTTCAACATTGCACTTATAATAAACTTGCGATTTCTTATTAGCATTCGAAATTCTTTTCGAAAATCTGTCCATGAAATGAGTACCAATCACAAGAACGCGATTTTAGTAATAACTGAAAATCATATTTACAGATGGTGTTCAGGAAGCTGCCAAACTTTAGAAAATTATTTAACAGATCAACGTTATGAAAAGAACACAATACATTTTTTTTTAATAACGCCAAGTTTTCCAGATATCCGATATTTTGTTTTTCCAAAATTAATTCGTATGTCCAAAACAGTTGAACTGAGAGACATGAAACTTAGCTTGATACTTTACGAGATAAATTCCTAATTAGGAAACATAAAACTAAAAGTCCTTTTAATGTAACTGGTTTTAACGTCACTGATAAACCATCGGACGAAAAACGTGTTCATTACCTTGTGACAAGCCGCCTTCATACTGACAGCAAACAGTATGGGCATTAATTAATTGTATGCCATGTGGTATCTCAAACAAAAATACTAATGCATATCCCTTCGAATGCGCGAATGGAAATAAAAAGAGCTGGCGAAAAGTTTTACAGCCTATAATAAACTGCTTTTTATTTTTATTTCCAATTTTTAAACCAGTATTTCAAAACGACTCGTTGGATTAAAATGGTTATTTTTCTTGAACTATTTCTTTAACTCATGACGTTTCAACTCAACCCGTTTAATCGTTCTGAGGTAATTTACTTGATAAAAAATTCCAACAAAATAGGATATTTGTGGACAAATAAAGAGTCTTGCGTATTTATTTCTTGAAGACTGACAACTTACGGGACAAATAGCGTTTACAATTTTGCTCAGATTCGTTTCCAAAATCGATTTTGGTAATATCTTGGACGTTTGACATATGAAAAAAATCAAATTTCTTTATTCTAGACTTCTTTGAATATCTGACTTTAACATCGTACATATTAAAATTTGCATAAATTAGTACTTCAAAACATGAACATTTCAATAAATATACTACAACGAGTCTTTTTTTATCTTACAACAAACGTACTAGTTAATAAACCCTCGCAGTATTTTTGGTGAGATTTTCAAGTGAAAAACTGCATTCGAAGAAATTTCAAGAATCTGAACCTTTTCTGCTCTTCTGCCAAACACATTGCTAACTGACGTTGCTGGTGTAGCCTATATACAAAACATAAATTCTCCTTCCTTGCAACAGATTTTCAATTTGGTTTATGCCCACCCTTTCATTTGAAAATAGCAGTACTTAATACTAGCACTTAACGCGAACGTTTGACTATTGTACAATTAGCAGTTAACGCTAAAACGACTATTGTACAATTAAACAAAAATCCCTTCAAACCATCCATCAACCTTGGGATTGCGTAACCGGGATTATACACTGAATATAATTGGATTTATGTAACAATAATAATTAGCTGCCAAAAGATTAAACAAAGAGAAAGTCCTTTCACTCTCGTGTCATGTGCTTTCTCCGCGTTCATTCAAGTGTTAAGGCCAAGGTACGGGATCCACCCTCAGGGTCAGCCACAACTCTTCGTGTACAAACACTTATGTGTCTAGTCTCGACTTCACTGCATCTTCACGCCGACTGAACTTAATGAAAACTATCCGTTACCCAGGTAGGCGTCTCTATGATCGCGTGGCGCATTACTATATTTCTAATAGTTTCCGTTTATATCAATTTTTGTTAAATTTTAGTACAAGCTGTAGGGCCCAAAGTTTCGGTTCAGAATGTGCCGACATAAAGCCGAAAATCTGACTAATGGTTCTCAAATTTTATCATATGTGGTTAATAAAAATATGAAAACGGAAACCTAAATTTGGTATAAAATGCATTCAAGATTTCGGTTTTATGAAGTAAATCGAAAAAACAAAACTAATTCTTGGATATTTCTTTACGAAGCGCAAATTTCTTTTTTTTCAAATTTTACACTTACTTCAGTTATGTATGTTTGTATATGAACCAAATTTTACAATACCCGTTAAACCGATTACGAGAAATCAAGTGGCTAGTATGACGAACTACAGTGGACGCTGCACGCTACTTATAGTTGAAATTCATGTTCAGCAGACGGATAATTTTTTTATTTCACTTTTTTATTATACAATATTGCAGATCTTTTCATTAGTTTTCGAAATCCAGCGACCCGTAAGTTTTTATATTTTGGTTGGATAAATAAGGGCCATAACTCAGCAAAATGTGATCAAAATCGTCCAAAATTTTTTTTGGAAAAAAATAACTGAGTGTATAATTTTCATGGGGAGCAGGTAGGACGCAGGTGCAAATCCAGTTACTAACGTTGGTTTTTCCAAGTACTACAACGATCCCTTGTCTTTATTATTAAAGAAACCATCAACAATAACAATAAATCCTATTTTATTTTCCGAATTTCAATTTGGAAAAATGAGCTATTGAAGTGGCCGTGACGGTAAAGCCCACACCCGGAACCTTGAAATAAGCACCGATCCTGACCTTTAGATCTTTTTTTGAGGGGTCTATATTATATGTTTTTGGTAGCTATTTATGGATCTATAAATATATGGATGGATTTATATATATTTTTTTTTTTTTACAACTATTATAACTATTAAAAATTCATTTTTGTCTTGAAAGTTTTTTTGAAAACTTCGTTTTACGACAGTAATCAGCGTTAAAAACTGCATAAATTAGTGGCGAATCTAAATTTTCAATCTACAATTTGAAAATTTAAAACGGTAACATATGCAGATTTAAATTCTGATTGTCGGTGAAATCAGAATTTCAAAAAGGACTAGATACAGCAAAATATTTCCGGAAATTCGCTTCTATCACGTCCGCGAGAGAGCTGGGCGCTACGATTATCTTGGTTTCAGTGGTCAAGTACGAACGAAATTTGATGGAAAAATTGCCAAGGCTCAGGACATAATTTACCATAAATTAGGTTTACACTAATTTCCATAACAATTTATTCTCCGGAAATAACACATTACGCCAATTAATATTTTCTAATTAAATTAACACTGTTTACCGACAAGCTCTGCTGTATTCAAATACAACAGATCTGCGTGCCTTTGACTTTCCCACAACCGTAAATATGAATTTCCTGCATACTTGGGACACTTCCGCGTGCTGCAGGCATACCTGTACGTTATAGTTGTAATCATATTTTAAAGATTACACAAGCGTTGAAGGCTTGGATTACGTCACTAAGTGAAGACGTTCTGCGTCGGGCAGGTTACGTTCCTCGTGAGAACATAATTAATTGTGTGAGTGCGCGCGTGTGCACGCGCGTGCGTATGCGCGCAACAAACTCATTCCAGCATTAGGCCTACTGATAGGTAAATATGTGCTGTTTAGTAGTCCCTAGTGAAAATGAATTGCAACTTTTTAAAATCTAATCACAAATTTCTATTCCAGACCAACAATAATTAAGGAAGTCTAAAACGACCGATTGCTATTCCGCATATAATTAGAAAAGAATACGAAATTTCACAGAAAAAATATTGATCAATGGTTTCATTATTTTAAAATAAAAATTAAAATTCTACAAAAAACATTATACAAACGTTCGTTAGTTACAGTTCAAAAACATTCGGTTAGGAAGCTTTAAACGTTTAAACACTAATACACGCACAATGTAATTCTGATTGAAGGCGAAAACAGAATTTCAAAAAGGGTAAGATAAAGAGCACTTTTGAAAATTCGCTTCTATCACGCCAACGAAACAGATGCGTCTCGCGGTTACTTCTATAGTTCTCGAAGCGGATTTTTTTGGGGTAAAACACAAAATGTTTTATTTGTGTTTGATCGAAACTGTTATAGTCGATTTTTAGAATTATTTTTTAAAAACGGTACAAAAATTAAACTTTATGGAAAATTTAAAAAACTGCCCGAAATATGAGCCAAACAACAAAATCGGTCAATTTCTTTTAACCTCCATCACGTGTACAGCACACAAACGCGTGAAAACCACTGTTTTGGAACTTAGTGTATCATAAAACGGATACCAGTTTTGGGAATATCAGAAAACTGATAGCATAATTTTGTATTTGATTATCAGAAAACGGATACCACATTTTTAGATTTACAGTATCAGAAAACGAGTACAGTTTTACACTTAGGGTATAAGAAAACGGATACCACATTTTTAGATTTACAGTATCAGAAAACGAGTACAGTTTTACACTTAGGGTATAAGAAAACGGATACCACATTTTTAGATTTACAGTATCAGAAAACGAGTACAGTTTTACACTTAGGGTATAAGAAAACGGATACTACAGTTTTAGATTTACAGTATCAGAAAATGGATACCACAGTTTTGGACTTGGGGTATCAGAAAAAAAGACACATCGTATTCGTAAAATCTCATAAAACATACTATCTACGAGCGGCATACTTTGTACAGTGAAAGTATGGAAGTGAATTTCAGTTTCTTAGAAAAAATACCTTATTAAAATTTAAGGGGAGAAATTCCAGTCCGTGGCACAATAAAAGTGTAATAGTGGACCTACGAGTTACACTTTAAAAATATACAATATATCATCTACTAAAAATGTATTTTTTAAAGTACTGCAAATATATTTTTTTTAACTCACCACAAAATGCAGAAATGGAAACAGCTTACCTGAAAAAATCAGAAGAAAGTTAGTTTTAAGTTCCGTAAATTATTTTAATATTGTTTCTTATAATATTTTATAAAGTACTGAAAAAGAAAAATTAAAATCCGCAAAAATTGGAATTTTAATTTTTCAAATTACATTTAAAATACGAAAATGAACCTCTAACCGCAGTCAAATTCATGTTCGCTAAATTAGAACTTGAAAATTTAAGACCCTAATGTATGCATATTTTTACGGTGATTACGACCGTAAAAATACAGGTTTTTAAAAACGTGTAAGGTAGAAAATGTACGAATTGGAACGACAGCCATTTTGAAACTGTTGAACAGATTTTGCTGGGTACAGAACTATTACAAAAATTTACTTTTATACCAACTTTGATCAGATTGGACTAAAATTGCCAACGCTACTAGTACACACATAAACGCACGCAAAGGCGTCTATATAAAATTAGGTCACGATCGGTGCACATTTCAAGAGCCCATAATGACGGCTCAATTACCTCATTTTCCAATGGATATTCGCTAATATATAGTTTAAAGCATTATAGATATACCAATAAAAGGGCAATGTTGTTTTTTTCCTAACATAAAGAAGGATCAGTGTTAACGGTAAGGGAAAAGCAACGGGAGCAACTGCGGCTAAAACTAAGAACCTTTAGGTGCGCAGTTGAGTAACGCAGTAGATTGACCGATGCTTTAGCCATTTCATTTCGATCACCGAGCTTTGAAAAGAGACAAATATATATATTACTTGTGAGAGATCGGACTGAAGGCACTTTGGTACTACTTCTGATTACCCATGTACCAAGCTGAAGAACCTTTCCACAAGCAATCGGGAACAGAGAAATAACAGTTGAACGATCATGAAGTGCGCGGGAGAACCTTGATATATATAATGCAGCTCGCCGCGTTACTCTTTTATAAGCAGCAAAGACTGAATATTTCTCAGCAAATTTTCCAGCCTGTACTTTCTTCCTTCTTGCTGTCTCTTCCTATTGAACCCCCATGGTAAGACCCCTTACCCTAAAATTGCATGCCATTCTGACCTATATGAGAGGCTACCGTTATTTAAAAAATGTAATCCGTTCTCTTTCAACTTGGATCATAAACAAAACAGCAGATCCAAATATAAAAAACACTGTTACATCAATATCAGATGATCTGAAAGTCCAACTAATGTATGACATAACTGGGAAGGCGGGCGAGAAAGGTTACTCGAAGGACGACCTTTAAACTGGTCCATCTCCTTCCTAATTATACAAGTAAGTCTGTCCGTCGGTACGCTGTTCACGTAACTTAAGAAAGTTAGTTACCTGGGACTTGAGCCTGCAAGCAATTTCGAAGATTTTTACGTTCATTTGGAAGATTACTTCTTGATCTATTAACAGAGCGCGTACTTCATGAAAGAAAAAGTTACAGAACACGTGTTTAATTGACTAGCTGGCCACGAAAATAGAAATTCTTCTGGAACTGTTCAATTAAATTCAAAAACCAATAAATGGTGCAAAAAACATAATTGAACTTTCTGACATGCAGTTAATGTTCCAAAAATCCAGTTCGATAGCTACGAAGAAAATTTGAAAAAAAATTACCATAAAATCTGTTAACATGTTCACGACGGCGTGCGTCACTGTGGCGCACGCTGCAACTGCCGGTAATACGCGGATGTGTCACAAGTGACGCACGCTCGTTTCAAAATATACGGCGTGAGCCACGAGTGGCGCTTTCCCTCTTTTACTTCATATGGGCTTATTTATAATGACGCCCATGTATAGAACCTAGAATTGTGTTGTAAACCATTTTAAAGTACGCGTAAAATTTTTTAGTCTACAGTATTCTTGTTTATTTACCCTGGCACACATCATAAGTAATTTAAAAGAATAAATGTTAGAAATTCAATAGAAATGTTAGAAGCACCATTTTAATTTTTAAACTTAATTTTAAGTGTAATAAAGTAATATTATATTTTGGCCTACTGATCTTGGTGACCTTTATTGGTAAACCAAAATGAAAACACATTCAAAATAATAACATCTATTTATTGACAATTATAACACTGATATCACCAAAGAAGAAATCACATAACTTATGGAGTCTTTTATTTGAAACTTTACGTGTGTAAGGCATAATAACAGTGTGCCACCAGTGACGCACTACGTCCATTATAGCAATGGTTTACAAATAGGCATCGTGTGCCACCAATGACGCACGGACATAATTTCTAAAATATATATAATAGTTTTTTCTGATTGAATATCACCTAAAATGTGACTGACATATTCAAACAATTTTATGGGAAAAAAATGTTAGCCTATAATTGAGATTTCGTGTTAATTACCATAACCAAAATGATATGACGTGTAAAAACGGGCGTCGTCGTGAACGTGCTAACCAGTTTTTGAGTACGGTTCGTCTCAGAACTTGCGCACCTCAAAGTCGTAGCTTCAAGACTAGAGTTTTTCCCTGGCCGTTAATGATGACCTTGTCCTTACTGGCAGTAAAGTATGGCAGTTAAAAAAAATCCTCAGAAGAATACTTCAAAGGCAATATGGTATCAAATCTACTTTTCCTGATTGGTGGACAGAAATGCCATGCCCTGGCCGGGAATCGAACCCGGGTCCTCGGAGTGAAAGCCCAATACGCTATCAACTACGCCACCTAGGCGGCTCGAGTCAATTTGAACTCCTTGGCGCTTTTTTACTGCCGCGTATCTCACTGAAGGTTAAACAGCAACGTTGGACTGATCGAAGTATTTTCAGTGTTTCATAATTTACTCTACCCTAGTTAAGGACTAAGGAAAGTGATTGTGATGATGACAGATAAGATTGTGATTGTGAAAACAAACATTGGGTTTAGTAACGTTCGTGAGACAGGTTGTATAGAGTATAGACAGATACAGCGCAGATAGTATCAAAGGGAAAGGGAAAGGCTGTGCTCGTGCATCTCAATTTTGTAAATAAGTAGGCCTTCACTACTCATGATTATCGAATACTCTATTAATGCCAATCAAACAGCATACCCCCTCCCCAGGTGTCTAACGGCGAATCGGACATTCCGTAAGACTGTTTTCATAATGTTTAATTCTAATGTTTGGTTACAGTATTTAACAATTTAATTTAAACAATAGTGTACAAACTAATGGATAGCACAAACGTCTCGCATTCAATCGCGTTGCTGTTTTCCTAAGAAAGTCAGTGCAATAAATTTGAAATAAAAGCTTTACAGTCGGTTAGGTAGAGTCGGTCATTTCCATAGTTATTTTCGTGGCAATAACGGCCGCCATTTTGAAAATAAAACAAAATACTCACTAAACATTTACCAATGAATACAGAATCTCTAAGGACATATGTTGCCCGAAAAAGTCACATTTTACTCGCCCACCAACGCTACTTGACGCATCTTCCGATAGGTAGCGCTGTTATGGTTTCCCCGATCAAGCATCCAGTAAGAGACAGATATAAAGGCGATGACGCTCTCGCTTTCCCCCCAAATTCTACCCTAACGCTTGATCTACGTTTAGAAAATTATTAACCTTTGTACGACATTATTAAAAGGGAGGGAACACGTGCACCCGAGGGGCCCGGGATGTCCTTTTTGAGGTACGTTAGAAAAAAAGCCTTCAGAAATATTTGTAACTGTAAAAATTAACGTTTAACGGACGATAAAACCAACCAATAAATAAAATAAAACCATTCTGAACGTAGGGTGACCATTTTTTCACTTTATTAAAAAACAGATGCTTAACCATAATAAGGGGCACACTTCAGATTTTGGGTCTCGGGCCCGAAATTTATGTAGAGGTCATAATTCTATGTTTAAGGCCCGTGTTAAAAGTTTAGGGAAGTTGACCAGCGACGTCGACACAGAAGAACTCTCGCTTCAACCCCTCAGCTGTTGGCAGAGAGACAGAGAATGCCATCACCCTTTTCTCTCTCTCTCTCTCTCCCTCTCCCTCTCTCTCTCTCTCTCTGTCTGTCTGTCTGTCGGTCGGTCGGTCGGTCTGTCTTCTGTCTGTCTATCTTCTGTCTGTCTGTCTGTCTGTCTCTCTCTCTCTCTCTCTCTCTCTCTCTGTCGGTCTCTCTGCCCCCTCTCTCTCGTCCCTCTCTCCCTCTCTCTCTCTTTACTCTACAAGGTCAAAAAAAATCCAGCGCTGCCTATCGGAAGATGCGTCAAGTAACGTTAGCGAAAGAATAAAATGTTCAGACTTTTTCAGGCAGTAAGTGTTCTTACAGATTCTGTATTCATCGCATTTACCCTTCTTTGTCAGTTTTCTGTTTAACCCATTACGTGCAAGCAAACATAACCATTATACCTGGCTCCAGGACAAGTCCCGCTGCACGTTTACTGTTCACGCTCTACAAGTCGCGCACCACGCCTTGCTATAAGCTCGCTTAGCTTTAATTGTCTGCTTATTCACGCGTTACGAGTTGATAGGCTATATACAGTACCTTCTAATCTAAACATCAGTCTTGCCAATATAGTGCAGTAAATAATTTAATGTTATTAATTTCAAGATAATTAAAAGTAGATATGGTTTTGTTCTATATTCTCCATTTATAGTTTTTAGAGAAAGTCGAATTGCACAAACTTTCACACATTCTATTAAATTGTTTTAATGAGCATTAGATGAAATAAGCACACAGTCAAAACGTACGAGTTGCTCCCCAAAAAAATTCAGTTCATATAAAAAGAAAAACTACACAGGGACCTACCAACTCAGTATTTTTGAGTTAAAAAATTTTAAGTATTTTTGAGTTCGTCATGGCTGTGAGTACTCAGAATTAAAGAGGATTGTTATCGCAAGGTGTACCGCAAAGTAGTGTCTTCGGACCTGTGCTCTATTTGTTGTATACACGAGATATTCCAGAGGTTGCTGATTCAATTGTTGCCACATTTGCTGATGACACCGCTATCCTTGCTGTTGATGATTGTGTTGAAAAGGCCACGAATAAACTACAAGGCGCAATGGATAGGATAAGTACCTGGACAAAGTGCTGGCGAGTTAAACTGAATGAGACAAAATCAATGCATATAAACTTTACCAATAGGAAGATTGCCACCCATCCATTGTTTATCAATGCTCAAGCTGTTCCTTACTTCAACAATGCCAAATACTTGGGGATGACCCTGGATACGAAGCTCAAGTGGAAAGTACATGTAAAGAAAAAGCTTAGAATAAAATATAGAAAACTTTACTGATTGCTTGGACGTAACTCTGACATTTCAGTGCAGAATAAAATTTTAATATATAAACAAATATTGAAACCAGTATGAACATATAGCTTGCAATTGTGGGGTTGCACAAAACCGTCGAATATAAAAATAATTCAAAATTTCCTAAACAGTCTTGCGAGGAATAGTCAATATTACTAACAATATATATTCGTAACAATGATTTACATCGGGACTTAAACATCAGGCTTATCACAGAGGAAGTTAAAAAATGTGCAACTAATCATAATCTACGGCTTCTTACGCATGAAAATTGTAAGATGGAGGCAGTACTCGAAGTGGCCGGCAACGTTCGCCGCCTCAAGAGGACTAAACCTCATGAACGGCTCCACTGATATGAAGGAAGTTATTAATGTAATAGCTATCCTACAAATGTGATTTTGTTGTAGATGTAAACCATTAGTCGATCTTGTAAAGACTGGTTATGAGTATTAAATATATCTATCTATCTATATATATATATATATATATATATATATATATATATATATATATATATATATATATATATATATATATATATATATATATATATATATATATATATATATATATATATATATATAAAGAAAGTCACGTCTTGATATATAGACAATCTGATAACGTATTATAACAATCGTATTATAACGTAGTATAACAATCGACACATCAAGTTTTAGAAGTACTCGGTAATTTAAAAATTAATTTTATTTGGATACAAATAATCTCAAAACCGTTAATTTCACATAAAGCAACAAACGAACTTCTCGATCTAACCCAACAGTTTCTGTACCCCTATATTATACAGTGAGCCGCCTCGGTGGCCTAGTGGATAGCGTACTAGGCTTTCACCCCGAGGACCCGGGTTCGATTCCCGGCGAGGGCTTGGCATTTTCATACGCTATAAATCATCCCATCGTCTGCATTAGCCCAAGTGTGCACAATAGTCGGACGTTTAACCACAAAAAAATTATACAGTGTGACAAACCGATATCAGTAAAACCAAAATATTTGCACTTGGCCAATACTTTCTCTAACAATAGAGTATGAAAGGAAATATATCCCAGCACTTTGTACACTATAAAGAAACAATACACTCGCACTTCCCACAGCACGGCCAATGTGAAGCTCCCATCCATTGTGACATTACGGGGAGGTCAGCCATCGCGCGGCCGGTGGAAACTGGGACTGCACTGTGCGTTGGCCGGGCTGACGAAATGTTTTTATTTACGAGTTTCCCCTGAACACACGGCAAGATTCTGACCGGAGGCGGTCGTGACCTAGAGGACACGTTGATGTACAATTTGTATTTACATGCAGTAATGTAGATTGTATAATGTTTTTGCAAAAACATTAGCTATTACTCTTTTGGCCTTATACGATTCAAATTTGTCAAAAACAAAACAAAAAAAATCCCCTTAAATTTCAGTTATACGTTTCAAAATAACGGTCATTCTTAGTATTTTTTAAAAACTATAATTTTGAAAATCGGACTTTTGTAAAGATTCTTTGTAGTATTTTTATGCAATTTGAGAATTGAAAATTAATGAAAATTTTAACACTGATTATGACGGTAAAATCAGATTTTCAAAAAAGTAACAATAAAAAATTGTTATATGTGACATTCTTGAAATTCCTTGCAATCACTTCAGCAGAACAGTCGCGTGTCGACTTTACTTACTGTGCTAAATTTGAATCCAATCAAACCGAAATTGTGAAAACGCACATGCGCGCGCGCGCGCACACACACACACACACACACACACACACACACACACACATACAAATATGAATTAAAAAATATATTTGTAGATCCCCATAAAACGTGATCTAGAGGTCATTGTTTCAGATGTGAAATTCGCCATAATTTTCCGACTGGAATTTGCAAATACAAACATCTCCATCGCTGCTGTTGGCAAGACAGATAAATTTTCTAATATAAATTCGCTAATAGGTGCGTGAAGCAGGGTCAGTCGCATTCCGTAACAAATAATAAAAAGTAATAAATTAACGTCCTTGAAAGACAATATAAGGATATTATGAGGCCAGGCAGGAAATGCACGAGTGCAACCAACTCCCTTTCACTTTAAATGTTAAGAGTTGCACCGATTGTTCCTGCTCCAGCAGACGTGTGCCCGCGTGCTGCTGCCGCCTCATCCGACTGTCCACCATTCCCCAAACAACCGTAACCACTGTGGCCTGACTTCTAGTGATGTGCGAGTTCGTGTTAAAATAATCGATCATTCAAAACACTCAGACAGTTCTGTTTATCGAGATCATTCGGTTGCTTTTTCGCAATAAAATGGAACGTTTTTTTTTTTGTATGGGCAAAGTTTTCTGACTACACGACGTATAAAGAAATTATGGTGATCGTGAAAAATTGAATGTATATCTTCTGCCGATCAACAAACCAACAAATAAGGCAACTACTGCATTACATAGTTTGACTGTATATACTCAGTGAAATGTACTTCCAAACAGCAACTACCAGTATAACCACATACAGCCCAGTACAGGACTACTGATGAATAATTTCAAGTCTTATTTAATCAAAAACTGAAATATAACTTTTATTTCTTTAAAATTAATACAATTGCTATCGCTGTTTTAATTGGACTTCTCAGCTCAGTAATATCTTCACACGCGCCTAGCTGAGTGAAAGAAAATTGTTAAAACGAATTACGGCTTTTATAAAAATCCATTTATTTTTAAACGTGTGCGCGCGCGCGTCTGTGTGTTACATATAAAAATAATATACGAGGTGTGTTCAGGAAGTAACGAAAATTTTAATTTTTTGAACAAAATATTTATTTATTCTTCTGCATTGATGTTGTCGTCTTCAAAATAGTCCCCATTGGAGATTATGCACTTGTGCCAGCGCTTCTTCCAATCCTCGAAACACTTCTCAAACTCAATCTTTGAGATAGCCTTTGATTCTTTCAGCGATGCGCTTTTAATGTCATCTACGGCTGTAAAACGACGGCCCTTTAAGGTTGTCTTTATTTTTAGAAAAAGGAAAAAGTCACACGGAGCCATGTCTGGCGAATATGGAGGCTGGGGAATCGTTACAGTACTGTTATGGTTCACAAACAAGCAATGAAGTGTGAGCTGGTGCATTTTGTGCAAAAGCCATGAAAAAGATCACGGATTGAACAAAACGGCGTTGAACTTGTAGGTAGTATTGACCGTTTCACCTGGTGGCAGGAATTCATGATGCACTATGCCACTAATATCGAAGAACACAGTGATCATAGCCTTCACGTTCGACCGCACTTATCGAGCCTTTTTCGGTCTTGGCGAGCCAGAATGCCTCCACTGGGATGATTGAGCCTTAGTTTCGACGTCATATCCGTAAACCCATGTTTCGTTACCTGTTATAATACGTTTCAGTAATTCTGCATCGTCGTTGACTTCATTAAGTGGCTCCTGATTAACTTCCATTCGCCGCTGTTTTTGTTAACAATTTAACAATTTTGGAACGAATTTTGCTGCCACGCGTTTCATACACAAAACATTGGACATGACATGATCCAATCGATAAGCCAACATCATCAGCGACCTCTCTAATTGTGATTCACGATTGTTCATAACCATTTCTTTCACTTTTTCCACGTTGATGTGCTAGGGCGTTCGTCATCTTCAACGGCCTTCTTGGAAACGCTTATACCTCTCGTAAACTCTTGTTTTACTCATATCAGACTCACCATAGGTCTTTGTTAACTTTTCACACACTTTGTTACATTTTATTCCATTTTTACGCAAAATTTGATATAAAATTCTTTGATCTATTTCTTTTAACAAACGAAAATCGCCGAGCTCATAAAAACACGTCTAACCTTAGTGGCTGTCACAGACAAAGTCAACAATGAAAACAGCTGAAAGTTTTATCATACTTCAAGGGCATGTATACCAACATAATAAAAAAAATGTTTGACAATCGGATTCTGCAAGCCCGTGAAATTTAAAAATTCTCGTTACTTTCTGAACACACTTCGTACAAATATTTAATAAAATGTATTTTTAAGCCAACCTGAATTACCATAAAAACTGGATAACAAAACAAATAACTCAAACAATATTTAAAAACCACCCTCATTTCTCACTTAAATTCCCCACAGGGGTGCAGACTAGCTGCATCTATTGAGAGGATGTAGACGTCCCTCGCGGTACCCGAGTCTAACAAACACTTGCCCTTACAATACTACACTTACGACTTTAACACTTTACACTCACACTTACATTTAGGGAGGAGGCGATAATAGCTTCAATGTGCTTTTGCCTTAAAATAACCAAAAAAACTCACTTAAATTATAGCAGTTGTCATAGAACCTAACAGAAGAATAAAGTTACCCACAGAAGGCCTTAAAAATTGCAATTTTATATCTAAGTTTAAAATTTTTCCCCATACTCCCAAATAGTGGAATTCCCCCCCCCCAATCTGACCATATTATATATTCGTTTACTTGATTATTTATTTGTCAGTGCATGCGAATCATTAAAGATTAAATTAAATGACCAAATTTTTCAAAAAAAGTTTTCTAAAAACATTTTTTAGTCAAAAAAATTATTAAAATACACATTACCTTAAAATTAGCTTTAACGATTTTTATCAAATCTAGCTTAAATGTAATCTATAAGGGACAAAATGTAGGGATACCCCTCCTCCAAAATGTCTGGTCAAACTTCTCAAAATTAGTTTATAAAATGTTGGTCATGTAAAATCAGTGTAGCAAATTTGAAATAAATTAAATTTACGGTTAAGGGGTTAACAGAAAAACAAACAAGCCTGACAGTGGTCAAGGCTATTTTTTAGTTGATTCTTAAATCGTATTGTCATTGTCATTGTTTTCGATGTTACTACACTGACTTGAGTTACGTCTGTCACTGAATGTTTATATACTAGAATGTAACCCTTATGAGAGGCGGGAATGCTTACTCCTGGTGGCATCTTGCATCAAAGTGTTCAACTACACTTAAACAGGTAATAGTACTATTTTCTCAAATGTATCTACTCCCTGTCATTGCAGCTTGCAGTACTGATAGTGGCTGTTAGTCCAATTACTTAGACTTTAGCCTGGATAGACTTAGTAGACTCTGATACAAGCACAATTTTTATATTGTGGCTGTACTTTCAGTACGTTTATGCTTAACTTCTTTACATATGAACAAATAGCTTCTGAACTAGATTTTTTGGAGAAAAATGAATAATTTACTTTTATTAACTCAACGATAAAGTTTAATCTAATGCTTCTACATTATTTTTTTCTTAAATAAACATTTAACAAGACTGATACCAAATGTTTTTTGTAATTAACGGCTACGTGAAAGTACTAAACAAATCAATACAAAACAACAAAAAAGAAAGATTCTGCATCTAACCAACTGGTTATCAGTCTAAATGGACAGAGATTTATACTTAATTAAAACATGTTTTTACCTGTGCTAACAAGCTTCCTAGATAAAGAAATTCTAGCCGAAGATTTCCACATAATAAAACCTATTTTCTTTATGCAAACATTTGTTACATTACAGTAATAGTTTAGTGTGAGAAATACGTTTTTCCCACATGCATAAGATATAATAATATAATGTATATAAAACAATGAAATATGGTACATATTATAATACTACAACACATATTAACAACTGACTTGTTAACTTTCAGGCTTAATGTCAACTTGACACTCCATAGCAATTATTAAGGTATTAGAAAAACAGAAATATCACAATTAATGTTAATCACATAAGAAAAGGTGTGTGTTTTAAAAAAATGATACATTATACACCATGAACAAAGAGACATTACAATAATTTGCACAAAGATCTTGGAATGGCTGCAGTTGATGTAGTGATTCAAAAGTTATGTAAGAAAGCATGAGAGAAGCTCCATTTACATGAAAACACTGAGACGATCACATGGGGAAAAACAACATATACCTAGTTGGTAGGTTAAAGAAGGTGAAACCATTTAAACTGGTTAAGCGAACAGACAATGACAACTAATGGATAATTACATTTTATTACCTACAGTTTCTGAGTTACTTAAAAAGAAGGTATATCCAACACAAAGCAATTGCATTGTGGCACAATTATAAATTACTTTATTTACTAAGGCTAGTTGTAACAATAAAGAACATTTACTAAATTTAAGCTGGTTTTTAATGGTTTACTGAAACTTTTTATATTATTATTATGATAAATGAAAAAATCATACCAACTTCAGGAATAATTAACGATCCCTAACCTTTGGTTTAAACAGCGTCCAAAAAACGTATTATAGTGAGAATGTTTTAACAGTTTCATGTAAAGTATCGTTCTTAATAACGTTGTTAAAAAATAACAAGGTTTGTTATGTTGTTGACAACAGCAACAAATTAAATCAGTAAAAGTAAGTTAAAGCTATAGCGGTTGCAACCTTGAAGATCATCAATGACCTTCAGTTTACGGGCCTGCTGGAACCACTCACTCAGTAACTACTTTCAACCATTGCATAACAAGTACCGCAATCTAGCCTACCTTGTTGTGGTAACGTACACGATTTTAGGACAAAAATCAATAATTTTAATATTTCAAACTGACAACAGTTATTTTAACATTTTTAAATTTAACAATTATCAACATTATTCAGTCACACAGTTTTTAAACCCTAGTTTTACAAAAAAATTGTTTAGTTCAAAAGCTGTCAGCAGTTAATAAATAAACTGAATCAGTACAGTATACTTTATTTTATTCTGTTACTTAAGTAATTGTGTGATCTAATGAATAAAAAGGGTTTAAAATCACCTCTATTTTGTTCAAATTTCACTTGTGTAGTCTGTAACTACCTAAAAAAATTCTTCTTGAAGAGATTTAAAAATTCAATCAAAGTTCATAATAGATTTTGTTCAAATTTTGATCATATTGTGAAGACTACACGTTAGTGCGGGAAATTTTAAATTAAAGAAATTTACAGTTTAAGAGTAAGTCAAAAATAATCAAATAATCTGATTTTGACCGTCAAATTCGTTTTCTTTCCGATTTATTCTCAACCTATATTTCAATATTTTGTGCAGTGGCTTCAGTTATTATTTACGTCTGCTCAAAATGTTGGTAAAAACTCAAGAACTGAAATGAAGCCATTGATTTTAATAAATTAACCTGATTTATATGTTTTTGTCAATAACTTCTGAACTGGATTCTTGGGTAACTGTTAGTGAAAAAGTTTGTGTAATGTTTTTTTTTACCACTTATTTGTTCTGAATTTTTTCTTATCCTTTTTACAACTGATGTCCAAAAATATTTCCATGGATTTAAAATACAGAGAATTCTGCACTCATTGTGTTTCAGTTACATACACAATAAAACAATGAAGTTCACGTGAGTTGGTAAGGGGCAGGCAGTGAACAGTGATGTAATACAGCAGGCCTTGGCAGCACATTCACTTCCTCGGGATTTTATCTTAATCTCCTTGAGGAAGTCATGCAACAGCCAACTAAAGCTAATTGATTGTTTGCTGGGTCTGGGCGCTCTGAATCTAGCGTGATCATTAGTAAAGTAAAATGTTGCAAAATGCCGTAACCAGTTAACATAGTTTTCTTTAAAATGCCCTTACCACGTAACATACTTTGTTTAATAATTACGCGTTTGTTCTTTAGTGTCTGTAAGTTATGATTATAAAAAAATAGTCAAGTTTTTGGTTGGGCGAACAAAATAATATGCAAATTAAGTAAATTGTTTTTAAAAATTTCGGTTTCCCTGCACCAAACGCAAATTTATAATTAAGGATTTAAATTTAAAAAATTAGCCATTGGCTATTATAGTGGAACCCAGATCTAGATTTTCAAATAACCACTAATCTCCTGACCTCTAGATAATTTTTTAAGGTGCTGTTAAATTTTTTGTTATTAAAAAATTTCTATTTTCTTAAATCTTAGGTTACTAGTATAGAACTTTGTGATATATTTACAATAATATATAGCAATTAATCATAATTATTTTCAAAGTATCTGCCTTTAATAACCCATAAGTCTTATGTTCTGGTTAACATTTTCATTAATAATTTTAATTTAAAAAAGTTCTCAAACTAGCCGAAATTTTTCGATTCACAGAAAATTCTATTTCTCTGATAGATATGTATGAATTTAAAAGATCTGGTACCTTACTTGCAACATTACGTTATCCAAATATTCACTTTTGAGTATTTCTTAATATTATTACACAAAAATATTCACAATTTTCTAATCGTTATTTTATATGTCTCTATTTCACCAATTACTTTCTTGACTGATTTAAGTACTTATTTCAAAAATACACCGTAAAGAAATTATAGTAAAATTTTTAGTCCTTTACGTCTCAGCTTGAAGGTGCTGCTCTTTTTTGAATGTTCGAGCTTGATGCCGAAAAGCTATTAAGGTTTTTCAGTGCCATTCAAATTCAGTGGTATTTGGTCAAAGAAAAATACACTAAATTTTGAACAGCTTGTAACTATTGCAATGTACAAACATGTGTCAAAACATCCATTTTTTTATTACAAATCTATCTAAAAGAATCATCTTCCGTCCATGCTCAACCGGCCACCATTACAAATTTACCTTCTTGAATATAAGATTCTTTCTCTTAAGAAATTATAATTTGTGAATCTTAAAAAATTCTTATATAGATATCATTTTATATACAGTAAAACATTCTATTTATAGTTCAAAATACTTAAAATTGGCTTTTTATGCTGACCTTTCCACTTAATTAGAATTTGTTTTTATGTAGATAAAAAAAACATAATTAAATAGATTCTTGATTTGATTCGAACTTGGAACATAAATCGATTTTGATAATACTTGGTCAAGTTGGTTACCCAACAAAATACATTCAACTGTTTAAAAACAACAGGCATTCCAAATTTTAAAAACCAAACATGATTCTATGAAGAAAAAAAAAGTGCCTATAAAAATTTACTTTTTATATTACCTTTCCACTTAATTCAACATTCTATCCAAATACATTTTACATAAATAAAAAAAAAAAACATAAGTTAATAATGACTGTTTTACATTTTACTAAATTTGAAATACTCATGTGGCTTGACTTAAATTTAATTGATCAGATTCACCTTGGCACAAAAATGATTTTAAAAAGGCTTGGACAAGTTGGTTATCTGGGAAAATTCATTCAACAGTGTCAAAATAGCATTATAAATCATAAAAATACAAAAAGTATCATTCAAAAAGTGGCCAGGGTTTATTTCCGTATTTTCATTGGTTACACAATTTTAATTTAATTTGAACTTATAAATTTATTTTAGCAACAACTTGGACAAGTTGGGTATTTTGGTTACCCATCAAATATGTTCAACTGTTTCAAAATAGCAGACATTCCAATTTTATAAAAACAAACTTGTTTCTTGACTTTTGTTTTTCACTAGCCGCCTCGGTGGCCTCGTTGATGGGTCTTTCACCCCGAGGACCCGGGTTCGATTCCCGGCCAGGGCTTGGCATTTTCATACGCTATAAATCATCCCATCGTCTGCATTAGCCCAAGTGTGCACAATAGTCAAACATTTACAAAAAAAAAATTGTTTTTTACTAAATAATTTATTTCTCTAGACCAGCTTAACTGATTAGAGCTTAACGTGTGTATCATACTCATTTACTTAAAGACCTAGTTACAAAATATATACATAACTTGTACTAATAATCTATTGTTTTCAAAATTGCTATCACTTAAAAATTTCTAATAGGAATAACTAAAAAAACAGTATTTTTTTATAAAAAAATCGTTAATTTTTAAAGCTTGTTTAAAGCTCCGAAGTACGGTATAACTATGAAACAAAAAATAACAGTAAAACAATCCTCATTACTCAGAGTGATAGAGTATATCACATGACAAAAAAAAAATAAAAAGTGGCAGTGGCATGACTGCCGACAGAAGTGACTACTTCTTATCACGAGTTATAGCTATATATTTTATACCACAAAATAAAATTTATTGTCAATTTTCAAAATCATGAGTATGTTCATTTCAGTTTAAAATATTTCTACATACAATATTATATGATTTTATGGTTTTTTGCCAAGACATAGATTTTTGCTACTCGACACTATAATAGGCTATAACTGACCATGGGAGAAGCACGGAGTCCCAAATGTATTCCTGCTACTCTTAATATCTGACCCTGTGACTTAATTGTCATTGTAAATGCCAACTTCAATGGAAACTGCAATATTTTAATTTGGAAAGGCAGGTTGTTTGGAATTATAAGATTGTTTCAATTAAAATCATTGTAAATGTAAGCTTATAAACAATAATTTTATAATAAATAATAACAGGGATTCAGATTTT
Source organism: Callitettix versicolor (assembly GCA_022606455.1). Classification (NCBI taxonomy): domain Eukaryota; kingdom Metazoa; phylum Arthropoda; class Insecta; order Hemiptera; family Cercopidae; genus Callitettix; species Callitettix versicolor. The sequence goes on along the minus strand of CM040184.1, from coordinate 23,923,912 downwards.
TAAAACTGGAATACATCTATGCCCATCTCAAGTACCTAAACCATGTTCATTTTAAATTTCATCTCAATCAGTCCAGTAGTTAATATATAATTGAATAACAAACAAAAACACACACAAACTTTCGAATTTAAAATATTATATATTAAGAAGTACAAAATATTAATAAAACGTCATTGTTGTAGGCTACAGTTCACATATCACAAAACTGAATACTAAATAATTCAGTTGCACTAGGTAAGTAGTATAATGGAATTTAAATAATTATTATTCACACCTACCAATATATAATAACGTATAAAACGTCACTGTTACACAGTTAACACTTGACACAAAACTAAATAAGTTGGACTGGGTAAGTAGTATAATGGCGCGAACATATAAGTTTTCACTCCAAAAATACATTTTAAAACAAAAATATATATAAGAGCATGATGCGTGATGGCAAACTGAATTTTTTTTCTGTGCAAAACATATATCCATACCTCGCCATAAGAAGTAGTCACTTCAATAAGAGCGTGATGTGTAACGGCAAACTGAATTTTTTTTTCCCGTGCAAAACATACATCCATACCCCGCCATAAGAAACACTTAAAAAAACACACAATTACTCTATAATAACTTTTTCGAAATTCGTTTCCATAACGTAAGAAAGGCAGATGTGTACCGTGATTAAATGTTTCCAGTAATCAATTCTGTTAAACCACACTTTTCTTTTAACAAATTTTGAATTAATTTTTACAAAAACTACAAAGAATGCTATTTAATTTGTTGCAGGACTTTCCAGTAGTGCAAAAGAGAAAACCAATTTATTGTTACAAAATGTCACAGACATCCTAGAGGAAGAATCACTGTTGCCCATTCAGGAACGTTATCGAAGGTTGATTCCATACATGACATTCTATTTAGCACAACAACCTTACTCGACTCCGCAGTACCAAACGAAGACCCAACAATACAATCCTGTATCAGTAGCTGCACCAAAAAAAGTACCTCAATATGTACCACAATATCAACCAAACACACAGTACCAAGGATATCCTTCCACAATTTTGATTGGGAATCCTCAACAAGGATATCGTAGAGTTCAGTTGTATCCCAATGTAGTCCAACCAAACTATACTCCTTATTCTTACACGCCTCAACAACCCTCTGACCTATCACGTCTGATTGCACAGAACTACCTTGCGATTGCAAAAAAAGTTCAATCCTTGCCACAAATCCAGACACAAACCCAAGCACCTCAGTACACTTACAAACAATTCACTGCCCCACAATATACTGCAGCGAGCTATAAGACCGTTTCACAGATTCCAAAGGAATCGTACCATCCACAATACCAGATTTCTCAAAACCCAGTGAATACTCCTAAGTATGTAAATTACATACCACAGTATACTCCCACCGAGAGACCTCAAACTGATGAGTACACTTTAACTCAAAGTCATGAAATAGAAGTGGACGAAGAGAAACCAACACCAGCACCTACACAAGATGTTTACAAATCAACTAATAATCTAGCATCAGATATCCTAGCTGGTTATCAACTAACTAAAACCCTCCCAGAGACTCTGACTTCATCAAACCTTGGATCCAGTATAAAAACCTTATCTCATATACTGAAACTCCTCCAGCGAGCCAGGGTATTGCCACATGCACAAAGACAACAAGAAGAGGATGATTATGAAGAAGACGAGGAAGATTACAACAGCAATAAATTGAGCCAGAACTATCCAGCATCACAAACTGAAGGTAGCACTCCCGGCACAGCTGGAGTGGACTATCCTGCGCTATCGGTAATTCCTGAGACAAGTTTCAACTGTAAGGATCAGAGGTACAAGGGCTTCTTTGGTGACCCAGAAACCAATTGCCAGGTAGGTCCAAGTGTCTACTTTGAATAAGTAAATACAGTTTATGTTTATATAATGCTCACAATGAATCTAGTTTACAATAGTTCAGGAATGTAACCTGAAATCATTCTGCGCAGAGTATTTCGTATCATTTCATTTAGTAGCCAGTTTACATTGTGTCTGCATATACATTTTTAGTTTATATTGTTATCTGTATAATTTGGTTGTGTTTAATCATATTCACATTTCACGCCTACAAATGCAAAATTGTATTTGAAGCATTTATAAATATCTAACTTCACTTTTGTAAGCTACTGTTAATGGCATGATATGCAGTAGTCTATGTTTGTAATAATTTGTAACAAATAATAAAAGTAACCTTCTAGACAAAGCAAAACCTGTAACTGGACAGGACCTATTTATAGCATAGGCCCTGGCAGCTGACATTAACTGCTACCTTAGGCAAACACTGATAATTTAAAAGTGAACCATCTTTTCACCTAATGGAATGAGACAGAAACACTGTAAATAGTGTCAACGCTTCTAGAAGATTTCATGAATGTTTTTATTGAAAGAAAACCAATCTCACACTATTTACAATAACACCATTCGGCTTTATAAAACAGTCCCTCACTTTATAAAACAGTTTCGCAAATACTCTTACTTGTCAAAAGGTTAAATATGGATAACTTACTGCATTAAAGACTTATATATGTAAAATTTATATTACATAATTACAGTTAAATAAAAAAATTAAGTTTTACTACATTTCCCAAAACGATAATAATAAAACATTGATCGCTGGAAGTAGAAGTGGTCTACTTATCTTATCTTTCTGTCATCCTTCGCACCAAATATCCCGAGAACAGCGGTTAATAAGGCTCTACTGTATTTGCTTAATTAATTAGTGACAATGAATGATAATTAGTTCATTCCCAACCCTAAAAGACAAATGTTCTTTCATGTTGTTTGTTTAACTAAAAAATCCTGCACCCCACAGTCCAATTAAGAGCAGTAATTTTTTTTTTTTTAATCCAATACTCAAACTTAAAACAGCCACCTTTGCCTTAACTGTATTTATGTATACTCCTAAGTATGTAAATTACATACCACAGTATACTCCCACCGAGAGACCTCAAACTGATGAGTACACTTTAACTCAAAGTCATGAAATAGAAGTGGACGAAGAGAAACCAACACCAGCACCTTACGTACATGCTAACAACCCCACCTTCAGTACGTCAGTGCTAACACCTTCAGTACGTCAGTACGTCAGCTAGGTCTTGATTAAAAAACACAATTTCATCAAGTGTGCTGTTTAAAATATAATCATCCACACACATTAAACAGCAATAATAAATCATTAAAACTTTAAAAACTAAAAAAGTAAAGCAAATGCAATCAACCCAGATTAATTTGAAGCTAAAGAACTGACAAAAGAATAGAACTTCAAAACAAATCCAGTGCAAGCAGTATAAATTTGTTCTGCAATCAGAAGTACTGTATATTGTCTTTCCTATTCACTGCTATTTAGCACACGCGCGTGCACACACACACACACACACACACACACACACACACACACACACACACACACACACACACACACACACACACACACATGATATAAGGTGTAACTTAAGATATACCTTGATAGCTCTTTACTCACTGGATTTGTAATTATGTGTTGATATGAACATTTAACTTCTTAGGAACAGATCCTTTTTAAAAACAAATTCAAACACAAAATTTATGGTTCAGCAACAAGTTACACCTTCCAAATATTTTTTTAAAATATCATAAATCTAATCCAATCATGTTACCGAATGGTATGTTACAGGTTATCTTATGTTAGGTTATCTTATGTTATCTTATATTACAGGTATGGCATTACTGTGATCTAAATGGAGGACAAGCTTCGTTTCTGTGTCCAAACGGAACCATCTTCAGTCAAGTTGCGCTGACTTGTGACTGGTGGTTCAATGTTAAGTGTGCTTCAACAGCACAACTCTACGTCCTTAATGAAAGGCTTTACAAGTACATCTTACCATTTAAGCCTAGTTTTCCCGAGGACTACGCAGGACCCCTTGTTGACCAATATTTGACATTAAAATTCAGGGAATTGGAAGCGAAGAGAAGTAAAAACGGAACAAAGGTGGACGACAAAGAAAGTACAAATACATTGAGGGCAATCCTTACCGATGAGATAAGAGATAAAGTTTGAGGAGAAATGTTTTTCCCAAAAAAACATTATGACTAAATTATAGACCACTACAATACTTGTGCCAAATAGTAACGCTATGACGTACGCTATTTCTATGCAATGTACATCTTAGTTATTAAAATTGGTATTCTAGACTGTATTCTTCGACACAAATTTCAGTTTCAATTATTAACGCCATTCAGACTTACACCTCATACAACTTCTATTTACTCCTTTAGACTTGTATTGCTTCAAACATACCACAATGAAGTGACACTATATTTCAAACACTTAGGACATTACAATATGAAAACATATCAGACTGCAAAAAGAAATAATGTTACAGAAATATTTGTATATACAACAGTCTAACAGAACTAACAAGTTATGAAGATAAGTTATTTGTATTTAAACTTCACTAATTACTCAAATTTAATGACTAACATAATATAAATTAAAGACTGCTAAGTTTATTAGGTTTACTACGAGGGTCATTTTTGAAATAAGAACCATTTTATAATAATATAAAAGAAACTTTATTTACCAACAACACTTTTACTGGAAATGAAAATGTGAATTTTTTTCACTTTTCAAAACAGTTTCCATTAATACCTAAACACTTGTTAAGTCGTGGCACAAGCTTTTGAATACCATCTTGGAAGAACTCTGCCGCCTATCCGTTTAACTACTCAGTAACTGTTTCTTTCAAAACATCATTCTAAGCACTTTCCTTCAAAAAATTCCATAAGTTTTGGAAAAAGATTAGTCTGATGGTGCTAAATCAGAGCTGTACAATGGACTCTCAAGTAATTCCTATCAAAAGTTTTCGACCATTAAATCTTCGTACTTGCCGCAACATGAGGTCAAGTGTTATTGTGAAACGTAATGACGCTGCTTTAAAGCAGTCCCTGCCGACGTTTTTTAATGCTGTGGCTAAGCTTCAATAAGGTTTCACATTTCAGCATTACTCTGCCATTACTCTGGACAGGAAGTATATCAGCAGAACACCTTTCTAGTTCCAGAAAACTGTGACCATGACTTTCCAAGTTAATGATTCTTGCTTGAACTTTCATGATTTTGTTGAATGACGCCACTCACTGGATTGTCATTTAGTTTCTGGGGTGTACTAAACAATTCACATTTCATAACCTATGACAATGTGACTTAAGAACTCATCACCGTTCCTGTCAAGTACCCCAAAATTGACAAAGAATGCCATACACTTTGTTTTGTGTTCCTCTGTCAACATTTTTGGCACCTATCTCATATATTTTTTTTTCTGAGTTTGTCAGAAACAATTTCATAAATTACTGATTTTAAAATTTGAGAAAGTTTCTGATGAAGCACATTTCTGAAGCGAAGCAACCGTTTTGGCGAATATCTTCAACAACCTTTTTTGTCAACTCTTTATACAGGACAGTAAGCTATCCGGATCGTACATCATGAACATTTGTCCTCCGTTCAATAAAAAATCTGCTCCACTTATGCACACTGTTATCATTCATTACACCTTCCTCATAAACTTCAACAAGCTGATGGTGAATTTCAGCAGGGCGAACATTTCTTGCATTAAAAAAAAAAATGAATTACAGATAGCACTCCACAGTCGGTGAAATTTATTATCAACATGGCAACAAACAAAACAGTATTACAACATAAACGGACACACAAAACATACTGTCGTCCGAAAGTGGGTAACCTTGAATAGATTTCATGTAACAACCGCTTGGACGGTTCTTACTTTTAAAATGACCCTCGTACTTAGTGCAATATACTTTTAAGTTGACTTGTAAATAACTTAAATTTAGTTTACTTTTAGTATGTGCTTTTCGTTATGTATATATATAAAAGCATGACAAATTGTATTTTATTGTTACTGAAATCGTGACAGATTATTGTTTAGAAAAATTCTGAACAGTTGACCTTGATTTTGACTTACAAATAAATAAATAAGTTTCCTGTAAATATTATTTACTAGACTTACTCATGAAGAAAATACAGATTATTTTATTTTGACTAGAAAGTTAAAACTATTGTACTGCACAAAACTACAATATTTAGTACACAATTTCTTATTTCAGACCCATATCCCATTGACTGTTTAACAGGTGCTAATTCTGTTCTACAATCAGTCGACTTGTATAGTAAGCCTACATTACAGTATTGGGTTTACATGTAATAAACCAGTCAGTTGGTTTTTATTACATATAGTGCAGTATATACTCATACTTGCTGTGTTTTATTTCTACTTACTAACAATCAGTCATTTATGTACAGCATGTGGGGAATTTCTCTCATTATTGCCTGTCATTCTTTTATTATTTTTTTACATTCTGTCATTTTTGCCAGTCAGTCATTTATTATTTATTTGTGTGTAATTCAACTTTCATTCTTTGAAGTAAGTTGTTTACTATAATTGTGCAAAAGTTTTACACACAACAAAATATAAACCGTGTACAAAACAATGAGAAAAATGAAAACAATACATTATTACGAACAAATAATAACTATTTGCCATGTTTTATGTTCAATATACATAATGTTCAATATACAACATGTTTTATGTTCCATATACATAGTGGTATGTATCACTATGTGGATATGCCAGGAACAGGGTCAATTGTATATTGTAACGCTGCCTAGTATAGTGCTGATAGTTTTTTAGAAATTAGAAAAATGAATACAGACCAAAATTACAATTTTTTAAAACAGTTAAAAATTAACTAATTGTAGCTATAGTTACAACAGTTACATTGTAAATAAAGTCAATTGAGTGTAATTGACTTTATTTATGTTTTATCATTTACAGATAAAATTCAAAATATTGTACCATAATTAAAAAAACTCATACACAAAAATAAACACAACTACCCAACTAAGTAATTAAACTGATTCTCATTAATTAAAATGTTGAAAAATTATCATGTGACTTATTCAGGAACCACTAACACTGATAAAAACATGTTTGTCGATGTTGAGCAAATATAAATACAATAAGTAATGGAAACAAAAGTTTATAAATTATTACTATTATCTTGAATTCTCTAAAAACATTAACTTATTGGCTTCTAAACTTTTGAAGCAAATGGCTCCTTTTACCTTCTGAATCAGTGGCAGATTTTCAATTTTTAAAGACCTATATACCACCCAACTCACACATTCATGCAAACACACACAATATTTATTTTATTTAGGTTATTTTTTAGTCTATGATTTTATTGTCATACATTATGCATTTAGTTTTGTGTACTGTATTCTAAATGGATAAATAACTTATTCACGCATACGTAATAACTGTAAAATTTTAATTAGTTATTCTATGTTAAATGTAATAAAAAGCATACACTTATTACTTTTAGTATTCATTTAATAATGGAATTTATAATAGGTCAGCTAAACATTATATTAAAATTCCATTATACTTAGTTTCATATTACTAAAAAAATAAGTATACTGTCTTCTCAAAATTTCTACCAATTTGATTTGACTTGTACCCGGCATGCCCTGAGCCACGAAAGAACCGCAGCCACAGTTTGGGAACTACTGTATATATTAGTTAGAATAAACATAAAATTGAAGCTTTTTACAGTACGTCAGTTTCATGAAATTACAGAAGAAAAAACATACTATTTCCATTTAAAAATACTATAAATAATAGTAAAATGGCACATTTAAATTTATTTCTATGTATTCATTACACTAACATATGGCAGAAAATAGGAAAGATTTGAGTGAGTAACACCGTTATAAAAATTACATTAGATTCACAATTTCACCTAATAACTTTGTATAGACAGCATTCGAAGCTTTGTATTTTGCATTTGTTTAGTTCCTAAACACTAAGTATGTAATTAAATAAAACTTTGAGCCTTGATATGTGCAATATATTGTATATTTTGAATGTAAAAAATATTTTGTATGTTTTAATGACAAGTAAATAGAATAAGGTTTTTTTACAATTGTGTATTTCTTTATACCTATTAATACCAGACATTTATTTACTCCAATGGAATAATTTTCAATTAAAATGTTTCCCGCCATAAAATTCAGAACAACCCTTTATGCTCAGCTTTATTGATCAGCTGATACGATCTTACCATTGGCCAATTTGTAAGTATACCAGAAACCACAAACGGGTGCCTACCTCTTGTATCATATCTCCATAGATGAGTACAATAAATGTCCAGCAGTGTAATATATAATGATTCCTTTAGTCCAATATTTTGGCAGTGGTTGAGCTCGGCTATTACAGCATAGTTAGAAGAACATCAACACAGCAAAGTGTATTAATGTTATTCATATTATGCGTGCAAGACATAGGAACAATGAATGAGGAAGGCAAAGAAACAGTTGACCGATAACAAAGCATCAATTAATGAAATTATGGTCAAATAAGAGGATGTAAAACTGTGAAATGCAGCTTAAAAATGTTTCATACAGAGGCAAGCATAAATAATTATTCTGTGGACAATAAAAATATGACAGTTTGGAATTGGAAATGTTACTGAAATTGGTGAAAATGTTGTTGAATTATCTCCACAACTCTAAATGATATGATGAGAAAAAAATATTATAAATCATGTCAAATTGTTTCACTTTATTCCCTTCTTAAGGTACTGTACAAATGGGAATCTACCAAAGTTGTGCCCTTGTGTTTTCACAAGTTACTTTTTACAGACTATGGTGGCAAAAACAAAATGTGTACTATTTACTGTGATACTATTGTACATAAAATATTTTAATAAACAATAATGACTATTATTACCTATAAAGTTCTTTTAAATAAAACTGCTGGCCTTCTAAAGTACAAAAAAAAAAAAAAAATAACTGTACAAGTCACCAAGCAAACTCAGCATATTCGGTAATTCTGCTTTGCTCAAGTCCTGTTTGTACAAGATTATCGAACTTTTACTGCAGCAATGTAATATTAATAAATCATCTTTTACCTTTTTCCTAAATTTTGACTGTGTACCCAATACATAAATCACTTGAAAACTGACAAGATTTTCAACTGATCAGAAAATCTTCAACCGATCAGAAAAGTATCAACCTGGCATACTTTTGAACTGTTCAGAAAATTATGAGAAAATTTCTGCAGAGGAAAACAGAATATAATTGAGCAATTTCATGTTGTCAATATTTCTTTTAAAAATATCCTTAGATTAGATTATCTACATTTTATTATAGATAAGAACACTCACCTTTCTAGTGAAATGAAGACGTTTTAATACTTCATTGGCTTCTTTATAAGCTGTACCCAATTCAGAGATTATTGCTGCATTCTGTAAGAAGAAAAAATATATTATATTTCTTTATTAATACTTAGGTAAACTTAACTTGAATTTTGTCTATAGAGTATAAAAAAAGCTTGCAGCTATTTCCCTGACATAATTGAAATTGAATTTACAAAAACAAAACATTTAAAAAAACCATGTAAATACACAAAAATCAAATCACAAAAAAATTGACAACTTGGGCAAATTTGTCAAAAAAAAATCAGTACAACCATTTCAAAATAGTGGTAATTATGATTTTTTTAAATATCTCAATGTTACAATCTGCATAAATTTTCCAATTTTATTTTTCCATACATGAACTTTCTCAGTATTTTTTAATAAATTCAATAAAATAAAGTGCAATAAGATATTTACAATATTTAGAAATTTTAACTATGCTATTTTATGGTGAAGTTAAATTTCTAAAAAAGTATGACCAAAAGTGTATAACTTTATATTCAGGTTAAGAGCCTAACGGTGGAAAAAAATGTTTTTATCCCATCATTTTATTTCATTGCATTTTTGCTTTTTAAAGAACTGATTTTTTTAAAACTTATTTTTACAATTGTTACACTTGTATTCATAATTCGAAAGCTATAATGCTATAAAGCTACACTGAAGAAGATTATAAACACAAACATACGATCTGTGGCAATGGCCGACAGAATTCATAAATACTGGTGTCACTGTAAATTACCTAGTGACAATGCACGTTTACTATAAATATTAATCTAATCAGTGAGGAATACCAAAAAAAGGTAGGTAAGTAGAGAGGTAGCAAAAAAAAAACAAAGTAATCCATATTGGATTCTACACATACAAGATGTCGACAGATGAGCACAGCCTATATGCACATCATCAGCATTGCTGGGCAACCAGGTTTTCGTTCGATGTGAGTGAGTGTATGAGTGTGTGTGTGTGTGTGTGTGTGTGTGTGTGTGTGTGTGTGTGTATGAGAGAGAGAGAGGAGAGAGAGAGAGAGAGCAGAGAGGCAGAGAGGCAGAGAGAGAGAGAGAGAGAGAGAGAGAGAGAGAGAGAGAGAGAGAGAGAGAGAGAGAGAGAGAGAGAGAGAGAGAGAGAGAGAGAGAGAGAGAGAGAGAGAGAGAGAGAGAGAGAGAGAGAGAGAGAGAGAGAGAGAGAGAGAGAGAGAGAGAGAGAGAGAGAGAGAGAGAGAGAGAGAGAGAGAGAGAGAGAGAGAGAGAGAGAGAGAGAGAGAGAGAGAGAGAGAGAGAGAGAGAGAGAGAGAGAGAGAGAGAGAGAGAGAGAGAGAGAGAGAGAGAGAGAGAGAGAGAGAGAGAGAGAGAGAGAGAGAGAGAGAGAGAGAGAGAGAGAGAGAGAGAGAGAGAGAGAGAGAGAGAGAGAGAGAGAGAGAGAGAGAGAGAGAGAGAGAGAGAGAGAGAGAGAGAGAGAGAGAGAGAGAGAGAGAGAGAGAGAGAGAGAGAGAGAGAGAGAGAGAGAGAGAGAGAGAGAGAGAGAGAGAGAGAGAGAGAGAGAGAGAGAGAGAGAGAGAATTTAATGAATGAAGAGAGAGAATCAGAGAGAGAGAGAGAGAGAGAGAGAAGAGAAGAGAGAGTGTTTAAAGAAACAAATTAAAATAGAAGTTATATTTTAATTAGATCGAAATTTAATGAATGAATAAAATCAGTTTTAGATTAAAAATGTGTTTATAAATTCATTAGAAATTTAATTTCACAAAAATAAAAAGCATTTGTTAACAGTATTGCTCTAACATCCGGGTAAGAAAATCGAAGGCTATGATTTTATGGAAGAAAACATGTCAGTTAGGGAGACATCGTCGAGTATAGACATGAGCATCACATTTCTACCTCCAAAGTTTAAATTTTAAATAATAAAAAATAAAGTAGTACTTTAAATTTTATTTAACAGTAAAACAACTGATAAATTCTGGGTGAGATAAAGCCAAATTCATATTTATTAATTTGAATGTTTTGAAATTCAACTGAATAAATACTCACTAAATTCTATAAAAAAAGCCAGAATTCTATTTTCCTAGAGCCTACCTTTAAACTTCAATTTTTTTTAATTTTGAGTGAAATTTAAAGATAAAACTTTAACTGTATTTTTATTTTATATAATCAAAAATAAAATTTTACAAAATCAATCTTGAATGGGGTCCACACGATCCATCCTCCTCAAGAATAGATTAAAGAACATTAATATCTCTGTTGTTTACATAAACCCTTATTTATGTAAATGTGATATGCTCATGAATCTTTTATTGATGGAACTATAGATAAATCAAATAATTATACTGATATGTGTTCATAATGTTCGTGAAATATTACATAGTTAGTGCTAACAGCTGAGTGATAACTTACTATCTTTCGATTTCGAATATAATTTCAGTTATGTGTTGATCAACCACAATATAACTAACCACATTGTTTTTGTTAGTTTTGAATTGATAAAAATGATTGTTATAATACCTAAATTTAGTTCAAAGAAATGAATAATTGATTTAAATATATGAATTATTAAGTTTGCATTTGTGACAAATTTAATTTCTGTAAATGTTTATTTAGCGTTGTAAATTAAATTTGTATGTGTACATACTTTAAGGAAATAATAAAAAGCCATTTTCAATTTTTGTTACCTCACATTTTTTACATTTTACACTAGAAATTGTATGTAACAAAATTTTATCTTTTTGAGAAACAAATTGGTAAAGAGTATCATAATGTGCTTAAACCAGTAATTTTAAAATATCTTTTTGTTAGTAGTTGACTTGATAAATTACTATAATTTTAACCAAACACTGTTAACTCCTTTCAAGATCTTATAAAAAAACCATCTTTTTTATCTGATCATGTTTAGGCCATCTTTACCTTCTCTTTAAGTGTCATGAGATCATGGTTCCTGTGGTTGCAAATAAAGCAATGAGCGCAAGTCGCCACTTCACAATCTTTGCAGAAAAATTCTAATTTCTGTTCAGAGTGATCTTTACAGAATTCGAAAAGCCTACTGGCCTGTGTCTTTTTCAACAGTGGTATTCTTTCATGTTTTTGTAATGCTTTGGCTGCCATGTGAATCTGAAATAAAATGTATGATATTTTAACATCAAAATAAAACATGTATGCCTTAATATTAAAAAATAATTACATTTGAACAATAAAACTTGAAAACATGAAAATGACCTCATATAAAAGGCACAAAAGGAAATGATTACCATTATAACACAAATGGTTTCATACAGACAGGATTGCAAAAATGTACTACTTTTTAGTCATATATTCATTTTATGATAAATTGCATTTACTATTTGAGTTCCATGGCCATTTTGAGTGGTATCCACCATTTATTTATGGTCTTGATTCTCTTTTTACCACAGACAGGGCAAACTCTAAATGAGCTGCACAGAAAAATTAACGGTTTAATCTAGGACACTATACTGGCCAAGTAAGTATATGACTCAAACTGCTTGGCTGTTTAACCAATCTTATATATAAACATTTAAACAAGACCCATGACGCTGTATTATTAATGTTTGGTTATGTTAAGCAACTTACTGTTTACTGCTTGATATCTTTTTTAATTTACATTTGTGAAAAAAAATGTCAGAGCCTAAGAACGATGAGATTATATTTATATAAAATAGTTGTCAGATAAATCAGACGTTGAAATTCAAAGACATAACTTTTAGCAACAGCAATTTGCTCTAAAATAAATGTTACGAAAACATTACACAAATTACATCACATCCTGAAGGATTTAAGATAAGTCACAGGATTTAAATTACATCACAGTTCTTCAAAAAAATTTAAGATAAGTCAGACAGCAGTTAATTTTAATTAATTAACACACAGCAGTTCTATTAATTTTCTATTTACTCTTAAACCGAAATTTTTTAATTCCTCTTGTAAATCTTAATGTATATAACCGCAAAACCTAATAAAACAATTTTAAGACATTTGACTGTTTTTCAGGATTTCTGATTACTATCTAATCAAATTTCTCAGAAAGACAGTGATGTGTACATTTTGTTTACGTATCTGATGACTACATTTCAGTAAAATTTGATCAAAAACCTAAAAGTTTATTTTAAGAAAATCCGTTTTTTTTTTTTAGTTACGGATTCTTTGACCAAAGATGGCTTTAATTTTGTTTTACCATTTGGGGACTACATTTAAGGAGAATAAGATCTAAATCATAGAGTCAATTTTGATAAAATCCAACTTCGTTCATTGTTAAGTAGTCTTTGAACAAAAAGGCCAAGTCTTCACCGAAAAAGGGTTTGATACAATTTTTAAAAATTTTAAAATGATCTTGAGATACGGACAAACAACACTTACGTGCCAAAATCCACTACAAACCCATCAAACAATATAGTTTTAACCACACACATATGGACAAACATCTATGTCACATATGGGTGTGAAATGAAAACTTTTTTACATTGTTGAAAATGAGTTGTCATAAATTTATATAATATAAAACTTGTACACAGAGGCTAAGTTATTCAAGCCAGTCTGAGGCTGAGTTCACTCCTTATAAATCAACACGGTGTACCAAATTTGGAATTAAAAAAAGTAAGATTTGAAAGTAAAATGAAAAAAACAAAACACACCAAAAATGTAATTTGTTTTATTTAAATTTGCCACATTGACTTAAAAAATATTTTTTTTATTATACAAAGCTGACCTTCTCCTATAGCTCTCTAACCAGTCAGAGATGTGACCCATGCATTTTGTTTGGGTACTCAATTAGATTATATTCAAAATTTTACCAAAATAGTCATATTTTTTTATCTGAAAAAATCCAATTTCAAGAATTTAGGTCAAAAATTTGGACAATAAAATAAAATTTCATGCCACATTTCAATAAAATCAAAACCATTTTTTTTTTTTTTTTTACTTAGAGGATGTAAAAATTGATATACAATCAACTTGGTTATAACAGCCTTTTCCAATGCTGTTATTTATTTATTTCAACTCATACTTAGCACAATGTTTTCGTAAGTCAGTGATTAAAGCACTTTCAACATTTGCCATTCTGCAAAACTCATATTCTCAAGACTGACCCATATGCTATGTGTTTGTTTACTCTATCCCTATCTAGTACTATTTCAATACATTTAACCCATAGATGGTGTATTATTATTATTATTATGCCTTTTCTTTTAGAAAAAAAAAATGGACTATTATCACTCCTAATTTGTGGAACATGTAATGTTTTCATTTTGTAACTGTCAGCATAATGATGTGAATTAAACACATTTTTTTATATACTACACTTTTAAAAATATGTACAATACTGTATACTTCTTTAATTTTTTTTTTCATAAATACTGCACAACTAAATATTTAATGAATAAACATTTAAATATAGTAATACAAATAATGTATCATTACATTCCTTACCCGTCTTTAAAAATGATTTATTTTATAAACAATTTTTTAAGCGGTTATAACATAATCCCCTTCCCATCAGTGATGTTTTAACCAAGTTCCATTTTATCTATAAAAATTTAAACATCAATTTTTTTTCATGATCACAATTCTCTGTCTATATACACTGTACAGTAGAATAGTAAAAATATTTTAACATGGTACAAACCTTAGAAAAACAACCATCACATAGAGCCACCTCGCACTGTCGACACACACTTCCTGCTCGTACTTCCGTACATTCACAGCACAATTCTAGAGATTTAACAAACACAAATACGTTTATTATAACATTCAGCAACTTAAGTTGTTTTTAATCATTGTTTACTTGACAAGTTTCTAGTTTACTTACTAGCATTGTGAAAGCACAATCATTTTAGTTGCACCGGTATACTTAAAGAAGGGTTGTAGTTTACAATGTAAGAACTATAAGGTTTTACATACATACATACATGGGTACGTAAGGTTTTCGCGATTTTCTATTATTTCAAAAAAAATGTTAATCCCTAGTAGCATGTTTTTTTGTTAAGCTATTAGTGTCGTAGAACTATGACGCTGATTTTTGAATTATTTTACTATTTTTGATACGAAAAAAATTAACTGGATACTTTAAATTGTACATATAGATATTTTTGTTCATTTTTAACAAAGTATGAGATAAACATCACTTTACAAAAATTATTTTTTTAAATATCTTTTGTTCTGCATTTTTTTTTAAATTAATACAGCAGAATTCTAATAATCAATCATATTCAGACTATACCCTGTGTCGGATTACTGAAAACGCCACATTATTGAACCACCATAAACAGCATTAAAATCTGCATATTTTAACCTTAAATTTCCTTAAAATTTTTAAAGATAGATGAGTCATATTTTATCTGTCTGTAAATGTGTTTGATAAAAGCAGTTTATACAGTTGATTACAGTACACAGATGTGATTCAAAAAATAAACAATGTTATGCCTACATAAGACAAAGTACAAAACAACAAAGTAAGGAAGGGACCACAATTCATTGTTTTTATTGAGTTTTTCAAGCATTCAGCGTCTCAGTGTTTACGAATCAGAGGTGCAAATTATTGAGTGACGATTGTTTTGAACAATTTTTGTGAAATAACTGTACTTGTAAAATTGTGTACAGAATGTGTAGCTTCTGTGAAACATGACCCAGAAACCTAAAATTCTTGTATAATTCATGAAATCTCCAGAATTGAAGATCATTGTATACCCTGGACAAGTTGTGTTTTAAAAACTATCGCAGCAAAGGCAAGAAAGTATACTTTAGTTTCTGTGGTTGCGCAGTACTATTAAAAAAAAAAATCTATAAATAGCAGTTGTTTTGCAACTATTATTAAGATTACTGTTAACTGTTAATTTCTATATTATTTTGTTAACAGTGAGTACCATGTTTTGTGTTTTTCATTAAACGCAAAATAATTAAAGTTCTGTTGTAGGTATATCAGTGAAGAGAACACATATTAATGACAGTGCTAATGAAAACACAGACCTACTCTTCTAAGTTACATGCAATTGCAGTAAGCTTTCAAAGCTGTTATTCACTGATGTTCCTTAAGACAGTGTTACAAAGCCTTACACACACAAAAATTAATATCATTTTGGCTTAAAACAACACAACTTTTGTTTAGAGATATGTTATTTCTTCATACAAATTTAAAACTTTTTTTACGTGATCCAGTTGGTGATAAATGGTTATTTCAGTGTTCTAGTCAAACAACACCCATACATAAACAGAAGAAGCAATTTGAACCATGTGTTGCTTAAAATTACTGAATAATGAGAGTTTGTAAACTATCTGGGCCTACGTAAGTAACCCATGCATTCTGCTTACTTCCATCACAACTGAAAATGATATTCAGATGATAGTGATATTCGGAATTGTCAGAATCAAATGACTTAAACATCAGCTGTGTAGAATTGTGCATTACCAATGCAAGGTTAGACTCCAAGTATTATTCTGATTACACACAATCTGAGCATACCCATAAACATTTCAACCATCTAAGTCCGAAACTAATAAGGTACTATTTTTTGTTTATTATTAACGTCAATGCCAAAATAATATTATACTGTAAGTTTTAACTTTTCAAGTAACGAAATGTGAACACCATTAATCGCAAATTTAAAAAATGTTAATAATCTACACTGTTGAACTCATTTCTGAATCTGAAAATTGTAATTTCTAATGTGAGAATTCAATACTACTATGATGTTGACAATCAAATTAATGAACATGTCATTCGTACAGAATATTTTTTTCAAATTACTATCCTATCCTATCAAAATGAAATGAATATCACATAAGCGAATTAACTCAATAATGAAAATGTTCTGAGTATTTTGATATTGGGAATCAGATAGTATTTTATTCCACATTCACACATCGCTAGTCTAAATTATAACAAAGACAAGGGTACTGTGCTTTTATTCCACCTTCACACATCGCTAGTCTAAACTATAACAAAGACAAGGGTACTGTGCTTTTATTCCACCTTCACACATCGCTAGTCTAAACTATAACAAAGACAAGGGTACTGTGCTTTTATTCCACCTTCACACATCGCTAGTCTAAACTATAACAAAGACAAGGGTACTGTGCTTTTATTCCACATTCACACATCGCTAGTCTAAACTATAACAAAGACAAGGGTACTGTGCTTTTATTCCACATTCACACATCGCTAGTCTAAACTATAACAAAGACAAGGGTACTGTGCTTTTATTCCACATTCACACATCGCTAGTCTAAACTATAACAAAGACAAGGGTACTGTGCTTTTATTTTATTCCACACTGTGCTTGACACATCGCTAGTCTAAACTATAACAAAGACAAGGGTACTGTGCTTTTATTCCACCTTCACACATCGCTAGTCTAAACTATAACAAAGACAAGGGTACTGTGCTTTTATTCCACATTGACACATCGCTAGTCTAAACTATAACAAAGACAAGGGTACTGTGCTTTTATTCCACCTTTACACATCGCTAGTCTAAACTATAACAAAGACAAGGGTACTGTGCTTTTATTCCACATTCACACATCGCTAGTCTAAACTATAACAAAGACAAGGGTAGTGTGCTTTTATTCCACATTCACACATCGCTAGTCTAAACTATAACAAAGACAAGGGTACTGTGCTTTTATTCCACATTCACACATCGCTAGTCTAAACTATAACAAAGACAAGGGTACTGTGCTTTTATTCCACATTCACACATCGCTAGTCTAAACTATAACAAAGACAAGGGTACTGTGCTTTTATTCCACATTCACACATCGCTAGTCTAAACTATAACAAAGACAAGGGTACTGTGCTTTTATTCCACATTCACACATCGCTAGTCTAAACTATAACAAAGACAAGGGTAGTGTGCTTTTATTCCACATTCACACATCGCTAGTCTAAACTATAACAAAGACAAGGGTACTGTGCTTTTATTCCACATTCACACATCGCTAGTCTAAACTATAACAAAGACAAGGGTAGTGTGCTTTTATTCCACATTCACACATCGCTAGTCTAAACTATAACAAAGACAATGGTACTGTGCTTTTATTCCACATTCACACATCGCTAGTCTAAACTATAACAAAGACAAGGGTACTGTGCTTTTATTCCACCTTCACACATCGCTAGTCTAAACTATAACAAAGACAAGGGTAGTGTGCTTTTATTCCACCTTCACACATCGCTAGTCTAAACTATAACAAAGACAAGGGTAGTGTGCTTTTATTCCACCTTCACACATCGCTAGTCTAAACTATAACAAAGACAAGGGTAGTGTGCTTTTATTCCACATTCACACATCGCTAGTCTAAACTATAACAAAGACAAGGGTACTGTGCTTTTATTCCACCTTCACACATCGCTAGTCTAAACTATAACAAAGACAAGGGTACTGTGCTTTTATTCCACATTCACACATCGCTAGTCTAAACTATAACAAAGACAAGGGTACTGTGCTTTTATTCCACCTTCACACATCGCTAGTCTAAACTATAACAAAGACAAGGGTACTGTGCTTTTTATATTCCACCTTCACACATCGCTAGTCTAAACTATAACAAAGACAAGGGTACTGTGCTTTTATTCCACCTTCACACATCGCTAGTCTAAACTATAACAAAGACAAGGGTACTGTGCTTTCATTCCACATTGACACATCGCTAGTCTAAACTATAACAAAGACAAGGGTACTGTGCTTTTATTCCACCTTCACACATCGCTAGTCTAAACTATAACAAAGACAAGGGTACTGTGCTTTTATTCCACCTTCACACATCGCTAGTCTAAACTATAACAAAGACAAGGGTACTGTGCTTTTATTCCACATTCACACATCGCTAGTCTAAACTATAACAAAGACAAGGGTACTGTGCTTTTATTCCACATTCACACATCGCTAGTCTAAACTATAACAAAGACAAGGGTACTGTGCTTTTATTCCACATTCACACATCGCTAGTCTAAACTATAACAAAGACAAGGGTACTGTGCTTTTATTCCACATTCACACATCGCTAGTCTAAACTATAACAAAGACAAGGGTACTGTGCTTTTATTCCACATTCACACATCGCTAGTCTAAACTATAACAAAGACAAGGGTACTGTGCTTTTATTCCACATTCACACATCGCTAGTCTAAACTATAACAAAGACAAGGGTAGTGTGCTTTTATTCCACATTCACACATCGCTAGTCTAAACTATAACAAAGACAAGGGTAGTGTGCTTTTATTCCACATTCACACATCGCTAGTCTAAACTATAACAAAGACAAGGGTAGTGTGCTTTTATTCCACATTCACACATCGCTAGTCTAAACTATAACAAAGACAAGGGTAGTGTGCTTTTATTCCACATTCACACATCGCTAGTCTAAACTATAACAAAGACAAGGGTAGTGTGCTTTTATTCCACATTCACACATCGCTAGTCTAAACTATAACAAAGACAAGGGTACTGTGCTTTTATTCCACATTCACACATCGCTAGTCTAAACTATAACAAAGACAAGGGTACTGTGCTTTTATTCCACATTCACACATCGCTAGTCTAAACTATAACAAAGACAAGGGTACTGTGCTTTTATTCCACATTCACACATCGCTAGTCTAAACTATAACAAAGACAAGGGTACTGTGCTTTTATTCCACATTCACACATCGCTAGTCTAAACTATAACAAAGACAAGGGTAGTGTGCTTTTATTCCACATTCACACATCGCTAGTCTAAACTATAACAAAGACAAGGGTACTGTGCTTTTATTCCACATTCACACATCGCTAGTCTAAACTATAACAAAGACAAGGGTACTGTGCTTTTATTCCACATTCACACATCGCTAGTCTAAACTATAACAAAGACAAGGGTACTGTGCTTTTATTCCACCTTCACACATCGCTAGTCTAAACTATAACAAAGACAAGGGTACTGTGCTTTTATTCCACATTCACACATCGCTAGTCTAAACTATAACAAAGACAAGGGTACTGTGCTTTTATTCCACATTCACACATCGCTAGTCTAAACTATAACAAAGACAAAGGGTACTGTGCTTTTATTCCACATTCACACATCGCTAGTCTAAACTATAACAAAGACAAGGGTACTGTGCTTTTATTCCACATTCACACATCGCTAGTCTAAACTATAACAAAGACAAGGGTAGTGTGCTTTTATTCCACATTCACACATCGCTAGTCTAAACTATAACAAAGACAAGGGTAGTGTGCTTTTATTCCACATTCACACATCGCTAGTCTAAACTATAACAAAGACAAGGGTAGTGTGCTTTTATTCCACATTCACACATCGCTAGTCTAAACTATAACAAAGACAAGGGTACTGTGCTTTTATTCCACATTCACACATCGCTAGTCTAAACTATAACAAAGACAAGGGTAGTGTGCTTTTATTCCACATTCACACATCGCTAGTCTAAACTATAACAAAGACAAGGGTACTGTGCTTTTATTCCACATTCACACATCGCTAGTCTAAACTATAACAAAGACAAGGGTACTGTGCTTTTATTCCACCTTCACACATCGCTAGTCTAAACTATAACAAAGACAAGGGTACTGTGCTATCCTGTTGAGTTTTTAGTTATGGTAAATACAGGAGTTGCAAACCTTACTCAGCTCTTACAGTTACTGGGTCTTGGGTCATGAGTGATATCAGTGAACCAAGTGTTCTTACGACCTGGCACCAGCCAATTCATTTTGTGATCTGATCTGAGCCAAGTCATTAAGAAGATCAATGTCTAAGGTATATCTCTATGAGTCAAATCCACCACAGACTAACTATACTCCTAATAAAACATTTGGTTCCACTTACCATCACTTGAATTATTCGAAACAAAATTGTTTGCTTTATTCTTGTTTGATGCAAACGATACCATGTCGTCTTCAATTCTCATCCTGTTTACTCTCAGTACAATTTGTCCAACTAAGTATATGTGTAAAGGAAATTCTTTTCGTAAAGATTCTGCAGAATCTCTGAAAGGAATAAAGCACAATCAGTAAGTTGGGTCAATAAATTGTTAAATATATATAAACAGTAGATCCTCAATCAATGGACACACGATTATCAGAAATGAAATTTCGTATTCGCAGCGACTGTTCGAAAGTCGAAAAGTTCGTATCTTGAAAAGCACAATGCTCAGAGTATAAAATTTAAAAAAATGCATTTGTAAGAAAAACACTGAATCAAGGTTATTTAAATAAAATTATGTAAAAAAATATAATTTTGTGGGATATAATTTATTTAGGATATTTTCAAAAAATACATTCAGTAATCATTCACAAAAAGTGGTTTTTGCATAACTTTTTTCTTTCAAATAAGTCGCACTGTAACCTTTTGTACTGTAAAATTTAACAAACCACCCAACTACACTATTTCGTACAATTCTTGGAAGGAAGAAGAAAGAGGTTTTGTTTACTTCGCAATGTTTGTTTATGTCTGCCACATTTTCAATAGTACTTTCCTTATAGTGCTTGTTGCCAGCCTATCCACTATATATCAAAAGTTGATGATAAAAACTGTTATTATATAAACAAATCCTACAGATAAGCAATACTTCTAAGCCTAAAACAACAACACTTCACCCTCATCATGTCTGTTTATTCTACTCTAGAATAAATATGGAATGGACACTGGAGTAGTTTATATTTTAAGTTTTACTATATAAAAGACAAGAGCCATGACAAAAATAGTGTCTATAGGCACTGTATTCAGGCAAAATTATGCTCAGTTATTCTGTATGTTTATGTACTAAGGATTAGCAGACTTCTTATATTTTTTTCTGCATTTTACTCTTTGCATTTTTTTTTTTTTTAACCTCAACTGTTGAAATTCTTCATATTTCAAAAGGGATTCCCCACAGGTCCAATAATGCAAGGGTCTACTGTGTGTGTATATATACATCACAACATTAATATTAAATTATTAAATAACATCTCTCTCTCTCTCTATATATATATATATATATATTCACAGTGGTATGATATTACAACATTCTATCACTTAGTGACTGTTTGATAATAATTAGCTCTTTAACGAAAAAAAATGTCTACCAGGATTAGTGAATTATTAAAGTTCAATAATTGAATTTATTTAATTACACTGGCATTACCTCAGGTGCACAGTACACAATCATTTATAGGTAATATTTCTCTATTTAAAATTTAAATGTCTTCTCTTGATGCAGATATAATCAAGCCCGTGTTATTCAAGCCTTTTTTATAACACATCTAATAAATTATAATTCATAAACTAATAAATAATTGTGTCCAGGAATCTTTGACCTATTTTATCTAAATTTATTAATTAATAATTTGTAGTTTTAATAATAATTGTAGTTAATAATTTGTAGTTCGAATTCAAAATTCCAAAATGTATAAAGTTTACTGGTTAGTAGATTTTGTTGTTTCACCCATTTAAAGGTCCAGGTGAATTAAATTATTCACTGTCTATGTTGATTTCAATTTAAACACTATAAATATTCATTTTCTATATATTTTTATACTTCTGTAGTTGATTTCTTTACTATTGGTTTATATTCACATTCAAATAAACTGTCGCCTTTGGTGTCTAACAATCGAATGCCACGTTGGTTTCTTTTTAGAACAAAATCCGGAATGTCCAATTTGTTAGTCCGCTACTTTTAGTACTATTTTGAGTGTAATTTCTATTATATTTTATCTAGTAAATATACTTAATGTAATTATACAAGAAATTTTATAACCAAACATTGTTTTATTAGTTTTAATTTTAGAAAACAATATAACTTCTTTGTTTTATCTAACATACATATTATTTAAATTAACAATGTGTACACCAAGTTTTCCAGAAAAAAAAATGAACTTTCAAGGTTTAACACCAAAATTTACAGGTTATTCAAAGTTTTTCTTAGCTTACAAAATCCAAGGCAGTATGGTTTTGACTAGAATGGTCACTACGTTAATAAACTAACATTACACTAAATCTAGTAGTATATCATTAATTATATAGTATAATTATTTTATGATTTAATTAGAAATTTCAGTTTCATTAAATTCATATACTTTCAATTTACTAAAATGTTTCTTTGCCAACAGATCTAAATTATCATGAAATAATTACACCTTATTATTATTAAACTATACGTACAACAATTTGTTTTTTACAGTCGACACCTTGGAGCACACGTTGCATGTAAATGATATTTCACCATTGCGCAGTAGTGTGCGAATACAATTCTCACATACTGAATGTCCACAATTTAATAACAATGGGCAGCGAGGTCCAGTAGGATATGTATAATCTAGAAACAATTAAAAATTACAATTTTTTAGTTGACATGAAATCTAAAAACAAATAAATTAAAATTGCACAAATTCATTAATGAAATTACCATCAAAAGAAGACATTTCAGTTTATCAAAAAAAACATACAAAATGAGTCTAATAAAAAAAAAAATGTTTAGCCATAACCAGACTTCTTAGACGATGGTAGGGATGGGAAACAGGTGCAGATTCAAGGGTGGACCAATGTGTCTCACAAATGGTGCAGGGTGGACGGGATTGATGCCTCTTCCAGGAACTGTATCAATACTAGTGATGGACAAAAGCCCTATTTTTGTTTAGCAGCTAATTCTGTTAATGCTAATTAGAATTAGCAGTTAAAAATAACAGGTACAACTGCTAACTGCTAATTTTCTAGACTGCTAACAAGGACCATAGCAGGAAAACGCAGCTTAAATAGTATTGTCACATTACTTTATTCCTTATCTTGGCAGCTGACATAAGCAAATAAAGTGAGGACGCAGTTGGCACGTTTTGTCCTACCCTACCTGCACTATTAATTTGTCTATAGGATTTGTGAATAAATCTCTGACGATAATGAGAAATACAATGAACATGCTAAGTTCAAAGATGCAATTAATTGTGTTCGGTTTGTCTTTCACGCACTATCATGTAATATGAAATATATTTTGTAGCACCATTTTCTAAACCTATGATACAATAATAATTTAAATTTAAAAAAATTAAATTGAATTAATTTTAATTTGATTAGGGTCATGTTCGATGTTTGTAATTAATTAAAATGCTATTTAAAAAATATTATTGTATTTTAATACATGTAGGCTATCTATGGAGGCCTATCTTTTTTTAGATTTCTCTTATTTATTCATGTTCCTAATAAATTAAAATGTTCTTGTTAGGTATTATTTTATTATAAACTATCATAATGGTTCAGACAATGTTTATTTTTGTTATAATCACATTATTTAAAATAATATTGTCATTTATTATATACTATATTATTGTAATTATAATTGTGTGAAAAATCGAAAAATAAGTGTTTGAAGGACAAATAATTACTTGTTAATCTAGAATTCTTATGTTTAAAATATATATTTAAGCTAAATATTTTTATAATGTTAAAAGTACAAGTTGGACTTGTGTTATATTTATTATTTATAAAAAAACACCCTCATTTAAATTTACAGTTAACAAAGAAAAATATGATACTACTATGCAATCTGAATCTCAGGACAGTAGCCAACAACAATTAATGGAAAGAAACACTGACAATGTTTCCTGTTTAGCAGTTACATTAGCAGCTTCAACGTTAAACAGGTTCAGCAGTTAGCAGTAGAGGTTAGCAGTTGGCAGGTTGGTAACAGTCGAAACAGTGTAAATAGCTATGACTCTGCTATTAAACAGTTAGATTAGCAGCTTCAACGTTTAACAGGTTCAACAGTTGGCAGTAGACATTAGCAGTTAGCAGGTCCGAAACAATGTGTTATGTCCCTGCTATTCAACAATTAGATTAGCAGCTTCAACGTTTAACAGGTTCAACAGTTAGCAGTATACGTTAGCAGCTGCAGTTACGTTAGCAGTTAGTACCGTAGCAGGTCGGAAGCAGTGTGCTCTAACCCTGTTATTTAACAGTTTGTTTATTATCTGTTATTTTTAAGTGTGATTAGCAGTCTGCTATTGCTAAAACCATTTAGCAGTTAAAAAATAACAGATTGTTAAATAGCAACCCATCACTAATCAATACATCCTGAACCATTGTAGCACACTTATCCCAAGCCAAGAAGGACAGCATATGCCAACTGCATGGCTAAGTGAGAGCTTAGGCTTATTATGTGGACTCTGGATACTCCGTAACCCTAAGTTTTACTTAGCCTTACTTTTACATGTGAAGTTCTGTTTGAATGGACATCACATACTTCCCTAGCCATACGTGATTACTATAGCTAATGGTAGATACTACTAAAAACTGAAAACCCTAGGGGACACACAGAAGTAACCTAGGGTGAAGAATTTGGAACAGGAGGAAATAGGGGTTGCACTTAATTCCGTCGAATCCATCAATATAGCAGGAAACCTATCTGGATTCAATCCTTTGGCTGATCAGTACGTAAAACTAACGAGATTGAGATCTCTTGATGAGGATTGGTACAGAAGGAGATTAGAATTATACTTAATCCTGTGGAATCCACCAGCTGTTATGTAGCAGCTGTGGGATTGCTGGACAGACCTACCCAAGGTACAATAGCAGGAACAAACTGGCAAACTTGCAGAAGTGGACTTGGGGAGTGAAACTTGAGAAATGAGTAAATGGGGGGGGTTGCATTCTTGTAAACCAAGGGTGATCCAATCTTGATTTTGTATTGAAATAATCTTTTAATATCAGATAAAAAAAGAATGAATGATTTAGTGTGGTAATTGTGTAGATTAGTGTGTACCACTGACAATATAGGCCCAATCTTTTTTTTCTCTTGAAAATATAGTATACATTTTCTGACTTACTTATTTTTGGTTTTTTTTTTTTTTTTGCTTTAATAATGTTAAATAATTTAATTGAAACCAATATGAAAAACTCAAAAATAAATAGGGCATATTAAGGTTATACTTCAACAAAGTACAGTAAGGATTTAATCACATAAAATTTTAAAAAAAGTTTTATCACGTAGTATTTGTGTTAATACTATAAAAAAACTGTATTCTACCAAGTTTCACTAAATTCTGACAAATTTCTTTAGCACTCTCAAAATTGATGCCATATTTTCCCATGCTGACAATATTGTCACAAAATGTTTATCTATAAATATTCACTTTATTAATTAATATTACAAACTCCTTCTTTTGTTCGATGTTTTGCAATAATCAGAATAATTTATTTAAATTTTTTGTCATATTTCAAAAATTATGAAGCTACATAAATAAGATGTTCTTATTATAAGGTTAAATAAATAAGGTTGGACAAAGTTGAGTTATGCATATTGATAAATTTAAATAGTAACATTTTTTATAATAAACAAAAACTTCATAACAAATTCTCATTTTATAATTTTGGTTAACCAAAATGTACAATTTTTTTGGGGGGGAGAATGTAGGTGTTTATTATTTTTGCACACAAATATTATAAATATATTAAATATTATTATGTGGGTCAATTATAAATAAAACTATTCTATTATTATTTAAACAACTTTTGTAATGTACTGAATAATTTTAAATACGCGTGCGCGCACACACACGTACGAGGACCTCGTTATTCCATCTCGAGAATGTAACACTCATATGAGGTCCTTGTAAGCACATAACACACTACTGAGGTCTTTAATAGTTTCCATTTTTTATCTAACCATTGAAAAAAAAATGTGGTTTTTTTTCTTGAAGACTCTTTATAATGTGTTATTTAATCAAGTTAATAATATTTTTTTAGCTTTAATGTCTTACTTCAAAACATAAGATTTTAACACGAAACCGAGGTCTTAACACACTTCGTCTTCACAAAACAGACAACAGAGGTCTTAACACACTTCGTGCTCACAAAACAGACAACAGAGGTCTTAACACATTACGTGTTCACAAAACTGACAGGAGATGTCTTAACACACTTCGTCTTCACAAAACAGACAACAGAGGTCTTAACACACTTCGTTTTCACAAAACAGACTGGAGAGGTCGTAACACTTCGTCTTCACAAAACAGACAACAGAGGTCTTAACACACTACGTGTTCACAAAACGGAAGAGAGGTCTTAACACACTTCGTGCTCACAAAACAGACAGGAGAGGTCTTATCACACTAAGTGTTCACAAAACAGACAAGAGAGGTCTTAACACTCTTCGTCTTCACAAAACAGACAGGAGAGGTCTTAACACACTTCGTCTTCACAAAACAGACAGGAGAGGTCTTAACACACTTCGTCTTCACAAAACAGACAAAAGAGGTCTTAACACACTACGTGTTAACAAAACAGGGAAGAGAGGTCTTAACACACTTCATGCTCACAAAACAGACAGGAGAGGTTTTATCACACTTGTCTTTACAAAACAGACAAGATAAGGGTGACAAATTCGTCTAAAGATGAGAATTCATTATTTTTTAGCTTAAATTATTCTTTAAGAGAAGAAGCTCTAGAAGACACTCCCATAATAATTACACACTTAAATTTTATAAACACATAATTTACAGATTTTCTGTTATAAGTACCAGTTTTATATTAGTAGTACATCTAGCTACTAACGGGAAAATGTATCACAAAAATACATAGATATTTTCAACAGTATAGTAACAAAATTTCATTGAAGGCTACTAAATGTTATGCATTTATTGGCCTTAGCAAATCCTCTGCTTGAAATAAATCAATAAAAGAATTGTGTTAAAACATAAAAAAATAAATGGTAGATTTTTAATAAATCCATGTTTCCTTCATTCCTGAATCTTCATTAGTATACCTACAGCCGGTAGATATTGTTTAAATGGCTTAAAACAGTAATAAAAACAACCATTTTTGGAAAAAAGTATTTATTAACATAACAATACATACAGTTTAACACTTTACAACCTTGGATAATGTTGTTATAAATATGGGCATTATATTTGGATAAATAATATATTATTTAGGTATTCAGGGTATATTAAGTATTTTCCATATATATATATATATATATATATATATATATATATATATATATATATATATATATATATATATATATATATATATATATATATATATATATATATATATATATATATATATATATATATTTATAAATTCATCATATATATATATATTGTTGCATTTATCAGTATTTTCCACAAATTCATCACCATTGTTGCATTTATATTGTAACATGTAACTAATAGTTAACTTCAGAAATTTAAAAATATGAAAGAATTTGTCAGTTAGAAAGGTAATAATTAAAAGCGGCAAACTCCAATGAAAATTAACTGCAAGATGATGTTACTTAAATAAAAGAAAACATAGTTTATACAATCTATTGTAAGTAAGACAGGATTCCAAAATTGTGCTAGAAGTCACACAGACGAAACATTAAAAAATATCAAACGTAGCAGTAACTAAAAGGCAAAATAAGTTTAAATTTAAAGAGATATTTTAAGCTCACTGGCTTAGACACTACCCACGCTTTTCCATTATTGGTTAAGCAAATTTAGGTACTGTGGAAGGAAGTTCATAAAAAAAGCTAAAAGGTCTGCGGAGAGGAATCATTACAGCTTTTTTGAACAGTTAATCTACGTCGTTTCACGACCAAATTTTCTGTATTTTTATAAGTTGTAGCAAGCAATATAACTCATTGAATACTGAATAAGTGGAGTGAAAACATCGTAAAGTGTAATAAATCATTTTTGAAGCCGATTCAACCTCCAACAGGTTGACATTCGTTCACAGTTGACATCTGGACCAACATCTCTACCATTCATCTAACTTTGCATCACTAAAAGACTCTTAATAGCAGCAACCTTATTTTATTTGCATTTGTATTTGTAATTGCTATTTGTACTTTATCATTTGGAGTGTCTTTCAGCTGTACATCAGCATTTGTAGTTAAAGTCGTTTCTAATGGAGAACTTGTAGTAACTGTTATTTGTACTTTTTCTTTTGGAGTGTCTGTCATCTGTACATCAGCATTTGAAGTCACTGTCGTTTGAAATGGGAAACTTGTGGTAATCGCCACCTCATTATTTGGAGTTTCTGATTTTTTTAGTACAGAATTTGGAGGTTTTGTGTGATCTGAAAAAAATATAAGTAACAAGTATATTAACTATTATGTCAAAGATTAACTGTTTCCTAATATTTGCTATAGCAATATTATAGGTAAGCTTTGCTAACCCATCCTGTTTGAGTGCTGAGTAAAGCCGGCAGTTTTAAACCATGGAGGGAGGGGAGGCAAAAATCCATAGATTCCGCTGATAACTAGGAAAAAGTAGTAGAACATTATCTTAGTCATAGATAAAAATAAGAAAGTTTTACAATAAAAAATTACAGTTTAGACAAATTCTAACAAAGCCTAGATGAGTGATCCCAAGAGTTTTTTCATGAATACATATGAAGGAAGCTACATTATTTTTAATATTAGAGCTGCTCCATTATATTATACCTATTCGAAGTATACAAGCCTTGTAGTATTTTCCATCACACCACTTTACTAGGCGAATATCTCCTTTTTGAAGGTACAGTTTTGAACACTAGTAGTATTAGTTTAATATCTTTGCTTGTCTATCACGTACTCTACCGTGATTTTCCCGTCATAATCTACAACAATGCCACACAGACTAACATATAGAATTATTAAAGTTACTTTAGTCTTTTATGCAGTTTATTAAGGTATAAAGTAATATTAAGGTTTATACAATTTGTTCACAAGTAAAAAAATTAATAAAACAATATGGTGTTTGCCATAATTACAATCAACTTTATTAAAGAACGTGGTCTACTAGTAAAACAATCAAACGATAGTTTAACAATATTTAACGAATAGTTAAGACCGAGTGTATGGAAAGTTTCCAAATGATGGATTATTGTTATTGTATCACCACAGTAACTCGGTAGCTCACACTGTACTTTTATTTAAGACATAAATTTTTCTTTACACCGCATACACAAGCACATGGGAGGAATTTGATTAAATACTGGATTTATAACGGAAGTATTAATTACCCTAAACGAAATAGATATTTGTTTTTTTTTATCATTTATTCCAAATAGCACGAAATTAAAATAGTTTTTTTACTATATGATGTTAGGACCGAGGAGAATTGCCAAGGTAAATTAATGAAACGTATGTAAATTACTTACTTTTACTTTGCTTAACAAGTATCGAACTGTAATATCGTGAATATAATCTTAAAATAAATGAAAACTCTTCAGGTTTACTATGAACTAGTAACTTTATTATACTAACTGGGAGAGCTACATGTTATCGGTGTGGCGGTCACCGTAGCACTGGCACGCCGTGCGGCGAGGCGCGACAACTAGCCACAAGTGGTGCCAACCGTAGGGCAATACAAATACCTATATACTACATTTCTCCACCCTTAATTCGGCGGTATTATATCATATAAAAATTCTCATTAATTTTTTTTTATTTAATAAATGTAAAAATGAATATATAAAAAAAGTACAATATTAAAGATTTAATTTGTTCGGTTTTGAAATGTTCCGTTTGGGTCTTTCGTTAACATTAAGAGTTATAGGAAAAGTCTTTTTCACTACTGCACTAGCTGGTCGTGGTTTATCAATCATATCATTACCCGCACTTTTCGATACATGTTCAGTCACTGACGAGCTATCACTTTGCACAACTAACTTTTCATCGCGGCGCGATTCGTTATCTGAGCCACTTGTATCAATAACATTTGGAACACTTTCTTGTTGAACAGCTGACTCGGTTTCTTGGATAAACTTCGGTACATGTAGATCATTGGGCACAGGTATTTCACTCTTCTTGGCAGGTCCCATCAGTTCTCTTGCAAATCCATCAAAGAAGGTGCCTACTTCAATGATCTGATCTAAATGTCGTTTCCAAACCAGTCGTGGATCATCCAAAACTTTGCAGAGGTAATTTCGTGGACCAAGGACTTCTACGATCTCGGCTTTTCTCCACCCTGGTTCATTTGGCACTCTATAGTCGCGAACATAAACTAATTGATTTGGTTTGAAAATTAGATCTCGATTGCCTTTATAATATTCTATTTGCTTTGCAGCTTTATCAGGTGACATGTTTTCTCTGAGCATATCTAATCTCGTTCTTAGTTCTCTTCCCATCATGAGTTTTGTTCGTCATACAGTGTGGAGTTGTTCTATACATCATTAAATATCTTGAAATTAGAGTTTCTTTACTTATACCCTGGTTCACGGGATCTAGAAGCATTTTCTTCATGCCGCTCTTGAAGGATCTGACTGCGTTTTCTGCCGCGCCGTTCGTCGACGGATGCGCTGGTGCCGTTCTCGCATGTCGTATACCATTTTTCTTCAAAAAAAAAGTAAATTCTTCGGATGTAAACTGCACTCCGTTGTCCGAAACTACGGTCTTTGGCAAGCCAAAACGCGAGCAGAAGTCTCGACATTTTTCAATCGTCGATGCCGCGTCACATCTTCCCATTGTATAGACTTCGGGCCATTTAGAGTAGGCATCTGTTAAAATTAGGTAGGTTTTTCCTTCGAATGGCCCCAAGAAGTCTATATGGACTCTTTCGAATGGCTTACTACAATTTTCATATTTGATCAGCTTGGCTTTTTCGGGGTTATCTGCAACCCGTCTGCAGATGTCGCAACTCTTTGCGAAATTTTCTATTTGGCTATCCATGCCCGGCCACCAGAAAAATTGCCGTGCAAGCGATTTCATCTTGCTGGAGCCCATATGAGTTGCATGGATTTCTTCCAACAGCTCCAGTTGGCATTTTTCGGGTATGATGACTCGGTAACCCCACAATATTAGGCCGCTTTCAATACTTAGTTCTTCTTTGCGGAGGTGGTAGGGCTTCAAGCTGTCTTCTACTTTGCCAGGCCACTCTGTCATCGTGTAAAGCATGACCTTGTTCAAGATTGCATCGCTCTTGATGCTTTGCCTGAGCTTTTCGACACTTACTGGTGTTCTCTCTTCTATATGGAACACGAAGTAATCGCGTGACTCGTCAGTTTCTTTCTCATTATGCTCCATCGGCAACCTTGACAGTCCATCCGCTCCTCCGTTGTTTTGACCTTTGACGTACTTCAAATTGTACTGTAGGCCGCTGAGGTACCAGGCCCATCTTTGCAACCTGCCCGCAGCCATTAGGGGAATCCCCTTCTTCTCCCCAAAGAGAGCCAGTAAAGGTCGATGATCATACTCGATCGTAAATTTTCTGCCCAATAGGTACTGCTGGAATTTTTGGCACCCCAATATATAGCGAGCGCTTCCAAGTGGATCGTAGCGTAGTTTTCTCTGCTCTCGTTAGCGTTCGGGACGCAAACGATATCGGACGCTCGGAGCCGTCAGGATACACATGTAGCAGCACTGCTCCGATCCCCTCCTTGGAAGCGTCACAGGCAAGCTTGACTGGCAGCTGCGCATCGAAGTGAGCCAAACTTCTTTCGGACATTAACTCGCTCTTCACGTTTTTAAAACTTTCTTTGCATTTTTTGTCCACTTAAATTCCGCACCTTTTTTAGCAGCTCATACATCGGCGCTAATTTATTTGCCAAATTTGGTATAAAACGCGCATAATAATTAATCATGCCAATAAAGGCTTTCACTTGTGTCACGTCTTTGGGTTCGGGTAACTTGGCAATGGCCTCGACTTTCTGAGGATTTTTGTGGAGGCCTGTGCGGTCGATAACGTGCCCTAAATACTCAATTTTCTCTTGGAAAAAAGCACATTTTTTTCTATTCAACTTTAGACCTTTTTCCCATAACCGTTGTAACACTTTTTTAAATTTTTACATGTTCCGCAGTCCCGTTTCCCGTCACGACTATATCGTCAACAAAGTTTTTCACACCATCTAAACCTTGCAACACTTTTTCAATTTCATGTTGAAAAGTTTCAACTGCCGGCTTGGTGCCAAACGGTAAACGGTTCATTGCGTACATGCCGCGGTGTGTGCTCCACGCCAACAAATATCGCGTTTCTTCCGACACTTCCAGCTGATTATACACCCATAGCAAATCCAGCTTTGTAAACGTATCTCCCCCTTGGAGAGCTGCGAAGAGCTCTTCGATACGCGGAATCGGGTGTTTGAAATCTTCAAGATATTTATTTACGGTCATTTTATAATCTGCGCACACACGCACTTCACCATTTGATTTCAGCACCGGTACGAGTGGCGTACCCCACTCTGCATTATCGATCTTTGAAATTACACCATCGCGTTCGAGACGATCGATCTCTTTATCGATATCACTTTTAAAAGCGAATGGCATAGGGCGAGGATTCAAAAACACTGGCTTGACACTTTCTTTCAATTTTAAATGCACTTTACGCCCTTTGAGTTTGCCAAGTTTACCGTCGAACAGATCTGCGTACTCAGTCAAAATATTATCAACAAGTCTCTTATCAACCGCTATATGATTCACTTCAGTTACTCGAAAACCTAGCATGTACATTATATCGCGCCCCATCAGCGCTTTATTGTCCTGTCTCTTAACAATGACAATAGTACCTACACACTTCCTTTTTCGGTATTGGAGCTCGACAGTAATCTTCCCTATTGGCAAAATCGAGCTTCCGTCGTAGAAACTGAGCACTCTGTTTGATGTTTCTAATTTACAATGACTCAGCTCTCTTCTATATAGAGCTTCTGGGATAACCGACACAGTAGCACCACTGTCGATTTCCATCGTCATTTCTTTCCCGGCAATTTTCACTCGAGCCCACACGGGTGGTGGTCAGGTGGCGCCGCCGTCGGACATTGCATATAGCGCCTCGGACCCCTCTTTCTCTCCTTCCAAGAAATTGGTGTCTCTGCCTCTGCTTCTATTTTTCTGAGAATTGTTTGTCGTCTCAGCATTCTTGTTCTTTTGAAAACAGACTTTGCTGAGGTGCCCTATTTTATGGCACGTATCGCACTCATACTTTTTATATTTACAGTCAGCCGACGTGTGATTATCATTACCGCAGCGCCGGCAACTTTGACCCGTTGCAGACCTATTCTTGGAAGACTCCTGTTTCTTCTTATGACCTGCGCGAGTATTTTTGTTTTGGCTTTTAGCGGTCGAAATTCTGTTTACTTCTCTTTCCTCCGAAAAAGCGTTGGCAATCGTTGCTTTTTTAAAGCCGTCTCGAGGATAGTCTCTAGAGCTGTTGCAGGGTCTTCCTCGATGACGCGATCTAAGATTTTTCCTGGCCGTAGGCCGGTCACAAATTTATCTTTTATTTGAGAATTTAGATTTGCACCAAATTCGCAATTCACAGCACTCTTTTTAACACGCGCATACCACGCACTAACCGTTTCACCAGTGGATTGCTTCAATTCGTAGAAATCTCGTCTTTCCTTGAATACCGAGATTCTGGGGGAAAATTGCTTCTTGAGTACTTCGCACAATTCTTTGTATGTTTTATCTCTAGGAAGGACAGGATCACACAAATCTCTTAGCACCTTATAGACCTCCTCGTCCATGCTTGTAATGAGGATCGATGTCTTCCTATCGTCGGCGATGAAATTCGCTATACAATATTGCTCCAGCCTCTCAGCGAAAATTTCCCCATTATCTCCGATCTTAAATTCTTTCAGGTTTCCAACTGCTGCACAAATATTGACCTTCTGCATCACCGCTGTTGCTTTTTCACTTTGACCGGTCGCCATGTTGCTATTATTTATCGATTCGCACTCTTTGCTATCAACTTGTACAGCACTAGTTGAGACTTTTCACACTAGTTCACACAAAAAATAATTTACCTCGTCGCCAATATGTAATATCGTGAATATAATCTTAAAATAAATGAAAACTCTTCAGGTTTACTATGAACTAGTAACTTTATTATACTAACTGGGAGAGCTACATGTTATCGGTGTGGCGGTCACCGTAGCACTGGCACGCCGTGCGGCGAGGCGCGACAACTAGCCACAAGTGGTGCCAACCGTAGGGCAATACAAATACCTATATACTACACAAACGATTGATTTAAAGCTTACCTAATATAGAATATAGAAAGCTTACCTATTTTAAGTACTTTTGCGTTGTAAAATTTTCCACCTTTCCATTTCACTCTTCGAAAATCTCCTGGTGTTATTTCCGTAGTATTTTTTACTTTCACAATAGAGCAAGTATACTGTATCTTGTCATCCAAGTATTCAACTGTTACGTTCGTCACTGAAAATTCCACAACAATAATTGCAAGTTAACAGTGATCAGAGTTGTTTCATTGTGAAAATCATTACCATGCATAGCCGAGCGTAGTAATATTTTCTTAAGTTAAAAATTTGGTTTACGCTGAAGAATGAAAAGTTATTGAATAAGTGTGACACTCGCTTATTGAGGACTGTATGGAACAACTGTTCAGTAATGAATTCAAGTAGTAAAACGAAATATTTAGGGATTGGGTTGGATATAGAACTAAATTGGAAAACTCATTTGATGAATTAATTTAAAAAATAAAATTATATCTGGTACTTGTCTTTTATATTTTCTTAGGAATATTTGTCCTATGCAAATATTTAGGTTTATATTTCAGTATACATTTAGTTTATATTTATTATAATATATAAATAAAATATATAGTTTATTTTTTATTTATTTTTTTTTTTTTTGGAGTTTAACGTCCGACTATTGTGCACACTTGGGCTAATGCAGACGGTGGGGATGATTTATAGCGTATGAAAATGCCAAGCCCTCGCCGGGAATCGAACCCGGGTCCTAGGGGTGAAAGTCTAGTACGCTATCCACTAGACCACCGAGGCGGCTCATATATAGTTTATATTTAGGCTCTAGTAAATTGTAGACTTGAGTATGGAATAGTCATTTTTGGGAAAGGAAGGTTTATTTGAACAATTTAAAAATAACTACAACGTTCAAAAGTTATTCACAAGGGTTACTGCGAAAATAAACATATTGCTTAATACAAATGTTTTCTGCAACTGAAGATTTTCTAAATAAGATCGTTCTATTTGGACAAAGTACTTAAATTATTCTAACCAGTTCCAGACTTAATAACACACTACACAATGTGTAGTAGGCTTAATAGTTAGGCTGCACATTGTAATAAGAATTATTATTTCATATCAAAACCAAATTTAACATTTTTTAGCCATGGTTAAAATTTAACTTTTAATTTGGTTTTCTCATAGAAATATTATTATTATTACTATTATTATTGTATTATTATTATTATTACTATTATTATAACATATTATCGGTTTTTTTACTTTTGATGGCGTGGGGAAGAGACAGTTCTGTTATGTCTCATCTTAAAAAATCTATACCGACGCATAAATAATACTACCTGTGTATCCGTGTTTCGCTGCAATATTTTCAGTGTACAATAACTATAGTTGTACTAGCATTACCCGTCGCGACTTCGACCACGAAACTTAAACTTTTTCAGTAATATAATAATTTAGAAACATAAAAAAAATATAATAATAAAAGCGTGATTACCTAAACTCGTGATTATTCTACAGTGAATATGAAAAAATATTATAATCTGAATATGTTGTTTTATTGTCTTCAAACGTGTTCCATTCGAATTTAAGAAAATCTGAAAAAAAAATATTTTTCTCCAATACAAACATTTAAACCGCTTTTATAATTTTGTCCTTTTAGGGGTGAATTCGGTGGGGGGATGCTGAATTATTTGTATTATAATTTGTGTTTTAGAATATTTTTATTACTTTTAAGAAAAGCCGATAAAAATATTTTTCTGAAATGAAAACACTTTTTTTCCAACTATACCTCTTTTTTACATTTTTATTCTTTTAGGGGATGAATTCGGAAAAATGTTGAAATGTGTGTTTCATTATTTGTGTTTCATAGCATATTTCTAAAATATACGATCCAAAACAAATATTTTTTCAATGCAAAATTGTATAACCCCTTTCTACATTTTCTACCACATTTCAATCTCTTTACGGGATGAATTTTGGGAAATGGTGAAAAATATATTTCATTACTGTTTGTTTTAGGGGTTAAATATATATATTTAAGAGTCACTAAGTTACGTTTTAAGAAGGTCAGACGAAAAACATATTTTTCAAATAAAAATTGTTGTACGTCATTTTTATCTCTTTAGGGGGTGAATACTGAAAAATCGTTCTTCAGTGCACGGCTACATGTGATGGTAACCCTAAAAATTTCAAATCTTTAGCTATTATAGTCTCGGCTATACTTTGATTATTAAAGTTGAACTGGGTAAGTAGTTTAATGGCGTAAAAATCAAATTTTTGCAAAATCCTTTCTTAGTGTACCTTGACATTGAAAGATACCGTGAAAATTTCAAGTCTCTAGCTATAATAGTATTGGCTGTACGTTGTTTATTAAATTTGTACTGGGTAAGTAGTTTAATGACGTCAAAATCAAAATTTTGCAAAATCCTTTCTTTATACGCGCTTACATATTAAAAGTAAGTTATCCTCAAAATTTCAAGTCTCTAGGTTTTATAGTTTGGGCTGTACGTTCATCAGTCAGTCAGTCAGCACATTGCCATATATATATATAGATATATAGATAGATAGATAGATAGATAGATAGATAGATAGATAGATAGATAGATAATTAGCTGTTACCCGTCACGGCTTGCCCGCAATCAAAATATACATTAAAGATATATCACCGTGTTACGACCTATGTTTATCTCAGATACCTAAACCATTTTCGTACCAAATTTCATCTCAATTTGTCCAGTGGTTAAAGCGCGATTGAATAACAAACAAACAAACAAGCACAGGAACTTTCAGAAATATAATATGAATAAGATAAAACTGGATGGATACGAACAGTTTTAAATCAGTGTAAACTTTACTGAGTTCAATGTGGAAGAAATACTTTTGTATTTAAAATCGGTGCAGTTTACCATTAAAAAAAAGTTTTTAAGAGGTAATTCTTTTTTATTTTTTATTTAATGGAAAAGTTTTTTTTTCAGAAAGATGTATATTATAGTTGATATAATAAGTTTAAATAGAAAGTAGGTTCTTTAAAATACAGTGGTATCCCGGTTAACGGTCTTAATTCGTTCCAGAACTGGAACCGTTCTGTGAGCAGATTGCTGTGCGAGTTAGCGTTTATAATAGAGACTTATGGAAAACATTTTAATTTGTTACATAGGAAAAAATAATTGAAAACTCGCTATTAATATGTCAAAGATGAATAATGAAGAAAATTCACAAAACAGAAGTCACACTTTATTTTAACTAAATTCACACAAACGTAATTATGTCACGTATATACACAGAGGACAAAAAAATACTGTATATTTTTTTTAGTTCAATAATCGAAGTTTGTCTTTTACTTCCATTACCACAAGCACTTCTTTTTAAGACCCATTTAATTAATATTCATCAAAGAATGAAAACAGAATTTAAACAACAATTTGAAACTCGCACACAAAGACACTTAACGTTTTGTTAAATTTAAAAAACAAAAGTATGTAACACAATAATGTTATAACTGTTTAAGTTTTTTGACGGGATAACAAATTAAACACACAGTAAAAAACACACAGTCGATGAGACACGGCATTAACAGCACTAAAATTGTTTACCTTACAAAGCGTAGAACATTGTACTATATTGTGTCAACTCTACGCCTCTCTATGTTTAGATTCCAGAAACTGCTGATTTGACACAGCCTCGACAGTGCGTCGCCTTGTGTATTATCAGTCTGTAGGGTATTTAAACGTCTTTACATTACTACTTTTGGCTGCAAGCTGCAATATGCATTATGCCGGCCCATGGGCATTATTATTATATGGATTATTAGTGATGGGCAAAGACGCTAATTTTATTTAGCAGCTGTAATATATTTGCTAATTAGAACTAGAAGTTAAAAGTAACAGATACAACTGCTAATTTGCTCGACTGCTACCACACGCTCCTAGCAGGATAAGCAGGAAACACAGCTTAAATAATGTTGTTGCATTGCTGTATTCTTCATTTCTTATCTTGACAACTGAGGTAAACAAATACAGTGAGGGTGCTGTTGGCAAGTTTTGTCGTAGCCTACCAGCGTTGTTAATCTATATTTCTTTTAATAAACCTCAGACGATAATGAGAAACTACCATTTACAGGTTAATTTTAAAGATACAGTTAATTGTGCTTGGTTTGTTTGGACGCACTGTTAAGTAATATAGATTGAAGGATTTTGTAGCACTTGTAATCCCTTTTTTATGGTAACCACTACATGATTTAAACTTTTTCATTTATTTATGTTCATAATTAATTAAAATTATTCTATTATATACCTATAGGACTATCTTTTTTAAGCTTTTGTATTATTTATTCGCGTTCGTAATTAATTAAAATGTTCCTGTTAGGTATTTTACTGTAGGTTCTCATATTTCTGATAATATTTATTTTTGTTACAGTAACATTTTCTAAAACAACATTGTAATTTGTTAAATATTACTTTATTGTAATTATAATTGTGTGTAAAGTAGAAAAATAAGTATTTGTATGTCAACCTGTTTAGCAGTTAGATTAGCAGCTTCAACGTTTAACAGGTTCAACAGCTGGCAGCAGAAGTTAGTAGTTAGCAGGTCGGAAACAGTGTGATATGATCCTGCTATTTAACAGTTAGATTAGCTGCTTCAAAGCTTAACACAGTTAACAGTTAGTAGTCAGGGGTTAGCAGTTAGCACCGTAGCAGGTCGGAAGCAGTGTGCTCTGAACCTGCTATTTTTAACAGTTTGCAGTTCAAGTTTATTATCTGTTATTTTTAAGTGTGATTAGCAGTCTGCTAATGCTAAAACCATTTAGCAGCTAAACAATAACAGACTGCTGAGTAGCAACCCATCACTATATTGTATGACAATGGTTATGAGAAAATGAACATAAAGATGTTAGTTATTAGACATTAATTGTTTTTATACTAGCTTGTGTAGTTAGCAACAGTTTTCATTTTACTGGAACTTCTATCGATAATACTGATCACATTGTTTTAACTCATTTTATTTATTTATTTAATTTTATTATAGTGAAACAAAAATTAACACAGTACAGTTTGAATTTGACAATCACGGGTTTCCCGTGAAATTAACTTGATTACTGGAATGTCAAAACTATTGGATTATTTGACATGTTCATTCTTCATTGTGTAAACAATATCTAAATTTCAAAGTTTTCAAAACATGGTGTCTGAGCCTTTACTGGTTAAATATAAAAGAATAAAATCGGGTTTTCTCAAAATTGGCTCGACGATTGAAATCATATTTTGCTCAAATATAATCCAGAAAAACCCAAACAAAAAATATGCGTTTCTACCATAAATCTGCTTCAGGATCTATTGAGAAAAAACTAATCGTAGGCACATTTTTTCAAAACTGGTTCATCAGATTTTTCTCAATTATTGGTTACAGTTGAAGATTCAATACTTAAATCAGTGTAGAATATTTGAAATTACATTAAATTTCCCTTTCGGTAGTAAATACATTTAAAACCTTACCCACTGTCTTTTTTTTTTAAATTTCAAATCTGGCATTATTTTTTTTAATAATCTTAATCATATATTTCTGAAAGTTTGTGTGTTTGTTTGTTTGTTATTCAATCACGCTTTAACCACTGGACCAATTGAGATGAAATTTGGTACGAAAATGGTTTAGGTATCTGAGATAAACATAGTCCTATTACCGTTTTACAAAACGTCATTATACTACTTACTCAGCCCAAAATAATTATTAGTATTTAGTTTTGTGACGTGTTAACCGTAGTTAGGTTTAATTACTATTTACTGGACCTGAGATTTAGATACAAGAGATGGACATAGATCTAATCCCATTTTAAGAATCTTAATATGTGTTTTATTTATTGCAAAATTATTGCTTTTAATGTTACATTTTCAATTATTTTAGTTGAAATTTTTTCAAAACCGACTAATTTGTTACTTTGTGTTGAATTTTCAATATTAAATGTAAAAAAGAGTGCAGATTACGATACGTTAAAAATTACTATAATTGTAAGTATTTTCTCTTTGTGAAAGTCTGGTTTGCTTTATTGTTTGTATTTTTGTTATTTTAAGTTTCATTACATCAAATAATCACAATCTGGTATTTTTCATTTAAGACTTTTCAATGTTTTTGACCCAGAGTGCAGAATATATAACATATACAATTTTATTAAGATACTTTAATTGTAAAGTAGTATATATATATATATATATATATATATATATATATATATATATATTTGTGTAATTACATTATACGAAAAAATGGTAAATATGCAGTGTAGCATAACCTGGATTTTTCAATATTTTTGTTACTAAAATGCTTTATTATGTGCCTAAAAGCAAGAATCCAAAATATGAAATCACGAGAAGTACGATAAAAATCGAAAATAAAAGTGACCAACATAACCTCAAAATTGCTACCGGCGAAAATCGGTAACGTGTTGTAGATCGGTAAAACAATAAAAATACGTCTAACACGGGTTTTGGGTGATAAGAAACCCATTTTTTAAAAGAATACTGCATAACCTGACACGGTTGTTAGGCCTAACACGGTTATGCGTGAAAAAACCTTTATATTTTTTTAAAGAATACTACATATCCTGACACGGTTGTTGAGCCTAACACGGTGATGCGTGAAAAAAACATTTATATTTTTTTAAAGAATACTACATATCCTAACTGACACGGTTGTTAGGCCTAACACGGTGATGCGTGAAAAAATCTTTATATTTTTTTAAGAATACTACATATCCTGACACGATTGTTGGGCCTATCACGGTGATGCGTGAAAAAACCTTTATATTTTTTAAAAAAATACTACATATACTAACTGACACGGTTGTTAGGCCTAACACGGTGATGCGTGAAAAAACCTTTATATTTTTTTAAAGAATACTAGGCTACATATCCTAACTGACACTGTTGTTGGGCCTATCACGGTGATGTGTAAAAAAACATTTTTTTTAAAGAGTCTCAAAACCTTAACTGACACGGTTGTTAGGCCTAACACGGTGATGCGTGAAAAAAACTTTATATTTTTTTTAAAGAATACTCCATAAGCTAACTAACATGGTTGTTAGGCCTAACACGGTGATCCATTAAAAAAAACCTTTATTTATTTTTTTTTAAAGTGTACTCATAACCTAACTGTCAAGGTTGTTGGGCCTAATAGGGTGATACATGAAAAAAACTTTATATTTTTTTAAAAATAGTACTCCATAACTTAACTAACACGGTTGTTAGTCTTAACACGGCGATGCGTTTAAAAAAAACCTTTATTAAAAAAAAAATACACCATAACCTAACTGACACGATTGTTGGTCCTAACACGGTGATGCGTGATCTTTAATGTATATTATGATTGCGGGCAAAGCCGTGACGGGTGACAGCTTGTCATAATATAATTCTTAAAGTTTGTGTTTATTTATTTTTTGTTGTTTGTTATCCAATCATGCGTTAACTACTGGACCAATTGAGATTAAATTTGGTATGAACACGGTTTAGGTACCTGAGATAAACACAATAATATTCCAGTTTAATTGTATAATAGTGACTTTTTAATAATACCGTATGTTATTCAAATATGACAGGACCCTGATTTAGAGTATCGCGTAGCAAAAATTTATATGTCTTGGCCGAAAACAATAAATCGTATAATATTGTATATAGAAATATATCGAAATGAAATGAATCTATTCTGATTTTGAAAATCGATTTTAAATTTTATTGCTTACATTAAAATTGCAGGCAAAGCCGCAAAGGGTAACAGCTAGTATCTAATAAAGCTGAACTGTACTAACGGACACAGACCAAATAGTTATAATAAATAAATAGTTTGTTCTGAAACAAACTAGTGTTGCAATTTTCGTAAATCGTAGTTTAGTTGCTAGGTGATTTTTGGTCAATTTTTTGCTAACATGAGATTTATTCATATGTGATGAGAGAAAAATTTGTTCAGCAGTTTTTTAGGCTAATGACAGTTTCCGGTAGGCCCCTATTAATAATGGATAATATGAATACGTACATACATTTTTATTAGTGCCATTTTTTAAGGCAAAAATATTTTTGGTTTGATCTGTATGGCAACTAGCCTTACAATTCAAAATATCTAGACAGAATTATTGGTGAATTATTTTTTTTTAATTTAAACCATGCCAGACTAGTATTTTTTTAAAAGAATAGTCTAGCTTTAAGATGGACTACTTTCAAAATCCTTACTTTATTTATTTATTTACTTTATCGATATTTGCACACGATTGCAATACCCTTTAGAATAACTAAATAATAAAAGAAGCAATTTTCCTTTAAAACATTCGAGGAGTTTTAAAAAATCACAAAGCCTCATTAAAAACCCAGAGAATGAAGAAATTTTATTTGTTCCGATTTTTCAAAACTGTAAATGGAAACTCTGGTATTCAAGAGCCGTATTACGTAAAGTTGACGTTGTTTAGCTGAGCTAGTGACCTTGCACGGAGATTGTAAAGGCAGGACAAGGCACACTGGGAAATCCTAGTACCTTTAAAAACATAATTTTTTTATCACTAATGCACGGAATTTCGATTAATGTAACAAAGGGTTATTACAAAGGCAACTGGTAATAAGAGAATTATTTCAATATTTATTGTTTTGTAATTCTGCCTTTTGAAAGCCGCTGTTATAAT
Organism: Callitettix versicolor; assembly: GCA_022606455.1. NCBI lineage: Eukaryota > Metazoa > Arthropoda > Insecta > Hemiptera > Cercopidae > Callitettix > Callitettix versicolor. The sequence continues at coordinate 23,880,108 of CM040184.1, read as the reverse complement.
TATGATTAAATAGAGAGAACATATATATATATATACTCTTTACTTTTATCAAAAAAATGATTGTAACGATTTTGACTAGGCTACATTTTAGGCTTAAATCTATAATCGAAATAAGCACAGTTGATCGGAAGAAATTAACAAATTAATAGAAAATACTGTATATATAAAACGTGTGATACAAAGTTCATATTGTATGTAAGTACACTGAGCCTTACACAAATTAAGACCCAATTATTTTTAGTGTTTTGAATTTTTAAGGATCGTAATTTATTCAAATCTATACAAACAAATGTCACTGTTTCAATTGCAGCTATTGTAAGAAAGACATTATGGCCATGGCAATAACGTATATAAGAATCTGAAACTGTTAGGCTACATACTGTATCTTCGCTAGTGATTGATCTGCCCTATCCAAGTAAAAGAGATTTATATTTTTCCCAGTGACTCCACAATCGCATTAGAACAAAACTTCTAAGTCTAAAATGTCAACAAGTAAATTTAAAAAATCAGGGCTCTCTTAAGGTGTAACTACATTCTGGGTCTGTAAGCACTAGTGTGACCTATTTAAAACTATCATTGTATATTATAACTGCATTTTATTTAAATAACATTAATAATATGATATTATTAATACACTTACCTTGATTTCCTTTGTTATTTATTGTTCCCAATGTTGTTCACAATAGTGGTGGGGCAGAAAACACCAAACTGTTAAAAAAACTGCTTTTCTATAAACGACAAACAAACTGCTTTTTTCAAACGGAAACAAGCAGTTTGATTTGGACTGGTTTATGATTTGTTAAACAAGGAACAGACTGTTCTATTTGAACATTGCGCAAGCGCTAAAACTGTTTTCCTGCTGTTTGCCTGGTAACTGCTTTTCTTCAACCTGCTTTTATGCTTTTTCCCTTTATTTCAAAGTTGCTTGTTGCTTGTAGTGAAGTAAGAACTGTTTGGTCAATGTCAACGTTTATCTCTATTTTGTTGCGAGTTGTAGCAACTCTCACATTTTGTAGATACTTAGCCTAATTTTATTTAAACATATTTTTTATATGTATTATCAATCATCAATATTTTTTAATACACACACACACACACACACACACACACACACACACACACACACACACACACACACACACACACACACACACACACACACACACACACACACACACACACACACACACACACACACACACACACACACACACACACACACACACACACACACACACACACACACACACACACACACACACACACACACACACACACACACACACACACACACACACACACACACACACACACACACACACACACACACACACACACACACACACACACACACACACACACACACACACACACACACACACACACACACACACACACACACACACACACACACACACACACACACACACACACACACACACACACACACACACACACACACACACACACACACACACACACACACAAAGCAAAACATTCTGATTAGGCTAATAACAATCCATAACAAGGAAAAGACTAGATCATGGCAAATGATGATGACATGAAGATAAGGCAGTTTAACTAAGTAATTACAAAACAAATAACAGAAAAACAATAAATATATAAACCTATTAACTATTACCAAATTTTTTTTTTTTTTTTTTTTTTTTTTTTTTTTTTTTTTTTTTTTTTTTTGGTGTTTTAATGTTTGACTATTGTGCACACTTGGGTTAATGCAGACAATGGGATGATTTATAGCATATGAAAATGCCAAGCCCTGGCCAGGAATCGAACCCGGGTCCTCGGGGTGAAAGCCCAGTACGCTATCAAATTGGCCACCAAGATGGAGAAACATACAATTTAAAGAAAATAATAAAATTCCTGGATAGCAGTGGCAAGCTAAACTAGACTAAACTTGTTAACAGGTGTGAAATAGGCCTATGTTTAGTTGTAGAAAATAAATATGATCCACAATGTAACTAATTGTATTTGCTTTCATTTGCAATGAATTTGGTATGTTATTAGTTTCAACAAAAACCCAAGTTGCACAGGCATTAAATGCAGCTTATATCATAATCACAATGCTGCTTAGATGGGGAATCCAAATTTCCAATGAATCTGTTTCCTGGATAACTTCATTTATTTTCCCAGTTGATGTGTTAATTGTTGGCTCTTTATTTACAACAAACATTATAACATACGCTCACTAAAATCAAGCCTAAAGACTCCCTTTAAACATTTGCAATTGAGCAGCAACTAATTTAAGTTGCATAAATAAGTTTCAAACATCTGCACATGCATGTCAATATTATATGTAACCAACAGATGTGTAATAAACTTTCAGAAACTTCTAACATTCCTTGACAATACTATACTGTTGTGTAACTTGTGCTAAGGCCTAGATATACAGGTATGCCTAATATATAAATTAATTTAAAACTTCAGTTTCTGACCTAACTTATTTGGATTTAAAAGTTACTATTTTTAAAATGAATGAAAAATAGTTACCTGACCCAATATTAAAGTAATTGGGAGAATATTACTTTTTATATGCATACTACATAAAATCATTTCACTAATAACTCTGGCTACTGAAACTTATTATCACAGTCCATAGTTACATTGTTCATTACATTACTAAACTTCAAATGAAAAAATGATGAAGCCAATTTGGATTCAAGGGCCTTCATTAATAATTTATTATTATAATGATGAACTTCAACTTGTAACTTATAAATGATCAACTTTAACTAATGTTTTCCAGTTCCAGTGTTTATCGTTAATAAACATTAACAATATTACACAGAGGATCAAACTGCAAAGACAAGGGTCCATGTAAACATAGCCATAAGTATTATTATGAGTTTTGAGCTAGCTTCTTCTTGGTAAGGCTCAATAAGCAAGAAAATAAATCAAAGTACATACATAAACAAAGAAAATACTGTTAAAAAGCAGAATAGGTAAAAATTAATCACTGCTGAAAAAAAAATTGCTGAACTAATCACACACCTCTTGAGCCAGTCCTAATTAAAAAATGCTGCTTTGATATCATGATTTAACTAGAGTATTAAGAGAGTTGGGCAGGTTTATACTGTTCTTAGTTAAGTACTAAAACTTTCAAAGTTGAAAAAAAGTTGGTATGGCCCTATTTAACTTTTTGTCCTAAGACACTATAAAATAGAGTTAAGCTACTGGTTCAGTTAAAAGTGTAAACCAGCCTTAACAAAAAAACAAACAAACAAAAAACAAAATATTAACCAAATATAGGTCTAATAAGTTGTCGAATTCATATTATATTTCTGAAAGTTTGTGTGTTTGTTTCTTTGTTATTCAATCACGCTTTAACCACTGGACCAATTCAGATGAAATTTGGTACGAATATGGTTCAAGTATCTGAGATACACATAGGCCTATTCCCGTTTTACAAAACGTCATTATACTACTTACCCAGCCCAAAATAATTATTAGTTTTTAGTTTTGTGGCATGTGTTATTTACTGGACCTGAGATTTAGGTACCTGAGATGAACATAAATTCAATCCTATTTTAAGAATCTTAATCTGTGTTTTATTTATTGCAAAATTATTGCTTTTAATGTAACATTTTCAATATTTTAGTTGAAATTTTTTTCAAAACTGACTTTAATTTGTTACTTTGTGTTGAATTTTCAATATTAAATGAAAAAAAAATCCCTACACAGAGTGCCAATTGTAAGGTAGTATATATATTTGTGTAATTACATTATATGAAAAAATGGTAAATATGCAGTGTAGCATATCCTGGATTTTTTGATATTTTTGTTACTAAAATGCTTTATTATGTGCCCAAAAGCAAGAATCCAAAATATGAAAGCATGAGAAGTAAGATAAAAATCGAAAATAAAAGTGACCAACATAACCTCAAAATTGCTACAGGCAAAAATAGGTACCGTGTTGTAGATCGGTAAAACAATAAAAATACGTCTAACACAGGTTTTGGGTGATAATAAACCCATTTTTTAAAAGAATACTGCATAACCAAACCGACAAGGTTGTTAGGCCTAACAAGGTGATGCGTGAAAAAACCTTTATATTTTTTTAAAAAATAGCCTACTATATATCCTGACACGGTTGTTGGGCCTATCACGGTGATACGTTAAAAAACCTTTATATTTTTTTAAAGTATAAAGGCCTAACTGACACGGTTGTTAGGCCTAACACGGTGATACCTTAAAAAACCTTTATATTTTTTTAAAGACTACTACATATCCCAACTGACACGGTTGTTGGGCTTATCACAGTGATGTGTGAAAAAAACCTTTATTTTTTTTAGAATAATACATAACCTAATTGGCACGGTTGTTAGACCTAACACGGTGATGCATGAAAAACCTTTATATTTTTTAAAAGAATACTACATATCCTAACTGACACGGTTGTTAGGCCTAACACGGTGATGCGTGAAAAAACCTGTATATTGTTTTAAAGAATACTACATAACATAACTGACACGGATGTTGGGCCTATCACGGTGATGTGTGAAAAAAACCTTTTTTTTTTTTTTTTAGAATAATACATAACCTAATTGACACAGTTGTTAGGCCTAACACGGTGATGCGTGAAAAACCTTTATATTTTTTAAAAGAATACTACATATCCTAACTAACTCGATTGTTAGGCCTATCACGGTGTTGTGTGAAAAAAACCTTTATTTTTTTAAGAATACTACATAACCAAATTGACATGGTTGTTAGGCCTAACACGGTGATGCGTGAAAAACCTTCATATTTTTTTAAAGAATGATACATATCCTAACTGATACGGTGGTTGGGCCTATCACGATAATGTGTGAGAAAAACTTTATTTTTTTTAAAGAGTACTGAAAACCTTAACTGACACGGTTGTTAGGTCCTTCATGATGATGCGTGAAAAATACTTTATATTTTTTTTAAAGAATACTCCATAAGCTAACTAACATGGTTTTTAAGCCTAACACGGTGATCCATTAAAAAAACCTGTATTAATTTTTTTTTAAGAGTACTTATAAACTAACTGACACGGTTGTTGGGCCTAATACGGTGATGCATAAAAAAACTTTTATCTATTTTTTAAAGAGAACTCCATAACTTAACTAACACGGTTGTTAGGCCTAACACAGTGATGCGTGAAAAAACCTTTATATTTTTAAAGAATACTACATATCCTGACACGGTGTTGGGCCTATCACGATGATGCGCGAAAAATCTTTATATTTTTTATTTTTTTTTGGAGTTTAACGTCCGACTATTGTGCACTCTAGGGCTAATGCAGACGGTGGGGATGATTTATATTTTTTAAAAGAATACTAGGCTACATATCCTAACTGACATGGTGGTGCGTAAAAAAACCTTTGTATTTTTTTAAAGAATACCACATATCCTAACTGACATGGTTGTTGGGCCTATCATGGCGATGTGTGAAAAAAACCGTTATTTTTGTTAAAGAGTACTCCAAACCTTAACTGACACGGTTGTTAAGTCTAACATGGTGATGTGTGAAAAAAAAACGTTATTTTTTTTTAAAGAGTACTCCAAACATTAACTGACACGTTAGTTAGGCCTAACATGGTGATGCGTGAAAAATCTTTATATTTTTTTAAAAGAATATTTCATAAGTTAACTAACATGGTTGTTAGCTCTAATGCGGTGATGCATTAAAAAAACCTTTATTTATTTTTTAAAAAGAGTACTCCAGAACCTAACTGACACAGTTGTTGGGTCTAATACGGTGATGCAGGAAAAAAGCCTTAATTTTTTTTAAAGAGTACTCCATAACTAACATGGTGGTGCGTTAAAAAACCCTTATTTTAAAAAAGAAATACACCATAACCTAACTGACATGGTTCTTGGTCCTAACACGGTCATGCGTGATCTTTAATGTATTTTACGATTGCGGGAAAAGCCGTGACGGGTAACAGCTAATCATATTATATTTCTGAAAGTTTGTTTTTGTTTATTTGTTTGTTATTCAATCACACTTTAACTACTGGACCAACTGAGATTAAATTTGGTATGAACATGGTTTAGGTACCTGAGATAAACACAATACTATTCCAGTTTAATTGAATAATAGTGACTTTTTAATAATACTGTATTTTATTAAAATATGACAGGATCCTGTTTTAGAGTATCGAGTAGCAAAAATGTATATTTCTTGGCCGAAAACCATAAATCGTAAAATATTGTAAATAGAAATATATTAAAATGAAATGACCTATTCTGATTTTGAAAATCGACTATAAATTTTATTGCCTACATTATAATTTGCAGGCAAAGCCGCAACGGGTAACAGCTAGTAAAAAATATACTTAATAAAATTGGTTAACTATTTACTATATACCAATATAATATTAGGACCAAAAATTATTTATGTTTTTAAACAGTGCTTTATAAATAAAATCAGTAATTATGACTTTTCAGTACTTCAATTTTTTCGCCACTTTATTACATGCTCATCTGTAATAATAAAAAATATAAAAGTATAGGAAATATGGGAAAGTAAAAAAAACCTCTGTAATTGCTATTGTGTAAAAATAGCAAGTCTTTTTCACCGAGAAAACGATTCATAAGTGTAATTAAAAATAAGGAAAATACAAACTTAAAAAAATTACTTAAAGCACCAAACACAGCTTTGTATAAAAGTCTTATTCCATGAAAGTTACTAACCTTAAAATGACTCTTCATTGTAAAATGACTAAAATGAACTGACTGTGATGACTGTTCACAAATTCATCATGAAAATTATTTATTTCATTAGTGTAATTATTAATAATAAGAACAACAGAAACTTTTTTTAAGGAAGAAAAGAAAAAATATCAAAAGAACCTAACACGGTTTTCCATACAAAAGTGGTATTGTGTTAAAGTTAGCAAGCTAAATATAATTGTAGACTACCGACACAATGCTTCACGTGGATAAATATTACCTCAGTAGATGACCTTCACATAATAAATCTAGCATGCTCCATGCGATGTAAATGGCAATGTTACAATGCTACGTAAAAACTGTATTAAATCATAAGATAATGAAAGTAAAAATAATTAAAAATCATTTATTTATAGGTACATTCAAGTTATTTGTCAATTTTCATAATTTTTCTTTTGCCTAATTGCTTTATTACTTGCCATAATATATTACTACAAAATATAAAAGCACAGAAATTACAGGAAAATGAAAAAAAAGTAAAAAATATGTTACCAGCATAACCTAAAAATCGCTACCACAAGAAAGTAGGCAACACATCTTTCATTGATGAATTTGAATATTGCAGTGGATACATAAAGCAGCCACTGCTTTGTAAAATTCTTTGCTTTACAATTCTTTGCAAAGTACCAACTGCCATGTGACCTCTTTACTTCAACTGCCATATTTGTATTTAAATAACAAGAAAGAGCACTACTACATGAACAAGAAAGAAATAACTTGTGCATGAACCGGGTGACAAAGAGCAATGATGTTACACTTGGTGTAGCATCTAACATGCTCTATACAACAATGTCAAAATATAGTTCTGTTAAAAAGTGCATAAAATCATTACTTACAGTAGAAATTTATTCTTTGGCGGGTAAATATTATTAATTTAATAATAAAATGTGTTAATATAAAAAAACAACTTTGGTAAATCCCCTAAAAGTGATAATCATTTTATAAGAGTTTTGAAATAAGTACTTTAATAGGTACAGTGTAGGTTTTTTTTCAAATAGTGACTTTTGAATATTTTTTTTATTACATACCTTGTTATTCAATTAACACAAATTCACTCACAGAATTTTTTTAATTAGAGCCTTCTTAAGATTTTAAGCTTTTTTTTTTTGGAAACTACATTGTGACATCTTTGCTGTTTACATTAACATCTCATGAGCATTAACATTTACTAAGACTTACTGCTAACGAATGTTATCATATTCTAATAGGCATTTACTTAATACATATTACTTTGTTCTTGTAATAAAAATGTTGCTAAAATGATGTTTATTTAGCCAAATTAAATAGTTTTTTCATTTAACAACGGTATTATTTAAGTTCTTCACCTAACAACCATATATCAAATATGTTACATAACTTTGAGTTATGCAGGTCACTTTGATTTCCCATTTTTTATCATACTTCCCCTGCTTTTATATTTTGGATTATTGCTTTTGGGCATGTTTCAGCAAAAAAAAAAAAAAAAAAATTGGCCAAAAAATTAAAAACAACCTACACTGCATATTTAACTCATAATATCCACAAACAAAAGGGCAATGGCCATAGAAATATCGACAATGCCTTTTTTAATCAGTCATAATAGGGGTACCATTTTAACACTACTGTTAACTAGCCCAGCTTAGCAAATAAATACTAATATCACCTAGAGTGCAAAGTGACAACTCATAGACCAGTCTTGAAAATGAAACAATGGTCTCAGGTTTATAATAAAAAGACTTTAACCACCTCAATCTCGGATTAAAGAACCTCAAGTCAAAAGTAATTTAATGCTCAACTTTTTCTTCTTAAAAACCTGTAGTTTTTAATTTAAATATTTTTTAAGTAGGCCTACTAGTAAAAAGTATAAACATTTTTAATATTTTAAATCAAATTAGATAACTAATAAATTTAAAATCAGTAGAATGATGACAAACCTTTAAATCCAAATCCATTATTACAACTTACACAAGCCGGTTGCCTGTTCAGCTTTGGGCCAACGTTAGTTCTTCTATCTACATAATTATTACAATTATATGAGTATCTGTTCATTATTAATTGCTGTTAAGACAAATATATTCCTAAAATATAAAATATCTTACTCGCAATTAACTACTTTTTTCATAAGGTAAATTGTATCGTCACTTGTACCTCACAACTTTAATAAATAGTTAAAATTGTTTATTCACAATGTCTACAACCGACATCACAATCTAATCAAATCTCAACTTTAAATAAATGTAATTTGTAAATCATAAGATAACCCTTCGATGCTAGAACATTGGACAGATGCACAGATAAAAGATAAAATATAAGCACAGAATCAATCAACACAGTGTTGTGTAACTTTCGTTTCGATTGCAGTTCATTTAGGGTTTGCCTTACACACAGATTAAAGAACAATGAGAATGTCGCTCATCGCTCAATGTGTTTAAATAACATGGGCATTTGGACAAGTATGGCTACTACGAGTAATGTTTTGTACTAAATTTCCTTCTAAAACTAGATTTTTACACCATATCAGGTGAAAATTTCGCGGCTTTTTTCGAGTTGTAATTTAAAATTATTCCTTAAATATTTGATTTCTAACCTTTAAAGTGTTCAATAGTTTGATAATTTTTTATCTTGGGTCTAGCAGTTATATATTTTTTTTTAAAAGAAAAGTATAAAATTATATAAAAAGTTAATTTAAAATATTTTTTACTTTATACAATAAGACTTCTAAATACTTCAATGTTTAAAGATATTATCTTTTAGTCCTTTGAGTTCTAGAAAACTATGTCCAATATACTGAATGTTTTTATTTTTATTATTATTATTATTTTAGTACATGTACTTAAATTCATCACATTTAATTAGTTTCTACTTTAATTAGCTCTTAAAATATTTTTGGTAGTATCTTTATTAACTATTAAAACTAAATTTCAGACATTACAGAATCATTTCAACTTTTTAAAAATAATTCTCATTCACTAATAATTAACTCTAATTGTGTAATGTAGATTTTTTTTGTTTAACGTCCGATTATTATGCACACTTGGGCTAATGCAGACGATGGGATGATTTATAGCGTATGAAAATGCCAAGCCCTCGCCGGGAATCGAACCCGGGTCCTCGGGGTGAAAGCCTAGTACGCTATCCACTAGGCCACCGAGATGGCTAGTGTAATGTAGAACACAGTGAAAGTGTAAGCAGTTTTCCTTGTACTGCATGATAATGTTTGAAATTCAAATAAAAATATAATTTCTGTTTAAAACTTAAAGAGTTGTATATCATTTTTTTCTGAAAGAACTATAAGATTCAGTAATGGTTCCAGTGAAAATTCCAAAAAAAATTTTAAGGTAGTTATTACCGTTGGAATATATATATATATATATATATATATATATATATATATATATATATATATATATATATATATTGTGAAATAAAACAATCAAGGTAAAGCCTCATTTAAAAATAAAATTAATTTTTTGTAATTTTTTTCAAAATATAGAAAGTATACAAATTAATTTGTAAATAAAACGGTATATACAAACATATGTTTGCTTTGTAAGTTTTAATGTTTGAAACGTAAAAAGACTCTGAATACCAATTTTTGAAAATAGCCAAGTAACATAGCTGTATAAAACAGTATGTGAAACAAATACACATATTTTTTATACTTTCTTGATGAAAAAAACCACTGATTATTAACATATATCATAACTAACAATTTTCACTTTTAAAAAATTACGAAAATTGAAATTTTGAAAAAGAGTTATGCTGTAAACATAACCCAAAAATCCTTTAGTTTAGCCGTTAAGTCAATTTTATCACATATATTTAAATAAAAACAATTTTTAATTTCACAATCTATATTTCTTATTGTCTAATAAGAAATATTTACACAATAACAAACACTAAACAACAACAAAAACAACACACATTTCAAAATTATGACAAGAAATAACACACACTTTCATGCGCGGCACACAATTGTGGACTGATGCTTACTCGGACGAAAAATTACAAAAATTTCAGGACAAAAAAAGGCTTGGCCTTACGGTTTAGTCTATGGCCAATATATCACTTTGTAGTGGAACTTTCACACTACAATTGTGAAGAAAATAGTTGATCTATGACAAGAAACAAACTAGAAATCGAGGAGTTCTTGGACCTCTGTAATTTCGTCGTTTCTTACTTCGTTTTTTTTTTTTTTTGTGTTTAACGTCCGACTATTGTGCACACTTGGGCTAATGCAGACGATGAGATGATTTATAGCGTATGAAAATGCCAAGCCCTCGCCGGGAATCTAACCCGGGTCCTCGGGGTGAAAGCCTAGTACGCTATCCACTAGGCCACCGAGGCGGTTGTAGACCGCAGTTTGAAAAATCACAGATACAGAACTATATTTCGTAGGTAAAATATTCAACAGATGAATTAAAGATAAAGAATCAATCTTTCAAACGAAACCGACCACAATTCTTTTTAAAATTATTTACTACGTCAAATATTAGTTTGAAAACAGGCGATATGTCGGACGCCTAGAAGCAAAGGCGACTACTAGAAATTAGTGTGAGCCGCCTCGGTGGTCTAGTGGATAGCGTATTAGGCTTTCACCCCGAGGACCCGGGTTCGATTCCCGGCGAGGGCTTTTCATTTTCATACGCTATAAATCATCCCATCGTCTGCATTATTCCAAGTGTGCACAATAGTCAGACGTTAAACACCATAAAAAAAAATTAGTGTGTTTACTTATGAATTTATTGTGACAATTTTTATAAAAATTTCATAAATCTAAAACATGGTAAATAAAGCTTACAATCTCTACTTTCTAATGGCATTTATTTTATTAAGATTGCAATAGGAAAAATGTGTTAAAACAGTGTGTTAAGGTAACGGTGTTTTCAAACGACTGAAAGTCTGCTAATCACTTAGAGGTAGGATTTTAAAGGACTTATAAAGTCGTTCATCGCATTCTAGGGTTAAAAAATATTTTGCTTCCTTGAGGTGTCTTGCACTCAAATTGGTTTTCACCTGTCTGCATTAGCCCAAGTGTGCACATAGTCGGATGTTAAACACCAAAAAAAAAAAGGTTTTCACCTGGCATTGGTACTGCTCCCTTTCATCACTGATTAGTTGATTTTGCTTTATTTTACATTCCCTATCTAACACTTCTTTACAAATTATATTTTTTTCTTTGGCTTAGGTGGCCATTGACTATTAGGCCAATAATAGTTCAATAATACTAATTTAATTGGTATTGATGAATCATTTGGTTTAAATGATGTTACATAGACAGTCATTTATAAATTCTGAAGTTAACTATTTTTATTATTTATTTTTTTACATAACATTTATAATTTTGGCTTAATTTAACTCTATTTTATTTGACTGGTAATTCACATCACAAATATACTTTAATTAATGTCTCATTCAATGAATTCAGTGTTGCAGATCAGCTGTGTTCTACTTATACATGGCTTTAAATTTTAGTCAATAGCCTAGGCACATTAGCTGTTTTACTTTAGTACTCAATTGCCAGCTGATTTACTGACTTCCCATAAGAAATCTATTGATGTTATGTTTTCTTTTGAATCAAATTTCTTGGTTAAACACAAAAAAAATTGTATGTTTACCTGATATCTTTCCAGTTTTGGGCACAGGAAGATATTTAACATGTTAACTGATGTTACTATAATTATGTAGTTCTTCCTTCTTCAAAAAAGTAAGGTCCAATAATCTCTATCTTAAAAATACCACAATATAGTATTACTTTTAAGCTGTGAAGAAGTTATAGTGTAGTTTTGTGGGTTCTCCGTTCCCAGCACTAACAGTTATGTCCATTAACATAGCCATCCAGATGGAAATTTACTCCATTATTAATCATTACTATTGTGTGTGTGTGTGTGTGTGTGTGTGTGTGTGTGTGTGTGTGTGTATATCATTTGTAAGAATGGCGATCATTATGTCCCAAAATGTTTGCATTGCAGAACACCACTTTCAGTTCTCTGCTGCACAGTCATTATTTTGTAGGGATGAAATTTTAAAACATCATATAAGGTAATATGACAAAACATCGTGTAAGTATATCTACAAAAATGATTTAAATTGGGTAGTTTAAATGACTATTTTTAATCTAATATTAATTTATATTGTTGTGTCCTTCAGCAGTGTGTCTCAAAGATATTTTATTGTTTAAATCATTAAAAAAGCAATTTTATAATAATAACAATTTTTAATAAAGCAATTAATAATAACAATGACAAGCGCGCTTCTACTGATGAAGACTCCGCAGTTCAGAATGTAACAATGTACGAGTCGCACGTGTTGCTTGGCCAAGCCAAATTTCATCGTAAATATTTTAATCGTGTAATTGTGCTCAGTGTTTGTGATGTATGTTTTTAATGTTTTGTTTGACTTTGTGACGACCTCGACAGAGGGATTTAACATTTTGTATCGGCCTGAGGATGAAACGATAGAGTTTCGAAACTGCTGTAACCTTTACGTGGTGAGTGGATAGACCACTGACGAGAAGAATAGGTCATAATCCTAAAGCAATTTTAACAATTTTACTTTAAAAGAAGTAAATTTACAATATATTGTAGGCCCTAATGCCTACAATGAAGCCCGTAGTTTTTAACAATGACAATGTTGTTCCCATTTTTCCACATATTTAATATAGTGTTTCACTAGAGTTAGTATTATATTATAGAAGTTGTGTGGCTAAAAATAAATATACAAATTATTGGTATAATATTTTAATACAAAATTACAAAAATGTAAAAATATCTGACATAATGTTCTCTTCCACAAAGTTTTTAAACATTTTTCCAATTTATTTTAATAGTTCGATATTAAAATAATGTTTTGTAAAATAATCAAAAAACTTTTTTTTTTAAATTAAAAAAAAGTTATTTTTTTAATACTGTATAAACAAAAAATACACCTTAATTTTTTTTACAATATTGGTATAAAAATTTACATCAAATGTGCCAGTACCTTCAGAAGCACCACGTCAGTACACGAAGTATACAGATGTAAGCTTTTTTATCATGTACACCTTCACCATATGAAACTAATACACTTTAAATTGGTACATGGTGGAATTTACTGGTGGTTGTACAACCAATATACCAGTAAATTTTTGTTATAGAAGAGTGTAAAACTAGCTCAAATTTTGAATTGGATAACTGCTTAAGTTAAGAGACTCAAACTTTACGACAAAAAAGTGGCTGAAGATGATATTTATGAATGGTGATCCCAAACAAATATCACTGAGGCATGTAAACCAATAACAGATTGAAGGTCACCAGTGCCTTACGGTATTGGAAATTACTATAGCAGTGGATAGTATTATTTAGAAGTACTTATTCAATAACTTTGGATTACTTCGGTTATCAAAAATTATTGGCAAGAAGAGTTTCTTGCCTCCTGAGTAAAGATGAGAAAGCAAACCATTTTGCAGAGTATGTAAGACTTTCAACATGATATATGAAACAGAGTTGGGATGTTATTTTAATAATAATATCACTTGTGATGCGACATGAATACATTACACTGAAACTAAGACTGGCAAACATCGAATTGTGACAACCTGGAGAAACACATATTTGAAAACAAAGCTTCTCTTTCTGCAGAAAAACAAGATCAACAACTGTTTTCTGCGATTTCAGAAGCATACTGTTTCTTGATTTTCTTACTAACGGATAACATGGATTACTATAATTAGCTACAGCTACAGAGATGATATTGAAAAAGGGGATTATCTTTTGAATATTTTTTTTAGAAATGCAGAAAATTAAAATTTTTGTTTATATGTTACTTATATATATAGTTAGTACATTTAAAGGACAATGTTAATGTATTTCATGCATTGGAATAATGGAATTAAAAATAGTCTATACAAAAATAGACTGAGCAGAGTCAAGTCAAGTTCAGGAATGATTAAATTATTGTTTGTATACATTTTATCATTTATAGGTTTCTATGTTCAAAGGCATTGTATGTTAATTTAAATATATTATTACTGTTTTTAAAATGTTTTGTACATTTAGAAAAGAAAACATGTCAAAGTTGTTAACTTTATGCAGTTTAGATAAAATACAAGTAGCTGAAACTAATGGAGTATAAAAGGCCTGAGAAGGAAAAATTAATGTATAAAAAAATCTAATGAATAGAACATTAAATTAAAGTAAAACATTGTAAAAATGAGATACAGGTAAATTCAGTAGCATGACACATAGACAGCCAAACACTTCTGTTTAACAAGCGAGGGACGGACAATAGGTTGTTGTCGTCGGACCATTATCTGGACATTTTGGTTAAGAGGAACCATTGTAAATGCATCAGGAACTATTTTCAATCTATGATGGTTTTGTACATCCACTTTGAAAGTACACTTTTGACCAAATATATCACAAATGTTATTTAAATTTTCCAAAGTAAGTGATTCATTTTTAAAACACTGTGGACTCCAGACACCAAAAGTTCTATGCATGATTAAGCCCTCATCTCTGAAATCAAGAAAATTTGTTAAGACTGTATTACACAAGCAGTTAAAAGATTTATGTATACTGTAACAAATTGTTATATTTAAGGTTACATATACTGTTTTTTAGGTAGTATTTCTGGAAAAGCTATTAACTGTTGAAAATAGTCGAACTAGTTATAACGCCATGTGTTATAATAGTCCTTTTAGGACTATTGTACTGAATATCTATTGTCCAAGATGTTTACATTTCAATGTCAGGTAATTTTCGTATTAGTGCTGATGGTTGAGCTAAACTTTCTGTATTCTAGGAAGTCTTGGAAGTCGTGTAGCACTATCAGTTCTGCTGAGCATGTAATAATTTGTTATACAATTCAGAAAGTGACTACTTCTTGCATGATGAGTGAACACGTCAATATTAAGTTTCAAAGGTAAATACTCAAATATTACTATTGATATGTAATGGTTATGTGTGTTTTAAAATACTGTAGGTTTATTATAAGGTAGTTTTCAAATGATACTTGATATTATTTTATTCGGATAATACCATAAACTGACATGTTCTTTTAATGAGACACCAACTTTTTGGTGACTTTTTTAAAATTTTTTATTGCTCTATGAACGGTCTGTACATTGATCTTGTATACCACACAGTCTTCTAAAAGGATGATTGGGATGGGGGTGGCCCAACATGCCTCCACACAATGCTGTGTAGAAATGAATTGATGCAGGCCTGTACAAGAAACTGTATCAATAAGGCTAAAGCACTGGACACATATTTATCCCAAGCCAGAGATGAAACAGCATATGCTGACAGCTGGATGGCTAAGGAGGAAGGAACTTAGACATAGTATGCACTTTGGGTACCAGGCGACCTTTCATTTTACTTAGCTTAACTGATAGTAGGGCTTTGTATAGGTAGACATTATACTTCCCTAGCAATTTGTGTTAACTAATGGTAAGTACTGATAAGAACAAAAAAAACCTTAAGGGCCATGTAGAAGTAACCTGGGATAGAGAACTTAGAAAAGGAGGGTAAATGGGTTGCACTTATTCAATCATATTCATCAGTGAAACAGGAAACCTATCAGGAATCAATCTACTAGCTGATCAGTACTTAAAACGAAAAAGATTAAGATGTGATGGGGATTGGTACAGGACGAAACTGGGGTTGTACCTAATCCTATGGAATCCATCAGCGATGAAATGTAGTAGAATATGGGGAGCTATGCAGAACCAAATATGGATAGAAGAAAGAACAAACTCTGGAGAACTTCCAGAAGTGAACATGAAAAGGAGTTGAAACTTTAGAAAGGAGGAAACTAGAGCTGCACTTAATGCTGTGGAATCCACTAGCAGTGAATGACAGCACACTGTGGGGATGCTGGGTGGATCCACTCAACCTACAATAAAATAAGTGAGAGATGGGATCAAACATATCAAAATCAATAAAATAGTCTTGAGTAGTGTGCAACAGAAGAGCTTCCATTGAAACCTGAAAGCAGAAAATCTATCAGGAATCAATCCACGAGTTGACCTTTTTCCCAACCAAAGAGATTGTGATCTGATGGGAATATCCCAATCAAGAGGCTGAAGGAGCTGATGGATAACTGTACTCCATGACTGTAGGACTGTCAGCCAGGCGGAGGACACAGAGTTGGAGATGTTGGCTAGAGGTGTCAGTTGGTAAAGGTGATGGTTTGGATCCTGAAACTTCTGGGTGACTTTCTATCAGACAAAGATTCTGGACTAAGGGCAACCCAGGACACTATGAGACTCAATATAGGGCACTGTGGTCTAAGGGTGCACATGAACAGCATAGGAACGTACCATGGAAAAACGTGTATGTTTTGCAGGAGTTAAGAGGAAACGACAGACCATGTAATCTATGATCATAAAGTTTTTGCCAATAGAAAGCTTCGTTACTCAATAGGTCTTTAGATCACAGTGCCTGAGGTTTATAAACCCATTACATCTAGTATTTTATCTAAATCTAGTAATTATTGCTTTCAAAACAGTTTTAATATTTAAATATTTATATTTTGATTTTTTTTTAAAGCATATTTTTAATAAATTGTGGCGGATTGAAAAAGGGTCACTTTAACTCCTATGATCGGAGAAATAGACTTTTAAGTTTCCATAAGAACTTCATGGAAAAAAATAATGGAAATATTTTGAGTACATGGTAAAGCACAGTGAATTAATTTTTTTAGCTATGTGGATTGATAATAGCAATTTGTCTGTCACCTCAAAAGTAGTACCAATTTTTCCAGTTTACCATACTTCCAGTTGAAAAAAGTGATCAATAAAATGTCTTGTAGTAGCAGTCCAGTTATTTAAATGCATATGAAAATAAGCTTTTAAAAATTTACTTAAATATATAACCAAAAAAAGTAATATCTTATATAACTAAATTTTTTTATATAACTAAAATTTTATTCTGTTAGTTGCACAAATTGTTTTGTGTTTTATACTTCTTTACTTTATGCCATAGTCACTAGATTTGAACCTATATTCTGTATGCTTGCTTTTACTGTACTCAGGAAAAAAGTTCCCTTTACCTAAAATAATAAATTGTACTTTGCATAAAAAGAAGGACATGTTCCACTATACCTGTTGTTATTCCTCTGCAGCGCATGACAGACAGACTCATCATCTCCGTCAGGGCAGTCGCTCTCACCATCACAGATGTAATCTTGGGGAATACACATCTGTGTGCTAAAACACAATGACCACACCTCACTGCATTTACTGTTACATAAACACCTCTACGGTATTCATAAATAAAAAATATCAAAAGCAGTACTGGATTACAAAATCATTCCATTAATATTGAACTTGAAATCTACACTGAGATAATAAGTTTAATGTCAAATTAATCAGCTTATAAAAAAACATTCTTGATATCAAGCCTAGAAATTATGAAAAGAACCAGTTTGACAAGAGCTTTAACAATAAATTCTGAACAATAAACGTACGTGTACATGTTTTATTATTTTATTTACAAACAATTTATTAAAGAAATCCCTAACAAAGAATACCAGTAGGGGATCCAGCAGGAGAAACCTCCTCTGAGAGAGGAACCATAAAGCAAGCGTAAAACAAGACAAAAATTACTTTTTTTATAATCAAGTACTGAGAATTCTAAAACTTTTGTTTTTTCAATTATCTGTATTACTTATTAATATAAAAAAAGTTTTTACTATGAGTGTCTATCCCATCTAAAACAGATTCCCAATTCTCCATGGGTGGAAAAAAAATAATTTTTTTCGAAAATCATGAGAACAAATTATTGTACTTATTTTGTGAATATAGCCAAAAAATTCATCTATTGCATCCAGTTATTTTATGCAAGCCTACTACTGTAAATTACAATACAGTACAGTAAACATTTAGCTGTAGGTCTAACACTCAACTGTATATAGTATTTTAAACAACAAATATAAACGAAGAAGGATTTTTTTTTGTGGTGTTTAACATCTGACTATTGTGCACACTTGGGCTAATGCAGACGATGGGGTGATTTATAGCGTATGAAAATGCCAAGCTCAAGCCGGGAATCGAACCCGGGTCCTCGGGGTGAAAGCCCAGTACGCTATCAACTAGGCCACCGAGGCAGCTAAACGAAGAAGGAAGTGAAGATGAAGAGGAGGAGCCTACATATGCGAATGACTCATGAAGCTAAACTGTTGATGGACTGGTGCAATACTTAGAGGAAGAAGGAGACACCCTAGCGACTGAAAATGTATGCAACGTAAAGCAATTAATGTGTATTGTTTTGTTACAAATAAAAGAAAAACATATAACTAATTATTTGGAGAAAAATAAGCTGTAGTCTAATTATTTTGAGAAAAATAAGCTGTAGTCTAATTTACAAAATTTTAAAACATTAGGTCATAGTAATTACTGAATACAAAAAAAATTATTCAAAATACTGTATAAAAAAAATTATTCAAAATCTTGTTCGTTTATTATTCAATGTTTGATATTCATTACTTTTGTTGAAAATAAAAAGAAATCGTTTTTCACAGTTGAAGGATATTTTCCTATATAGTCACTTCGGTGGCCTAGGTGATAGCATACTGGGCTTTCACCCGAGAACCCGGGTTTGATTCCCAGCCAGGGCGTGGCATTTTCATACGCTATAAATCATCCCATCATCTGCATTAGTCCAAGTGTGCACAATAGTTGGATGTTAAACAAAAAAAAATGTAAATACAACTGTATAAAGTTCTAATAATATGTTTTAATGTTTAACTTTAGTCCCTAAATTTTATATATATATATATATATATATATATATATATATATATATATATATATATATATATATATGGCCGCCTCGGTGGCCTAGTTGATAGCGTACTGGGCTTTCACTCCGAGGACCCGGGTTCGATTCCCGGCCAGGGCGTGGCATTTTCATATGCTATAAATCATCCCATTGTCTGCATTAGCCCAAGTGTGCACAATAGTCATGTTAAACACCAAAAAAAAAAAAAAAAAAAAATATATATATATATATATTATAGTACGCTAAATAACTTTCAAAGCTTTTTATTAGTTTGTTCATACTGTAGTTTATTCTGATTATAAAATAAAGTTCATACTTGTATAATAAGTTGAGCTTTTAACCTAATTGCCTTATCAGAGATGTTCATGCCACCTAACATCATGGATAACCAAAAGTCTGCAGTATTTTACGTCTTACAAAAATTCCAGTTGCCTAGTTTTAAAACCCATAAAAGGGGTTCAGAAACTTTGTTTGAAACATTAGATGCTAGATGCTAGTATAGCAGTAATAATTAAGAATATTTTAAAACAGAAAACGATATTTTTTTTCATAATCAGGTTTTGGTTTGAACTTGTGTACAGAATTTATAAAGTTGATAAGACTTGATTATGGTACAAGCAGTGGGTGGCTGGGAAATGACAAATTGTAATACAATCCTTCTCTTGAAAACATTGGCTGCTGCTTGCACCATAACATTGGCATATATGGCTTATCCCATTCATTAGATTCAATAACCATAAGAAAGATATCCGCTAATAAAAACAATACTTTTCAAATATGTCTATTCACTATAATAGGCCTACTCCCAAAATATCAGGTAAGGTTAAACTAAATATTCAAAGGATAAGCTGTTTCAATAGCTTTTACTTCTAATTGTGATAGGTCTGGGTCAAGGAAAGAGATATATGCTGCTAAGCAAACCTCAAAATGCAAAATGATGTTTCTCTGATCACAATTTTTTAGACCTCCCTTCCTATATAAAATGGTCTAGACCCTCTCCCTATGAGTATTCATATTTTTCACCCTGCATAATTCTTCACGGAATTTTTATCCCTGCAAATCGTTGTTACAGTCACAATTTCAAATTGATTTATGCATTTATTAAATTATGTAAAACCAACACACACTGATAATGCACTGCATTACAAAAATAAGAGAAAATGTATCCTACAGAGACAAAGTTATTATCTATACACAATTTCAGAATGATTGGTTACAAATAATGTATAAATTAAAAACAATTGTTACACTTTAGTATTCAAATTATAGGATGAGGAATAATTTAGCCATATTCCTTGTTACCTGTTGCTATCAAAGTATTATTTTTTTAAATATACAAGTAGGAATTATTAAAGTGTGTCTTTTTAATATGATATACCTAAAAAAATAATTTTTACAAATGAATAAATTATTTTGTCTATTTTGAAAATAAAAGTATGTTTTAACTAATTGTGCACTTTAGTGATATGTTTATGTTTAAATTTTGATATACGTTTTAGAACTTACTTGTTGCAATGATAAGCCCCCTTTTGTTGACAAGCTGTCTTCTCGCACAAACTCCAAGCTTCGTCAGATTTGTCCAAACAGTTTCGAACACCATTGCATATTTGGTGTGGAGATGTTAAATTCAGATAGTGTGAACACGAAGTGTTACAATCAGCTGGTTCATCACTCCCGTCGGAGCAGTCGTTATGACCATTGCAGAATAGTGTCTTGTCTATGCAGCCGCCATTAGCACATTTAAGTTTGTCGACTGGACAATCTAACAAACATTTTAAATTTAATTGTCAACAAGCTGAGTGCTGAAAATTTTCAATTATATTTTGTGAATTTTTTTTGCAAGTTCTTATAATACAAAACATGACTTTTCACGGTTTTCTTACATTTTTATTGTACATTATAAAAATGACCTATAACATGTACACTACTTGCTTAATTTTTTGACCAAAAATATAATTCAAAAAAGTAAAGGAATTTACCTTTCCGTTAGGAATCAATATAGATCTAACTGAAATTTTACTTCGGAATCATTTCATAATTTACAGAGACTATTATTAACTAATGTTTATTTGTACATATATTTCTAATAAATATAAAATGATAGCAGCAAACACACCTGTTCATTGAGTGTTTTTTAAAATTGATTTCAACATTAAAATCTTCGTATATTAGCATGTTAAATTTTTGAAATCTGAAAATGAAATCACTTACTGTCAAGTTCATTGTTGTATTATCAATGTAGTCAGCTTTAAATTTTAAATGTTAATTTATGGAAATTTTAATTCTGATTGTGATGATGAAATCAAATTTTCAAAAAAGTTGAAATTCTTGAAGTAATCATCTTTTTTTCTGTGAAGAATGTTGTTATCTTGTTGAGTATATATACCTGCCTTTCCAGCTTCAAACATTTTATATTTATTGACATGTTTCAGAATACTTTTATTACCAAAATTTTTTTCTGTACTGTTCCCCCAAATCTAGGTTCATTGTTTTATACTTAACCCCTCCCCTTCTTACTTCTATTTCCTCGTCCGGTTTCTATTAACTGATGTGTTTGCTTCTGATTGATCCTCACAATATTTCTCTTTTACAGATGAACAATCCTTATAATTGGTAAAGATTTTCAGGCTTTGAAACATAACATCTGCTTGTGATTAAAAAAAACTAAAATTATTTACTCACTACACAATGAAGAGTTTTCAAAGCACTTGTCTTTCTTTTCTAAGTAGAGTTGAACTGATTCATCACTGTTGTCTGCACAATCTGTGATGCCGTCAGCGATTTTCGACCAGTTGACACAATGACGGCACCGTAACCCATCACAAAGAGGTTCAATGCTTGCATTGATTACTGGTGAATCTGCAATATGTTTAGAACAAGAAATAAATTAGTAAAGAACCCAAATGTGCTATTAATCAATCTAATTTATGTACCCCAGTGCTGCTTTATAATGTCAGCTATGAGTACCTCCATACTAAAACTAAGAAAAAAGCACACGGTTATATTAACACCAAGCAGTCTACAGTTGTTGCCCAGGTAATGTGTTATCAGGTTGATCTTATGAAAACCTTTCAAGGATGTAAGCATTTTTGACTGTGGGTTTTAAAGTGTAGCATAAGTTCAGTCAACTAGCTGGATATTAACATACTTTAGATTATCTTGGAAACAGTGCCTGGAATTATGAGTTAAAGCTGGAAAAGAGTGAATGCATTTGACCTTTATCTACAAAATTCTACCTTCCTTTTCTTTTTATCACCCTGGAGATTTGAGTACAAAATGTTTACTGGCAGAGGTACAAATTCACAACTTCAATCAGTTTACTTCATACAGTTTGTTAGGCTTTTAAAATTGTTACTTAATGATGAAATATTAATGTTATTATTATTCTTTAAAGGCATTTGCCATCATTTCTGTCTATAGTACAATACACCAGCCTTATTCTCCTGCTTTCATTTAGTTTTTGTACAGTTTGTCCAATCTGTATTGGCACTTGACTAGAAGTTTTGGTACGGTTTTCTCAACTCCCCTCATATTCCTTGTACAGTCACCTCAAATGTAAACTATATCATAAAATCAGCACTTTCTGATAATTTTTTATTGATAATAATGCGTAAATGTGGCCAATATTTATCTTTACGTTTTGTTAAGGATAAATGTAAACAATCATGTTTTTGTGTCCCATGTGTGGTGTTCGTAGTGTGTCATGTAACTAGTTGAGTGATTGTACCATACATTAGTTTCATTAATGGTATATTTCAAGTTTATGTTTACATTTTTATTTGTATCTGTATATGGAGCTTGGAATGGGGAACTACACATCCACACAAATCCATGTTTTGGTACAGTATTTGCCAGCCACTGTCTAGTTCTTATGAATTCTAGTTCTGCTGATCTTATGTAAATTTTAGTTTCAATTTTTGACTGCTAGGGTATGAGTTTTTAGTGTTTGTTCATTGTTTTTAGCTTTAGTATTTTAACATAGGCATAGACACCAAAGCTTAAGTTTTAGTTTTCATTAGGCACCTGAGAATGAGTTTGAACCACGCTCTTGAAAAGTCATGTAATGTTCTACATACTCAAATGATATGGCAAATCGTAGATTAGGAAAAAATACTAACAGCATTTAATATGCTGTAAACAGATTCAGTATCTTTTTTACAAGGAGTCTTACAGAAAATGTTAACTTTCTTTTAATGGATGTAAGACGAACAATTTTAATACTTTAAAATTGGTCTTTTCTTTCTTGTAAATGCAATAAACTTTGAGAAGTGAAAAGTAAATTCTACTTACTTATAATGTTTGAGATTGCCTGTATATAGTCATAATGTTTGAAAGAAAGTGTGCTCCAAGTGTTACACAAGCCTTGAGGTTTCTGAAAGGTTGCGGCAATGTGCCATACATGAGACATCTGGCACATGATAAGACCATTTTTTGGTACACCATCTTCACTCTGTAACAAATAACTGACTTACATAAAACAGTTAATGAAATATAGTTGCACTTATGCACTTTTAAACAGTTCATATCAATTTATTGTCCTATTTTAGTCGACATAACTTATAGTTAAAATAACTCACTAATACTTATTTCTCACTATTCTAATCATCACATGATGACGATGTCACCTGTAATGAATTACATGTTCAGTGGTACTTTAGGTTCAAACTGGTTTGGGATCCTTTTATATGGACTACAGGTATAAAAATAAACCCTTTAGATTTGCCTTTAAATATCCTGAAAAGGAATTTACTATTTATCATCATTTGTGCATCATTATATACACCTTAAAGTGCAATGATTGAAATCTAAAATTATCTTGACTCATAATCCATTAAATATTTTCCTCTACATTTATTATTTGCCTTGGGTATTTTTACTACTACTATCAATAAAATGCAGTTTGCAACTGCTCGTTAGCATTCCAATATCAACAGTATAAGTGTTGAAAATTACATGCATACAGCGCTGTTATCTGGTAGCCTACTATATACCAACAACTTTTTAAAAAATAATACAGGCTTAAACTTATTGTTTTTGTAATTCATGGCCTGTTGCCCTTTGGGGTCTTTGGCCAGGGCTTAATGGGTAATCTGCCACTGAATTTTATAAGGTGTCCTGTAATCCTGTACAGATGAACAACAAGAAGATATTGTGAAAGTGTTAAAAGAATGCTTTGCCACTTTTATTCTGAAGGAATATATATATTAGTTTTTGTTTCATTCTCTATATTCAAGAATAATGTAGTTGTAAGTTTTAAATGATTTTGGCCACTTCTTACACATTTTACACACTTCTTGTCGGTAAATTTAACATTTTCAAATTATGAAGGTACTCATGAGTGACTATATTACAAATTCTTGAACAAGATGCAAAAGTTAGTTTTCTTCTATTTCATTTTTCATAAATTTGCAGGTTGTTCTGTTCGGTTTCATTAAAAGTTTGAAAAGTGTTCTTACAATAGGATTATTTTTCCACTGGCAAATTCAAAACTTCATAAAACTTGTTCTGCGTGGTAGATTTTACAAAATTAATTTCATGAGGTTTTGGATAAAACCTGAGAATAGTCTTTGCATATTCATTTGCATTTTAATTTCCTGGAAGGTTGCAGCGTAGGAATCCATTGCAATTGAACTCTAAATTGTCTGCAATTCCGATTTGGAGTTGGTGAAGATGTATATTTTCTCTGCAATGAGCTCTGGTTCCATGCTCGATCCATTATATGAGGAAATGTTACTACGTTTCCTGATATAATGATTTATTTCAAGAACCCAGACACTTGATCCCAACAGGCAGTCATATCCATCAATGTACATGAGCTGGGAGTCCTCTCTAAAGCAAAACAGGATGGTTTTGTTCGGTAAGGTTACAAGTTATTTATGTTGTAAGTTTTGGTAGTGACCATATTTATTTATTTATTTAGTATAAAATACATCTCACCATAGAGGAGATACATATTCCTGAAAGAGTGAAGAAAAACTTCACTGTGCTCAGGAGCTAAACTTACAAACTAGCATATAAACTAAAAACTAAAGAAGCTTTTCAATCATTACCTGTTTAAGCACTACATGGAAACTTACATTAGCATACATCAATTTTATCTAAATTAATAATAAAAAAAAAGAAAAAATTCAACCATCACTGTGTTGCGAGTTATACAGTTTATGTCTAACAAACTCCAGAAGCATTCTCTTTTTAGTCTTGTTAGAAACTGTAAGGTTTTTACATTCATTAGGTAAACATTTAAAGTACTTTACAGCAGTGTATAAACTATTTCTTTTAAATATTGCTTTTCTATGCTAAGGCAGTATGATATCTTTATTTCTCATGTTACCAGCTGAGGTGCGATAGATAGAGCCCAAGCAACTGTAATGAAACATTATACATTTAGTAATATATAGTTCTTCTATAGACAGAATGTTATTATTATTTAAGAGTTATCCAAGAGTATCTTAAATCATATCCAAGCAGATATTAAATTGTCTGCCAGTTAATTCAAAAGAAAAAAGTTAAAAGATCTCACTAATAAGAAAATATTTGGTGTTTTGATTAAATCTTCCCAATCGGTGAGCCTAGCATGGGACAGCAATGTTAATTACACTAAAAATTCAAATAATGTTAAATTACATTGAACGGAAGTTACGCTGAAGTATACCAAAAAAAATGAAGAAGTGACTATATAAAACAGTGCTGACCTCATGACAACTTTAGACTTTACCTTACAGAATCGGTTTTACTTCTTAGGACAGAAACAAAGTAATACTTACTTTACAGTCTTTGATCAGGAGTGGAACGGTAAAGCACCTGCTGTTGCTGGTACAGTTGTTGAACACACTGGTGAGAGGTACTGTGATTGGTCCATTTGTAGGATGATGGCCAACAGCATAACATGCCTCATTCTGCTTTGATGCGGAAAGCCTGGCCAAAACAAAAGCATATTAAGTTAGAACTAATATCAATTGTTTTTAGAACTATAAAAATGCTTGTCTAAAATTTGTACTTTTTTTGGAAACCTCTTAAACTCTTAAAATTTTTCTCTTATAGACATAACTAAAGACACTAACCCTGTCTGTCTGTCTATCTGTTAATAACC
The DNA here is from genome assembly GCA_022606455.1 of Callitettix versicolor. Taxonomy (NCBI): domain Eukaryota; kingdom Metazoa; phylum Arthropoda; class Insecta; order Hemiptera; family Cercopidae; genus Callitettix; species Callitettix versicolor. The sequence continues at coordinate 23,853,558 of CM040184.1, read as the reverse complement.
AATGGCTAGAGTTTGATAACTGTATATTTTTTTAGTGTCTGAGTTCCAATCTGTAAAAAATACATTTCAACACATTTTTATTCTCAAAATGGGGCAATAAAATAAAATATTGCCCAACATAATTTTTGTTTTTTTTTTGACTTTTTTTATTTTTAGCAAAAGGTGATTGGATATAAAGACACATGAAAAATTAGACAGTCTTTATTTTGAACAAAAACACAAATCTCATACATCAGAAGAAAATTATTTTCATACAAATGTATAGTAAAAAAAAGGTCACATAGTCAATTATTTCCCAAAATCTAGTTCAAAATGTGTCAAAAAAAATTTAGAAAATTAACTCAATTTTTAACAGTCTTTACTCAAAATTTGATTTTATAACAAAATTTATAACTTAAATCAGTGTAGCAAATTTGAAATAAAAGAAATTTAAAGTTTGATAATAAATTGACAAAAACCCTGACATTGTCTTGGAGATTCTTAACTCTTAAAATTTTTCGCTAATAACTAAAGACACTTAGTTTTTATGCCAGACATGATTTTATTAACTCTGTCTGTCTGTCTGTCTGTATGTTTATAAGAAATGTCTAGGGTTTGAAAATTGTGTACTCTGAAAAAGTAAGTTATAACCGGTTATAACCGGTCAATAAGTAAAAAGTAAAACACTTGCTACATCAAGTTTTGAAACAAATTATTTAATGGAACAACTCTTTTATGAAAGGCATGCTTATTCTGCAAACTTGTTAACTTTTTGGTTAATATTAAGACTAAATGTGGTAAAAGACATTTTGGAAAGTTGTTGACAATTCATTACATTTTTAAGTACATCATTTGTAAGATTTTTTTTTACAGGAGATTATACTTGTTTGTGGATTGCTGTTCCACACCAAATTTAAGTTGCTGTTACACTGTAGGCATGAAGACTCATACCAGAGGAGAGGTAGGAGCCTACGAAGACAGTTCATTACTCTAACAGAGAGGGAAAGGGTTTTAAGAAAATGCATGCAAATGCTTTCTTGTACCAAGTGACTGACACCAAGTTAACTGACACTTTATTATTACATTCCAGTTTTGTGAAAACAATAATCTGATGCTGGAGCTAATTACAGTTTTTTTTTCAGCTAAGGCAAAATATGTATAAACAAAATGTTCACTGTTCGACTTTAGGCTCAATTTGATCAGACAGATATCCACCATATTCCTAAAAGATGTACGTCAACTATTACAAAAGGGAACTACAAAAGTATTGCCACATGTACTATAAAACACAAAGAAGAGAGAAAAGACGCAACAACACAACTTATGCATGTTTGGACTGCAATGTGCCATTATGTATCCCTTTTTCAATGATTTCGACAAAAAAAAAGAAATATCCATTCAAGACTTTTCTAACTTATTTAATAATTATTTGTGAAGAAAATGTATGTTTAAACATTATAAGAAATGCTTGTTTTATTAAAAATAAAATTAAAGTTTTTTTAAATTTTTACTCTTTTTAACGTTTTTGGATCTAATGATATTCCAAGACATCATTACTAATCAAAGAGTTAAAGAAAGCTTAACAACGCTAAGTGTTGTAGACAGAAGTAACTCACCACTGGGGTAAAATCAGAGGTTTTACATGATGACTCTGTCTGATGGAGTCACTAAGATGCAGAACACAAAGATTACTGCCAGGAACTTGTTGTATCAAATCTACTCTTACATCTTGTGTGTAGAGAGACATTAAGCCTAGAGTAGACAAAAAGTCTCTGCCTAATGACACTTCTACATAACTGCTGCCTGGGCTGAAATGTAACATTTATTGCATTTAGAATTAATCATTTATACAGAGAACAATAAAGTCTTAAGAAATTATAAAATAACTTTTAAACTACAGAAGATACAAAGTTAGAACTTAAAAATTGGTGTTTTGATATAAAAAAAACTTCCTAGACACTAAAAGTTAGATTCTATACAACTCAAATGAAATTTCTGAAGGTGCAATTCAAAATTTTTGAAATGAAAAGCCCCCACTGACCTTATATTAAAGGTCTTTTTATAGTTACCCCTAATCACATCTTTCCATGGGAAAGAACAGGACCAACCATCTCCACCCTCTATTGGATGTTCAGTGAACTTGAAGAAGGCCAGGTCAGATGTGCGTCATGCATGATAATGAGAGAATTTATGGCCCCTGGGGCTCTTATGCAGTGGCTCACAATAAATTTCAAAGAAAAATTTTTGTATCCTCACCAAAATTATGTCCTCTCTGCATATATAGTGCAATGCAGATAGTAATGATTATGCTATATTTTAAATTTATAATTGGTACAAATTTTAAATTTCACTGTTTGATTGAAAGGCCTGTTATATAATTTACAATTTTTCCATGAGAAAGAAAAGGACCAACCATCTCACCCTCTATTGGATGTTCAGTGAATTTGAAGAAGGCCAGGTCAGATGTGAGTTATGTCATGCAGGATTATGAGAGAATTTATGGCCCCTGGGGCTCTTAGCAGTGGCTCACAATAAATTTCAAAGAACAATTTTTGTATCCTCACCAAAATTATGTCCTCTCTGCACATATAGTGCAATGCAGATTGTAAGGATTATGCTCTATTTTAAATTTATAATTGGTACAAATTTTAAATTTCACTGTTTGATTGAAAAGTCTGTTATACAATTTAAGTTTATTACATGACATTCAAAATGGATTTATTTTAATTTTATTTTTATTTTTTTAACAAATATTTGCATAACTTATGTTAAGTAACTACACTGGATTACAGACAAGAAATGAGTGGATGATGATTAAGTTCCAAATTTGTTCTAAAAACTCAATATTGCTTGTAACTTTTAACCTACAAATCATTGAAAACTGTTTAAACCTTGATATCTGGTTTCACAAACACTTACTTGATATCTTTCAAAGACTCAGCATCAGCTATAAGCCATTGTTCAGAAATGAGAACAGCAGATGTGACCAAATCTCCTTCTACAAATACTGCGGCAAGCCAAGGCATGCCATCACGTAAGGATGCACATTTCAGCTTCAAACCAAAGCATGAATCCGGCTCTATACTCTGGTCATCTGATACAGAATATGTCTCAGCCAAGGCAACATGTTGCACCTTCACTTCTTCAAAGTAACTGAAACCACTGGAAGTAAATGTTATTTTAATTATTGACCTATGTAAATGTTGTACTACTAATATACAATATAGATAAAACAATTGTTTTAGACAATGTTAAGTCAGTCTTTTATAAGTTACTAGGTGTCACTTTCAGTACAAGTTTAATATCAGCCAAAACTCAGACTCGCATTTATTGGGTACTATAGCTATATTTTCTTCAAGAGCCAAAATGGATCATACTATTTCCAAACAAAACCTCACCAATTTCATCTAAAGGTGTTACTTATATGACAGGACTGCTTAAGGAATACTGAGATGCTGGGAAATATCTTGTTAAAATGTTCTCCATCTAATCCAACAATGAATAGCCATAGTCATGAGAGCGGAAGGGCTTAAATATATATTTAGCAACAAGAATAAATGGGCCATTATGGATATCATACCATCAGGATCACTTAATACCAGAAACCTGCTCCAAGAAGTAAGAAAGTAATGTTTAATTTATGCAATTCTTTTTGTATAATATTTATAAAAGTTTAAGGTATGCATTGCATTGTCTGCTACTATAAAGTAACTATGTATAAAGTTAAAATGATCATGGCACACAGTCGTCTCACTGGAAATTTTAATGCTAATTATGAAGGTGATATGACTGTAAGATAAAAAAGTTATAATAAAACCTTCAAGATTTTTAATACCACCATTTTTAAATGATTGACTGGATTTTGCTGGATAACAAACTTGTCCAAACAATCATTACAATGAATTTCTCAAACATATTAAATCTATTCAACAAACTAACAAAACATTAATATCTTACATAAAGCAACATCTAATTTAATAAATGCTTACAAAAATCCCAAAGCTGAACATATGTGGTAAGCAGTGCTTGTGTATGAGCTGGATTTAATACACATTGGATACCATCGCCCTTGTTTGTACTCGGATATGACACCAAGATCTTTAAAAGCAGGCCTTCCTACGACATCATGCTCTAGCATCTTGCCATCGGTCAAGGCATCTGGAGCAAATTAATAGTTAATAGTTATGCATCTGGAATAATAGTTAAAAAAATTACAACTGAAACACAATTTGTAAGACATTGTGAACTATACTTTATACTTTTCCATGATAAATATTTAGATTTTTTAATGTGCAAACTATAATATGATCATTATATACTTTCATTACTATTCTATCACAAGCATGGGCACCTGAAGCAATATTTACAGGGAAGGGTGCAAATTACAGAACAAATTAAATTTTAAGTCAGAACAAGATAACTAGGTTTTTGCCTTAATACTGAATATAAAGTGCCTTTTCCTAGTTAGGTTATGTTACAAGAAATTTAATAAGTGACTATTTACATTTCCTAAAGGGCTGTACCAATGACATGGCCTTCAGCTAATCCTAAAAATTTTGAAATATATACTCTGGGAATCAATAAACCATTACTTCGACACTTAATATTGTTGTGTCACTCAAATTACTTGGTGGTAAATGTCTAAAAACCAAAAAATATTAATTTGTGTATTACTGCATTTGATTTTGAGAGAGAAGTAGTTCTACAGTATTTCTTGCAATAAATATGTTGCATGTGATTGCAAAAAAAGTAAGAAATTTCAAATATTTTGGCCTTTATTTGGATTAAAACCTTTCATGGAAAATCATACCACAACTATTAATGCTAATGTAAAACTAAATATTAAATTTTCTTACTAGTTAAGAAATGTTTGTAATGTTAATCTATTATTTTTTTAATATTAGGCAAAAATACACTCACACATGCATTATGAAGCATTCTGTACAAGGAAATCTTTTGTAAGTTAGCAGTAGCTTAACCAAAAATCAGTACATTCGTGATATTTTTAAAAGTAGAAAAGAATTAGTTATTCTTATGTTTCAAGTTAGAATTTTAACAATAAAGTATCTTTTTTTACTTACATAATTTATTACAAATTTTTAATCAGAGAAGTGTAGAAATGGATAAGAAATATTATTATAAACATAATCTATAAAACTAGGAATCTTTATTTGAAATTATTTCGAAAATATATATATTCACTTGAATATGTTTAGAAAAATCTTTTGTAGTCAACTTTACAAAATGTTGATTTTTTACAGTTTGCCCCTAAAAACGGTCTTTCAATTTTTTTTAAATAATTAAAAAATGGCTGAAATGTAAGCAAACCAGACCTACATGCCATTTTAAAAAAAAATAATAAATTAGTTTACACACACACACACACACACACTTTGTGTTTAATTTGACAAACACAAAGTAAAAAAAATTCAATTCACAGGACCTGAAAACTGATAAGTTTACAAAATCTCAAGAAAACGATGTTTTCACAATCACCTATTCTTTACATTTCTTGTATAGAAAGGCTGTCTGTACTCATCAGGTGATGGACCATTACATCTACCTATCTCTATATTACTGTCACATAACTTTTTTTTGCAACAAAAAATTATACAATGAAATAAATATTTGTACTTACAACAATCTTGTTCGTCTTCTCCATACTGACATTGGCGTATGTGGTCACACCTCATTGACTCGTGAATACAGTGTTTACTTTTGTAACAGTAGAACTGACTAGGATCACATTTACCTACAAGCATTATGTGAGATTTATTTCCAAAATTTCACAATTTTTTAGACAGCTGAGTACAGTGATTATTTAGTAACAGATTATTTAGTGATTATTTCAATATGCGCACAAAAATCAGTGCTATTTGTATCTTTACTTATATTCTTTATACAAAATCAGTGCTATAGTTACAAGATATAACTTCAAATTTTTGGGTCAAATAAAATATGTGTATTGTTGTTTTATATTTGTAAAACTCTTTTTGATACTTGATAAGATATTTTTATTATCAATTATTAACTTTATATATCAAAAAATATAATTTTCAAAAACTCATAATTTCAAAAATACTTATGTCATTGAAACAAATTTTAAACACCATTTTTTAATTCATTAATGGCACTAAATTTCATATAAAGATTTATATTGCTATTTAGCACCTAAATTAGAGGATAGATCACTGTCATTTTGATTTTTTCTGCAAACTCAAAAATTTTATATAAACTGTTTGATACCAAAGCAAACATAATTTGAAAATGTTTATTTTGTTTACCCTCCCGCTTAGTACACCTATTTCGAAAATAAAATGTACTGTAACCACCATTATTTATCCTAGGTTTATGTGGGGACAATTAAATAATTGCACAGTATTAATTTAATCTACTAATTGAATTATATTTGCATTAACAACCTACAGGAAGAGAGAGAAATTAATACATAGACTCTGATGCAAATATATAATCATTATTGGCAAGTAAGTACATACAATCAACAAAAAAAAGAACAAAATACTAAACCACCGTCAATCAAGAATATTTTTTTGAAAAAAAACTTTGTTACAATAGGATATTTTTTCTGCACACTTACTTGAACAGTTTTGTTCATCTGAAAAGTCAGCGCACTGTATTATACCATCGCAAATTAAATTTGGAGCTTTAAGTTTAAGTTTGTCACGGCATGTGCAATTTGTTTCATCTGATCCATCTTCACAGTCTATAACACCATCGCAACGTCGCTTTGATTGAAACATTTGAAGTATTCTGAAAAATAATTCTTTCTTTGATAACTGTTTACATCTAGCTATGTTATACAGTATTGCCTACTTTACACAAGGTCTCTTGATTATTGTTGAAATATTTAATAATGCAAAACACAATCATGTATTTTCACCATATGATTTGTTTCTCAATATTGCCTTTCAATGAGTTGTTAAGCTTGAAATGTTTTCTTTTATAAGTATTTTACAGTCATCGTAGATTTTTTTAAAATTTTTGATGGAGGTTTTGCAACAAATATTATGCCTACAGCCAACAAAAAGACCCAGTAATTTTATTCTTAATATATCCTATTTTGTATTTTTACAAAATAGCTGCAGTTTTCCAAGTTATAAATAAAGAAAAATTCATCCATATGTTAAAACATTTTTGTGTAATAAATATTGTATATATAAGTACAAACATAACCGTAGTACTAAGGTACAACTGACAAATATAAATCAGAACTTTGTTATCACAAAATTAAAGTAAATTTAATAAAATCCTAAGTACATTTCATTAACATAGCTACAATCCTCAGAGGAATACTTCAATGCAACTTCTCAATAATGCAGTAACACAAGTTACAAAATTCATTAGAATATAAGGATCTGCTCTTCTCTACTTACTGGTTTTGGCCAAACAATTTGTAAGAATTTCAATCAATTAATTGATATCCTTTTTTACCTGACTTGTTTGGAACCTTCTCTTTAGTTTATGTGTGTGTGTGTGTGTGTGTGTGTGTGTGTGTGTGTGTGTGTGTGTGTGTGTGTGTGTGTGTGTGTGTGTGTGTGTGTGTGTGTGTGTGTGTGTGTGTCTGTGTCTGTGTCTGTGTCCTGTGTTCTGTTCTCTGTGTGTGTCTGTGTGTGTCTGTGTGTGTGTGTCTGTGTGTGTGTGTGTGTCTGTGTCTGTGCTGTGTCTGTGTCTGTGTCTGTGTGTCTGTGTCTGTGTCTGTGTCTGTGTCTGTGTGTGTGTGTGTGTGTGTGTGTGTGTGTGTGTGTGTGTGTGTGTGTGTGTGTGTGTGTGTGTGTGTGTGTGTGTGTGTGTGTGTGTGTGTGTGTGTGTGTGGTTTTGTGAGAGTTCACTGGTGAAAAGTATTGTGAAAGATGAACACGATAAATTATTCAATAATTGCTGAATAAAATAAAATATGTATGCAAAGAAATGATTTTAGTGCTTACATTCGATTATAATATCCCAAAACTACGCGAGCTGATTTTTTTTAGTGCTGTAGGGAACATAAAAAAAATATTAAAAATTTTTTATAGTGTATAGTAACAAGTCATCTTTCATAGATCAGCTGTTCTGTAAAAGTACAAAATTCAAAAATCAGTAAATGTTTTGGCAGTTTATTGCAGTGTTATAATTAATTGTAAACATACTTATTTTTATACAGAAGGCATATACTACAACCATGATTTGAAAAAATAGATGATCGTTCTTGAAAATTGGTAGTGCAGTTTAGATAGTAAAAGTGTCAATGTTACCAGTTTTAATCATGTTTGTATATTCGGGCTTTTTTTTACAATTTATTAATTTCTAACATTTATTTTTAATTTTATTGAAGAAGCACGTTTTATAACTATGATGTATGAAGTGAGTCATCCTTGATTAAAAAAGAGTTTAGGTTGTAGGGCACATAATTTACTAAATTGTATTTTTAATTTTTTTAAAATTGCAGTTTTTTTGCAATTTAACAAGCGTAAAACTTCTTCTTTTTAATTTTTTTAAGCAGAAGGCGTGTCCTGCAAATAAAGGATAACGCAAGTCATCTTTTATTAAAATAAGTTCAGAAATTTAGTCTATAGACATGTCAATGTTGAAAAAGAAAAAAAATGGTTGAAAGTTCCATTATCAAATTGCTTTTTTTATGCTTTCACTCTACTGATTTTCAAGCTTGGCAGCGCAGAATACTGCAGTGTTCCTTGACAAAATAAATCAAACTGTATAAAATATAGAAAAATAATTTAGACTAATTCATAAAACTTACATTATGTGAAAACCATTATCTTGCTTTAAGCAGAGAGTATGTTTTCTGTACATATCAAGCTCATTTGAAAACTTGAGTCTTGCTTACTTAATTATTGAGTACTTTTTGTTAGAGTGGAATAACCCTCTCAAAATGAAAATGTGCATTAGGAAAAAGTAACTTACTTAGTCTTGTATAATTTTAAAGTAAATTTCGTAAAACTACTTTGTCCAAAGAAATGAAAACGCTTAATTTTTTTTATTCAATCATCAATGTACTAGGAGCAAATTAAGTATTTTTCAATTACTTATTATTATGTTATTAATATTAATTTTTTGAAAAGCTGGGGGTTCAATTTTCAAATATTCTGCCATTGGTTTGCAGAATTCAGTTCCAGGTAATAATTAATTGTTATAACAAATTTCTTTTAAAATTCATAAAAAAACTGCAATCCTAAACGGTGTGTTTAGAAGATATTTATCTTAGTTATAACATTTAAATAATGTTACTAAAAAGTTAATCTTACCTTTTGCATTTAAATATTTTGGTGCTATTTCCAGACAATGGATGGAACTTTTTAAACAATTTCACATTAGTGTTGTTCTTTGCATCCAAAATAATTTTACTGTTATTTGAACCTTCTAATAGTCGGTTATTTGAAATGAAGGAAATATTTTTGGTATTGTATGATGTATTTTCACTAGTGGTAACTTCTGGAATGGTTGTCGGTAAAACAAAATCATCTGCAACTTCAGAAGAAGCAAGTACATTCATTTGAGCATGATTATTAGATGTATCACCATAAGCAGTTACATTTGTAAAAACTTCCAAGTCTATAGTTATTTCTGAAGCAATCGTTGATGAAACTATGTCTCCTACATTTTCAAAAAAAGCTGGTGTGTCTACTTGTGAATGGTTATCATAAGCAGTTACGTTTGTAAAAACTTCTGAGTCTATAATTATTTCTGAAGCAATCGTTGATGAAACTATGTCTCCTACATTTTCAAAAAAAGCTGGTATGTCTACTTGTGAATGGTTATCATAAGCAGTTACGTTTGTAAAAACATTTGAGTCTGTTGAATGTTGAGAAGCAACTGTTGATGAAAGTATGTTTTCTATACTTTCAAAAGAAGCTGGAATGTCTAAATGAGGATGATTATTAGGCACACTATCGTAAGCAGTTACGTTTGTAAAAACAGTTTGTTTATGAGTAATAATTTCTGGTGCAGTTGTTGATAAAACTATGTTTCCCAGTTCTTCAAAAGAAACTGGTAAATTTGCTTGAGAGTGATCATCAGATGTGCCGCCATAACCATCTGTATCATACGATTTCAGATGATTATCAAAAATATTTGTAAAGTGTTGACTAATATTAACACTTGTGTTTGAAGAAATAGCAGCATCTAATGTCAAGTTTAAAGTTTTGAAAAACTCTGTCATCATGTTGTCAAAACTTTCTGCCTCTTTTGACAAACTTAAAACAATCAGATCAACCTCAGAAACTGTTGATTGAGTTGAGTCTTCAGTCATGTTGTGTTTTTCACTCAAATCATCTGTTGAGACACGTGGTGAAGGTTTATTTCTTGTAGGCATATAAAAAGACTTCATGATATCCAATTCTACCATTGCATTACGATATTCTGATGAACTAGTTTCATCTAAATACTGTGTCTGATCTTTGATTTCATTTATAACTTCATCACTGTCTACATCACCAAAGCCTTCCTCAGCACTTAATTCTAATGGCTCCAATTGTTTGTTTACTTCACCATTTTGTATATTACTGTCCCAAGATTGTTCCTGGTTTTCAGAAGTCAAAGAATGTGATTGTGATTCTGTACTTTTAGTATGGTCATATTCTTGAGTTATTTGGTTCACTGTGCTTTGATCATCAGCATATCTTGGCTTCGTTTTTGATTCAATTTCATTTTGTGTAATCAAGCCTAATTTTTCATGTTTCTGTTCTTCCACTGAGTTCTGCATATTTTCACTTTTATTTAACTTCATCTTTTGTACTTCTTGTTTACTTTGGTTTAGACTAAAATTAGAAGTGTTTTCTTTATGTTCTTCAATTCTTGATTTTGAAATTTCTTTGTTGCTGGTAATAATACTAGATGCTTGGTGTGAACTAAAACTTTGTTCCTTAGTTGTACTTTGTTTTCTTTCATTTTGCAAATTTAAATTTTGATTTTCTATTTTATAATTTTTAGAATGTTCATTTAAGTCTGACATTTTATTTAATGAGAAATTATGCGTTTTCGTTTCACTTTTTGAATGTTGCTCTGTTTGTTTCATGCTACTTTGTATAAATTCATGTTTTTCTTGATTTTTAACAGAACTGTGTTTACTTTCTTGTTCTTCCTGTAAGTTTTCATTTTGTAATTCATGATTTCTGATTTGTCCTTTATCATCTGCTTTTATTTTGCAATCCTCACAATCCACTTGTTTACGTGCTTCACTTGAAGAAAAGTTGTTTTCAACATGTCCTTTAATTTCTGTTTTTGAATGTTGCTGTTGTTTCATGTTACTTTCTATGAGTTCATGTTTTTCTTGACTTTTTACAAAACTTTTTCGTTTTTCTTGTAGGTTTTCGTTTTGTAATTCATAATTTTTATTTACTGTTTCTGTATTGCAGCCCTCACAGTCTATACGTTTACTTGCTTCCTTTGATGAAAAGTTGTCTACAGTGTGTTGTTTAATTTCTGACTTTGAATGTTGTCTACTGCTATACACAGCCTCATGCTTTTCTTGGTTCTGAATAGAACTTGATACACTTTCTTTTCTTTCCTTTAAGTTTTGCTTCTGTTCAATAGATTCAGTTACATCTGATTTTATATTTTGATTTGTTTCATTAACAAATACACTGTGTTCTTGCTGATCTTGTAATTCTTTTCTTAAATATTCTTTTTTATTTGAGAAACTTGAACTGCTTTGAACAACATCATGTTTTTCTTTACTTTGACTGGAACTATAATCACTTTGATGATTTTCCTTTTTAGTATTTTGATTTAGTATTTTAGCACTGTTTAAATAAACTGAATCTGTCAACTCAGATTCACAATCTTGACAATCTGATTCACTTTTATTTATTTCATTCGACATTACTTTATGTTTTCCATCTTCTTTAGTTTCTGTTCTTGAATGTTGTTCTCCTTGCCTTATGTTAGTAGACACATAATTACTTTGTACAATTTCTTTACGTTCTTGCCACTGTTGTTCTTTTTTATAGTTTTTTTGCACAATTTTTTTAAATATCTCTGAACTAAACTCTGATGATTTATTTTCACAACTATCACAATCTTCTGTATTATTTGATGCATCCTTTCCTGGTTCCCCTATTTCTGAACTAGAAGATAAACTCAATGAACTAGAGGACAATTCATTCTGTTTATCACTTTCTTCAGTATCAGAAATGTTCATCTTGGTTGAAGACTGGTGATTTAAAATACTTTTATTTTTGTAATTTGTATACATTTGCCCTTTGTTTTGATCATAATCATTCGTATGAATGTTTACTCCACAATTCTCACAATCTAGATTCAAGTCAACTATTTGTTCAGGTATGGAACTAGAAGTTTCTGCTCTAATTTCTGAATCAGAAAGTTTTGTCTGATTTAAAATATCAGCTTCACTGGTTCTTTCTTTTGTAGTGTCAGTTAATGCTTGATTATTAGTTGTACGGAGGTTTACAGTGTTGGAAAAATTCAATGGATTTTTAAACTGCAGATTGTTAAGGAAGATCTTATCACAGCCAACTTCGTCCTCAGCATTCAAACAATCCACTTTCCCGTTACATCTTTCTCCTGCAGAAATACATCTCCTTCCAAATTTACACTGGAACCCAGGACACGTTTGAAGGGGCAGTGATATTGGCAATGTATCATCTGTATGAAAATAAAGTGCAATAAAATAATAAACTTTAAAAAAATCCATTAATAATAATAATTAAAACTGTTCATTGAAAACTATTTTAAAAATATTTAATGTCATGAATAAGCTATTTCATCTAACAAAAAAGTTCACTTCAAACAAAAACATATCAACATACCATAAATGTAATTCACCATCTGAGTAACCTGTCAAAGATTCTCTACAGTGACTGCCAGATTGAGCAGGATAATGGCATATGTTGATGGGTCAAAACCATAAAAAAAGTTATTGATCATAACAGGACTGTTTATGTTATGCATAGAAGAGGGAGATGAACACAATGAAGATGGGAGAATATATAAGGAAAGTGGCAACTATTTCAGTAAACCAGTAGCCTTTAGGATAGTCTACTCCTACAGGATGGTGTCAGAGGTAGCAGTCTTGGTTATTGTGGTAATAATACCTATAGCTTGTTTAGGGATGTAAATATACCTCCAAACATAGAGCTTTTGGCAAAACTGAAACCATTAAATAAGTCAGGCTGCAGACTATGACATCTTGTCTACATCAGAGAGACAGAGAAATGAAAGTAAGATGGACTATAAGGCTTATGAAAGAGATACTTGAGTACACAAAGATTTATGAGGTATTTATTCAATGTTGACACGGACAACTTAGAATAGATGATAGATTCTAAGTACGGACAGTAAGGTATAGCCCGTGGTGTAGTCTTCATCACTGTCTACATCACCAAAGCCTTCCTCAGCACTTAATTCTAATGGCTCCAATTGTTTGTTTACTTCACCATTTTGTATATTACTGTCCCAAGATTGTTCCTGGTTTTCAGAAGTCAAAGAATGTGATTGTGATTCTGTACTTTTAGTATGGTCATATTCTTGAGTTATTTGGTTCACTGTGCTTTGATCATCAGCATATCTTGGCTTCGTTTTGATTCAATTTCATTTTGTGTAATCAAGCCTAATTTTTCATGTTTCTGTTCTTCCACTGAGTTCTGCATATTTTCACTTTTATTTAACTTCATCTTTTGTACTTTTGTTTACTTTGGTTTAGACTAAAATTAGAAGTGTTTTCTTTATGTTCTTCAATTCTTGATTTTGAAATTTCTTTGTTGCTGGTAATAATACTAGATGCTTGGTGTGAACTAAAACTTTGTTCCTTAGTTGTACTTTGTTTTCTTTCATTTTGCAAATTTAAATTTTGATTTTCTATTTTATAATTTTTAGAATGTTCATTTAAGTCTGACATTTTATTTAATGAGAAATTATGCGTTTCGTTTCACTTTTGAATGTTGCTCTGTTTGTTTCATGCTACTTTGTATAAATTCATGTTTTTCTTGATTTTTAACAGAACTGTGTTTACTTTCTTGTTCTTCCTGTAAGTTTTCATTTTGTAATTCATGATTTCTGATTTGTCCTTTATCATCTGCTTTTATTTTGCAATCCTCACAATCCACTTGTTTACGTGCTTCACTTGAAGAAAAGTTGTTTTCAACATGTCCTTTAATTTCTGTTTTTGAATGTTGCTGTTGTTTCATGTTACTTTCTATGAGTTCATGTTTTTCTTGACTTTTTACAAAACTTTTTCGTTTTTCTTGTAGGTTTTCGTTTTGTAATTCATAATTTTTATTTATTGTTTCTGTATTGCAGCCCTCACAGTCTATACGTTTACTTGCTTCCTTCGATGAAAAGTTGTCTACAGTGTGTTGTTTAATTTCTGACTTTGAATGTTGTCTACTGCTATACACAGCCTCATGCTTTTCTTGGTTCTGAATAGAACTTGATACACTTTCTTTTCTTTCCTTTAAGTTTTGCTTCTGTTCAATAGATTCAGTTACATCTGATTTTATATTTTGATTTGTTTCATTAACAAATACACTGTGTTCTTGCTGATCTTGTAATTCTTTTCTTAAATATTCTTTTTTATTTGAGAAACTTGAACTGCTTTGAACAACATCATGTTTTTCTTTACTTTGACTGGAACTATAATCACTTTGATGATTTTCCTTTTTAGTATTTTGATTTAGTATTTTAGCACTGTTTAAATAAACTGAATCTGTCAACTCAGATTCACAATCTTGACAATCTGATTCACTTTTATTTATTTCATTCGACATTAGTTTGTGTTTTCCATCTTCTTTAGTTTCTGTTCTTGAATGTTGTTCTCCTTGCCTTATGTTAGTAGACACATAATTACTTTGTACAATTTCTTTACGTTCTTGCCACTGTTGTTCTTTTTTATAGTTTTTTTGCACAATTTTTTTAAATATCTCTGAACTAGACTCTGATGATTTATTTTCACAACTATCACAATCTTCTGTATTATTTGATGCATCCTTTCCTGGTTCCCCTATTTCTGAACTAGAAGATAAACTCAATGAACTAGAGGACAATTCATTCTGTTTATCACTTTCTTCGGTATCAGAAATGTTCATCTTGGTTGAAGACTGGTGATTTAAAATACTTTTATTTTTGTAATTTGTATACATTTGCCCTTTGTTTTGATCATAATCATTCGTATGAATGTTTACTTCACAATTCTCACAATCTAGATTCAAGTCAACTATTTGTTCAGGTATGGAACTAGAAGTTTCTGCTCTAGTTTCTGAATCAGAAAGTTTTGTCTGATTTAAAATATCAGCTTCACTGGTTCTTTCTTTTGTAGTGTCAGTTAATGCTTGATTATTAGTTGTACGGAGGTTTACAGTGTTGGAAAAATTCAATGGATTTTTAAACTGCAGATTGTTAAGGAAGATCTTATCACAGCCAACTTCGTCCTCAGCATTCAAACAATCCACTTTCCCGTTACATCTTTCTCCTGCAGAAATACATCTCCTTCCAAATTTACACTGGAACCCAGGACACGTTTGAAGGGGCAGTGATACTGGCAATGTATCATCTGTATGAAAATAAAGTGCAATAAAATAATAAACTTTAAAAAAATCCATTAATAATAATAACTAAAAACTGTTCATTGAAAACTATTTTAAAAATATTTAATGTCATGAATAAGCTATTTCATCTAACAAAAAAGTACACTTCAAACAAAAACATATCAACATACCATAAATGTAATTCACCATCTGAGTAACCTGTCAAAGATTCTCTACAGTGACTGCCAGATTGAGCAGGATAATGGCATATGTTGATGGGTCAAAACCATAAAAAAAGTTATTGATCATAATAGGACTGTTTATGTTATGCATAGAAGAGGGGAGATGAACACAATGAAGATGGGAGAATATATAAGGAAAGTGGCAACTATTTCGTAACCAGTAGCCTTTAGGATAGTCTACTCCTACAGGATGGTGTCAGAGGTAGCAGTCTTGGTTATTGTGGTAATAATACCTGTAGCTTGTTTAGGGATGTAAATATACCTCCAAACATAGAGCTTTTGGCAAAACTGAAACCATTAAATAAGTCAGGCTGCAGACTATGACATCTTGTCTACATCAGAGAGACAGAGAAATGAAAGTAAGATGGACTATAAGGCTTATGAAAGAGATACTTGAGTACACAAAGATTTATGAGGTATTTATTCAATGTTGACACGGACAACTTAGAATAGATGATAGATTCTAAGTACGGACAGTAAGATATAGCCCCGTGGTGTAGTGCAGCATGCCCTATTCCCAATTATTGAATTTCAATCAGTGAGATAGGTTGGTTTTACTGGGTAAACCCAAAAGAAACAGATCCACTGGACAATGTTGGAAGTCTCACAACCAGTGTGTAATATATTTCCTTCTTTTTTTAAAAAAAAGGGTCAGTGGTCAAGATGGCTGACATTATTTTGTTCTGTTTCTGAACTGTGCACCTTAGGTTCAGAAATCATAGGTTCAGAAATGTGGTTAGTGTAATAAGCCCTTTCCACTAACTCTAATCTCTCATCTTCAATAGTCTGTCTGGCATAAAGTATGGACATTAAGCACTAAACAATTTTTTAATTTAAGAAAAAAGTAACATCTTAATCTAAGCACCTACTATAACATCACTGCATATTATTTGATGTGTCTGATTTGGCATGCTCCCCACCGGGGGGTGCAGACTAGCTGCACCTATTGAGAGGATTCCTCGTGGTACTCAATTCTAACACACATTTACACTTACAACACTACACTTACGACTTAAGCACTTTTCACTCACACTTACATTTAGGGAGGCGATAATAGCCTCAATGTGCTTTTTACCTTAAAATAACAACAACTAAAATATATTGGCATTGGTTGAGATCAGACACTGATGAACAGTGCAAAAATATTACATAAACTTTTTTCACATTAAATTATTATCTCAAAAAACTGGTTCTAAGGCTATTGATTAAAAAAAAGAAAATCATCTTTTTCTTGAAAAGATCAGTTCATTAGACTTTACACAAATTCTGATCAAATATAAAGGTTCATAACTCAGTTTACTGTACCAAATTTGATATTAGAAAACCTAGCGGTTTAAGAGTAAATTCAGAAAACAAATCAACAGTAGTCAGGGTTTTATATTCATTTTGTTTTTATTTACTCCCAGTCCATATCATTTCTTAATTTTCAAATTTGGTACAATGAAATAAGTTACAACTAACATTTTAGCAAAATCTATTGAACCGGACTCCCCCCATTGCTGTCAATTTTTTTTAATATGGTAATTCATATGATCTGTTACTTTACACTACATTTGTTTGATTTTGAACATTTTTCAAATATTTTTCCAAACAAGAATCCAAATGGCCCATAAGTAAGTTTGACTAAATGAATATGTAATGTGCATATTAAACACAGATTTAATATTAGCTAAGTGTATATCACTTCTAATTTTATTTATTACCATGCACTTGTTGTTTAATCCATTCAGTAAATAACGCTACTCGAGTATAAGCACCAGGCTCATCAGGGCGAGCACATCCCTCGCCATGGCTCACCACTCCAGCCACATACCACCTGTTTGTATGATGTGGAGCTCTGAAAATATGAAAAATTTAAATTGAATAAATTAATTAATATTCAAATATTATTGTTAAAATTAAAAGAAGAAGAAATAAAAACATTTTAATACTGACTTTTTTTAAAAAATTATAGTTGAACTTGGCGATTAAATTATAGTTATAAATGACCACTTTCAACCATGGCGAAGGTTTTTAATTAGTTGTGTGTAATATGTTTGTGAACACACTAATTTTCATTAATGCAGTTTCCCTCATTGACTACATATTGAAGACAATAACTTACACAACACAACATAAGGAATACAAACAGATGGCACATAAGTGTCATCAGAATTACTACTGCTGAGAAAGAATACTCAGCTGTTATTTTGTCATTGTAATTCTGCTGAAACGCATAGTTGTTCAAGAATGAGCTGTATTCTTTTATGTCTGTGCTACTACACTTAGGTCGAGAGATAATTTTGATAGTGTGTATTATCCCTTTTTATTTTTTTATACTATATTTTAAAATATGTTTTATATTCTTTTTTATTTTTTTACACAAATTTTACATAACTGAAATCACATAAATATAGTAATAATAATAATAATAATAACAATAATAATTATCACTAAAAATTATTATAACAAAAAGAGTTTATCTAAAAATCTTAAAATAAGGCACTACACTACAGTAGTGAAACCGGAATGCCAATATGCAAGTGAATGCTTGGTACTAAATTATAGTGTAGATAAACTGAAAATACTAGAAAGGAGAATCATGAGAAACATTTTAGGCCCAGTGAAAACTAAAGAAACATGGAAACTAAGATCTAATGATGAAATATACAGGAACATAGAGGACATGGCAGAGACGATAAGGAAGAGAAGACTGCAATTTTTTGGACATATGTACAGGATGAATGATTAAAGACTGGCGAAAAGGATACTCAAGTACCTATGGGATAAAAAGTCAACAACTAGTTGGATTTAAGAGGTAAGGAAAGATTTAGAAAGAAATAATATAAAAGAAGAAGAAACACTGAACAGAGATTTTTAGAAAGAGGATATTGAGTATGGAGGGATTCCAAGGAAGATTGCAGAGGAAACCTGGTGCGAAGTGGTCCGAAGACAGAAAGAAGCTGCATAGTGAAAGGATGAGGAATATTGGAGTGAACGGAAGAGAAAACAGCTAAGTGTGAAGAATTGAAATTTTCACGTGGTCCCTAGCAGGCCTCATCAAAAGAATAATAATAATAATAATAAAACATCACTATTTTAGTGTTAACTGTAGTTAACACTTATCACAAAACTGAATACTAAATAATTCAGTTGCACTGGGTAAGTAGTATAATGGCATTTAAATATTTATTATTCACACCTACCAATATATAATAATGTATAAAACATCACTGTTACACAGTTAATACTTGTCATAAAACTAAACACTAAATGAAGTTTGACTGGGTAAGTAGTATAATAGCGTTTAAAATAATTTAAATATTTATTATTCACACCTACCAATATATAATAAATATATAAAATGTCACTGTTACACAGTTAACACTAGACAAAAACTAAATAATTAAATTGGACTGGGTAAATAATCGAACATACAAGTTTTCACTTCAAAAATACATTTTAAAACAAAAATATATATAAGAGCGTGGTGCGTGATGGCAAACTGATTTTTCCCCATGCAAACAAAGATCCATACCCCGCCATAAGAAGTAGTATATAAGTATATGCTATATATATATATATATAAGAGCATGACGTGTGATGGCAAACTGAATTTTTTCCCCGTTCAAAACATACATCATACATCCATACTCCGCCATAAGAAGTAGTCACTTCAATAATAATAATAATAATAATGTATCAATATAAAAACAATCTTTTTTTACTTCTAATGACTCACTAATAATTAAAATTCATTTTTTAAGATACTTTTACAATGTCATTTGACTAGAACATCATATTTTCCTTTAGCATTTCATTGGTGTTATAATATTTTGATTAGGTACTGGAAGACAGGTCATTTTCAATCAAAATTAGTGAACACATTTTGAAATAAGAATAAAACAAATGTATACAGTTCAAGAATAAATAATAAAACAAAACATTATAAGTCATGGTTCATTTAATTCTATTATCATTATCGTTTTCGTTATTGTTGTCGTTGTCGTAGCCGTCGCCGCTGCTGCCACCCAAAATCAATTAATTAAATATTTTAACTGTAGATTAATAATTATCAATATTCTGTTTTACAAAGTTCACAACATTGTCATAGTTTGATTTAAAAATTTTGTTTAAGTTAAATATTTCATGTGGTTTCTTTAAATGTTTAAATTTTATTCATTATATTTTAAGTGTTCAAAAGTTTTTTCTCCAAATCATTAACTAGCAATAAAATATAACTTATAAATCGATTTTAGTTTTTTTGCAATGAATTCATGGGTATAAAAAATTATGATAACAGTAGTTCAGATGAAAAATTAACTATTCTGGTGAACTGTGTTTTTTATGGTTTTTTTTGTAATAACTACAAACCAGATTTTTTTTTTTGAGAAATAGCAACCAATATATTTTGACTGGTTACTTTAAGATTACTCTTAACCAAAACTAATTGTTGTAGTTGATTTTGGAAAAAAATATTTTTATTAATTTCTAAAAGGTTTTTTTAACAAAAATTGATTTGAAAAAAAGTTGAAAAATGATCCTAGAGATGTAACTTTTTACTTTCTTTGCAAAATTATATTTTATTGACTTTTAATTTCTATATACCTGCAGAGTAAAGGACCTCCACTATCTCCTTGGCATGTGTCACGCCCACCTTGCCTGACCCCTGCACATAGTTCAGCACCTTCTTGATCAGCTCTGTGCTTGCAGTTTGGCAGTATTGGAACATCTACTTGATGCATGTGATCAGCTGTTTGAGAAAATCGTTAACACTTTTAACACAGCTGTTTTCTTGTGATGTTACAAATAATAAAGAAAAGGTTGCACACAGGCATTGCCATCCCTAAGCAAATATTGTCTAGTTACTATATATATTAGACAGAGCTTTTATGAAAACAAATGTAAATAAACTTTAATAATAAAATACTTATTTAATGAGATTTTTCTTCTGATAATTCATTAACTTTTTTTATATCATTGTTTTATGCAAGTTAGACAAATGAAGATCACTGACTGATTTAACACAAGGAAAAGTCTGTACCAGAAATTTAACTGAAACCTGGTATCTTGAACTTTAATTATAAGTTTGGTTGTAGCAATCCATCTAAGTTACATTATAAATGACCTTCATTATTTTTCAATTTATTAAAAAATAATCACAACATGCAGCTGTCTTGCTAATGATGCATGCAAGCTTCCAACAATAATGTTTTTACCTTAAACTTTTCTACAAATCTGATTTCACCATAAAAATCAGCATATAAACATATGCATATATGCATTATAAACTTTCATATTACATTGCAAATGTGAAACACAACCTTGAAGGCTGTCAAGTTCATTTTCAATTTTCATATTTTTTTCATACATTTTCATATTTAAAAAAAAGTTGAAGACAAAAATGTTATGTAAATGTTTTTTGCAAACTGAAAATGGTTGAGTTTGAGATTGGTTAGTCAACGGATTTTGCTGGGTAACAAACTTGTACAAGCTATAATAAAAAAATGATTTTTACAACCAACATTACCAAACAAACATTCGGACCAACATTATGAATGTTTGGTGGTGTATGTTTATCACACACACACACACACACACACACAAACATTCAATCAAAAAACACTTTTTTGGAAACGGAGGGACCTAAAAGTGGATAAAAAAAAATGATTTTTCATGAATACCAAACTATTTTATGAATTTATCTATATTTTTTATAGTAATATAGAAGTAGTATACATAAATTCCCTCTTTATGACAAATTAATGTGTAGCTTTATAAATAAAATCTGTTTTATTGCTTACGATCTGGACCATGTTCAACTGTTGCTCCCCATCCAACAGCAGTACACACTGTGCCAGGCTCTGGTCCCCAAGGAGGCTGTGCTGCTGGCAGACATATTGGACGCACCCAACGATTAAAGATAAGTTTAGCATTCAGTCTCAATAAGGCGAGGTCATTCTGCATGTCTGCTCTGTTGTACAACAAATGTACAATAACACGGGATACTGATCGTGTTTGCTCCTGAGGGGAAAATGAAAATCGTCGCAACATCCCAGCTTGTACTTCATAATACTTTTTCCAGTAACTGCAAAAAAATGTAAATAAAGAAAACACTAGTAAAGAAATTTAAAAATAAATAGTGCAAAAATACACAATTTTTTCAAATTCAATTATTTTCCCCCAAACCAATTTTAAAAGCATCTGACAAAGAAAATAAGAAAATGAGCCTAATTTTTCAACACTAGTTCATCAAATTCTTCTCAGATTTTGGTCATATAAGCAGAATAATTTCTAAAGTCAGTGTATCAAATCTTAAATAAATTAAAATAATTATTCAAGCATAAATGTTGTAAATGTTTGAATTATGAATCTTTAGTAATTTCTTTTATTTCACATTTGTTTCTTAAGGATTCATTCGAGAATACTTCTATTCAGGTGTGAGATTTT
Source organism: Callitettix versicolor (assembly GCA_022606455.1). NCBI lineage: Eukaryota > Metazoa > Arthropoda > Insecta > Hemiptera > Cercopidae > Callitettix > Callitettix versicolor. The sequence goes on along the minus strand of CM040184.1, from coordinate 23,831,414 downwards.
TGAACAAACTTTCCTTCATTTTAAAAAGTTCATGCAAAATCTGCCGAACTGATTCTTTGTTCTGTGGCAGACTTTTCAAATTTCACTAAAAACTTCACATTAATGCGTTGCTCTTTTAAAATGCTAAGCACTTTTCCAACAGGCAGCAGATTTACAGTTCATTACAAACAAAGGCCACAGTCCGACTGAAGGATGGTAGTTGTACTGGCAACAAGAATGGGAAGAGAGGATGTCACACGACTCAGCAATGTAGTGTATGACTTTGTCACATTCGCTACTTGTCTTTAGAAAAATCAGTCCACCACGTACAGTCTTCAGTGGATAAAATTAAACTTAAACAATATAATACCGATTGTAACATATTCTATGCAGATATGTATGTTTTGTGTACTCTATTAATCCTTAAAAGGAACATATGAGGAGAATTTAAGACCCAATTTGACAAGGTCAGTATTGTAAGCTGCATCATTGTGCATTTCATTAAGGATAGAGTTGTAGTTATATATTATAAAAAGACTGTCAGATTGTATGATGCCTAAAGTTATTTTCTTTCCTAAAAGACCTGCAACACCTTGAAATAACAAACTGGAAGACTAAAGTAGTAAAGATATAACTGTAAACAAGTCTTACACAATAATATGTAACACATAAAATCTTAGATTTTTACTCACTTATCCACACAGTGTGCCGCTGTTAATACCCACAGTTCATTCAATATAACACCGCCACAATGGAACCTGCCATCTTGGTACAGTGCTACTATCCATGGCCAAGCTGCAGGCTGACTTTTAACACCTCCTACTACCCTCTCACCTTCACGTTGTACCCTTCTCCACTCTGGTGATAAATAGCTTTCACTCAAAACATCCGGTTCGTACACAGTTTTATAGTTCTGATCTTTGGATGCTAAAAGTGGATGATTTGTTTTGTTAGAAATCAACTGATCAAAATTACTATTGTAATTTGTAGTAGCATCCATACCACCAAGATAAAACAATGTTGGCTCATCATAAACTACACCTGCATCAAAATAATCAAAAGAGTCTTTGTTTTCATTTGATCCTTTCTCTTGATTTTGATCTAATAATTCTTGTTCAAATCTATTATTCTCTAAATTTTTGGTTTCACAGTTTTCACATGCAGTTTCTTCCCTGCTATTCTGAGTTTGGATTTTAGGATTTGGACGCAGCACATATATTTTTCCATCATATTTTAAAATCTGAGCTGGATCTGTATCACTACTTCCATCTGCCCTAAAAGCATAGTAATTTGGTAGTGAATCTGCTTTATTATTTTGCTGAATATAGTCCCCACTAGTTTCTTGATTATTAAAACCAACAAAAGTTCCTCGATTATAGTCATCTCCATTTTCTTGATTATAACCAATTCCTTGACTAGACTCAATGCCAGTTACTTGATTATAATCACCACTATTGAGCTGATTAAACCCATTGTTATTAGCCTGATACTGCCTGTTCTGTAGCATCATATTATAAAACTCTTCCATTAAACTAGGTTCATTTGTTTCTGATGGATTAACATCAACATTGTATACAAATGGTGGTAGAGGAGGACGCTCTTCAGGCACTTTGAAAATTGGAATTCTTAAAATATTTCGTCTCAAGCGAAATGTGTCACTTTGCACTCTGGTTCCGCAAGGAATCTTAGGACATGTTATGTAAGTAGTAACTTTTTCTTTCTCGCATACATTTTTAAAAAAATTGTGATTTTCACCTTCGGGTACTATAAACAAGCCGGTGAAGTATGATAATGCCATTTTCACAGATGGAGTTCTGTAACAAATTAAAAACATTTTGTTTAACAAATCTACTCCGTAAATATAAAAACATAAGGTCAAACACACACACACACACACACACACACAAAAGAAAGTACAAATTTATTATTTTTTTCTATTATAAAATTTTTCTATTCTATGAAATTCAACAACTTAATTCTAACATAAATTCACATTTGATAATTTATTTATTCATTCACCAGTTGAAGTTCCTCAGTCTCACACAAACAATTCTTCTTTATTTATTTAATTTCAAGTAAAACTGTCATAAGTTCACTAACTTGTATGTCTTTAATATTTAAATAATTGCCACATATGGAACAGTAATTTTCAACGTTTTCTGATGGTTTTTCTCGTGGCTTCTAAAGCCTTACAATGTTTATTATTAGTGTGTAGAATGATTCAGATCTTAGACCTGGAAAATGCATATAGTTGTTGAAACATCTATATTAATACAATTTCTTTAAATTAATAAGAAATAAGTTATGTGCATGTAGGAGTCATATGCAGAGGAAGATATTGTACTGGACTAATTCAAGCACTGCCTGTTATAACCATGTGCTTTGTCACAACTTTCTTCAGTGTTATTTAAGTACTTTTTTAAGTTGCCACTACCTTCACAGTGAAAGTTAATGACTTGTCCATGACTTGAACAATGACATTACAATGCACCCGCACAAATAAACATTACAAAACATGAATAACATAGTAACAAATCACACAAAATTAACAAAACATGCAAACAAACAAACAAAATTAATTAAACACAACAATTAAACAAAACATGTAAACAAATGTAACAAAGACTCTGCAGACTTGCTTCACAACACAGACATCATCTATCACACAACAGCTTCGTAATGAGTGTAAAATTACCAAATACAAAACAATGGGGTGAGGGCAGAAAGAGAAAATAATAGGAACAAGGAAAAATGGCTATTAAACACAATCAACTGTTATAGTTATACCTTTTATCAAAAATTCTTACACTGAAGTTTGAATTAATTAACCAAAACAAAATTCAAATTATCCATGATTTTTTATCATCGTGTTCGATAAAAATGTTCTATATAAATATAGGAGCCACAGGAAACGTTTGAATTATCCAAGTTCTACTGAATTTTAAATACTTTTTAAATTACTTTTTAATTAATTGTGAAAAACCTGTAAAGCTATTTACCCTTCAAAAGGCCCAATTTCAGCAAAGCAAGCCGACATAGCCCACTCTGTAACATAAGGTCCACTGCATACTGGATACCAATGACCTTTCCAATTTCTGTGCAAATAGCCTTTGGTGTCTGATACATGGAACGTCTGAAAATAAACACAGATGTATTTTAAATAGGAATAAAAACAATAATAATATTTTGAAATCAAATACCAAGAGTCTGTAAGTATGTATAGTAAGAGCACAAGAGTTTACAAATTTGTTTTTGTTTTCACAACATTATTAATCAAAGGAATTTATGGATGATAGTAAAAAAACTCAGCAGTGGTCAGGGTTTAATTTCCTTTTTTCAGTTTACTCCTAAACACAGACACTCGTAATAAAACACTCCTATATTAAACACAGACTAGTTTTTTATCTGAATATATGACTAGATGGTAATATTCAACTCTCACAACAAAGTATAAAGTGCAATTTTATTGGAAGTAACAAATAGGAAGAAGAAAAAACGTTTGCATTGGACATGGAGTGGCTTTTCAAGTGAGATAATTTTCTATATTTTAACTTAATGTGAGATTTCTTGATTTGACAGGAGTGATAATAAATAAAAATATTAAAGTTTTAGAATGTATCTACCTTTTTTCTTGCACCTGACAGTTTATACAAACACACTTTCTTAAATTCCCTCTTGATAAGAACTGCATGTGTTTATTAATCTTTTTCTACAACCAACTCAATCTGCAAATGGTTCACTCTCTTTACGTTTATTGGCTAATTCAAAGTTTTTCTTAACCTTTACTTTTGACTATCCAAATACGAATAGAGTTCTATTAATTCTACCACGAACTTATGAGAATACACAAGTGAATCTAGGATATTTTCAGTCATATTATTAAAAACTAATGCAAATTAAAAGATAATTTACTATAACCATTTTTATGCCCAACCACTCTCTCTTTGCACAGCAGACATAGTTCAGACTAAACATACATGAAACCTGACTACAGGGCTAATACTACCTTTGTTGTTTTCTTACCTGTGGCATATGATCAGAATCTATGAGTATATTGCAGTCATGTTCGTCTTTACCATTTGTGCAGTCCACAGTGTTGTCACAGCGTTTAGAAAGAGGGATGCATGTTGTTGTATCTCTCTTCGAGCTGTCCCAGTCATCACAACTGAAGTAATCTTTCTGACAGCCTAAAATATTACATGTGAAATATAAAAAAGTTTCAGTATCTAAATAAATTAATAAATAAAATTTTTAACACATCTTTTCTATGACAAAAAATGTAAGTGGTGTATGATTAACTGTATTCCATTCTCTAAAATGTGGGGGGGGAATATTTTAAATTGATTAAATATCCAACAAAGACATTGATGAAAAACAAAAAGTTGATATTTTGGAAAGTTAATTGATCAACATTGTCTTTTTATTCATTTTTCACAGTTCAGTAAGTCCTTTAAAATGAAAAAATCATTCCAAATAAAAGTTTATTTAAAAAAAAAATACTGTTATCATCCTCCTCTTTATTAGAAAATTTTAATTTTAGTGTTTTTATCTGTTGGAGCTGCCATTATAGTAAGAACTAGACCCAGAACCTTCAAATGATAACCATATGATAACACATGTTGTTGTTGCTAATGTCCATACTTATGCCAATTTGCCAATGAAAATGAGGGATAAACAGCATATACAGTAGTACAGTATATATATATATATATATATATATATATATATATATATATATATATATATAAATATATATATATATATCCTTACAATGTTTATTATTAGTCTGTAGAATAATTCAGATCTTAGACCTGGAAAATGCATATAGTTGTTGAAACATCTATATTAATACAATTTCTTTAAATTAATAAGAAATAAGTTATGTGCATGTAGGAGTCATATGCAGAGGAAGATATTGTACTGGACTAATTCAAGCACTGCCTGTTATAACCATGTGCTTTGTCACAACTTTCTTCAGTGTTATTTAAGTACTTTTTTAAGTTACCACTACCTTCACAGTGAAAGTTAATGACTTGTCCATAACTTGAACAATGACATTACAATGCACCCGCACAAATAAACATTACAAAACATGAATAACATAGTAAGAAATCACACAAAATTAACAAAACATGCAAATAAACAAAACAAATTAATTAAAAAAAAATAAACAAAACATGTAAAAAAATGTAACAAAGACACTGCAGATTTGCTTCACAACACAGAAATCATCTATCACAACAGCTTCGTAATGAGTATAAAATTCCCAAATACAAAACAATGGGGTGAGGGCAGAAAGAGAAAATAATAGGAACAAGGAAAAATGGCTATTAAACACAATCAACTGTTGTAGTTATACCTTTTTATCAAAAAATTCTTACACTGAAGTTTGAATTAATTAACCAAAACAAAATTCAAATTATCCATGATTTTTTATCATCGTGTTCGATAAAAATGTTCTATATAAATATAGGAGCCACAGGAAACGTTTGAATTATCCAAGTTCTACTGAATTTTAAATACTTTTTAAATTACTTTTTAATTAATTGTGAAAAACCTATAAAGCTATTTACCCTTCAAAAGGCCCAATTTCAGCAAAGCAAGCCGACATAGCCCACTCTGTAACATAAGGTCCACTGCATACTGGATACCAATGACCTTTCCAATTTCTGTGCAAATAGCCTTTGGTGTCTGATACATGGAACGTCTGAAAATAAACACAGATGTATTTTAAATAGGAATAAAAACAATAATAATATTTTGAAATCAAATACCAAGATTCTGTAAGTATGTATAGTAAGAGCAAAAGTGTTTACAAATTTGTTTTTGTTTTCACAACATTATTAATCAAAGGAATTTATGGATGATAGTAAAAAAACTCAGCAGTGGTCAGGGTTTCATTTCCTTTTTTCAGTTTACTCCTAAACACAGACACTCCTAATAAAACACTCCTATATTAAACACAGACTAGTTTTTTATCTGAATATATGACTAGATGGTAATATTCAACTCTCACAACAAAGTATAAAGTGCAATTTTATTGGAAGTAACAAATAGGAAGAAGAAAAAACGTTTGCATTGGACATGGAGTGGCTTTTCAAGTGAGATAATTTTCTATATTTTAACTTAATGTGAGATTTCTTGATTTGACAGGAGTGATAATAAATAAAAATATTAAAGTTTTAGAATGTATCTACCTTTTTTCTTGCACCTGACAGTTTATACAAACACACTTTCTTAAATTCCCTCTTGATAAGAACTGCATGTGTTTATTAATCTTTTTCTACAACCAACTCAATCTGCAAATGGTTCACTCTCTTTACGTTTATTGGCTAATTCAAAGTTTTTCTTAACCTTTACTTTTGACTATCCAAATACGAATAGAGTTCTATTAATTCTACCATGAACTTGTGAGAATATACAAGTGAATCTAGGATATTTTCAGTCATATTATTAAAAACTAATGCAAATTAAAAGATAATTTACTATAACCATTTTTATGCCCAACCACTCTCTCTTTGCACAAGCAGACATAGTTCAGACTAAACATACATGAAACCTGACTACAGGGCTAATACTACCTTTGTTGTTTTCTTACCTGTGGCATATGATCAGAATCTATGAGTATATTGCAGTCATGTTCGTCTTTACCATTTGTGCAGTCCACAGTGTTGTCACAGCGTTTAGAAAGAGGGATGCATGTTGTTGTATCTCTCTTCGAGCTGTCCCAGTCATCACAACTGAAGTAATCTTTCTGACAGCCTAAAATATTACATGTGAAATATAAAAAAGTTTCAGTATCTAAATAAATTAATAAATAAAATTTTTAACACATCTTTTCTATGACAAAAAATGTAAGTGGTGTATGATTAACTGTATTCCATTCTCTAAAATGTGGGGGAGGAGAATATTTTTAACTGATTAAATATCCAACAAAGACATTGATGAAAAACAAAAAGTTGATATTTTGGGAATTTAATTGATCAACTTTTTCTTTTTATTCATTTTTCACAGTTCAGTAAGTTCTTTAAAATGAAAAGATCATTCCAAATAAAAGTGTATTTTTTAAAAAGTACTGTTATCATCCTCCTCTTTATTAGAAAATTTTTTAATGTTATTGTTTTTATCTATTGCAGTGCCATTATAGTAAGAACTAGACCCAGAACCTTCAAATGATAACCAGTCCTGTTTGTGGTGTTTGTTAAAATTTACACACACATGTTGTTTTTGCTAATGTCCATACTCAGTTAATTTGCCAATGAAAATGAGGGATAAACAGCATATACAGTAGTAAGTATATATATATATATATATATATATATATATATATATATATATATATAAATATAAATATATATATATATATATATATATATATATATATATATATATATATATATATATATAAATATATATATATATATATATATATATATATATATATATATATATATGTGTGTGTGTGTGTGTGTGTGTGTGTGTGTGTGTGTGTATATATGTATATGTATATACATACTGACTTGGATCGCACAAGTCAGAATAGACCTACATGCCTTGGGAATAGACTCAACAGATGTTGAAGACAGGCGCGCATACAGGAGAAAGATGCTCGGTTGGAAGGTCCCAGAGAATGAAATCCCAAAGAGAGCAGGGGTAAAATGGACGGAGGAGCGGAAGAGGATCCATGGGGACAGGATGAGGGAGGTGTGGAGATAATAATAATAATAATATATATATATATATATATATATATATATATATATATATACATACATACATATATAATGTTAAATATATATTCCTTTATGGATGGAAAAATGTGAATCACATTGAAAATTAGGGGGTATATCTGTTTGATACTATTGTTTCTAAAATAAACACTCTTTCCCAACATTTCTCCAAAATCGCATATCTTTCAAGATTGAGTCTTCAGCTCCAAGTCTAAAGTCGAACTGCAGAAATTTTCACCTGCCAACTTGTTTTATAAATTCCGTATGACCTAAATAGAAAGTGGACTGGTTTAGTTGTCATATATTGACCTGCCATTAATGCATATTGGCCTGGCCAATTGGATCCAATTAAACTGTCAAAGACCTTAACGTGATTATACCCAGTTCAACTAAGTTAAGGGCAGTCCCCCAAACAGCAGGTAAATTATGGGTGGCATGTCTCCTATTTAGTTCACTCTGTTTTTCTACATTGATGATCTCTCTAACTAGTAGTTCAAAGATCAGGAGAATTTGCAGTATATCCTTAACTAATTGTCTGGCCACTGCTCCGTGACAGCGCTCTATCATGCACTAACATTTTCCACCAATTAAACCAGTAACCGTAATAACTAGGAAAAATGTTACTGGACCTTAATTGGAAACTTTATGCTTTTTTCTCTATGAAGTGGTCAAAATTATGGTAGGCTTTGCTGTTCAGCCAGTATTACATGACACGGGCAGTAACACATTCTCAGCGATAAATCAGAGACTGCCATGTTGAAATGATAATGAATGGGAAAAATCATACACATATATTGTTCGGGCTTAATACAAAGTACCTCTGTACAAAATGTTGCATTTAGCAAAAACTGTACAACAAACAAACCAAATGCTGAATGGTTGTGTTGAAACAGAGACCTCGCTTTGTTCTGTCAATTAAGTGGTACTACATGGTTATCCTACAAATAATGAATACTATGGACGCTAGAAACAAAGTCAAAGACTGAGTAACGGTCCTACTTGACAAGTCAGAATATGGGTCTAACTGACAAGCAGGATACTGCTGTCGTGTTTAGTCTAGGACCCAGTTTGTTATTTTAAAAAGTGTAACTTTTAAGCAAAGTTTGTTCTCATTTACAGAAACTTTGCTAAAACGTTCCTAAATTATCAAATAATACAATAAATTACCAAAACAGCCCAGTTCATCTTCCCCGGCTGGACAGTCAAAGAAACCATCACAAAGCTTGTCTTTATCAACACGGTTTTGGCAAGAGCAAGATGTCTCATCACTAACATCAAGACAGTCAGCTTTCCCATCACACCACAATCTGGCATTGATGCAACCTTCACCACTACTGCAAGGAACGTTTCCAGGTGTACACACATCTGGAATAAACAGAGGTGACAAATTATTATGTGTGTTATGTAAGCTAATGTTAAAAGAGTCTTACTGAGCTATCATTAAAATTAATTGAATAAATAATAGTTGTTTACTATGAAGTCTAAGCTAGCCATTATAAAAAAAGTATTATGTTGTAACAAACATTGACAGTATTATAGTAATAATATAACATTCTTTATTTCTGACAGTAATGTTATAATTGTACTAACACTCTGATAACTTCCGTAGATTTGTAAAGTGTTCATTATTTGAATAATTTCAGATTTATCTTTATTCTTAAAACTTATACTGTTGTCCTTACTACAAGTTATACAACGCAAAGAACAATAATTTTTGAGAATGGAGGTAATCCGAAATGTGTCACTAAAATATACAAAACCAAGAAAGTTAATTACTGCAAGTTACTATATTACATAACTTTGTTTCCCTTTATAATGAAAATGAATATTTAAATAAAGCAGTATACACAATAAAAACAGATATCACAGGAGAGTTGAAGAGTCATTACAATTAATTAATTATATTAATTATTTAACAATGGAATAGGTCTGAGCTGTGATTATAGAAGGAGTGTGACTTTGCTGTTTTATAAAACAGCACAGTCAAATCAGTGTCTCCTTAGAGACCGACAGCATGTAGTAGAAAGCTAGCAACACAAACCGGCTGCAATTAACCAGTGCATTTGTCCCACTCCAAACCACAACAACCCAGTAGTCCTATTCCTTTGTTAGTTGAAGTAACGTATAATAATTAGAAATAAGGTAATATAGCCCATTAAGTATTTTAGTAAAATTATAAAAAGGGATGAAAATGATCAAATTAATAACCAGTTATACATAACATATCTTTGAAGAATTTCAGTATTAAAAAAAATATAATAATAAAGAATCAATAACAAAAATATTACAACATATTGGTTTCTATATAAAAATCGGATAATATTTTACTATAGAAATTGCTCTGTTATCACATGAGTGAGGACACACAGATACAGGTTGTATATAAAGAGGAAAACCAAACAATAAGCAGTTCTTTTTAAGGTATGGTCTACCTGAAATGCACCCACCAAGAAATTTAGGAGGTCATCATAATTAATTATAAAAACAATTGTTACAATATTCCTGTTGTTTGTTATCAAAGGATGTGAGAATGTATGAAAACACAAATTTTCTGAATTCTTTAAGGAACATTAAAGAAATTGTTCAATTCAGCGATAGAAATTTATTTATAAACATTGACATCCTTTACTGGTCTTACAAAGTTTATTAAATACAGTAAAAGTAATAAGTAATATTTAACGTTAATTAACAAAAAAATGTATTATAACAGTAGAAACCAATGAAATTCAATACATGCTGGTCCTAGCCAATACTTATAAAATAAAATCTTATTGTTTAAATTATGATGCTCCTTTATTTCTTAAAAACATATTCTTAACAATCACATTTTAGAACAGATCTGAAGTAATTTTTTTTTATTAAATTTTTGCAGATGTATTGTTCGTAATAAAACATTACACACATCTTATAGGATGCCATTAATTCTTCGCTTATTATATCTATAGCAACAATGTGTTTTGCCTCTCATTGTCAACTTCTGCAGGACCTCAGGCATAAACACAACAAGGCTGGGTGGCCACCAAATATAGAACGAAGTTGTACTAAGCGCAGCGGACTGTGCTTTCAAAACTGAACCTATTGTTTTTAACGTAAAAGTGGCCACTGAAAGTAAAACGGAGCTGAATGAAAGCAGCATCATGTGGTTCCACTTCACTTTCAGTGGCCGCACTTACCTTAAAAACAATAGGTTTGGTTTTGAATACGTAGTCCGCTCCACTCGCATTTGGTGGTCACTGGGCCTAAACCATAAATAAGAGCTAAATATTCCAAACTATTCATCCACCAGATAAAAGACTGGATTTCAATATGGTCAAACATTTTTTAAAAAATAACAATGTCAAGCAAAACTGCATCATAAACACAATAAAACTGATGAATTGTTGAAGCTTCGTAATTTATAGAACTAGACAATTACTTTATGAATGTAATATTTTACTACAAAAAAATGTTTTGTTAGCAAAAGAGGAATGCTACAATCATTTTTTATTTAATGATTATAGAGTAATAAAATAATCGTGAATAATACTGACATGGTAAATATGAAATAAAACAATTTTTTTTATTATACAGTTTTTGAAAATCTGATTTCATCTACATAAAATCTATGTAAGTATCTTTATAAGTACATAAAATCTATACACTGTTGCCTGTTGTAGTTTATTTTCATATTTTCAGGGGAATATTAATATTTCAATGCTAATTTACAAAGATTTTAATGGTGAAATTGATGTTTTAAAAAATTCAAGATATAAAAGTTATGATCTATAAATGCTGCCATTTAGAAATGTGTGAATGGATTTCTCAGGATGGTGAACCTGTCCAAGCTATTACCACAATCGATATTTGTGCCAGTTTGCATTAAATATGATCAAAATTTGTAATGTTAGTATATGAACACACACATGTATAACATGTCTGTTTTTTTGACTTCAGATTAGGATTGAGAACTATATCAAAGAAGACGTGCGAAAAGTTGAACAGTGTTTCTAGAAATAGTTGTGTTAAATGGATTTAAACTGATTTTCAATATAATTAACATATACATATATTTTTAATTAAAAATTTTAAACACCTCAAACAGTGATTTAAAGGTCAGGATTATTGTTCCTTGGTCCACAAGGTGCCATTTGTGGGCACTTACCATGATGACTCATTTCCAACGGAAATTTGCTAATAAAGGTGGATGGAAAGAATTTAACAACAGAAAGAAATGACATTAATTTTACTTCAAAGTTTTATTTTTTGAATATAAAAATTTCAGTTTATTTACAGGTTTTCCAAAAATACAAGCAAAATTCAAATATGATTCCTGCATTTCAAGGAAATCAAGGATAATACTATAACATTAATTTTACCTTCTCTGTGATGATTTCAGAATACAATAGAATCGTAAATTTATTCTTAACACAAAATCAATTGTTGCATTTGTTAATGAAATTTATATACAACATCTGTGCATTTATGAAAGAATATTTTGGGTAAAAGAGTAGAATTTAAAAAATACAAGTATATATTAGTTTAAAATAGTTAATAATAAGAAATGATTTTAAAAACTATTGGTGAATAGTTTTGATTACTTTGTCTTTATAAGAATATAAAATGTGCTTATTTTTATATTACAATTTATTTGTTTGCATCTATCTATTTTTAAAGAAAACCAAAATACATTTATAACACTAGGGAGTTAGTTTAGCAAAATTAAACAGCCCTACAAAAGTTCTAAGTTATACAATACATCATTGCAGTCAATATTATTACCTCACAGGCAATTTTTTTTTTTTTTTAATTGACATTTGTGCTTGTAAGATGTGAGCCGCCTCGGTGGCCTAGTTGATAGCGTACTGGGCTTTCACCCTGAGGACCCGGGTTCGATTCCCGACCAGGGTTTGACATTTTCATACGCTATAAATCATCCCATCATCTGCATTAGCCCAAATGTGCACAATAATTGGACGTTATAAAAAAAAAAAAAAAAAAAAAAATGTAAGATGTGAACTAGATTTTAGAATACTGAGATATTTTCAGGCCACCTTGGGATTCACAAATGTTTTAAAAAATTGTTTTCTTAAAAAAGAGGATTAAATGTTCAAATATAATCATAATTAGCAAATTTCTATTGAAAAATTAGCTATTAGCGACCATCCAATCAGATTTCGAAGCAATTAGAGAACCAGAATCTCAAAAATAGAACTAATCCTGCCTTCTAGCTTACTTTTTGTGAGCATTTGTTGTTAAAAACAATTTGTATATGTGTTAGTGCTCGAACATTCTCAATTTTGATCCAATTTGATTCAAACTTAGAACAAAAAATCAATTTTGATAAAAACTTGGACAAGTTTATTAGCCAGCCAAATCTGTTTAACCATTTTAAAATAATGGCCATTCAGAACAATCTTAAAAAATGCATAACTTTTTTATCTAACACTTTTTGAAAATCTAATTGCCCCATCGTAAACAAGCCTTAAAATCTGTATATACTGTTTTAAAATTTTCTAATTTCAATGAAAATTAAAAGTGCTAACTAACTTTTGCAGATTCTAATACCGATTACGATAGCGAAATCAGACTTTCAAAGGAGCATTCATCGCGATGATAACCTTGTAAGTTTTTCGCTGAAAAAGAGATTAAAAAAATGAAGAAAGTATAAGATAAATAATTAATGAGATAAATAATTGTAATTTTTTGGAATTTAGGTACTGTCACGTCAGCAATACAGTTGTTTACCATGATTATTTTGCTCAATTTTTAGTTATTACTATTAAAAAGGTGTTTGCATAACATTGTGCTTGTAATTTTTTTACAACTAAAACACTAATATTTTCTAAGTCATCCAGCATTGTGACAAATATTACAAGGATCAAAACTAAAATTTTACTAAGTATTTTGTGTCTAGTGCAGAACGGAAGCAACAGAGAATCAAGGTTTATTCTACAGTCCTGGCCTGAAAATCCAGTTGTTCCACAAATAATTATATCAAAGGCTGCCACTTTTTATCTTTGTTGGTAGATTCATTATTCATTTGTTTTTGTACAAGTTGTCAAAAACATCATTTTGAGGAAAAAATATCATTTGTCAAAAATATCATTTCGAGGAAGGTAAAGTAATAACTTAATAAAGAAGGCTAACAGTAATAATAATATGAAACATTATTTCTGCAAACTTAGTTTTCCAGCCTATTCCAAATGGTTCAGTAAAACAACTACAGAAAAGCTAGACACCGGCTCAGAAAAGTACAAAGAAAGAAGAGGAGTACCAAAAAGAGATAAAATAAATATAAATTTTAAGATACAAGAAAAATTTAAAATGCATGTGTGAAATCTATTTAATAAACACCAACTTTAGTAACAGTTATAGCATATTTTTAGTAATATGGTTGAGTGTTTCTGTTCAAAATAGTATATAAAGAAATTTGCACAATTCAGGTGTTAGCGATTGGTGTTTCGTTATCAGTGAGGTAAATGTTTTGTTACAGTGATGTAACAATGTAAATAATAAAATGGTCATGAGCCATAATGAGCCAATTGAAACAACAACGAGAACATAAATAATTGTATACTTTGTTGTTTTTTTTATAAACTAAATTTGTTTTTTATATTGTTTCCATAAATAATAAAAGTAATACAATTCATCAATTGTATTTTGATCATCTATGTTTAATGAATACTTAACATGCAGTATGTTTATTTCTTACTGAATAATAATAATTGCACCTTTTTCATAAAATGAATGGATCTCAGTTACTTGAGCTACTTGAGCATTTTCATTGTTTATCAAATTTCTGTCACTTTGTTTAACATTATTATGATTAAAATATGGATTTGTAAATTAAAAGAATTTAAAAAATATCTCTGGATGTGTATTTATTTCTGTGTTTTTTTTTTTTTAAATATGACATTAAATAACACTTTATTGGCAAGTTAAATCACTAAAAAAATTATGGAAGACATATGCTGTTAACAATAATTATTATGCTGAGAAACCTTTATTTATTGGAATAAACAGTTTATAAACAAGAATAGAAGAAATTAGTCAACGTTTTTTGAATAATCTACAGCCATTAAAATTGATAGCCTGAGATATTATGGTCTTACACTTGTATTAGCACTATAGCATTCACAAGTTTGGTCTGGTTTGAATAAAACTTGAGGCAAAAATTAGTAAGTTGAACAATTACAAATTTATGCAATTTTGACTCCCTATCTTAATTTATATTATCTTTTGAATAAATATTTAAAATTTCATTAAAAATTTTTTAATGAACCTGATAATATTCAGAGTTTATTTTTATACTTCATTAAAAATGTAAGCAGGATTTAATGTTAATGATGATGAAATTAAATTTTCAAAAAGAATAAGATAAAAAATTTAGGATTTTTCTAAGATGCAGAGTGGCTGTCGGTCAATAAATTAAAATTTTCATTTCTATTTCAAATTATTTGTTTAGTTGATTTTTGAAAAATTCTGTTAGCTCTTAAACATTTTTTCAATTGCATCGGTGTAACAGTTGTATGATGCTATCATTTTAAATTTACTAGTAAACTACTGTAAGTTTAAATAAATATTATTAAAATGCAAATTTTTACAAACATCAGTATTGTGTTACAAAATTAGAAGCAATAATTCTTTTCATACTTTTCAATTACTATTATTTAATTGTTGATAGCTATTTTAACATTTTAATTAAAACTTAATTTCTATCTAATTTTTGAAATGAGTAACTAAATAATGAATTGTGCATCTGAATAAATTTGTAACTGGCTGTACTATGACATCAGAAACAAGCCTATATTAAAGCAATTAATTTTCACTACTTATATAATCAGAAAAAAAATAATTTACTTTTTCCCTACACAATCTGAGAAAAATTATAATAATCATTTCACTTTCTTTAATTACACATCGATTGGTATATATAAACTGAAGGGTGTATAAATCAAAAAGAAGGTTTTGCAATTATAAATTGATGTTTATCATATTTATGTCTTTTACATGCAAGCTAAATAAAAACATTTTTAAGACAAATAGATTTACATCACTACAGAGAGAGAGAGGGGGGATGAAAGAGGGCGAGAGAGGAGGGATGAAAGAGGGCGAGAGAGGGGAGTTGGGAGGGAGGGAGGAAGGGAGAGAGGGAGAGAAGGAGAGAGGGAGAGGGAAAGGGAGAGGGAGGAGAGAATGATGAAAGAATGGATGATAATAGAAGAATGTTGAAAGTATGAAATACATTCATGGCCAAGTCAATTATCTTTTATGATTTGATTTATTCATTAACTTGAAAGTCTTATATCATTAAGCTGCAAACTGCACTCATTTTTGTTTTTGCAAAACTAAAATTATTAATATTTTGATTTAATGTTCTGACTTTACATGTGTTGAAGGACTGAGAAAAACTTTCCATCAAAAGTGCAAAAAGGTTATGAAAAAATATTTTTTAAAATAGTAAAACGAAAAACAAATATTGTTAAACCAACAAACTGTATAAGAAGGATTGACATTGTTTATTTTTGTTAAAAATCTGGGACATCATTTTGCCAACCCTATATCCAATTGAAAAAGCGAATTAGTAACAAAAACCTATTAAAAATACAATACTTTTAAAATTTACCTGCACTCATTCTTCCAGTTATATCCGTTTTATTTTGTTCCAAATCACTGTTCAATGTTGCATTTGTTTCTGATTCTCGCACTTCCATTACTCCATTGACCACTGGAAATTTGTATACCTGAGTTGGGACGTAAGTGCAGTAGAACGGATGATGTTGAACTTGTGGGGGTGATAACATTGCTGCTGTTTGTGTTGGAAAGTAAAAATTCGGTGATGATACAGGTACAGGTACAGGTACTGATTGTTGCTGAAAATAATTTGGTTGCGGTTTTATGTCTTGATAACTAGTTTGGTACATTTGAGGTTGATACGTTTGTTGTTGAGGCATAAAATACTGTGGAGGAAGCACGTACGGTTGTTGTTGAGGATAAATTTGCGGGTTTTGTTGAAAAAACAATGGCGACATCTGCGGTCCATAGTACTGAGGCATCGCAGCAGGTGATGAGACTGGAGTTAAAATAGGATTACCACCAACTGTTGGAAAATAATACGGGTTGGGTGATGAGATTGCCGTCGGGACATGAATTGATGGCGGATTTGTTGGAGCAATAATTATAGGCTGTTGAGGTGCTGACACATCACCACTGGATGGATTTGAAGTTGGCAATGGGTTATTTCCTGAACTTTTTTTACACCATTCGTCAGAACATGGTTCATCACTAACACCATTTTGGAGACCAGTATATGTCCGGTAACTATTCTGTTGAACACGTACAGGCAAACACACTATACCCGACTGTTTTGGTGCACGATAACAAATTGGTTTCCACATGTGGTTCGCTGCAAATGTTATTTGTTGACTTGTTGATATGCTTTCAACTAATCTGTCATAATTGCTGCCATCAGGTCCTGTAGGTGGAAGTTGTGACGCTAAAACTACTTTTGGTTGCATATTATTAGGATCATAAATTACATAATTACTCTGAGATGCAGCCAAATCACCATAGTTATAATTATTATAATTGTCTACTCTTACTGGATTATTATTCTGACTGTACAGATCATTGATACTTAAGATACCTTCTTTCTGTTTAACATTCTTCTTTTTATCGGGTTTTTCTACGCCAATATATTGTGAAAATGTTTTGAAACTTGTTTTTGAATCTAATTTTGAAGCAGAACTATAATTTATTTCTTCACCTGCAACAATATCGGTTGTGTTATACATTGCAGATATAGTCTGATTACTTAATTTACTTGTTTTTTCTTTTTTACTCTCACTTGTATCATTCGAATTTTTTGTGGAATTATTTTCTGGAATTTGCGTAGTAACCAGAATTTTTTCACCAGGTAGGACTAAGTTATGCATTACAGGTGTTTCTGTTATTATATCTTTTCTCAATTGATTTCTGCCAGCATCAGTTGTAGTTGTAGTCACTTTCCTATCCATTCGTTCACTATTTTGTTCTTGCTTTCTACGACAATCCTCCAAACCTTCTCTTATCATTTCTTCCTTAATCTTCAACACATCATCACTTACACCTTGTAATGTATTAAACCTTTTATTTAAGCTTTCAGAGAAATCCTTAAAATATTTCTCACAGTCTAATTGTTCTTTCACATTTTTGAGATATTTATTGTACTCATTACTGATTGCACGTTTTAATTTTAAATTTGTATCTCTTTTATTTCTAACGAAATGTTTTTCTGTGTCGTTTTTAATGTCTTTAGGTTGTGTTAATGAACCCACAATTATTGAATTATTTACCGTAACAACAGAACTGTTTTTGATTTGTTCATTGTTCATTACACCAGCAAATAATGTGTACAAGTCTTTCTCAGTTTCACTGCTGAACTCTGTAAAAAAAACAAATTAGAAAGAAGTAGAGTAAGTGTTGTAAAAGCTCTGTGAACAGGATTTCAGATTACATTTTTCAGTGTCATTATAGCATACTTTTATGTATTAATTTAGGTCCACAACAAATAGCTTATTGATGTTGCACTAAATTTCTATTATATATATATATATATATATATATATATATATATATATATATATATATATATAGAGAGAGAGAGAGAGAGAGAGAGAGAGCATAGCAGTATGAACAGGCTTGTATTTAGAAATGTGCCATTCTGTGCTCGAAAACAGCAAAATTTGGAGGGAAGCAAAGTTTTGAAATTGTCTTTATTTTAGATTTACAATAAAGTGATATTTAAAATACAATTACAGCACTGAAACGCGAACATTCCATTCATGTGTCACTTAACGTGACGAATAATATTACTGGTAATACTATTTACTCTGCATTAAAAGTATTTAACTAGGAACAGCCCATTTCCAACCATAAACATCACATGCTTGGTTCCTACCTCGTCACTCCCCTTCCCTATGCAGGAAGGTTCATTACGTAATAATTCAACAGTAAATATTTAAGAAACTCTTTTACAATTTAAGTTAAATTATGAAATTAAAAGAAAATGATGACATAACTGAACAGATGATAAAGAATTAAAAGAATGTGTCTTCAGTACATGGGAGAAGTAAACAACACCCTAAATGAATATGTAAATATCAAGAGAATTGCACCATTCAAAATTATGTAGTAACTTGTAGTATGTAAAATGCTACAACATACTGCTGTCGTATGTTTATAATTATTTGTTATAATGCACTTAAATTTAGCTTGTAGTAAATCTGTAAAATCACAACTTGTTTCCTTGTTTGAGACAAATTAGTGGGGAGAGGAGTGAGGTACGTAGTGATTAACAGCAAGTTCCCCAGAGCAAAAGGGCGCAAAATACCTAAATACGAGCCTGGGTATGAATATACTTACTTTACATTTCAAATAACCATTACTCAAATTGTAGGTACAGAGGATTCCAAAAGTCAACATTATTGAATAGAATAATTCATAAAATATTGTATCAATATATTTTCAGCTTATAATTTCAAATTAAAACATGTGTTTATTTTTAATTATTTAATCATAAGGAAAATGCACAAACTTACTCACATTTTAGAAATGCTACCTAAATTTAAGAGTACCTAGGTACATTAAATAAAATATAAAGTCCCTCAGTTGTAAAATTCCGAGTAAATTTCATTCAAATACAATTTAATAAAATATATTGGTTGCTTCTATCTGATTTAAAAATTACCATCAAAAAAGTGTGATGACAGAAATTGAAAAGATCTTTTTCTAAAATCTCATCAACATAACTTGAACATATAAGACCTATCTAAAAAAAGTGATGTTAGGTACACCACTGTACACAGTGGAGGGAGACAGCTTAATGTGCATACTTTATTTGTTCACCATGTTTCAGTGTAACAGTCGCTGCCTGCTGGCTGCTTTGATTTCTTTCAAGATGATTGAACAAGTTCAGCAAATAAACTGCATAAAATTTTGTTGAGAGGTGATTCTGAAGGCAAAACAATTTGTAAGATTCAGAAGGTGTTTGAAAACAATTATATGCTAGTAATACAAATTAAGAAGTGGTTCAACCAATTCAAAAATGGCTGCATATCAGTAGAAAATGAACAGCATTCTGGAAGACCACAAGTCGCTCAAAATGCAATTTTTGATAGGGTGGAGAATTTGATACTAGGATATTCTAATTTGACAAACAAGAAATTTCAGAAGATGTTGGGATTAGTAAAAATTCTAAAAATGCAATTTTGTACAATTATTTTAAACATATGCAGAGTGACTGCAAAATTTGCATTTAAGCTGCTGTCGGCAGAACAGAAATAAAATCTGCCTTGACGTTGCACAGGACCTGCTGGAGACTACCAACATTGATCCTGAGTTTTGCAACACCTGATTACTGGGGATACATAATGAATTTACAGGTATGACCCCAAAACAAAATCATCATATATTCGCATTGGAAAGCATTGGAAAGCAAAGGTGAAGTTGAATGCCATTCCACAAGAATACTTCCAGATGTGTTTTTGGAAGTGAAAGGATCATTAGGATTAGGTCCTAATCGTGTCACGTATTATTCCCAACCAAAGTTGGATACATTTTAAACAGCCAACTATAAACAGCCAATTATACAAATAAATTTATGATTAGAGCATATGTTAAATGATAAAACCAAAACTAATCAGATGACAGTCAGAGTTTATTTTTAACTTTTTTATGATTTCCTCCCTAATTATAAATTACTTCTATTAACATTGTTGTAAAATAGTTAGGTTTATGAATGTTTATATAAAAACAAAAACTGGGACAAATCTATTCAAAAATTCTAAGGTATATAAGAATTTCTCTATTACTGATTTTCAGTTTTTTATCAGTAAATAACTAAATTCTGAACTGACAAGAATAGTTAGATGTAAGAAATTTTAACATATACTCTATACAATCATTAAGTTCAATATGCAGAGATATTGTCACCATATGGAATGTGGAGGCAATGTTCTTGTAAACTGCTGATTTAGTACCACAGCTGTTTTTTCAATAACACTATTTCAAGTAAGGTTATTTTTATTGTCATTGTTAATGATTAATACAAATATTAAAAAAACAAATCTAATTATTAATAGTTAATATTGGCCTAAACAACTGTGAAACATAAATATGTGGGTGATTATTATATTTTTATGTTTTACTACAAGGAATACAAATAACAAAAGTGGTTATTGTAACTAATTATGTTTTAATTATATGTTTAGTTAATAATTATATTATAAAAGCTTAAAGAGCATTAAGAGTAGCTTGGGACTATACATTTCAAATATAATTGAAATGGTTGCAGATGGAAATTGTTTATTTAGAAGCCGTGCAGCAACTGGAGACAGGAGGTTGGTGACCAAAGGCCATAGCAAGCAACATCAGGCAAAATGGCCTTCATGTACATTTTCATAGCAAGCGCCTATTAAGAAAGGTTCCTCAAGGAGGACTTAGAGGAGTGCCAAATATCTTGGGCAGAGCACAACTCAAGAAATCATGGAGCTCATTACAGGGCACTATGATTTGAGGTTGCCCATGAACAAGATATGTATGTACCATCGAGAAACCGTGTGTAGATTATGCGTAAAGAGAAGGATACTGCAGAGAAGGATACATAATTCATTATTGTGATGCTCTTGCCAGCAAGAGTCTAAGGGTTTTTGGTTTCTATGAACCAAAGGACTTCCAGAAGGATGAGCAGTCAGTGGTCTGTTAGAACTTACTAAGAGCACCAATCTGCTGAAATAGTACTTAAGACGTTTAAGTCCATCAATGGCAGTGTCTGGGGTTGTATAATCCCTTCCTGTAGTTTCTAATCTAACCTAATCAGAGGCTACAAAGGTAGCATAGCTTCCTATAGTTAGATCTAATGTAATCATATTTACCTGTATTTAAAACGTGTTTAAACTTACTATCAGTACTGATGAGAAAGAACAACGCCAAGGTCGCTATGAGGCTCAAAAAAAGAAGAGCAATGAAAAATAACCACGCACAACGATGTTGTTCAGCACAGCAGCAGATCCCACACCGGAAGCAATATCTGGGTCCACACAGTGTTCTCCATAACTTCTGCATACAACCTAAACAGTGGTAATTATCTTTTTAAGCTTACACTGTACAGGTTGATCATTTTCAAAACAGCTCTACTAAGCATTATTATAGAGTGAGTCTGTTAAAATTGTCATCTCTCTTAGTCAGTAACTTCCCTCCTCTAGAGTCTAGAGGACTCCTTCTTCTTCTATCAGGAACAAGTCAGGTCTAATTTCAAAACAAATTAATATTGAGAATGTTTTTGTAGTTTGTTTTGGATAGCAGAACTGCCCCAAACTAAAACTGCCCAAGGTTGTTTTAAGCATGCTTAGAGGCCTAAAATAAACAATGCTGAAACTTGTAATCATTAAAACAATAAATTTATCAGATGGTAATTTCAGTTATCAGTTGCTATGCACTAACATTGTCACCTAGTGTTGAGATAATGTTGCTTAAGTAATGGGGATGGAAGCAGAAATTTTTTTTAAAAACAAAATTATTGTTAAAAATGTACCACCTTGGTTTGTGGTTTGGTAAAAACACATGATTTATATTTACACCTAAATGCCGCCAATGACCTAACTTTTAGTAGGACATGATTTATTTTTTTATTATTTTTTTCAGGCAACACATTTACATTGTTGTGACTTCGAGTTTTAAATAAAAAAAAACAAAATAAACTAGATAGGTCTCAGAGTTTCTTAAAAATTGTTTAGTGAATAATAAATCTGTATTATTTAAAATTGCTTACACTCAACTTAACATATTTTCATAAATCACAACATTTAAACAAAATCTAATAAACTAATTTTGAGAAATTAGTCTCATTTTTCAATAGCTAAAGAATTAATTACTGGTATATAATAATTTAAACAATTATTGCAGTTCAAACAAGTGGAGGATTGATACAAAGTTATAAAGTATTACTTACCCATTTTACAAGAGAACTTGAAGTTACTAGAAGATCTAAAACATTCCTGATTTTTAAATCCTTATCAGATCATACTGAAACATTATATGAATCAAATATATTTATTGCAAATAAACAATTACAATACTATCTTTTTTTAAATAGCCGATGGTCCACTAATTAACAATGCACTAGTTAAGTTAATTACTCAGCAAAAAACATTTCAAAACAGCAGCAATTAAATTATTTGAAGAAATTTCAAAATATGAAAACTGACCTGACTATACATTTCAGATTTTACGGCCAATTGCAATGGTGAAATTAGATTTTCAAAAAGTTATTAATTTTTAAACAGATATTTCTGAATAAAAGCTTGTACACGCTGTAATCAAAGTCAGTCTGAATCAAATTAGACCAAGATTTAAAAAATTCTGCAGGGCAAACTCACTCACACACACACACACACACACACACACACACACACACACACACACACACACACACACACACACACACACACACACACACACACACACACACACACACACTGTATAAACAAATTTTAACCACTCTTCAAACTGTAATTTTTAGGTGTAACAAGTATATTTTGCACTGTATAAATTTATTTATATTTACCTGTATTACACACATTATGTTAAACAAACTGAACACCCACTAAGCCACTAAATCAGCAATCATAGCCACTTCTTGATGACATAACCAAAGCAGACTCAGGCATTTCCCCTTCCTGCTTTGACACTGCTATAGTGTGCCAATAAGTAGGACAATTATATCCTCTGCAACACATAAATACAATGGGTCAAGAACAAACTTCCTCAAATAACAATAATATCTGCTATGTCTTAAAGTGGTGTTTTCAAAATAGTGAAATCTTATGCAAATTTTTAATTAGTAATGGTAAAATGTAATTATTCACAGGTTATTTAAGAAATTTTGTGGTTTAACATTTGTATGTTATGATAGACAAATTAAAATGGTGGATTGATGTAATGTACCAAAAAAACTAATGGTAGTAATTTAGACTCAAACCTGTGTACAGGTTAGATATTCCATATGTGCTAGGTGTGCGCCACACACTACAATAATTAAAAAATGATTGATTTTTGTTTAGACTTTCAGAAGTTTTATTACTTGTAGGATTCATTGTATTGAATAATTTGAACATTTAAATGCAAAAACAATTATAAATATACTTGGCCATTGTGTGTCTGTAGTGATTAGATTAGGTATATTTAGAATTTGTTGTCAGCAATGTGCAGTAGAATGACCATACAGGCTTCCTATGCAACTCTTATAGAATGATAAAGAGAGAGGGAGACATGGAGTGAGGTGGAGTTGAAATGATTTATGCATAGCTTGTGTGTAGGACTTCAAACCTAAAGCACAAAGGTCCTTTCTTATATCATTCTAATTTGTAATTCCTATTTTAGTATACTGTGATTGTTGTGTTGAGAAAAATCACAAAACAGTTTTTCTTAATAATTTATTTAATTATTAATCAATCTAAAAAGTATTTTCTCAAGAAATGACAGTTAAGAATATAAGACCATGTTTCAGTTTAATAAATTTAATAACTAAACATAAGGGAAGAAAGACAAATAAATATAAATATGCCTCATTTGAATGAATATATGTTTTTGTTTACTAATCCAGTATAAAAAACATTACAAATTTTTAAAAAAGTATAAATAAGATATTTGATGATAAAGTTTTTAAAAATATGACTGAAAAATTCCATTAAAAATTTTAATGAAATAATACATAAAAAAGGTTTCATTCAAATTAACCCTCCCTTATTTAAATGTCAGCCCTATTTTTTTATTACATAATGAAATGAACAAAATTTATTGTATGAAGTGAAAATATATTATATATGTACATATTAGGCTCAGGGCCTAATTTACCAGATGGTAATGTATAAAGATACCTTATAATAGTTTATAGTCATTAGCTGTTACATTTAAAAACTAAGCAATCATCACATTTTAGAGCTTGATTAACACCACTTAATGAATTATGATGACAGTGCCTTCATAGTGTAATATATTTGTTTCATATTTCATTCCATTAATAATATTGTCTGCAAGTTTTCATTGGTTAAATTGTATGTTATCTTGTTTTAATTATAGTTTTTATAGTTAATTATAGTTTTGTAATTAATTATTTAATTTAGGCTATCAAAATATTTTAAAAAATCGGCCTCATCTCAAAATTGACTCATTAGATTTTGTTCTAATTTTGAAGACATATACAGATTCACAATTCATAACAGTATACCTAATTTGAAATAAAATAAATTTACAGATTAAAAATAAGTAGGTTAGTAAATAGTTGTTTTTTTTGTTTTTTTTTTTTGACTGAGTCAAGTTTGATTTTGAAAATGATTTACAAAAAAAACTTACCTACTATAATTTTTCTTTAAAATAAAGTGGGGATTTGAATTTTAAAATTCGGTCGTCGTTTTCCAATATGGCGACGTTGTTTTGATTTTTTTATAGATTGCTGTTTTACTTTTAACTTTTTTTTATTAAAGATCCGATTTTCGATTTGTTTGTCCTTGGGTATTTTAAAAAATAAACCTTTAATTTACAAAATATGACTAACTAATATAAGAGTTCTAAGAAGGAACATTTGCTATTTAAACGTTGTGCTTTTTATATCTACTTTGAGCACCCATTTATTTTGGGAGATTTTTTAACTGAATTATTGTTTTTTTGGTGTTTTAACGTCGGACTATTGTGCACACTTGGGCTAATGCAGACGATGGGATGATTTATAGCGTATGAAAATGCCAAGCCCTCGCCGGGAATCGAACCCGGGTCCTCGGGGTGAAAGCATAGTACGCTATCCACTAGGCCACCGAGGCGGCTTTTTTTTAATTGAAAAAAGAAAGAAGTCTAAGATAGGACAATTAATTTAAAAAACAGTATCAAAATTAGCTGTTTCTGTATGACATTAAAAAGTTTTCCGCCATGTTGAAAAATGCAGCCGAATTAAAAAAAAATTAGCAACAATTTTATTATAGAAGGAAAAGTGTGTAAGATCCCCTATTGGAACGCTTCTGTAAGTCTTAAAGTTTCAAAGATACCAATTGTGACACAATTAAAAAAATAATAAAACAATTATAAAACACCCTGCGTATGTGTAAAATACTAAAGGTAGCCTGCATCGTTAGAATGAGCGACGGTCGTGGACAAATTAAATCATTTGTAAAACAGCTGATTCAGCTGGTAGCGCGTCATGTTCCCAATGAAATACTTTGCCCAAGGAATGCCAACATTTACACAATATAATGCACTGCTATCAGCTAAACCCAGTCATTACGTCACGTAATGACTGCGATGTGACAGCAGAATGTTCAATATACCTGTCACACAATTCAACGGCTGTGGTTCAATTTTTTCTTTCTTATAAATTTCGTATAAAGAAAGTATAGTATTCATGAATAATATCAATCCTAAGGTCTTCATAAATTCATCTCTTTCAGGTGGATGATAAAAATATAAACTTTTTTTCAAAAAATGTTTTTTATTTGGATGTCTGTCCGTCTATCTGTGTACATCGCTAGAACTGATCTGAGTCATTGGGGAAGGAATCCTAAAGGACGCAACACCGTGCTATACCGGGGCCGGTTCTAGACATCTTATATGTAATGCGATACTTGATTTTACGCAATTTGTTAGCACATTATAAAATCTTGTTTACAATGCGATAAAAAATGTGTGAAATAAATTTTGCGCAGTTATTATAAGACGGTCTTACAATAAAGATAGCCGCCTCGGTGGCCTAGTTGATAGCGTACTAGGCTTTCACCCCGAGGACCCGGGTTCGATTCCCGGCGAGGGCTTGGCATTTTCATACGCTATAAATCATCCCATCGTCTGCATTAGCCCAAGTGTGCACAATAGTCGGACGTTAAAAAAAAAAAAAAATACAATAAAGATAGTTGACTTTAAACCTAATAACCCAAGAAACAGCGAGTTCTACATGACTTACAATATACATGTGATTTTATACTTACTAACCTGTAAGACAGTGGATTCAATTCTTCTTACACAGAAGACAAGCGATCGCTAATCTAATAGCTCAAGGCCTGAGGAACAGAAAAAGCTTTACTAAAAAGGTTTTTGTGGCCTCAATTTTTTTTACTGATTTGTATACAAATAGTAGGCCTACTTTTCATAAAAAGGGCGTAAAATGGAGTTTACGTCTCGAGAGCCAAGCGAGCCTGTCCGAGGACGTCGTGATCGCCAGGAGCGTGAATTTATGTTTTGATGCATTGAGTGGAAAATGTAGGAAAAGTATGTTTGTTTGACATTATACATATTTGTACCTTATATCACTTACATGGTATTATAAATGTATCATGCATGCATACGATTTATATCTGTTCTGAAACAGATATGTTATATGCATCTCGTATATCTGTTCTGAAACATGTCATAACTACTCGATTTACGTAACTGCAAATAAAATTAATAAAATATGATTTTTTTCTAAAACCTTAAGGACTATTTTAAAACTATTTTAGCGCCTCCGTGAGCGTAAAATGCGACACGCGCATGTTTCGAAAAGTGCATTTTGTGCTCGTAAAATAGTGTTTCCGCCTGCATGTCAAAAAATATTTGAAATGAACTCGATGTTCCCTGGGTTTTTAAAATCAATTGTTTACGATTAGGCATGTAGAACTCAATATTTCCTGGATCGAGGGCGATTTTCCGGTTTTTTAAAGTTATTTTTTTGTCTTCCCTTATTTTTCTAAAAATTTCAAGTTCAAATTTTAACAAAGGACGTACGGCCCGCGGGCCGATGGGATAGACTGGTACTGAACAACCATCGCTAAAAAATGAATTGATTTTCATTAAATTTTATTTATAATTTCCGCTATTTCGTAAGTATTTTTAAACTTAAATCAATTTTTTAAAGACCTCTTTAAGAAAAAATCTGATAGTAATTTCTCAAAATTAGCTTAAACGATTTTTCTCAAATGAACAAATAGTTCATAAGCACTAAATCGGAACAAAAAAGTCCTTATATATTTCCAAAAGTTTGATTTAGGAGCAATTGAAATATTAACAAAAGATACATCAATTTGTAAGTCAATTTAAATATTTAAAAAAATGATATAGGAGGAAATAAAAATAACCACATTAAACCTTGACCTTTTATTGGTGTTGTTTTTGTTTTTTTTTTCTATTTATGCAAATTCCAAATTTTGATGTGTTACATCGATTTGATTTATGAATTCACTTGCATAACTAGAATTTGAGCAAAATATGGTTAAGCGATTTTAAGAAATTAAACCGATTTTCTGGTGATTTTGTTGAAATCATCCAAACCAGATATTTTGAAGAAACAGTTGGATGTGAGAGAGCTTGAGTAATGATTTTGAACCGTTTATTTTGTATAAGAAAGTTTTTGCAATATACTTGCACTAATCGAATATTGAGCAAATAAGTACAAAGGATATACCGCATCGCATCACTTGAAAATTTGTAATCTCCGAAATATAAGATTTGTAAAAAAAATATTATTGTATTCATTA
The DNA here is from genome assembly GCA_022606455.1 of Callitettix versicolor. NCBI lineage: Eukaryota > Metazoa > Arthropoda > Insecta > Hemiptera > Cercopidae > Callitettix > Callitettix versicolor. Next base: position 23,803,192 of record CM040184.1, on the reverse strand, counting down.
ACAATACTTTGCATTTCAACTCAAAACTTATCGAAATTTTATCCTAAACTAAGACATTTCTTCAAGAATTGTAAATACAAAGTATTTGTTATTAAAATCTTACTAACACAAATAGGTTATGAGTGTCTAAGTTTACATACTTTAAACAATACACATTTAACTATCTGTTGAAAAAGGGCAGAATGAAAGCTCATGTTGTTATTACTGTTAATTTAAACATTTGCCATCATTTGTGTATAGTGTATGGAAATGTTTACTTTTTGAAAGTATGAACCCTTCCAAGTGCCTAATTTAAAACATGATGTTCAATTTTTTAAATAAGGCATTTAAGAAATGAAGTTGATCCATAGTCTTGAAACATATGCACAATTGAAGACAAAAGACCAAATAAACAGCAACATAAATAGTCCTTTTAGTAACAATTTTAAAAAACAGAATTGTTGCTTAGTCAGTATACAGTTCAATGAGCTTTTTTTAATATATTGCATCACTCCTTCCTCTTATTAGTCAGTTTCTAGAACAGTCATTAACTTTTTTAATCCATCATTAAAAAAGTTGATTAACTTTAATTCAGTGTCTAGAACAACAACTAACTGCTGATCAAAGATTGAACACTTAGTAATTTAATTTCCCAATGTTGGTATGAATCTTAATTTTCCAATTACCAAGTATGAATGCATGATACCATCCACTAGCTGGGGTCTACACAGATCCCATCATGTTTAATTGATTTTATCTACAATAAATTCATATAAGAAAATATCCTTCAACTGTGAAAAACGATTTCTTTTTATTTTCAACAAAAGTAATGAATATCAAACATTGAACACTTAAACTTGAACAAGTTTTTAAATAATTTTTTTTTTATATACAAGCGAAAAGCACATTTAGGCTATTATCGCCTACAAACTACTACTTGAGAAACAGAAAAAGAAGAAAAGAACGATAACACTTAATACTACTTACAAACTAGATAACATTTCTAACAAGAATAAATAATTTGAAATCAAAACAATATAAAGGTGGACTGTAAAGTGGCCTTAATCAAAGAAAACAGAAAGAAAAATATTATAAAGCAAGGAAAAATTACCTAAAACTAAGCAAGAAAAGACGAAGATTTTGTTATAATCATATGTTTACATGACCTAGACTGTGTTCTCTTGGTAACACTTTACTCAAATTTCCAATGTCCTAAGTGTAGGCTTTGAAAGAGGGTAGGAAATTATTTAAATCAATTTGATTTGTACCATCAGATAGTCTGGATGTGGAGTATTGTGAAATCTTTATTCTAATAAACTCAAGACCTTCTGTGAAAGCTGTATTGAAGAAAACTTTTTCATATTGAAGAGTTTAGAAAGCTGCTCCCAAAACTGGCAAGAGATGGGAAATATTGTTTTGTCCGTTGTGGTAGTGGGAAATGAACATGCAGACAAGATTACAATATCATCAGCAATCATGGAACTTATCAATCAGCCTATAGAGCTGTAAGGAAATAGAACACAAGCAATAGGGAATAAGCAGACAGAAAGATGAAGATTGACAGGACTGCCTTATATAAGCTACAACTTAAACTTGCAGATCTGAAACTTTTATAACCAGGACTACAGCTATGTTTGGTCTTCTAATTATTACTGATAGAGATCTCTAAAGCTTTTACATAATTGATTCACCGATTTGTGAACTCTGCGAATGGAGTATGAACTGGAGCATACAAGGTGTGGTTTTATTTGATAATGTGTCTTCAAGAAACACACCTGCATCAATTTCACAGTTTCAGTTTTAGGGGTTATTCCATTACCAGAACCGATTTAATCATGGTGGAAAGAGCTAAGGGTGGTGTCGCCATATTGACTCCTAACTCTATTGAATCGGTTCTCGTTAATGTATTGACACCTTTACAAGCTGTTGCCATTCAGATAACCGTCCCATTCAAACTTACAATATGTTGCCAGTACTTACCTCCGAGCTACAAGTTTCAAAATAATGAAATATATAACTTAGTCTCACAGTTACCACCGCCGATTTTACTGACAGGCGATTTTATTGCTCACCACATTGCATGGGGTTCATTGTCTTGTAACTCAAGAGGAATACATATTGATAGAATACGGTTTAAATAACGAGACTGATGCTGCGACGGAACAAGTGCGCATGCGCCAACCGCCATTGACTGATAGCTGTTTAGTGTGAAGCTTTCTCTTCAGAATGCAGTTAGTCTTGTTTGTATAACAAACACTGTTTAGTTATAACCTCCATTTCCGTTGGTGTTATTTTGTTTTGCCGGAAAAAATGGTTAGTGTAATAATAGAGCAACGAATTGTTGTTAAATTTCACATCAAAGTTGGAAAAACCGCTACTGAAGCTTATAATTTACTGAAAGAAGTGTATGGCAGTGAATATTTATCATGGGCACATGTTTTTGAATGGTTTAAGCGTTTTTAAGCTGGCCAACAAGACTTGAAAATGATTCGCGGCCAGGTCGCCCGTCAAAAACGGATGACAATGTCCAAAAAGTTGCTAATTTGATTCGAGCTGACCGTCGATTAAATATTTGTGCAATTGGTGAAAGTGTAGGCATTGATAAAGAATGTGTACAGCAAATTTTATGTGACAATTTGAAGATGCAAAAAGTGTGTGCCAAAAATTTTCACGTTCGAACAACAAGCAGCTCGCAAAAATGTTTGTACTGACACTTTGGATGCCATTGAAAATGACCCAAAATTATTGGAAAGGATAATAACATGTGATGAATTGTGGTTTTTATGTATGATCCAATCCAAAGCACCAATCCATGCATTGGAAGACCCCCACTTCACTGAGAGCTAAAAAAGCAAGTCAGCAAGTCAAAATTTAAAGCTGATGATTGTTTTTTTTTATATTCATAGGATTGTGTACCTTCACGGGAGTTCCTGAAGGTCAAACAATTAATCAATATTACTACCTTGAGGTACTTGGTAAACTATGTGAAAGAGTAAGGAAAAAACTATCCGAAATGTGTAAGGACAAATCATGGGTTTTCCACCAAGACAATGCGCCTAGCTCATTCCGTGTTATCTGTCAAGAGGTTCCTGGCCAAGTACAGCATCCCAGTGTTAGAACATCCACCTTACTCACCATACCTTGCACCATGTGACTTCTCTCTGTTCCCTAAGGTGAAATCTGCATTAAAAGGGACAAGATTTGAGTCTGTGGAAGCTGTAAAAGTGAAAGCGGCAAGAGTCCTGAAGGAGATGACAGAAGATGACTTCCAGCACTGTTTCGAACAATTGAAAATTCGCATAGAGCGTTTTAGGGATAGAGAAGGGGTGTATATTGAAGGTGATAATAAATAATTATGTATAAAATGAAAATAATTTTTTTTACATCAGTCTCGTTTTTTAATAGCCACACCTCGTATACTACTTAGCTCCCAACTCATACCAGTGGAACATTAAAATAATATTTTGCAAAGGAATGCAATTTGACAGTTCAGTAATCCCTGAATAATTTGGATTCAGTTCCACAAAAATCCTGCAGTTGGTGAAACGAATGGTCTGAAGTTGTAAATAACACAGTTGATAAATATAAGCTAGAAAAAAGAATATTGTATTGTAGTGTACACATTTATGTCTTCTATATACCTCCTTATGAAGTGTTGGTCCAGAGTTTCAAGATGTGAGGGTTACACAATAATTTCTTTGCAGAAGAAGTTGGAGGAAGAGGGCTGCTGGGAAAGATTATGTACCACTTTTTGAAAAGTCTTGGATTGTCAAGAAAATCTAGGAATAAATTCATGGGAAAAATATCTAAAAAAACTGCTGTAGAAGCTTATTTTATTATTTAGCTGAACAGGCCACTGGGAGGGTGTGAGGTGGCCCCTTAAAGCATGCTAAAACCTTGTAATCCAGGACACCCTTCCAAACACTTAATGTCATACAACTACTGCATGGACCCAACTAGTGATACAATGAAGCTACTATTTCCACTTCTTATCTCTAGGCCTAAAATAATAAAACAATTTAACATTACAGTGTTGTACTCAAGTGTTCATTTCATACTTGAATGTAACACTATTAGAACAGAATTAACAAACACAGTGAGGATGCAGTTTTGATGGTTGAGGTGAGATATAGCTTATCTAACGTAGCATATCTGTAGGACTTCTTTATGAAAGAACACAGTAATCGGTTATTAGTCATTAGCTTTTAATACATCTACAATAAGTCCAGAGTATTTATTACATGCAGATATGGACTTTAATGCGTAAGGAATATTACACCCACTTAACAAGTCATCCAATAAAGGAGCATTGTTTACATAATTGCCCACCCTCTTTCAAAGCCTACATTTACGACATTGGAAAGGGGAGTAAAGTGTTATCAAGAATAGCAGAACACAATCCAGGTCATGTAAACATATGATTCAAAACAAATTTTTTCTCTTTCCTTCCTTCCCAGAATTGTGCGGGAATATGTAATTTGCACTAGGAGTTTACCAAATTAGGAACCAAAGGGCGAAAAAAATGTTATGATGAATATATGAAACACTCGGTTGATGAGTCCAGGGATGATGAGGGATTATTGTATAATGAACAGGAAGTGAGAACATGTTGTGATGATATACTATTAGTGTCACTTAAGGCTAGGTGGCCACAAATTTAGATCGGAGCTGTTCCAAACTGAGTGGAATGAGAAGGAATAGCAATCAGAAGTGGAGGTCAGTCAGTTTAAAGTATGCGTTTGTTTCTTTTAAATCTAAATATTTAGACCTACTGTAATGGAGCTGTTTAAAAACTATAACCTACGTAACGAGAAATAATAAGTTTAGAAGTGTGGTAAGTGGAGTCAGCATATAAAAACCAAGCATTGACCGAGTTGAAGCTATATATAGTGGAGCCCAGAAACACCTCTGGTCCATTAAGCTTTCAGTGGCCACACTTACATTAAAATCAATAGATTAAATTTTGAATGCAAATCAACTCCGCTCCACATTTAATTACCATCTGGCTTAACCTTGGATGCCTTACACAACAAGTGAATAACAAAAATAAAATTTAAGGGAATACGAAATGTTTGTACAACTAATTAGTTGGAATCAGTTTAAATTTTGCTCAGAGAGAAAAAGTTTAACATTCTCAATCACCATTTTGAAACATGAAGGCATAATGTAACTAGTCAGAGAACAAGTAAAAAATTATTTCATACTGTTGTAGTTTGAAAATCAGGAATTACTTTTTGCATAAATGAGCAAATTAGCAACCATTACTTGTAGAATGAAAGTAGGAGACAGATTGTGCCAATACCTTACAAAATAGTTTTAAGGTATAAAACAATAAAAACTAAATAAAACTATTATTTTTTTAACAATAAATCACTTTAAAACTCACCTTTTAGTTTTTTCTTTTTCATTATATTATGTGCCAATAACTTTTCTTAAGTTCAAATCTTTAAATAAAATCAAGACACTAGGAAGTAAGAGCTTTCAAATTTAACCACCTTAATGAAGAAATAAAAGATGAGAAATGCTTGTGTTTCACTTGAAGGTTTTACAAAAACAGAATATATGTTCATGTATTTTCCCTATCTAAAATATCCCATAAGCAACATGTTTTTAAAACAGGTTTTTATAAATACAACAGCAGTTAAAAATGTACCAATTTATTTTACATTTTCAATAAAAGCAAAATTTCATTTCACTTTTTCATCAACCTGTTGTAGTTCCTCGTCATTACTTAATTTGTTTGTATCACTTTTTAAATCTTCAGAATTGTCTATACTTAGTTTATCTGCATCTGTACTTTTCTCTTCACTATCCATCTGATCATTTGCATCATGTTCCATTTTATCATGTTCTTGGTTTGTTTCTTCTTGCATCTCTACAGGTGATGGAGGTCTGGTGATATTTGACTTTGACATCAGGTAACCTTTATTAAATCTTCGCATTTTAAAATTCTGTAAAAACCTAAGCTCGCCATTCCAAGTGCGTAACATGGACAACTGTTTCTTGTTCAGAATATCAGGAAGTTCTGAAACATATACAACATTAATTTAAACTACGATAATTATTATTTTTAAATAATACAAAATTATTTGATTTTTGCATCTACTTTTGAAAATATTTAGTAAAAAACCTGTACTTTACTTTCAAAACAAGCTTAAAATTTCGATGAAATCATGTTAAGAAAATTTTAGAGTGCAAGAAGTTTTCGTGTGATGAAATACCCATGTACACAAGATTCTACAGCATGTTAGAGGATCTGATGTTTGGTTAAGGTAGGGAACACAATAATCTTATAGTTGACGTTTCGGAGTTGATGTTATAGGCCAGGGGTCTCCAAACTACAGCCCGAGGGCCACATCCGGCCCGCGGACAGATTTTGTCCGGCCCGCGGAGAGCTAGCATACTTGAAAACTCCTTTTAGAGAACATATTTTTTATAGCAAATTAAATTTAGTTTACTGAAGTATTCTAATTTTATGTTGAATAATTGTTAATATGACATCTACATTGATATGGTCATGGGCTAACTACTCATAACATTGTTATTGTTTTTGTGATAAGTTGGATAAAGAAACACAGAATTGTAATGAGTAAAGACATGTATAATATGCAGAAAATTTAACTTCAGTATATAATAACTAACAAATTATTGAAATGAATCCAACTAACATTTTATACATTTCAAATAAAAACATAACTTATAAGAAGCATAATGACATATGAAATACTAATGAGATTTATGTAATTGAGATTTTCCACTGACAATAGTTTGTAGTTGTGGACTAATTTTACTTGTACCAATTATTAAAAGAGATTTAAGATGCTCATCAGTTAATTTAGATCTGTAAACATTTTTTGTGTACTTCATTTTGGAGAAGGTCTTCTCACACAAATAAGTAGTACCAAAAACAGAAAACAGCCCACGAGCAAATTATCAAATTGTGTCAGTGGAAGACTCTTATAAAATTCCAACAAAGATGAGTTTTGATATTTGTTCTTAATTATATCACTGCACTGTAGATCAATCATTTCCATTTGAAGTTCCGGGGTTAGGGTTTCAATGTCAGTATCAAAAGGATTCTGAAAAATCTTAATTTGATTCGCAATGGCATCAAAGTCCGAGAAACGAGTATCAAAATTTATTTTCAAAGCACTCAAAGTTTCGACTGCAAAATCGATAGGAAACTCAGTCTCAGTGGTGTGGCTGAATATTTCACATGTTTTAAAATGTGAAAAACATTTACTTCGTAGTTGTGATTGAAACAGTATCAATTTCTTCCGGAATAATTTGATATTAGTGTATAAATCAGGAAGATGCTGGTTTTCTCCTTGCAATCTCAAATTCAGTTCGTTCACACTATTTCACTTTCAGTTCGTTCACTATCAGTGGACTATTTCACTTTTTACCACCGACAACAATGATAATATGGTTTTGGCCCTCGGAACTTACTGGAGTAATCAGTATGGCCCTAAGGCTGGAAAGTTTGGAGACCCCTGTTATAGGCAGTTGTGCCTCAGTAACATCCCCAATTAATAAAAAATAAAAACTTATAATTTGCAAAAAGGCATTACAAAATCACACATTACCTTATATACCTTTTATTGGTACATAAGAAGAAATAATACAAATGTTTTGGAGAGATATTGTTCATTGGATTTAAGGCCATGCAAAGCTATATAATCAGACATGCAGCGTTATATTTAGTAACTGGGGCCAGTGATTACTCACAATCACTGATAGTTTTAGTGATAGTTCAGTTGGCTATTCACACTTATACAGTGTAATCCATATCAGAATTTGTCATTTCATGTGCTTTCCACCTGTGTGTGTTCTTTATCTGTGCTATTTTAGATCACTTCTGACATGAATTTGTAAGAGAGAATTTAAAATGCACATGATTGTGAGTAGTATTACAGACAATATTTTAAAAATTCTTTGTTTATTTCATTATTTACTACAAAATTATACCATTTTATTGTAAAGCAACTTTAATATCAGAGCAACAATACAATACCAATAACTCTGCTAGGAAAAGCACCCAGCCGACTCAAATATTTTCATATTTTTATGAAAGGAAGGCACCAGACAAAAACTCTGGGCTATAGGCAACTCAGGACACACTGAACAGGTTAGGAATATACCCTAAAGATTGTGCAAGCATATGAGAGAAAACTGCAGACCACATAATCTATGACTGTTAAGTTCTTGCCAACAGGAGGCAAAGGGTGTTTGGCCTCTACATTCCTGAGGACACCAAGCAAATTTAGTTGATGGACCACTGGAACTCGCGGAGGGCTCCAGCCTCCTAAACTAGCAACCAAAAGGCTTAGTTTAACAACAGTCTTTAGATTGCAATGCCTCAGTTTTAAAATCCTTTTACCTCTAATTAATTAAACTTAATACTTTTAACAATTACTCTCAACATTGAATAACAAATTAAAAATCAGATGTAATACTTGTTTGTAATACAATACAAACACCAATAACACAATCTTCGAATACTTAAAATGTATGCTACTTATAAACGAAATGTACCAATTCCAGCATTGTTGTATTCGTGCCTTTCTTGCAACTCTGTCAGCTTTATAATAGCCTCTCTACTCGCATGCTGATTCTTCTTTCGCTGACCTACTGAGTTCTTCAGTTTTATTTGTTGCAATTCTTCCTTGAAACGACTTAAATACCTGCAATGGAAAATTTTAATGTTTAATCCCTTTATTTTAAAAATAAAAATTTATAACTATTACGTTAACCTTTGGCATGGACCCAGACACTAAGAAATCTACTAATGAACTAATTATACACCCTAGGAAAACCATTACGCCATAAAATGAAAAGAATTATTTCAAAAACTAGTCAAATTACTTTATCCTTACGTACATTTCAGTAACATAGCCACTATCTTCAGGGGATTGTTACCTTAACGTAACATTTCAGAAAAAACGTTACTTCCGTTTGCTATTCCTCTGGAAATGGTAGCTAATGTTATTGGCATGCAAATCAGGGTAAAGTAATTTGACTGGTTGGAAATATTTATTCTGCTCATTTCAAATTAGTTTATTTTCATTTTGTGGCAAAAGGATTTCCTTTTCATGATTGTATATCGCACACAGTGATATATTCTTTATATATTTAATTTGCACCTTAGAGAAAGGTTAAAAGACAGGCAAGAAATATAAAGGTATGCTATTTTGTTTAAACACTTTTTACAAAATAAATTTTATGAAAGATATAAATATCATTAATAATGTACATGCTTAATACATACCAAAAACCAGTCAAAATTATTTACACAATTTTCAAGACAAAATAAAATTGATTTAACTTACTGTTCTATAAGGCTAGCCAGCAACTCTCGTGTACATTCTGCCGCATTTGAATCTAAATGGTCTCTAAACCATAAGCATTTAATTCCCTCCATGTTTTGTTTCATAAGATGAAAGTTTTTGGCTTTTTTTCTATTTTCAATTCTGAAACAAAACAGTTACATAATGCTTCAAATATTATTCTTATATTTTACTACCTGTCTACCCTGCTTCCCTATGGCTATTTCACAATTTCTTTAGGAAATGATTAAATAAATGACTTATGCTCACTTTGCAAGTTCCCAAAACACTGCGGGGAAAGTTCTTAAAATGTGAACATAAATAATTTATTTTATCACTCCCTAAACACGTATTGAAAGAACTAGTGAAGCATGCGTTCACAGTTAGTCTTTCATGAAACTCGTATCCGGAAGCAATTTTTACTTGAACCTTTAATTTTTTCGAAGTGAAAAAAAGATTCATCTACTCTTAGTCGGTTGATTTTGAAATCCTTTCTTAGTGAGCACCCACTATGTAACTCAAATCTGCATGCAAAATTTAGGCTATTTAGATATTGCTGTTTTAGAGATACTATTATAGATGAGCAAGTCACTGAGCGGTATGTGTGTTACATATACCGCTTCATAAAACAAATACAAATTTAAGGATATTTCTTTTCTATGAACTTCATAATAAGACAGAATAATATCTTCATTACATGAACATCAGGTCAGACAAGCCTAGATCATTTCTTGAAACTATTTTCAAAATACTCTTTTAAATATTACTTGGACCACTTCAAACTCTTAAACTACTTTTCTGGACATCAATGTCATACTCAAGGATGATTCACAAACATTCACCTTGAATGGACGTACCAACCACTTACAATACCTTTACTCAAAAACCATCAAATAAACACAAAACGTAAATGAAGCAAATGTGCATTGTTGGTGTTTAATGAAAAAAAACAAAATTGTTTTCTTGAAAGAAGATTACAAAGTCATTCCCAGGTCTAACAAAAAGTAAAATTCAGATATAGATTTTACTTTAAAGAATTTTGGAATAACAGACTTCCTGTAACTAAGCAAATACCTAACTTTTGTGCTTTTGAGTAACCTGTTTTAGTGTTGCAACAATTTTTTAAACTAGTGTAAATGGCAGATTTTAAGGAGCAAAGAACCTGCACCAAATTTTGCATTAAGCTTTAAAAAAAAACTGCTACAGAAACCCACTGCATGCTTGTGGAAGCATTTGGAGACAATGGTATAATTCAAAGTAAAACCTTTTTGTAGTAAAAACTCTTCAATAACGGACGAACATCTGCCTTTGATGATAAGCATTCAGGACAGCCATCAATAAGCACATCACTGGAAAACATCGCGAAAGTGTTAGAGGTTTGTTGCAGATCATAGATGAACAATCTACGATGTTTGTGCAATCATAAAAATGTTACAATGCGTCCTGTCAGACAATTTGGGCATGAGAAGAAATGCTGCAAAATTTGTACCTAGACTGCTGAGCAGTAACCAAAATGATCGTATAGCTGTTTGCAATGAATTGAAAATTGCTGCAAGAAATGACCTTTATCACTAAAACTTGATTTTCTGTTCCCCAAAATAAGGTTGAAATTGAAAGGCTGTCATTTTGACACAATTGGGGAAATCCAGGCAAAATCACAGGCATTTACATTTACATTTACACAGGAAGGCTTCTAACACTTACATTTTCAGATTTTCATGGATAGATAGATTCATGGGGAAACAAAAGATTGCTGTATTTATGCCCAGAGGACAATTTTTAAGGAGATGGTGAAAACTAGAAGTTACGGAAAGCAATTTTATTTTTATGGGAAAATTCTCCAAACTTCTGAGTAGCACCTCACATTTTAATTTAGACCTATTATACATTTATAATAATATATACATAGTTTTTCTTTATTTAAATTTCTATGTTATTATGTAACACTGTAACTGGAACTATTTCTAAACCATTTTTCAAAAATTTTCTTCTTACTTTTTTACTTGCTTTGTCAGCTGCCATGCTTTTCTGCTGTTTGGATGGGAAATGCTTGCTGCTGTTACACCTTTCTTTGTCTTCACCTGCAAATTTAAAACTTTGTAGGTCAATATAAGCTCTACACGCAAGATGTTACTTACAGAGTAACATGAAAAAGCAACCTCGAAAACATGAAACCCTTCATACTCTGAAAATGGCCTAATTTTTCTGAGAAAATTTAACGTGTAGGCAATTTTTTTTTGAAATTTAAAAAAATAACAAGGTTAAGAAATAATGTTTCTTAACTACAGCACACTGTGTAATAAAAAAATGTACAAGAGAAACAAATTTTGTCATTACAGTGAAACTTTGATTAACCAACACTATTTTAACCACCAGTTTCTGTTAGCTGTCAATTACTAAAAAAAGGTTAACTACAGTATATATTTTCTAATACTCTTAGAGAAGCAATAAAAGTAACAAAAAAGTAAAAGTGTGAACAATAATTATTAGTACATTACATAACATTCCCAATATGTACAAACGCCAGATTGCAGCGAAAAATAATTATTTCCACTTTATGTGCAGGAAATGGGGCACATATTTATTTTATTGTTGAGTCAGTCATATTTTGGTCACCTATTATAAACTGTCACTCATGTTGTCAGTTGCAGTTTTGGCTGATAAGCTGTAGTGATTTGTGTTGTTTATATTATTTAATGTTTAATGGGTAGTAGCTTAGCTATTTTAACATAAGATTTATAAATTTGATTAGAACAACATAAGTGTATTTATCCATATAAGTGTTTAACGCTTTTACTTCATTACAGAATGAATATCCAGTTCATAAATATGCACTTTTTTAATCTTTTGTTCATATGTAATGAAAGGATAGGAGTTGAGTTTAAAGGGTTTTCTAAATAGATAGCAATCTATCTATTTGATTAATCGTGACGGTCCTGGTCTTGATCCTGACAGTTAGTCGGAAGTTTCACTGTGTATGAATACGATTAACCCATTATTTTAAATTTATGGAAGTTAATGCTACCATTATCAATTATAAACTAAAAATGACTGCAATTTAAATGGATATAGTATATTTTTTTTAAATCATACTCTTCCTCAAAATGCTCTGAATTAGGAGGTGGATTTGTAGCTAGACATGAGCCTAGGATAGCAGCTCTATAGAGTAACAAATTCTGCAAAGTTAGTTGTCAAACTAAAATAGTTATGTTTTAATAAAACTCTTAAGGAAAGAGATGTTTTGCTTATCTGAACCGAGCGCAGTACTAGTGTGAGTCATTCTACTCAGTTACTGACCTGACAGACTGAGCTGTTTTTGTGTTTTCCTTGTAATTTCTGTACTGTGTGGTGTGAACTTTAATTGAGTGCGCTAATGCTTCAATGAAAAAAAGACTAATTTTTTTTTAACTGTAAAAAAAGTTGATAGTTTTCTTATACAAAAAGAAAACAAAATGGCTGAAGAAAAACAAAGCCAGAATGAGAAAGCCTATAATGACATTGGTAATAATAGTAGTAGTACTACGGCCGACAATGATAAACTGCACAAATGATATGTCTATTTATGATAATATAGTTGTACTCAGCAAATGAACAATACTGACTACTCACATAAATATTAAGCAATGTGAAACAAGTGAAGAACTAGAAATGAATGATTCAAATGGAAATGGATCTTGCAAGGAGTTTGTGAGTAATGATCCTAATGATGATGATGATACCATATCCAAATTTTTATTTAATATTAATGCAACTATTAATACTATTTTACAACAAGGAATCAAACAAAATAGACTAATTTAAAAAAATGGAATGAAAAACAAACTTTTTTTTTCCCAACTGACATATGGATGGTCAACATAAAGCAAGGTTGAATAAAACCAGCTCAGATGGGTTTAATTGGGCTGTACTATTTGTAAGGCGAAGAGCACATAGAGGCTATTATCGCCTCCCTAAATGTAAGTGTGTAAATGTAAGTGTAAAGTGTTAGTCGTAAGTGTAGTGTTGTGTGTGTGTTAAGACTCGGGTACCACGAGGGACGTCTAAATCCTCTCAGGTACAGCTAGTCTGCAGCCCCCTGTGGGGGAAAATATATAAAATTAATGTGATTGGGAGCAGTGGTGGAAATGCTGCGTCTGAGATTAATTAATTAGTAATATAATTAGGTCACTTTTTGCCTTTAAGAGCCCCCACAAAAAGTTAACCCCATTAAAACTCCTTGTTAATCATCTTATATACTTCATTTATTTAAAAAAGTTAACCAGGTCTCCACACTAAAATTTAACACACTAGGTTGTGTTAGGTAAACACCCAAAAAGTAATTTTAAGGTTATGTTTGTAACTTTTAATTTTTGTTTGAACTTCTCGCTATTTCCGCACTTTTATATTTTGGATTATACTGGACATAAAATAAAGTATTTTAGCGCAAAAATAACCAAAATTTACATAAGACCCAAAAACTCAGTTTTACCAAGGGAATATATAATATTTATATATATGTACTTATGAACACAAACATTACAGTAGTTTAAAATTGTATGGTTTAGCATAGATATCAGGAATAAAGATATTTACGCAATGTAGGTTTTTTCAAATAGTGATTTTTGAATATTTTTTGTTTTATTTATACTTTATTATCTAATTAATACATATTCACCTGTGGAAAATAATATTTTTAAAGATTACTAATGATTTTAGGCTGTTCTTTAGGTTTTTTTTTTTGTGTTTAACGTCTAAATATTGTGCACACGTGGGCTAATGAACGCGATTGGATGATTTTATAGCGTATGAAAATGCCAAGCCCTGGCCGGGAATTGAACCCAGGTCCTCGGGGTGAAAGCCCAGTACGCTATCAACCACTGAGGAGGCTCTGTTCTTTACGGAACTATATTGTGGCATCATTGCTGTTTACATTGCATTAAACATATTAAATTTCATACACGGATTCACCGGTCATGAGCGTTATTATTAACAATATGTACTTACTGCTCATGCGCATAACACAATCTGACAACCATTACTGAATGTTAAGGTTTATTAATTTTTTCACTGGATCATTCTCATAATGAAAACATTTTTGAAATGGTGTCTGTTATTCTTGAACTTCACGATTTGGCTCTTTTTGTGTTAGGTTCACCACCTAACTATTTCAATTAGGTCACTTTTTTTGTTAAATAAAGGTTTTTTCCGTTTTATCAATCAAAAACACATTATCTACAGGATAACTATTTCAATTAAATAGCTTTTTCACCCAATGCAGTGTCAGGTTACCTAATAATTTTTTTTTTAATAAAAATGTTTTTATCACTCAACACTGTGTTAATTAGGTTCACCACCCAACAACCATGTCAGGTCACTGTATTCTTTTTTAAAAAAATAAAGGTGTTTTTATCACAGAAAAACAGTGTTAGTTTGGTTTCCCACACACTACCATATCAGTTATATATTGTTTTTTTTTTAAATAAACATATTTTTATCACCCAACAACCATGTTAGTTAGATTCACCACCCAACAAACGTGTCAGTGGGGTTATTGGTCTTTTTTTAAAAAAAAGTTTAAGGTTTTTTATCATCGTTTTAACGATTAAAAACACTTTACCTACATTCGCGCGATACCAATTTTGAGGTTATGCGGGTCACTTTTATTTTCGGTTTTTATCGTACTTACCGTGCTTTTACATATTGGATTATTGCTTTTGGGCACATAATAAAGCATTTTAGTGAAAAAATTACTGAAAAATCGAAAACCACCTACACTGCATATTTAATGAAATAGGTTTATGGCATAAAAAGGTAAACAATTGTGTTATGATACTTCTATATTTAGTCCTAAATATAATAACCTAGATTATTAGTACCATTATGAATATTATGATTAGCTTTCTCCAATAAGTACAATGTATTATTGATTCACAAAGTATTCGTTACTTTTTTTGTAACTAGATGAAACAATAATGAATTGAAATACACTTCTAAATAATATTACAAAATACAAAATACTGAACATTGAACAACTGATGTAAAAGCAGAAAAAAATTGTCAAGCAGACATAGATATTGTCACTTTGACATATTTAATCTGTGGATTACACGATTATAATACGTATTATAAAATCTGTAAAATTCACGCAATGTAACAAACAGTGATGATAAGATTACAAAACCATTGATTATACATACTAGACATATTTCATACTTTCCGTTCCGTGTTGGACTTAAATACAAATATTCTATTTCGATTACAAATTTTACTAAATTATAAATTTGTAAAATTACAAATTTTTACTAAATGTACTTTTTTAAGACATAGTAAAATGTGTTTTTCATAATTTTCAAAGAAGCAAAGTAATAATTGAAAACAATGAGATACTGTATATTTCCAAAATTTCAATAAAATATGCTGTAATGTACAGTGATGAACATCATATGGGATAAATGGCTGTAGACATCCTGATTTCGATTTGTTTTGTTTGTTGTTTCAGCTGATCGAACTACAAATATAAACACTAATCTGTGCTCTGTTAGTTATGTCATATGTAGTTTGTGGGAATGGACTAATGTAGTAAATTTACATTTTGTTTTTATTTTGGTATTTTGTAGTTTAATTGTGATTAATAGTAAATATTTCTTTTAAAATGAAGGTACTTAGTTTGCTTACTAGTGGGCTTCGTAATAGGTGTTTTCTTGCCAATTATAAGAAAGACTATGCACTTAATTTGTAAGTACATACTACAGATTAAACAAATCATGTTACTAGACTAACCTTAGTAGACTGACCTATTGTTTGTCTTAACAGGGTTGACAAAATGACTGTACAACCCTGATGTAAGTTTGCCATTAGGGTTATAAAGGGTATTTCTGATTTTTCAGGACTTGTATACAAAAGTAATGATTTTTAACAAATTTTTTGCTTCATTATGTGCTAAATTATTTCCTTGACAGGTATTAACCCACAGAAGACTAAATTTATTACAAAAAATATGATTTTTAGCCATTTATTACAGAACTATATTCTGACGTCCATTTTTACAAAGCAGCTGCAGCTTTATATTAGCCAAAATAACACAGGTTACCTTTTATTTAATGCTGTTTATATATCCAAAATCTGAGTTAAACATCCATCAACAACATCAAGTTAGGTTCTGAAGTAATTTTTTTTAAGAAAAGGTATATATTCTTTTCATTATTAATAACACATATTTCATTAATCGTCTTTGTGATGAAAAACATATTTCTTATAACCTAGTTGAGTTAGTTTCATGAGAAACATTGAAAATATAGCAAAATATTTAAAAAGTAACTTAAGATTGAGTTAAACTACAAGCTAAATTATTTTAGTAGTCTAGGTATTGAACACAAGGAATGAAAAAATATACATAATGAATCAACAGCTCAGTAATTAATTATGTAAATTAAACAAAACAAAAAGTGGTTATTTTTTGGTTTAGTTTATTACTTTTCATCTATGTTCATCGTTGTACAACTTTGTTACATTTTTGGCCGTCTTTAAAGTTCACTAAAAGCTTTAAATATCTGATTATATTGAAATGCAAGTTTGACAGTGATAATGGTTGAAAGATTGCCATCAGTGCTTAAACTGGATCTGAATTTGTTTTTGTTTTGTTATATTCAAGTTTTTTTTGTTTTTTGTTTTTGTTCAAGTTGAATATTCACCATGAAATTCGGCTTGGCCAAGCTACACACGCGACTCGTACATTGATAGAGTCCGGAATGTAACGACGTACGAGTCGCGTGTGTAGCTTGGCCAAGCCGAATTTCATGATGAATACTTTAAACGTGTAATTGTGATCAGTATTTGTGATGTATGTTTTAATGTTTTGTTTGACTTTGTGACGACCTTGACAGAGGAATTTAACATTTTGTATAACGACCTGAAGATGAAACGATAGAGTTTCGAAACCACGGTAGCCTTTATGAGGTGAGTGGATAGACCACTGAAGGGAAGAATAGGTCATAATACTAAAAATTTTATCATTAAGTAAACTATCATTTTAAAAACAGAAATGTTAAACTACATTTTTTGCTGATTTCATCTATTGTTTTTCTAGAATATCATGCTTATCTTCTATGAATGCACCAGAACATTTGCACTTAAAAGGTCCAGAACAACTTTCAACACAGACTGTCAGAGAAGGTACATAACTTTTTATAAAATAATTTTAGTATTCCATTGTTAAGCCTATACTATAATAGTTTTTAATTTATATATACGTTTTTGTACAGTAAAACAAAAGTTTATGGAAGTTATGGGAAATCAAAGAGGATTTCAGACTGTAAGGCAGAGTCGAGCTAACCTCTTAAAATATCTGCCCAACTCTCAGGATGACTTACCTACAAGGAGCATGGCGGTAAAGTAAACAGTTGTTGGGCTCTCGTGAGGTTATGAATACAGTGTGTGTGAATAAGCTTATTTACATAAGGTTAAAGAGCCTTATGTAATTAGAATAATATGCTCAATTTCTAATAAAAGCATTTAAAAAAAAAATGATTTTAGGCAGTTATGAAGTAAAGATATAACAATAAATATGTATTATGGTTTATGGTTTACTATTTATCAATCACAAGCAACTATTTGTATTAAAATATGTTGTTTACTTTTACTTGCTAACAAAATGTTTTAAAAGTTGGAAAAACAAGAAGGTGAAAAACTATTTCCATTCATACTGTGTTAAGATTAAAATTAACTAGAGGTAAAGAGATTATATACATCCCTGGCATTGTATTTAAAGACTATTGTGTAACTAAGCTTCTTTGTTTCGTGTTCAGCAGACTAATACCATTAGTGAGTTCCAGCAGTCCATCAACTAACAGGGTCCTGGAAGCCAAGCACATTTTGTTTTCTGCTAGCAAGAGCCTTGCAATCAAAGATTATGAGGTCTGCAGTTTCCTCTTACTTCCAGCATAACATACACACAGTTCCTCTGTGGTACAGTCCTACCCTGACCACAATGTCTTATAATGATTCCATGAATTATCCTTATCCCACTATTTTCATCTGGTCGAAACTCATCTAAAGCTTTCAGGACCCAGACATTGTGTTAGTTAACTGTCCTTATATATTGTGTTTCATTATCTCGTTGATTCAACCCTTTAATTTTTTTTTTTTTTTTTTTTTTTTTTTTTTTTTTTTTTTTAAACGTCCGACTATTGTGCACACTTGGGCTAATGCAGACGATGAGATAATTTAAAGCGTATGAAAATGCCAAGCCCTGGCCGGGAATCGAACCCAGGTCCTCGGGGTGAAAGCCCAGTACGCTATCAACTAGGCCACCGAGGCGGCTTTCAACCCTTTAAACATCTGTTGTTAGCCAGCAGTAAAAAATAACATCTCATTAAAAAAAGAAGTTGCTTGTGACTGCTAGATAGTAGGCCTAAACAATACCCAAAAATTCAAATATAGTGAGAGTTAGATTGGAAACAAACTTTTTACTTTTTGAAGCTGCTGCAATGGGAATTTTCTGGTTAGGACAGCTTTAGTCTGATAAATCATGGACAGATGAAGGTAAACCTAAATAAGAGTTAATTATAACAACTGAACTGAACTTTTTACTTTGAACTCAAATTTTACATCCTCTCAAAACAACAAAAACTTAAAAGTGGTATACAACTAAGTGATTCACATTTCATGATAATTTGTGGTAAAAATATAAAGTGTAATTTTAATAAAGTACTGAAATATCAAGAGAGAAATTTTATCTGGAAGAAGATATATGTCAGAACTTTTTATAGATTTGTAAAGCCCTGTTAAAAGATTTCTAGAGCCCTTAATACTTTAGAGATAATGCTTTAATCATACATTTAAAAAAATAAAAGTGTTTTAATGAATTTTAAATCAGGATATTATTTTCTATATTTTTGTATTTATGTTTTAGTGTAGTCTTTGTTTTTGACTTATCTGATATCTCCGAGGTCCATGAAAATAATAATGATACGATAAATACAAAAACTGTAAAATTGTTGTTTACTTATCTTGTTGTTTAATGTACATTGATCTTCCAATTTTTTTTTAATGACTAACGTTTTGTATAAAAAATTCCAAATTATTTTAATATTTTATAGGATACTTTCGACAGTGCTATAATCCCATTAAGCACAAATATTTCACTACAAGAAAAATATGTCAATATATTGGGCAATATTCGTATGGGTAGACTAATGGAAGACATGGATATTTTTGCAGGTAATCTCTACATTTATGTCATTATGTTAGGTAAGTGCACTGTATTCAGCAATATCAAATAATATTTGGTAGGCCCATATATATACGAGGTGTGTTCAGAAAGTAACGAGAATTTTTAAATTTCGCGGGCTTGGAGAGTCCGATTGTCAAACATTTTTTTTATTATGTTGGTATACATGTCCTTGAAGTATGATAAAACTTTCAACTGTTTTCATTGTTGACTTTGTCTGTGATAGTCACTAAGGTTAGATGTGTTTTTATGAGCTCGGCGATTTTCATTTGTTAAAAGAAATGGATCAAAGAATTTATATCAAATTTTGTATAACAAAGTGTGTGAAATATTAACAAAGGCTTATGGTGAGTCTGCTGTGAGTAAAGCAGGAGTTTACGAGTGGTATAAGCGTTCCAAGAAGGCCGTGAAGACATTGAAGATGATGAATGTTTATGAACAATCACCGAATATCAATTAGAGAGGTCGCTGATGATGATGGCATATCGATTGGATCATGTCATGACATTGTTTCCAATGTTTTGTGTATGAAACGCGTGGCAGCAAAATTCGTTTCAAAATTGTTGAATTTTGAACAAAAACAGTGGTGAATGGAAGTTGCTCAGGAGTCACTAAATGAAGTCAACGACGATGCAGAATTATTGAAACGTATTATAAAAGGTGACGAAACATGGGTTTATGGATATGACGTCGAAATTAAGGCTCAATCATCCCAGTGGAGGCATTCTGGCTCGCCAAGACTGAAAAAGGCTTGACAAGGTGATCGAACTTGAAGATTATGCTGACTGTGTTCTTCGATATTAATGGCATAGTGCATCATGAATTCCTGCCACCAGGTGAAACAGTCAATACAGTACTACCTATAAGTTCAACGCCGTTTGCATGAAGCAATCCAAAAAAAAAATGCCCGGATCAGTGGGAAAACAATTCATGGCTTTTGCACCAAGATAATGCACCAGCTCATACTTCATTGCTTGTTCGTGAATTTTTGGACAAAACGATGCTCCAGCCTCCATATTCGCCAGACATGGCTCCGTGTGACTTTTTCCTATTTCCAAAAGTAAAGAGAACCTTAAAGGGCCATCGTTTTAGAGCTGTAGATGACATTAAAAGCACATCGCTGAAAGAACTAAAGGCTATCTCAAAGATCGAGTTTGAGAAGTGTTTCGAGGATTGGAAGAAGAGCTGGCACAAGTGCATAATCTCCAATGGGGACTATTTTGAAGGGGACAACATCAATGTAGAAGAATAAATAAATATTTTGTTCAAAAAATTAAAATTCTCATTACTTTCTGAACACACCGTGTGTGTGTGTGTGTGTGTGTGTGTGTGTGTGTGTGTGTGTGTGTGTGTGTGTATATATATATATAAGTTATATAGACAATTATTGTAAACTTTTATTTAGTGTTGACTTAGCTATATTTAATGTGACAGTTTGTGACAACAAAGCATTTTCATGTACCTAGAGAAGAAAGAGCAGGAGCTCAGTGTGAATCGAGGTCTCACTCAGTTCGCATCTCAATGCATATGAGACGAACTTGAATAATTATTATAAGTTTTAAGTGGATATTAAAGTCTTATTTTAATTATTAAAAAGTTGTTTTTAAAAAGCGACGTGAAATCATGACCATAACCATATATATATATATATATATATATATATATATATATATATATTTATATGTGTGTGTGACAACAAAGTATTTCTTCGCAATATTTGGTCATTTTATTCAACCAGATATTGCATACCATATATAATTAATATGCCTTTTCTTTTCATTCAGTCCTGTTGGAAATTGTCATTCACTGGGGCATTTTGTCAGATGTAGTCACAATAACATATATCAATTGGTTTTTTAGGGTTTCACAATTAATTGATGTTAATTAGTGATGACAAATAGGATAAAGTTTCTTATGAAGTGTTGTGTACTGAATGAGAGTTTAAAAAATATTATGATTGTAAATAATATTATGCTAATATAGGAATATTGCATATGAAGTATTGAATAACAATGACTTTTTTTGTTGCAGCTTGGCTAGCAATGAATTTCATACAGAATCCCAAACTACCAGCGGGAGAAGCTAAACCTTACGTTATTGTTACAATTTTAGTCGACCAGATAACCTTCACAGATTTCATAGCCAAGGTATTGATGTTTTTACAGTATTTATCATGGAAAGTAGAAACAAATTTTTGATTCATTGTCTAAATACAAAAATAACTAACTTTATTTTTGGGTAACCTTGTTTAACTTATACGAACCTACTGTATGCAATAATTATGCGTGTGCTATTATAGGACTGAAAGTGTTCCATCCATTTCAAATTTGTACCGATTTCAAAACTAAAAAAAATCATAATGAATAACTTTCTTACTTAAATAACAAAGTGTTATTTTACATATTTTTGAAAATTTGTTTTCACCATCATAATCAGCATTACAATCTGCATAAATTTACTTCCACTGTATTAGCAAGACAGCTGTGTGCATGTTAAATTGCTTTTATATGCCTGTCTACCAGCAATTTTACAAACGTTTCCTGTCTTCTATGTTAATTGTTAAGGTATTGGTATTAGTAGTTGAATACAAAATAAATATCTGCTGAAACTATTCCCAAATAATTGTTTAACTACCATCTTTTTTATTGTTATTTTTAATATCAGGGGTTTCAGCTGTATGAATAATTTTCAAGTCTATAAGTGCAACCTTGTAGATTTTTATTATACTGAGTGTAATTATGGGCCTATATTTTCAGTGCAATAATAATAAATCTCATGAAGTTTAATTCAAAATTATTGTGTAAGTTAGCTATTTAGTATCATATTTAAAATACTTGATCAGTTTATAAAGCTGTTAGTAGCTGCAAATGAAATTCAGTAAAGGATACTAACTCCCAGTGGGTTTACATAAGGAATTAAATGATTTATTTATACAGTGGGACATTCATAATGCGAACTAATCGGTACAGGAAGTGATTCAGGTTACCATATTGTTCAGATTATTAATTGTACCGTACTGTACTTAAATGGGGTTTAAAACAGTACTAGGCCTACAAAATAATTTGTTACAAAATGACAGAAAATATTTTTATAATAAATACATTATAACATTATTTTGATACCATTCTTCGTAATGTTATGGTAGAAATATATTATTAGCAACATATTTAATTCTGAGAAGGGTTAGTCTGAAGTAGGTGTGGTTTGATGATTAACAGCATGAATACAGATAGCGGAATTCACAGAATGTCTTGCTACCAATATTTGCATGAAAATATCACTTAAATTTTTGGTTACAGCTGATTATACAAGTCTTTGTTTTGCGTTATGTATCATTGAAAGAAAATAATGGGACTATGGAACTTCCCATATCAGTACAAAGCAACATCCATTGTGTTTAATATTGTGGCACTTTCTAAGAAAAGCGAAAAGATTTTATTATTATACGTTTGAGTGTTGTGACTGACTATAAGTTGGACTTTGTATAGAACAGCATCATTAAAAATGTTTTTTTAAATTTGTTTGAGTAAATTTTATGTACGAATTTTTTGTTGCCTAATGTTTTTTTTATGAATAATAAACATTAATATAACAATGTTTATAAATTTTAGAACATTTTGAAGTTATATTTACACTTTTAATCGTGTAATATTTTATTTGAACGCAGTGTATTAAAACAAAATTTTCTACTACTATAGCAGAAATTACTTTTGGCTCTATTAGGTTTGGATATCAAGGCTCTTTTGTATTTTAAAATAACTTTTTCGTTTAGCGTGATGAAGATATCAGAATCTCAGGACATGTTTCTTGGGTCGGTACATCATCCATAGAGACTACAGTGTGGTTAGAACAACAGTTACATGGAGAGTGGCGTAAACTTACCAGTGCGATATTCTTAATGGCTGCTCGTAATGCTACAAACACTTCTAGTGCACCGGTCAATAAGATAGTTCCCGCTGACAGCCTGGAAAAACAAATTTTTGCAGCTGCATTGGGTAAGTTTCTGGAAAATAAATCAAAACTACAATGCTGTTAATTATGTTCCTGTTTATATAATCTCTCGTATACGTTTATGTATACAGTATTACAATTTTTAAAGATAATCATTTGAATTACCATTTAACAACTGAATAATAATAATTATAGATTTAATGTAATTGCCTTAAGTTATCATTTTTTAATATACAGGGGTAAGTATTGAACCGTGTTAATATTTGAAAAGAACTAAAAACATGACACAATTACATTTAATTTATTTGTGCCAAAAAATCAGGTTCAGAAGCTATCAACAAAAAAAAGCCACAAATTGATGGCCTAATTTCTCGTAATTGGTTATTCATAATTTGCCAAAATTTTATTTGTAATTTATAATTTGAGATGATATGTTATATTTGAAATTTTACAGTTTGAGAGTAAACAATTATGGTGAACAGGGTTTATGTTTTTTTTTATTTATTCTTAAACTATACATTTTATATTTGCTACACTGATTTCAATAAATTAAGGTGATTTATTTTTTTGAAGTGAAAACTTCTTTAAAGACGTGCACTTTTTTTGGATGGGAAAGAGCATTGAACTTGCGTCAGATTTTATAGCAACACTGTCACTGTATACAGTATTTTGAAATATACTGTATACTGTATACTGTATGAAGTATACTGTATATAGTATATAAAATAGTATAGGATGCACACCACACATATATACTATATATCGTTGGGCACTTTTTGGATGGGCAAAAACCATTGAACTCGCGTCAGATTTTATATAGCATGAGATTATATAATCGCTAAATATGATCCTTTCATATAAACTATGTATATCCTTTCATATATGTATGTGTATATATATATATATATATATATATATATATATATATATATATATATATATATATACATAATACAAATCATATACTGGCTATTGGCATCTGTCTCTTTCTAGTTCTATACTCTACATATATATGTGCTTTTTCTACAGTATATACGTAGTTCACAAAGTATAAAGAGCATGTGTTTTTATATAGACTGTTAATATTCTTCTTTTTGTTTTCAAAATCTTCAAATAAACAACAAAGAAAAATAAATTATTTTAGTCATATTATAATATTTATACCTAATATAAGGCTTAGTTCATTTTATTTAGGTAGCTAAAAATATTGTGCTGGACCATGTAATAGTACATACTCATGCAGGAGAGTGTACACGCCAAAAAAATACAGAAGGTCAGTACAATATAAGGCAGTTTCTTTTGGTTCTTTTAATTTGAGTAGCTACAAATGTTGTGCCGTAAAATTAACTTATCAATGTGAATTGTCAACAATTATATGTTGTAGGTTTTTTTGTTTAGAAGTATAAAAATAAAGTAAACACTTGGAGAAAAATTTTTATCACAACATTATTGTTCAAGTCTTCTCTTCTGTCCGCACTCCCGGAGTGCAGCCCATTTCGTGATAGTTTTCAAACCATTTTTTTTTAATAATTACATGTTGGTCCAAAATAAATAAATAGTGCCGTATATACTATCTATAAAATAATTAGAATGAAAAAAAAATTAGTCTCAAAACTATTTCTTTAAAAAATAATATTGGATGAAAATGTTCTTAATTTGTTATTCAAACAACACTTAAATTTTAATATTCTATTTATAATATGAATTTGTTTTTAACAATACCCAGTGTAATTAAAATTTTTCTCCCCCACCACCATCACAAATTGGAATTAGTCTAGTGACACACAAAATATAGACAAGAACAGATTTGTTGCTTACAACGCCTTATAGACCATCCTCAGGTAAGGTGAAGCTGTTATCATCAGAGCTAAGCAAAGACAGTTGTTGCTCTTGCATGTGGCTAGGCTGGATCCATATCCTCAGGTCTTATTGTATCCCAAGAATTACACTGTGTTATTTTACCTTCTTAAATCATTATGTAGTTTTCCACATAACAAAAGGTGTTCTTTTTGGTCATCCTAGATGTGGTCAGATGACACAAAGCTCAGTTCTAAAAAGTAGATGTTAGGCCTATACCGATTATGCTTTTGTTATAGTCTCTGTTGGTATAAACTGATAAAACGCTGGATATTATCACTTGTTAATATAACTTTAAATAGCTGTTTTGCAAACTATAAAAAATTGCGGCCATTTTCAGTTTGCAAAATACATTTTTAAGTTACTTTCAGTAATCTAGCACTTTCGGGACTTTTCCAGTCCCTAATTATCAAAAAGCCAGATTATCGGATAGTGTCTACAGCCTGATAGAGTCGTAGAGTGAAAGTAGTTGCAAAATAATGTTGTTTTTTGTCAACAAATGTTATTTGTATGAAATATTGTTGATGTTATTAATAGTATTGTAATATAATATATTAATATTAATTAATATTATTAATTATGTATTGTCCTTCATTTGTTTTTTTATGCTTGTGCCTGATTATTGAGTGTTCTGGACAAGTGAATGCTGGACTTTTGTAAGTCTATATAAAGACATGACATTGGTCTTCCATTAAAGTTTTTCATAATATTAATGTTTATACTTTACCAATAAAACTCACAATAAAAGAATCATTCTTTATAGATGCTTAGCAAGGCACTCTTGTCCAGTATTATGGCAGAACAATATCACACACTGTATTCTGGACCTGCACTTGTTTTTCTCCTACTTTGGATCTTGCCACTACAGTTTTTTTTCTATTTTTTGGCTTGTCATCCTAGTGATATTATTTTTGCATTCATTAGATAAAATAATTTGGTTAAGGGAGAGATGTGCCCTTTTTCAGCAGTTGATACAGCTGCCTAATACTCCAAGAAGTAAAGGAGTCAATTAAAAGTTTATTGGAGTCATGTTATATGTTTATTACATTTTTGGTGTGTTCTCATCATTATATGTCATTGAGGTTCTTGTTGTTGTCCATTGTGTATGATGATGTCATAACCTGCATGTTTATCTGTTAATATCACAAAATTAATAAAATTAGATGAATAGTTCATTATGTGCAGAAGAATCTTAAGTTTATACCTGAATTTTACAAGTGTTACACATAAGAAATTTGCTTGTGGTTCATCCAGAGATGACATGCTATAAAATTTTCACTGTATATTGTAAAGAATAGAGTTATGTTTGCACTTTATATATATTTTGGGTTCATTCCTATTTGTGGTGAGAAATGTTTAGTTGATTTCAATATTATCGCAGTGATTGTGTTATTCATTTTTTATCTAGCTCGCAAACAGCGTCGCCTCAAAGAAGACAAGGGCTCAGTTTTCACTACAATGCCTGAACCGGACGAATTAAGAGTAGTACATGAATTGTTTGTGCGATCAGTTGATACTTTGAATCCTACATTGAACTTCAGAATCTTGCCTTCAGGAAGTGTATGGATGTCGGACACCAAACAGACTAATATTATATTTTCTCATCCCGAGGTAAGAGTAAATCTTGGACCATTGCTTTTGGTAATTAATTTATTTCAAAGCCTGTAAGAGTTGTACATTTGCTTTTACATTTTTTTATTTATTACTGTACAATATTTTCTCTGTTGGTAAAAGTAGATTAGGTTAATATTTTAAGTTACCAGAGCAAAAAAAAAAAAAAAAAAAAAAACATTTACGTAATATGGACTAGTAAAATGAGGAATAAAGAAGCATTGAGAAGAGTACTATAATATTTTTAATAATGTAAAGTAAGTATGAATGACTGACTTTCTTCGGTGAATATTGTGCTGGAACCTTGTAGATCTGTTATGCCCCTTTTCTGTATTCCTGATATGCTCAGTTACAGCACTTTCTCCAATTCTAGTCTCTTCATAAAGTCTAGGATTTGTAGAGGATTCAATTCAAGTGCACCAATTAATTACTGATGCACTTACAGACACTTGCTCTGGTAATTGCCTTTCAGTTTTCTCCTCCTCGACCTTTTTTCATGGAGATTATGCCTTATTTGGCCAGCTTTTTGTTGTGTGGTGAGTTTTCGCTCATTCTCATGATATGTTTTCATGTTATACACTCCATCAGCCTGGGTTGCTTTACACTTTAGAGTTAGCTAAGTTGTATGTAGAGTAGTGAATGTATGCGTTTGTGTTTGAGTAGATAAATGAGAGTAGTTTGAGCTAAAATACAGAGGAATCGCTAAACCCATTAGCTGCTTATTTCAGCTGTGTGTACCAGAAAAAATAAAAGAAAGAGAAATAGATTTTGTAAGGCATTTGCTGTTATTAAAACAGCAAATTTTTATGCAGATTTTATGATGCAATTATTAAGTAAAAGGATAATAACTGAAGAGCAAGGAAAATATTCATGGATTACATGAACCATGTATTAAAATGAAATTAATTATAAATATTAAACACTGCTAAACATGTTAGAAAGTTATTTGTACATCCAAGTGGTTAAAATTAAAAAAAATATGATTTAATGTACACAAGATAGTGAAATTCAACCTCAGATATATGTAAATGTATAATTTATACATGCCTAATATAAATAATTTATTCAGGAACAAATAGTAATTTTGTTATATTTATGTACACATACTTAATACAAATATTGTTCTTTAACACAGCAATCTTATATATATATATTGTGTAGGATCGAAATTTACATAACAAAGTGTTTGGAGGGTTTCTGATGAGAATGGCGCTGGAACTTGCATCGATTTGCTCTCAGTTGCATAGGTAACACAGTTGCATTGTAACACGAATAAGTAATACAAAGTTCTTCTTTTATTTCTTTATTTCATTTCTTCCTTTTGCTTCATATTAACCCATTAACCTACTACTTTTCCCTGTGCAGTGTGGGCCCAGAGAATCGTGTTTCTTTTTTGAGAAAATTGATTGATTTTATTATTATTTTTAAATAATTTTTGGATTGACTGTCGTTGAAAACAAGTAAATCAATAATAATTTACTTGTACCTAATTATTATAATTTACCCACCACCTAAAGATTGAGTAAAAATTTATGTTTATGCCTGGAAAATGCCTGGCAATCACATAGTGTACACTAAACACTCATATCAAATTTTTGACCACTACACTAAATGCTGTCACAAAATTGGTATGCTGACTAACAAGAAATAATAGTTGTAGTGTTAAAGTTATAAATTACCATATTGTTTTTCCAGTTACTCAAGATGGTCAGAATGATAAACCAAATTATGCAAACTCTTGTTACAAAATACTAAAACAATCTAATTACTGAATGGTGCTGCATTTTAGTAGAGTGCAATAAGTACATGTAGAAAACAGTTAACCTTTTATCAAAGTATTTCATGGCCCATACTGTGTGATGGGAAAATTGATTAAAGTAGGTCAATGAGTTAATCTTGTTTTATGTTGAGGAAAAACTAAAAATATGCTTTAGTACTATTTGCTTTAGTTTTGCTTTACTTGTTTTATATTTACTAAATAAAAATATGTTTTGTATTTTTAAAGTTTAAAATATATTAATTATTAGTTTGTTTCTATTACAAAATGAGCAAGCAGTCATTGTGGTAAAATCCAAACCTGGGACCTTAAAATTAGCGCCAAAATGACTTATAGATCACATTTTTAGGGTTGGTTAAAAATTTTATATACATTATGGTCTTGATTATTCGATCTTCAGTTTTTTAGTATTTCATATTATCTGACAATGTTTTTTTTTCAGAAAAAATACACATATTCAGTACATAAGAATAAAGTCTACACTTTGAACCATTTTTTAAGCATTTATAAATTCAGTATTATTCACTGAATATACAATAACACTAAAATATCGTACAGTGGAATCTTGTTAAGTATGTCCTTCTTAAAGTACAATATCTGGATGTTGGCCTCCAGATTCACCTGATTTCAGAACCAATATAAAACACTTATGTTAAAAATTGTAAATTGTATTTTCTGAGAATATTTACTATAACTGGAGCACCCGATCATAAAGTCAACTGCGTTTTTTGTTTGTTTGAAACGTAATAATTTCATGAGTCATGTACAAAATCAAAATGAATTATTTTGATGGTTACTTAAGCATATTTCATTAAAAATAATTGATTAAAGTGTTTTATTTTCATTTTTAGCTGCACATTTCATATCTCATAAATAACAAAGAAGTTGTATCGATTTGTAACAGCCTGTCTAAGAACTTTTGCTAGATATAGCTTAGCAAAGCTGGTACTTGTATCTGGCAGTGCACTGTAGGCAAGAAAGGGTGCAAGTTTGCAAAAAGCCATTTATGTTGACAGATAAATTTTGAGTTGATCTTCACAAGTACTGTGATGACATTTTAAGACGAACCTGTTAGAGAGGTTGATGTTTAAGATTATAAAATATCTGTTTATTATCTTTAAAGATATAAATGTGTAGATTAAAACGATTTAGAATAGTTAAAAGGCTTAAAGTATTTTAAAACAGGATGTATTTAGAATAAAAACAAACAATGTAATAGCCTAGCTTGGATAGGGTTAACTTAAAAATTTAGTCAAAATGGAAATAAGAAATTAAATTAATTATGAACACTGTTCTGAATTAAAATTATAAATATCGTCATATAAAACTGGGGTTTGTGGGGCACCCCACAACTAGAGTTTGGGTCAGGTTTTTCCCCTAAGTACTTCACTTTCAGGATGGGTCAGACCAAATGATTAAATTATAAACCCGTCATATTTATAGCTAGACCTAAGTTAAAAAAATTTAATAGAATTAAAATTGTCTTCATTTTATATTTAAATTTAATGCCACCAGGTGATATAATCGGCTTTTAAAGATTGTTCGAATACCGCCATAGACCAATTAGATCGGCTTGCAAAAGTTGTCTGAATACTATTACAGACCAATAGAATCAATTTTCAGATTAAAATTATTTCATCATTTTTTTGCGTTTAACACTTTGTTTACACTTTTAGTGTAACATTTCATGAAATGAAATGAAATGTATAAACATTTCATGTTCTATGTAAACATTTATAAATATATTATTTTTAATGTTTTATGGGCATGAAAATTAATGTCACTAAGGTCTTTTGGTTTGCTGTATCTTGATAGCACTGATGCTATAAGTGCTGACAATGTGATATCCTAGCTTAACGTGAAGACTTCAAGTAAGCATTATTTTAGGATAATGCTAAGTCGTGTTTACTCTTGCTACAGTATTTACTCTTGCGTTTATTCTTGTTAATACTCTTGTGTGAACAAATAATACAAGGCAAAGTTCAGTCAGTTAGTTGTGTTTTCATTAGATAAGATATCGAATACAGTATTACATACTACAATACATTAATTTCATTTTTAAAAATGTGTTATCCTTTAAATTGTTATTCTTAAAAATACAGTTTTTGCAATTTGGAAAATAAATTTATTTATTCGTCAAATGTTCTTAATAGGGGTCTGCAGGCCGAGTTTTTTAGAGTTCAGGTCGGGCCGGGTCGGGTTTTTTTCTGGCGCTCGGGCTTTTCGGGTCGGGTTTTTTTCCGGCGCTCGGGCTTTTCGGGTCGGGTCGGGCCAAACGGTTAAATGGGGAACACATCACATTTTTAGCTAGACCTAAATAAAAAAAAAATTAAAATTTTCTTCATTTCATATTTAATCCTCTGACCGCCATGGGCCGGATTATATCAGCACACAAAAGTTGTGTGAATACCGCCACAGGCTGATGTAATACGGATGTCATTGGTCTGACTGATTACTGCCACAGACCATTACATCAGCGCGCAAAAGTTATGTGAATTCCGCAAGGAACCAATGTATTACGGGCTCATTGTGTTCAATATTTTCATTTGATTTTTGTTTATGAAAAAATTACACCTTGTAATATAGTGACATAATCATGAAACGATATACATTCAGAAAAAGGATATCTGTAGATTCTCTGAACTGTTTGTGTACTGTTGTCAATCACAGACATATTTATTTGACAAGGCAGTGTGTTGACCTGGCCCAAGGAGGAAACTATATTTGTAAACATACACAGTCTACTTGGTCCCTTCTCATTGTAGCATCACAATAAATAAAACTACTAACTGATAATACTGCACCCACTGATAGGTCAACAATTGGTTTTGTTGAATAAAACAAATAGAATGATTATAAATGATTAGACACTTGACCTTCGGTGATTATTTAAATTCTTCTTTCTTTATACTATTTGTATATTACGAATGTTGGTAGTGAAGATATTTATGTGTATTACGTATTGTGTACACTATTGCCTAAAAATAAAAGTTAATATTTACTTGGCCTGACCCGTCTTTGACCCGAATTGTACGCTTGACCCGACCTGTAAAATTCGAGGCCCCACAGACCCTAGTTCTTAATGAAATTTTCAGAATTTATTCAGATATAATTGTTAAATAATAATATATGAAGGTTAGTTACAAAATATTGGTTTATATACTTGTAGAGTTTTAAATTTAAAAATGTTTATGAAACAGAACAATTTTTGAATACTGTATTTCAACTAAAAATACTGTACAAAAACCGAAAGCACCAAAATACCGTGCAAGTACCATATTGTAATCCTATGCTTTAACCATTAATTTTGCCTGTTTGAAATACATAATTAGCACTCATATATGTTTTTTTATATTTCTTCAACATTTGAAATTACCGTACCTTGTCCGATTTATCAAATTATGGTGAAATATGGTAATATTACCACATACGATAACACTGCATAACCGATCTTTCCTTTTCATCCAGTTTAATCAATCTCCTTAAGTCCAAAAGCCAGAAATATTAATTGGTTATTAAAATTCGATTATTTTACTCATGGAATTTTGAATCATAACAGTATTTGCAGCTTTCAAAGGAAATTAAAACTTTTGCAATTTCACTTTATAACTAAATTATCAATGTAGATCTTAAACAAAGTTTTCTTTAATGGAAAAATACACTATTCTTTCAAAATTATATGGTTAACGATTTATGGAAATGTTTCCGCAGGCTAATGGCAACCAGTAACACTACGCTGTAATATTTTGCAAAACAAACCATCTAGTTTCAGGGTGTCTACTAGTCCCTGATATCCCTAATGTCCCGTAAAAGACACAGATTTTATCAAGTGGTCCCAGATATCACGGATAATACCGGAATTTAGAATTAAAATTCCCTTTTCCCCTACAAAATAATAATTTCCTTCCCTTCTCAGTGATTTTGTAAATTGCGATATGAAATGTCGATAAATAAGCCTTGATATGGAAAAAATAGTAGAATGTGCCTCTATTAGCCAAAAATTCAAGTAGGCTTCCAAAAAACTTAATTTTAATGTTATTATATACCATCTAGTATATTTAATCGTGGAATTAATATTATGTATGATGCCGCTAATGTTGAAGAAATCCATGATCCCATGTTTTGCAATATATGTCCCCAAAAAGTCCCTGATTTTTGCTTAAGGGAGCTGGTAGACACCCTGAGTTTGCATTGCCAAAATGTAAAATTATTATGTAACCGAAACAAAGTAATATTTTACTTTTGTTATAATCTAGAGCATCTACGTAGTCCGAACTTTCGGAATTTAAATATTTAATACATACTTAGTTATTTGTCAGACGTTTTACCAGTTAAAGTTAAGACTAATAGTGTAAGCTTTCTGGAGGAGTAGTAGTAGAGTCTTGTTGGTTGAACTTATTTTGTTAGACAAAGAGATGTCTGTATATTACTGGTTATTCAAAACCATGATTGTAAATGTGGATAAATAAATAAATTGAGGTTCCCAGCACATTAGAATAATACAGAAAAATTGTAAATCAATTTCACAGAGATATTGTATTGGGACAATAAATTTTAGTGGACATAATAACGGTGTCTTAAAATTAGTTTTGGAATTTTTTAAATTATTTTGTTAGGTTAGATTATACATGTAACTGACCATGTTATATGTTTCAGTAAACTTCGTCCCAAGTTGCGACATATTAGCGACATTAGCTTCAAAAAACCTGTTGATGTTGGCTCTTTGCTGGGAATGACAGCACAGGTATTAATGTTAATTTATTTTTGTTATATTTTGAAATTTTTGGTTAGGTTAGGTTTTGGTTAGGTTAGGTTAGGTTTTGGTTAAGGCAATCTGTAGTTTGGCCACTTCAGGATACCAAGAACACAGAATGGTTAAACATAAAAAAATAATTATGAGGCTTTTCAGAATAATTAATGAAAAATACAAAAGTCTATATAAAAAATTGTTTTTCATTGTATATTAAAAGTTTTAAAAAAAGCTTATTCAGCTTACTGAAAACAGTGATTTTTTCATTGTATCATTTGCCAATTTTACTGACTTTAGGATCATTACAAATACTGGACCAATTCACCTTCATATATACTTTGTAGAGCTTGTAATCTTGGTTTCATAGTTACAAATTTACGTTTCTGTTAACACTCATTTTCTCAAATGCAAAAAGTGCAGCACACAGAACAGTACAGAAGAAAATGCAAACAAATAAAAATAGCAACCAGCTCAGCATTAGATAAACAAATGGTATTCCTATTATACATTTGTACATTATATATATTATTATTATTATTATATATTGTACATGATAGAATATTTGTAATGGTCAATTTCTAGAAGAGACTAGTAGAAAAGGGATCTGTTTATACAGTGGATGCCCTCTCTTTAACCATGAGTCAGGTTAATCGCAACACATTGTTGGATCTACAATAAGTAATTGTTTTAAAGTATCAGATAATGTTCACAATGCTTCCACGATAAAAAGGAAACAAAATGTGATTACATAATATGTAGCTTACTGTATCAGTTGCCTCGTGTTTTTGCATGCTGGCAAAAATATGATAACAGCAGCCACTTAGGATCAGTTGTAGTATTGCTATTTTGAAGATTTTGTTTGAAGTCTGTTTTTTTCAAGGCGATTTTTTTTTATTATGCACAGCTTTTATTTGTTCCACATACTCATTCATAGTCTTGTTTCATAATTATAATGGCTCTTTTTAGGTACTGAAATTTTTCATTAGGTCAGAAAACAAGAATATTATTATTTTTATTTCCTTAATGAAGTAATGATGGTCCAAATCGGGTAATAGCATCCAATACTTATTTTTTCAATATATAGGATTATCATTGCAGACTAACAGATCTGGGTATTGCGACGTTCCAGAACATCAATACTCCTCAAAGGGTTAAGTGAAAGATTTCACTAGGTTCACTTCAGAATGACTATTTCATTCCTGGTTTATTAAATTTATGTTTATGCAGATTTCTTCTAAAAAGAGACTCTCATATTAAAGGTTAAAAAAAAAAAAAAAAAAAAAAAAAAAAAAAAGGTTAAAATTGAAAAGTAAATCAGTTGTCCTGTTTGACTTTCAATAAATTGATACAAATTTGTTACCATTGTATGTTCAGGTTGTCTACACAGAACAAAATTTCATGCAAATAGTTGTGTATGCCGAAGTATCAGATCCATTCACAGGATATCAAACGACCACCAACATGTTCCATTACACCTATGAGTGCCCAGGTCATGTGTTACCTGTTATACCAAACACTTATAAAGGTAAGCATTCCGATCTGTCATCTGGATTTGGATTAAAAATTTATGTGCTTAAAACGTTGAAACTACATTTTTTTAAATCTTTGTTTTTTCGAAGGCTAAGCATAAAACATGCGTACAAATAGCATACTAGAGATAGGCTTAACCTTTTTGCGGGCCTAGTTATTTAGATTGTGTATGCTAAACTAGGCAAGCCATTGGAACAGTTTGTAAGAAACTGCCACATTGTAACTGCAAATTGGACCTTGAGCTTTAGTGAAATGAATTGTGAAGTTGGATAATTTAATATGTATAGCAAAGTTGGATAATTTAATATGTATATCATTTTCTAACATTTTTGGGTTTTTTGGAAAAGTAACTCATTCCTCATTCCAAATGACCGTTTACAGTTATTTGTGACCATATTTATAGCATAGCTTGACCAAATAGCTGAATATTTGTCAATATTCAGTATTTATTTCTTATTGTAACTTTGGGGTTATATTTACTACCATGGCTTCGTAGTTATGAAAGTTTAACCTGCAAATTTTGTGAACAGCCAGTAATATTTAAACAATTAGTGACATGTCCTAGTTCAGTACATGATATTGTTTTATTCTTTTGTTACAGATGCTATGATCTATGTTGATGGGCGAAGACGTTTCCAAGAAGTCATGGGACTTAACTAACTAAAGTCAAAGTATTGTTTTTAAAAAACAATTGGCAGCTTTAAAATAAACTTGCTAAGTATACTCTCTTTTAATCAGTATTACTGATGGTATAGTTATTTATTTATGTCTAATGGCACCCTTGCTTTAATGGAATGTTATAAATTCTAACAATCTGTGTCCAACAGTCAGTTGCAAAACCATTTTTTTATGCATATTGGTTGTAAAATGGAATGAACTAGTTATTCTGGAATTTGTGATAGTGGTATCTAGTATAATAGTAGTAAACTTTATTTTAAGAAGTAAAGTTAAATTAGAACCTAATCTCAATGTAATACATTAATTTTATTAATCAGTTTTATTTATATATGAATTTATATGATAAATTCATACTAATTGTTATTTTCTTTTAAATAAATGACTATTTGGCCCTAGAAGCAAAGCTGACTATCATTGCTTCATTTTATTTGTATACCTGTTGCTCTAGAATAAACAATGGGTATTTTTAGGTACTGAAATTTTTCATTAGGTCAGAAAACAAGAATAATATTGTTTTTATTTCCTTAATGAAGGAAATGTTGGTCAAAATTGGGTAATAACACTCAATACTTATTTTTTCAATATATATGATTATTTATTTTGTATATTTAAATGACGTTTTTTATATTTAGGTTATGTAAATATAAAAAAATAAATAGTCCTATTATTACTTAAACTTAGCAGTAAATGATCCAACAATTTTAGTATTTCTTTGTCCTAATTGTTTAAACAATTGAAAATTTTTATATCTAAGAATGTAAATGGAAAAAACCTGTTAAAAATTTTTATACAGTATTTTAGTGTTTTAGATTTCACCTTGAAATTTTCACAGTGGTTTTTCAGTTCATTCAACAGAAAAGGAAATTATCATTGCCTTTTTTGATATTTGAATTGGTATTTTGACTTAAATACTGGAAACATTAGTTAAGTTTTTTATCACTTAACTAATTACAGAAGATAAAGCAAGAAATATGTACTGTACTTATTTTATATTGTGTTGTTTTATTTATTTTTGCAGATGCTATGGAATGAACAAATATATAATAGGGTTGGCAGAAAGACAATATACATGTCCTTGAAGTAAAGGCACAGCCACACTGCACTGACCAGACTTGACCATTGATATTGCTCATTGGAGTCAGGCGGTTGCTTCCCATGTAGATTTGAAAACAAAGTCAGGAGCCCCTACCACAAAGTTTTATCTAAATGTGTGCTACTAGTCTTTGTCAAAGTTTTTCGTGTGAGTGGTTCACACCAATTGGTTTCTGGTTTTTGAATATCAAGGCAATCAAGTAATCAATATACTTGAAATTGAATCTGGTCAGTCAAAAAGTAGTTTTTTATCTGATAAAGAATTCAATAATGTGTGAATCTCATCGAATCTGTTTCTTGTTATCACATACTTATTAATCCAAACTTTTTTTTGACAGTTAACATTTAGTTAGAAAAATATTTATCATCTGAATCGGATTTAGAACTGAAATAATGTAATGGAACTTGCCACAAATTCATTTCAGAGTTCTATACCGGTAACTTCCTACTTGATATCACTTCTCAGTCCAGTGAAGTGCATTTGAAATATAGCATATCAACTTGAGTGCCAGTCAAGTCTGGTGGCAATGTCACTGCGCCTTAAGATAATAAACATTTACATTTTGTTTAATTCCTTATATGCTGTTTAATAGTTTATATCTGTAATTTATTGTTAAGATTTTATCATTATTTTAAATGTCTGGTATTGTTAATTTTTTAATAAATGATTATTATTTAATGTTAAAAATAAGCATCATGTTTTTAATAAACCTTCAATTAAATAACCCTGACTAGTAGAGTCCGATTAACATTCTCGGGACCATTGGGGTGATGGATGACAGGTAGACAGATTACAGAAATAGGCACCGTACTTTCAGCGATCGATAAAAACAATTTATAGCACTGCATGTTTTGATATTATTATTTTGGAAAATGTAGTAAAACTCTTAAATTTTCTATTTAGTTATTTATACAGTAAGTTATCTAAAAATATAGTAAATACATAATACAGTAAATTATCTAGTAGAATTTTATAGTACAGATGAACAGCGATAAAGCAAAGTATATCATTATTGAAAATGAATTCATTTTTTAAAACTGTCAAAAAATTTGTGGGAGCCCCGCAGATTCTTGACACTGCAAAAGGAGTGATAACATGTTAGAATTTCTTCTATGTAAAACTGGAGGAAATACAATTTAGAGTTAGAATTGGGGACTACAGTTAATTAAGGTAGCTGTTTATTTTCAAACTTATGACGACTGTGTAGAGCCATTCAAAATAAAGAAGTAAAGTGCTGACCGAGTATCTGTCTCCACAGTACTGCTGTAATCCAACAGTATCATTAGGAATTTTGTTGGCAAGTTTTTGAACACATTGTATATGTCCCTGACTAAGTCCCAGAGGAACTTCTGTTCCCTTAAAATGAAAAAGTAACTTTGACGGCAGTGATCCCAGACTAATAAGGAATTAAAAACAATGTTATGGACCCCCCTCAACACACTGGTGACAAGGTTTTTTATGAAGAGTATTGGAAAGCTTGTCTACATATAACATAAATATCAATATTATTGGTGATTATGTCACAAAATTACCATATTTATACATATAAGTTGTACCAATAAATTCATTTCATACTTATACTTGTTTCTTTTTTATGGACCATCTGAATAAAAATAACCTTTTATTTTTAATTGGCAGAAGTTGGCTTTTAATAAGAGCCCAAATGTGGATTTTTTTAGCTTACCCAATTCTATAATGACCAAATCAAAGTTACTAATTCAAAAGTATGGGAAATAAATATGGTGGAACACTAATGGTAAAGATGAAATTAGTATAAATATATCACAAACTTAACAACATTTATTTCAGTTATATACATAATAACAAACTACTTTCTACATTGTACATAATATTTGGCACAACTTTTTCCAAGTACTTTATTTTGTTAAAATCATGTCGTTTGCTTACAAAATTTTGGCACCAAACACTAAAACAAATAAATTTGACACAATCATAATGGAGCTTGAGGGTAAATATACACAAAACCATAAATGACGATAAAAACCATAAATAAACGATTATTAAATTGTTCCATTAAATTTTGTTATTTTGTACTTACAAAGGAATCCATTGTATTATGATAATAAATCCATTACGCTTGTGGATGATTTAATACCTATTTTTCCAGTGTTTGATTTAAATTGTCATTTTTATAAATTTATTATTTTAGACAAATAATTCTAAATTTTAAAGACAATTTTACAAATCTCTATATGAAATTTAAAATATCCGATCAGCTATTTTTTTTTTAATGTACTATAAATACGGACATTAATAATTTGTTGTTATTAATTTGTCTTTCACCTCCTTCATTTAATTTTCATTAAATTAAAAATTGCCCTTGAAAACTGAGCAGCTATAATGAGTACCAGTTGTGTAAAGCTAAATTATAAATCAGTGGTGAATAACTAAAAAATATCACCACAATGATATTTTAAATGAAGCAATAAATAGTTTAAAAATCTGAGAATATTTTAAAAACAAATGGTCATGGACCATAACTGTGAAGCTGTTATAATGAAAGAAAACTTCTAAAACTGCAAATGCATATGTTAACTGAATAAAAAAGAATTTTTGTGAAAGTATATTCCTATATATTGAACAAAAAAAAATAGTGTTCCAATTTTTCTGTGATATGGAGTTTTCACCAAGTACCAACTGTGTGTCCAATAAACAATAAAAAAGAAGCAAATATTGGTCAGTTAACAGTCTTATTCGTGAGATGACTGTAAAGATGCCTCATGGCAAAACTTATGTCAGTGAATAAAAAAGAATTTGTTCTAAAAATTGCTGTATTCACAATCTCAAGCTCCAATGTATTGTTCCAATAAAACATTTAGTTCCTATAACAAATTTCGTTGCTATAAAATCTCAACTTGACTAATATCACAATAATATATTGTTAAAACAATACTTGGCACAATGCTAGTTCCGAATTTTATTTCTATATAAAATATTATTACTTGAACATATGAAATATGTGATAATGAAATTGTAATTGAAGTTATGGCTAATAAACAGTGTTTCATTACTCCCTGGTCTATTTTTGCCAAATTGTTTCTTGTGCCAGACCCTAAATCATAGACACTTGTCAGAAATGTGTAATTTTTCTGTACGAACAACATAACTCTGAATTTAATTGAAAGATATCACTACTTTTGTCTAATATTGAACAATATTATTTACTTGCAGTGTTTTACAGATCTTTTAACCTCCAAAATATTGTCAGTTTAAATACTTTGTATCAATTGTTTTCTAAAACGATAATGACATATCATTAGGTATCCTTAATTAGAACCATTTAGAAATAAGACGATAAAGGTAAAATTTGCTTTGGATACGAATTATGTTGTTTTTACAAGAAAAAAATATAAAATGGTAGATAAATGGTAAACTAAACATTTATATACAAGTAAATGTATTGTACATTTATGTTTCCAAATATATGTTTTATTTTCTTCCCATACTGTACAAAGTGAAGTATAAAGAAAATATTGTTATTGTGAAAGAAGTATAGTTTTTCTCAACTTGTGAATCAAAAAAGAAGTATTTACATGGGAGTATATCCACATACTTATTACTGGAGACTAAGCCAGTTAAATGACGAATTAAATTTAAAGTTTCTAGAAGCATTTTTGGTTAAAAAAACTCGTGAAAATTTTATTTTCTTAAAATCAGTTATAACGATGGACTGTAATCAGTAAGTCCCATACAAAACATTTAAGTAGCTATGTCCCCAAAAAAATACGGATTGGAAACTATTGAAAAAATTAAACTGAAAACTACTGAGTAAAGTGAAAAAAAATTAATCCCATACTACTGTTGGTTTTTTAAAATTTACTTTTGAACTATAATGTCAAACTGATTATAACTGATTTTGATATGGTTGATTTTACACCTTTTTCCATTTGTTCACTCAGATTGAATCAGTGACTAATGAATACAATGAATATAGTATTAGTTTCATAAATACCAAATATTGGTAAAATGTATTAGTATGGTGTATTTCTATTATTAATATTTTTTTAAGCAGACCCATGATTTTTCTAGCCTACTGTCAGATTGTTAGAGTTCAATGATTAGGCACTTACTGTTTTACTCGATACACTGTTTTTGCCTATTCTTGTAAAATGATAGAAGAGTATCATTTTAAAATGTACTGTACATATTACAATGTGATACATTAATATATTACACACAAAATCATAATGGATAAAATTAAATTTTTACAATGTACGTTAAAAGAACAAAAATTTGTGTAAACTACAAAACGTACCTTTGTTTTTTTTAAATATTTAAAATCTAGATTTTTTGCTTATAGAGTTCATTTATAAAATCCTTGAAAAAAATCTATAGACAAAGAATACAAAATAAATTACGGAAAAAAAAACAGTTTTTAAATCACAAAGATATTTCTACTTCCTCCATAAAAAAATCTCTAATTTGTGTAAGTGTGTTAATGCCTTCCATATAAGTATTGGGACTAAAATTCAACTTTATAGAGACCAGTCTGGATTACAACAAAGGTACATCTCTAGAGCCAGATAATCATTGGTTTACTATATTTAATTTGTAACAAAATCGAGAAAGCGTGAATATCAAAGTATTACTGAATCTGAAAACAAGTGTATGGACTGTTAATGTGGAATAGTGGGGGAAAATAATAATATTATTTTTTTATTTATTGGATACAAATATGTTATGCTATTCAACTGAGCCCAAATTAATGCATCTAATTTACCTGTACAAAAATAAGTAATTAAAGAGCATCCTCGTCACTAGATTCTGTGTTGTATGTGAGTTGTTCATGCCACCAGTCTGACACTTCT
The DNA here is from genome assembly GCA_022606455.1 of Callitettix versicolor. Lineage (NCBI taxonomy): Eukaryota > Metazoa > Arthropoda > Insecta > Hemiptera > Cercopidae > Callitettix > Callitettix versicolor. The sequence continues at coordinate 23,761,604 of CM040184.1, read as the reverse complement.
AACATAACATTGGGAATTTTCGGAGCAGATGATTTATTAGTGGATATCTCCCTCAGTAGCAGTCTGTTCGCTTCGGTAACTTCAGTCACATGTGGCAAGTTTTTATTTGAACCTGTATAAAAAGAATGTCATTATGTTTTACAATACTCATAATTACAACAGAGTCCCGCTTATCTGACCTAGCCTCAAAGAACAATATTTCAAGTAGCGAAAGAACAATATAAAAGATTTGTAGTGAAACTGAATGTGCAATGCCTGTGCGCCACTTTCTTATTTCCAGGCTGCACGTGTCAGGCCTTTACGCCTATGTCTCACTTATGTGCCCGTCCAATGACCTACATTCTCTTCAAAAGAAAGAGGGGGTTGACCACTCTTATACCTGCTCTGTTTGTTCATTACCATCATTTAGTATCAATTCAGATTAGTGGAAAAGTTGACGTTTAGGGTGCATTCTGCTTGTGTGTTTCGTAACGTTTCATGTATTATTTTTTTTATTCACTGTTTTCTAAAAGGTAAATGATATTTTACTTCTCAAGAGATTGCAGGATGGCAAGAAAACGTCAAACAGTTGGTAAACAAACAACAATTACAAACTTTGTCCCTCAAGTTTGATGATTTGACATACTACTCTTTATTACTGTAGTGAGATTCTGTGTACTGTTTTATGTTTTAGTACAATACATTTAGTAATAATATTTGTAATTCAACATTCTTTTAATGTATACTTTCAATACTTTTAAATGTTTCTTAATGGTTCTCTGTGTAATCTGACTTTCCCACTAATTTGACCCGGCGGTGCCTGATCTAGGTCAGACTAGCGTAATAATAATTTAAGAAAATCTGTTTAAATTATGACTGCCTGTATATGCTAACATTACCCTTCTCAGCTTTGCCTACGAAATTTAAACTGTTTTAGTAATGTAATAATTTATAACATAAAAAATATGTTAATAATATCATGATCATTTAATTCACCAAACTTGTGATCATTTAAAGTGAATATGAATAAAAATATCATATCCAGAATATATTTTATTAACTTCAAACATGTTGCATTCGAATTAAAGTGTCCAAACTCATAATATAAACCTGATGAGACTCTAATGGGTCTCATAAATTTAACAGGTACTCTACATTTATTAATCTTTTTAAAAATATTTGTGTTTAGTTTTAAGAAAATCTGACAAAAACATTTTTTTTCCTATGCAAACATTCATACTTCTTTTCTCCCTGCCGGGGGGTGCAGACTAGCTACACTTATTGAGAGAATTTAGACTACCCGAGTCTAACACACACTTACACTTATAACACCACTACACTTATGACTTTAACTCTACACTCACACTTACATTTAAGGAGGCGATAATAGCCTCAATGTGCTTTTCGTCTTTAAAAAAAAATTAAATTGGAAAAATATATTTCTTATTTCTTTTTTCATTTTTGTTCTTTCAGGGGATGAATTCGGAAAAATGCTGAATTCACAAGTTTCTTAACTTGTGTTTTAGAAATGATTTGTTTAATTTTAAGAAAATCTGATAAAAAATATTTTTCTCCAGTGCAAACATTTATGGCTCTTTTTTACATTTTTATTCTTTTAGGGGATGAATTCTTATAAAAATGTATTTTCAATGTGACAGACCATATGTATAAAGAACATATATTTAAAAATTTGATGTGAGTAATATTTAATATTTAGACCTCTTGTACATAAAAAAACATGTACCTAAAAACCTTTTTAAACAAAATTTTGTTGATCTGAATTGACCCAGGCTAGTGGGGTTCTGCTATCTATAATACCATACTTAATATTAAACTATGTATGTAATTCATCCAGAATTTTTTTAAAGAGACTTTCAACAAGTTCACCTCATCAACTGAAATATTCTGGACTAGAAGTCTAAAAGAATATTACATTTTCTCCTATTACAAATTACTAATCTATAGCCTGACCTTGTGGACGGCTGTTCCTCTTTTTGTTAGTCGTACGTTCTTTATCCGGTCGGGTGGCAGGATCCGACAACGTAGGTGCAAGATACTTTCTGCCTGATCCACTGCCCACACTGTCTGAGCGTGGGATCACTATGCCTGCTTTGGATTTGTTACGATGTCGTGGACCTTCTGTTTCCTACACAATTTAAATAACAAGTTTTAAATGTAATTAACATTTAATTAGGCAACAGGAAAATTTGTATACTTAGTAAAAGTAAGTATATATATATATATATATCGGTGAACATACCTTTTTATTAGTGTCCTAGAAACTACTGTATTAGCGAATTGTAAACATTGCCCCTACTAACACCCAAATAACACAAAATGCTAAGAGCAATAGCTATCCAATACTATCCAAAAGCTATCCATAATTTTAATCTGTGTATTATACAGGGTGATAAGTATATGTTAAGTATGCAAACAACTTTGTATTGTACATCTGAAGGTATTTGGAGGCAGAAACTGCATAGTTTAATAATAATAATAATAACTGACAATTGACAACAAAGCTACGAAGTAAATGGCTGTATGAACTGATATTATTTTCATTATTGTAACATACCCACCGGACCACATATTCAAATGATTAGGATTATGACCTATTCTTCCCGTCAGTGGTCTATCAACTCACCTCATAAAGGCTACCGCAGTTTTGAAACTCTATAGTTTCATCTTCAGGCCGTTACACAAAATGTTAGATCCCTCTGTCGAGGTCGTTACAAAGTCAAACAAAACATTAAAACATACATCACAAACACTGATCACAATTACACGTTTAAAATATTCATCATGAAATTCGGCTTGGCCAAGCTACACACGCGACTCGTACATCGTTACATTCCGGACTGCCATGGCTATTTAAAAGCATGCTATTCCATAATAAAAGTTTAACTCTTTTAATCACAATGACCAATTTATCAATTTTATATAAATATAATCACATAACTCTTTAACTCTGACAATGTTAATAAATTTTAAAGAAATATAAGTGGTATACAATATGTTTTTTAACATAAAAAAATATAAATAATGCAATAACCAATAGTTTATAAGACTTTTACAAAGTCAAGATAGATTGGTCAAATACCCGAGCAGTTTATGCTTGCTATACTGTGTGTTAGTTATAGTGGCCATTATAGTGTGTTAGTTATGAACAATTTTTGAACTTCGAAACAGCTGCTGCTTTTCTGTGTGACTCAGAGTTTGCCTATCTGTTGCATGAGCGAGACTCTCCATAAATAAATGGTGGACAGTTCAGGTGCAAGCTGACAGGGACAGATGAATTCTTTGTGAGTTGCGTAGCTGACCAAGAGTTTTGTTAGATTTCTTATTATATACTAATGTGTGTACACTTGAAAATATAATTTTCGTAAAATAAGTTCATTTACGTTAATATAAGTCCAAAATCAAAAAAATATTACATTTTTGGCCAAGTAAAAAGGTCAAAGGGCCTTGAAGGGTAAAAGCTTACAGTGTGCTAGCTTCAAGTACAAGGCTTTCAGACTATAACAAGCCTTGTTTAAGTCAGCTGTTACTTTAAAACAATACACTTTGTATTAAGTTGTAATTCCAATGAAACTTATTGAAAATAACTGTTGATTATGTAGTCCATAGGGTTTTAGACTTCTCAGTCATGCTTCACAAAACAAGCAATATGACTATAAATTTGAAAATTAAAGAAGTAAAATTTTAATAAGTACATTTTATTAGTAGCCTACACGTAGAATAACAAACATTTTGGATTATCCTGTCCCTAAGTAGTTAAAATGTAGAAGTGGAAACTTGCTTGTAATAAAATAACTACAAAGAGGTATAAAAATCTGAAAATTACAGACAATTGTTCACTATTTGGCAGTCACAGCAACTTTCCCATATTCTTTATTTTTGCTTGCTAACAACAGAAAAACTAGAAAAGATAAAAACGTATTTTATTTTCTGACATACCATGATAGATTAACATGAAAATAAAATAAATTTGTCAGTTTCTTTTTCCCCAAACTTTTTAAACACGTCAGTCTGTTGTTAGCATGCAAAAATAAAAAAAATGATAAAAAAAATAAATAAAATAAAAATTAAAAAAATGATAAATTCAGCCAGAAGACATATTAAGTGATTTTTCTGGTTGCCATATCAAGGCGCATTTCACAACACATCTGTTCAAAATTGTGAGATAAGAGAATCCCTTACATCTGTTGTTTCATTATCTTGTTGATCTGACTTTTTAAACATGTCAATCTATAGTTAACAAATACAAATAAACAATATACTGTATCTCATGTAAAAATTTCTCGTGATTGCTAAATAGTGAACAGTTACCATTTTACATAGTTGTTCTTTTTCTAGTACTTGTTGCAACTTGTTGATTTACCTTAGGCTCTCCTTCGCTGTCCTTGTCAAAACTAGAGTCTTTCACTTTGTCTTCAGGGTGATCTTGCATTGTCAAGAGTTCATTTGTAGCTCGAAGTCCGGCGATTAAGCTATTTTGTTGTTTCTGTAACATTTCATTGTAAATGTTTGCTTTATTAAGTGCCATACAATTTTTATATACAAAATTCATTCTTGCATTAGTTTTTAGTTTACATATTACAGTAAACATATTTATTTGTAACTATTTTATTTTCTTATTAACTATTACAGTAAACAGTTACATGTTTATTGTAACTAAACTCTTGATTGTACAAACCTGGTTTTCCGCGATGATAGCCTTAATGTGCTTTTCGCCTTAAAAAAAAAAAAAAAAAAAAAAAAATTTCACTTCTGTATAAAAGAAACTTATGATCCAAGAGTAAATTGATAAAACCCAACTGAGGTCCCAGGTTTATTTTGGTTTTTTTCAATTCCTTTAAGTAAATTAATTGTATTTTAAATTTGCTAGTGACTTGAATTATGTACTGTCATACCACAAAAAAAACTGTATAAATCTGACAAGCTGATTTTGACAAAAAATTAAAATTTTTTTTCATTATCTCCAAACAACTTTTTTCAGGGTTATACTGACCCATACATTTTATTTATGTGTATACATTCCAGTTATGCAAAATTACTATAGCCAGTCTTGATAAAATCGATTTTTGGTGATTTTTTTCATTTAAATAGTTTTTTTTAACAAAAAAAATTCAAAATACTTTTGAAAAAAATTAAAAAATTAGTTTCAAGATATGGACAAACCAAACCTACATACTTTTATTATCAAAATCAGGGCTCATGCTAAAAGAAGCAAAGTTAAAATAAAAAAGGAAGCACTTATGAAATGAGTACAAGTCCAGCATTTGGTAAAAAAGTACAATTAATTGATAATTATCTGTTCATGTGTGTTTATAGGAAATAAGACTAAAAAACATATTTATATAATTAGTAACAATAATGAAAACAAATACAGTATATAATATAAACATACAGAGGTAACTATGATACAATGATTACATTATCATCATGTGATCCAGCCGTTTCAGTTTTCCAAGAAAGACTTTATAAAGTAAATTTCATAAATATATATATATATATATATATATATATATATATATATATATATATATATATATATATATATAATATGCCTACTTACACTTGTGGCTCGTATTTTTTTGAGGCAGCCTTCTAGCCACGTACGAATCGTCTGTTTTGCTACTTCTTCTTCAATAATATATTCAAATTCTTCTCTAGCTAACAATTCCTCTAGTTGTAGAGCCTTGCGGATATCTACTGAACGATAGGACAGCATGCTATAATAAAAAAGAAATTTTTCAGAAACATGAACAATTATATTCACACAAAAATATAGTAGTATCTATAAAGAAACTATATACTATGTTAATGTAATATAAGGTTTAATGAGGTAACAAGGAGAAGAGGAGGAGAGACAGAGAGAAATGAAAACCAATTACACTATTTGAGGTAATCAAGAACACGTCTACTACACGTGTATTTCCAACCAGTCACACTAACTATAATTATTTAATTATAATTATTTCTTTTTAATTTTAAACTAAAAAATTCAGTTCAATATTATGATGTAGTGGTAGGTGAAAAATATATAAAGCGTGTCCAAAAAATACCATTTAAAAAAAAAATTGTAAAACTTTTTTTAATTATTTTCACATGAAAGAAGATACCTTAAACTACTTTCCTACATAGTTTCCACCAATGTTTAGGCAGTTGTCATAGCGGTTGACCACTGTATGCATTCCTTCTTCAAAGAATGATGCCGTCAATGAAGACAGCCATTGCTGTACAGAGTGTTTTACGTCATTATTTTCAAAGTGCTTACCACCAAGCTCACGCTTCATGTGCAAGAGCAGGTGGTAGTCATATGACATCAGATCTGGGCTGTACGGTGGGTGTTGAAACTGCTTCCAATGGAAATGTAAAATAATAACTTTAGTGTCACCAGCAGCATGGGGCTGAGCATTGTCATGAAGCAACACAATTCCTTGGCTGAACATCGTTTTGTTTCAAATTGCACGCCGAAGGTTTCTCACGATCCCACAATATTGTATTGCATCGATGGTTTGACATCTGCGAAAGAATCTGACAGACACACATACACACACACACACACCTTCTCTGTCTCATAACATGATACATATGATTTTTTGGGCTGACATTGTCATTTTGAATTTTTGTTTTTTCAGGGATTGAGGGTATCTCCAATCCATTGATTGCTCTTTCGAGTGACACGATGAACCCAAGACTGCTGTCACCTAAGCTATTCATCACACATGATTTAGTATGGAAGAATGTTTTAAAATATCAGATAACAGAATTAACCAGACAGATAATAGAAACTAACAGTTAAAAGCATGATAGTTAATCGAGATTCATCTATATCTTACTTGAGTACATCATGAAAAGTGACATCCTCTCCATTGTGCAGGCGTTCCAATTCATAACACATGTGTTTGAAAAGTAGCCTGTCCTTTTGGGGATCCACCTCCAGCCTTCCTCGCAACAGTCTCAATATGAACCTAACCTGTTATAAAAAAAATGAATAACAATAGCAAAAATATTTTCAAACCACATTTCAGTGGTAGGAACATTAATAAATACTGTTCAAATGACTAATTTCAAAAAGTGTTTTACAAAAAAGTGTGTTTGAAAAGAAAACAATTTGTATGGTTCCAAGTCTTGTGTAGCTTATTAGCAAATTCCAATTAAAAAAATGAGCTATTAGAGCTGCTATCATGGTAAGACCCAAACCTGGTAATACATACATTAGACCTGTGACGTCTAATATGTGTGTGTGTGTGTTCGCAAGGTCACATTCACAATTTTGGTTCGATTTGATTCAAACTTGGTACAAAAATCAATTAAATTGATTATAGATAGCATGCACAATTTCATTAACCAGTAAAATTTGTCCAATAGTTTCAAAATGGCAGCCATTTCAAATTTTTAAAAACTTGTAACTTTTTCATCATAAATGTTATTGAAAATCTCATTTTACCATCGTAACTAGCATTAAAAATTGCATAAATTAGCATTTTGAATTTTCAAAATTCGTTATATTAAGAAATGTTTTGATAGTGGTCAGGATTCATTTTTGTATTTTAAATGTTATTTGAAAACTTTAAATGTTAATAGATGCAGATTTTAAATATAACTATAATGGTGAAACCTGAATTTCAAAATGGTAAAATAGAAAAAAATAGTTCCGGAAATTTGCTTCTATCATTTTACAGCTGCATGCTACAATTATTTTTCTTTAAAATGTTGTTAATAAATAGAGTTAACCAAAAATATCAAATCACTTTTAAAAACATTTATTAAAAAAAATGGAAATTTAATTTCACATATCCAAAAACGTTTACAATATTTCAAAATCAGCTGATTTTTTATTTTATATAGGTGCAAATTACTTAAAAAATAGGCTAATTTTTATACAAGTTTTTAAAAAACAACTATTACAGATGCTATACAAAGCATTAATATTAAAATAAATTAATATGACTAGTCACATAGGAATGAAATTTATAAAATAAGTCATAATGAATCATAGTCAACTAGGAGAATGAGTAGTTTACCACCGTAATTCACTGTTATCAAACAATTAATGATGATCATTCTAACTACTTACTCTTCGGACAGGAATAACCCCTCGCTGATGAATGTCTACAACATTCCAGGTATTCTGAAAGTTGCGAATGTCAGCATAAGACAGCAGTGCATCTTCTTCATTAGAATAAAACAATGAAAAGTTCTCCATAATGATAGCTGGTAACATAAAACATATCAAATCAATGTAATTCAATTTTCTTAATGAAGTAACTCTGAGGTTTAATATCTTTACTTTAAACAAGTTAAACGAAAGAAGACAATGTCAATTATTGTACATAGATTTTTAAAGAAAAGCCTAATCTGAATAAATTATAATACAAAATCATACTTATTTTTCTATAGAATTTTATTTTAATAACCTTAACTCAATGTTTCTTTACAAATTCTGAATTTTGTGTTATGAAAATCATGCTTTTCGAGTTACAAACTTTTTGTCTTCTGAACATCCACTGCCTGGCTTTTATTTTCAACAATCCATATTTCCAAAAACTGGTTGTTCATTAACTGAAGGTCTAATGTAACTGATCTACTTCTGTTTAGTATCCCTATGAAGACGGTAGTAAGGGTCAAGCGCTAAGTTGACTAGTGTAATATTTATTCTGATCATATTTCTCATCATTGGTTTCTTTCCATTTTGTGGCACAGAGGTTTCTTATATATATATATATATATATATATATATATATATATATATATATATATTATATATTATTTTTTTTTATTTATACACACTTAATTGGTTTAAATATCAATCCTACATGCACAGGTAGTGAAATCATCATTAAAATTAATTTTCTAAGCTTAATCAGAACTAAAGAAATGTTTAAAGTTTAGTTGTGAATTTTAAAATTATTAACTGAGTATACACAAATAAAATACATTAGGCACTGCTGCAAGACTCACCTACAAGTAAGTTAAGCACAATGTATGTGATGATAACATAGAAGGAACAGAAGTAAATAAGAGATGCAATAAAGTTGCCGCAATCAGTCTCCCAGTAGTTGTTAGCAGGTGTGCAGTAAGGTGGCTGTATCATACAGTCGTGCATTATCTTGTTCCAATCTTCTCCAGTAACTATACGGAACAGCATCGCGACCCCTGTAACAGGTGAGCCAAAGTTTGCTCTCCTTTGGCAAAAACAAAGCGCTGATTAATTATTTGATAGGATTTGTAAAGAACTCCAAATATTTGTGCTGAACATCTAGAAAATTTATCATGTTCTTGTTGTTGGCAATGCAACTTACATGCACAGACATTCTTCTTCACATATATTCATAAACTATCATTTTTATAACAGATTCAATGTGAATGTCTTTATATTTCAATTTTCAATTAAAATTTAGGTTTATATTTTAATTTGTTAGGTATTTCTGATTCTTTTTTAAATTTAGAAACAGTCACAAATTATTTTTAACTACATATGCTGACTCATTTTTGATAATTTATCATGGCACTCTAGAATCATATTTCTTTTAAATTTAAATGATGATATTTTGTTTGAATCCGTTACCATTAACCATTATTGTATTCCAAACATACAAGTAATTTATGAAAGATTTTTTTTTTTTTTTGTGTTTAACGTCCGACTATTGTGCACACTTGGGCTAATGCAGACGATGGGATGATGTATAGCGTATGAAAATGCCAAGCCCTCGCCGGGAATCGAACCCGGGTCCTCGGGGTGAAAGCCTAGTACGCTATCCACTAGACCACCGAGGCGGCTAATTTATGAAAGAGGAGGTTCATAAATGAATGATTGGTTTATACAAATGGATGATTGAATTATGGACCATACAAACTGTAAACTGTAAATATAACTCGTAAAGTATGGAAATATTGTCAACTTTCATGCACAAGACTGTAGCAACAACTTTCACAAATTAATTTACAAATATAGATGGTTTTACCATGAAATGAGTTAAAAATACCCCTTTTACTAAACCACTCTGCCACTCCTACATAGCCTAAGTTGAGGAAATCAACAGTATCAAAGGTCAGTTCACAATTATCTAAACAAAGGTTTATGGCTACCATTATACAAACCCAATGGCTGCAGAAGTCAGTCAATTGTCAAACCTGCTTGACAATATTGGAGCAATCTATCATTTCCTATGGAGAATAGAAGGCAGTCAAAGACCAACCATGCTCAATAATAATGAGCACAGTCTTACTGACTTGGTTGAGAATATTCATCAGCAGCCTATTGCCAACTCCAAATAAACATAGTGGTTTAGTGGTTAGTCTATCGTAGACTACTGCAGAAAGAGGTACTCTGTCAAGAAGCAGCAGGTAACGAATAACAAGCTAAGAATCATTGAACATTCCAAATTCTTAGACTCTTAAGCACCCAAATCCCAAAGTTCAAGAATACTGAACACCTGAATCCTTAAGTTCGAGAATACTGAGTACCTTAGCCTTTAGAATATAGGCTGAATTTGGTTAAATAAATTGTGTGCTGTTTGGTGGGTGCTTACTGAATCCTTCTTAAAATAGGTTATTTAAAAGGAGGCTGTGTTGTTGACATAATCCATTTTAAATATAAAGCCCAAAGCATTAACCCAGCAGCTACTTTAGTCTCCATCGGAAAATCCATTTTGGTGATTATGACTAAACATGGTTGAGTAGAATCATCTAACAATTTTCTCAAGGAGCCCACTTAAAACTAAGGCAAAAACCTTTTCCTAAAGTGTGACCTTCGGAGTGGAGCTTTAGTGGAGTGAAGGATAGATGGCTAGAGCGAGATCTGGAAGTAACTCATTACAACCCTAATACAGTCAAAAGTCAAATGGAAACTGGTGATACGTCTTGCTCCATGCCCTTTTCAGAAATTCCTTCTTAAATTCCTACGTAAAAACATTTTATCAGAAGAGAAGAAACAAAACTTTCACCACATTTGTCTTGTCTATGGTTTCGTATCACCCGATGTTTATAATACTTAAGGTTTAAAATTTGAAACCAGCTAAGATCAATGATGAAAAGAGTGTTCATGTAAACTGTCAACTTGATATTAATAGATGGCATATTTTCCTTATTTTTTTCATAATTGACAACTGGAACTTAGTAAAAGTCATAACAACTACTGTAATTTCTTGTTTACCAAATTTTTCTCAGGTAAATAACAGACTTGAAGCTGACAAGACAACTAATTTGGAAGTCAAGTTTTATATTTGCTTAATTAAACATATCGTGTGTTGGACGATATTTTAAGCTATAAGCTAAATAGTTACTTTTCCACTTCTCTGAACTTGGAAATGTCTCACTGTATTTTATTGAAACAAACAATGATGCAATTTAGAAAAATAATAAAACCTAAATTTAAGTGTATTAATTCTTTATTTTAAAAAACACAAACATACAAGCCAATAACAATTTATACAACTTACCTTCCAATTCCTTCACCATACTTGACTGTACCAAAGAGAATAGATCCAGCGAGTGCATAGAAGAAGACCAGCAGAAACATGCCAAAAATAATGAAGAAACTCTTACACACAGATACACCCACTGTCAGCATAAGCATCTTCAGTGTCGCATGTTTGCCAGTGATTGTAAAGAAACGTAGTACTACTACTACAAATCCTACAGTGTATGACAAATTGTTCTGTAAATAAAAGTACATCAAAGCTCCAATTATGTATAAAAGCATTATATTTATAATTTAAGATGTTAATTGTACTTTCAAGAGTTATGAATTTGTTTTCTAATCAGAAAAATAATGAAATGATTCGGGTAAGTAATAGTTATACTGCAGTTAAAAAAAAACAAACCCTGTTGCACACATTACCTTGAGATAATTAATGCAAACTTTTTCTGTACTTAATTCTTCAGACGGGGGGTAATTCCCTACAGTTAAATATATCACTTTTAAATAACCTGTAAATAGTGAGTAGTAAAACACTATTGTTAATAAATGATTCAAAAGGACTAAACAAATGTTCTCATGTTGAATTACTTTCTGTCCCCCCAAATACAGTTAACATGGTGACTACCAACATTTAAACTCTTTTAAAATAGACAAGCATCATATATGGCTAACACGCTCCTTTCACCTGAGAGCAACAGCGACTATAGTTAACGCTTGGGTAAATTTAGTGGACTCACAGCATTGGTTGATATGAACATGCATTTTCCTTAGAGCTTTTCATAACTATTCATTCTATTTTATTGACTTAATCCTTGTTCCAACAGATTAAGAGGGATAATGTCACTTATGTTGGAAGCATAAACCAAACATGGGATTATTTATCTCCACATATGTCAGCTGACTTCACCTATGGGTGAAGCAATATAAAAATTATAAATTAAAAGTTAAAATATGTTTTTTGTAACTAAATCAAATATTCTACAAAGTTTAGACCATAACCATTCAGAAATGTTAAAAAAATTATTGGTAAGTTTAGTTTACTATGTTTGGTATCAGGTGAAAGTTAAGATCATCAGATCGGTTGGATGGTAACCCACTTGTATCAACAATAGGTGAGGTTTGGCAGCTAACATGTTAAAAAGCTAATGATTAGAAAAATGGAAAATTGGAACAATTTCTCAAAATCGATTCATTATATTTTGCAGAAATTTTGAACACGTCACAAATCATAACTCGTCAGTGTACTAAATTTGAAATTCAAAAAAAATTATGGTTTGAGTAAAAAAAAATCAAAAACCACTTTGCCAGAAGTTAGGGTTTCATTTTGATTTTTATCGATTTACTCCTGGATCCATACATTTCTTTTATTTCACGTTTTCCGTGCTGTTTTAAGTTATTAATATTCATATCTGATCAAAATTCAAGCAAAAACATTGAGAAATATAGTTGTTGCTAATATGTACATATGTTCGATATATAACCCACAGGGCGGTGCAGACTAGCTGCACTTATTGAGAGGATTTAGACGTCCCTCGCGGTACCCGAGTCTAACACACACTTATACTTACAACACTACACTTACGACTTTAACACTTCACATTAAAACTTACATTTAGGGAGGCAATAATAGCCTCGATATGCTTTTCGCCTTAAAATAACAACAACAACAAATGTTCGGTATATAAAATATTCAACAATTCGTTGTTTGTTTCATTTACAGTAAAATTGCTATAAGATGTGTTCTTACATGTAACGTAGAATTTATGCAAATCCAGATAACACCCAGAACTGTAACCAGAAGGTCGTATCTATTGCGACGAGACTGCCAGTAACCACGAGGTGTGAAAGCTATATTTTTCATAACAACCTCTACAACAAACACCAGCGTCAGAGCGGTACTCACTAGTGCTAATGGCCCTGTGTGTCTCTCTTCTTCACGCCACTGTAATCAATATTCCAAAGTTTGTAAGAACAAAACAAATTCCTCTTTCTCTGTCACAAACACGTAATTGTATAAAATAGAGAATTTTAATTTAACAAAAAATGTTTTTGCAATGAACAGGAAATATTTGTTATAACTTACAGAAACACACAGGAGACTGCTGTTAATTAGAACCATGCCAGCTATGAATCGTTTAAACGTAATGTTCTGTGTCATATCGTAGATTTTTGCCGGAACTTCTTGCCATCTGGTCGAGGTGGTAGGTGTAAGGGCTGAGCAATTTTTAATCTTTTCTTCAGGTCACACCTAAAACATAACTTCTTTTACAAGACACAATCATAGTTCTGAAAGACAAACAACAACATGTCTACTTTTATTGAGGACAACTTATAAAATAACATTATTATTGTTATTATGTCAATCAATAAATTAAATAACAGCAGTTTTCCAATTATCCACAAGACTTAGTGGCGAGGACACATGAGATAATCCACAAATGAATTAAAAATGTGCAGTAAACAATAAAAATGCCATTATTAAATAAAAAATAATGGTGACAAGCAATTGGCTTATGGATGTTATGGAAGTAAATTTTCAACAATAATTTATTATAGTTCACTTACAAAAAAAATCTGTTTTTGCTATAATAATTACATTTAAAATCTAAATAGATTAGCGTTTAGAAGTTTTGAATTACATTGGAAATATAAAAGCAAACCAAGACCTCTGTTAGGTTAATTTTTTATTTTAAATGCTTATTTATACAGATTTTAACAATGAATACAATGAATGGCTAAGTCATTTACTATTTTTTTAAAATTTGAAATAACAACCATTTCAAAACTTAGACAAGTTCAATTACACAGAAAAAATTCTTACCAAAATCAATTTTTGTGCCATGTTTGAAGCAAATTGGCATACATTAATAATTTAAACATTCAAAATTTTACAGAAAAATAATAATTTATGCAGATTTTAATACTAATTAAATTTTCAAAAAAGTATTTACAATTTACAGTTTATTAATATTATATTAAAATACAAATTAAATTAGTGTATTACTAAATTAATGTATTATTACTGTAAATTATTGTATTACCAAATCTCGCATTATGAAAGTTTTAAGTAAACACAGCCTTTTGAATAAGAGTAATCGTTGGGGTGAGAGCGGAAGTTGGAAGGAAGGGAAAACATGTTTAAAAAATAAATCGAAAAGCAATCAATTAACAATAGGTAAATGCTCGTTGGCAGGAGAAATGACAAATATATTTGTGTAAAAACAGTGTCCAAAACATGTGCTTGGTATTCGAAATGCTTGTACTGCTTGTACGACAGGCAGGGATAGGGGACAACATAACCTATAAGTTCAATGACTTTTAAGTAAATATTGAAATTGTTGTAAGTACATTATGCAAAAAAGTGGCCTTTGTATTGGAATTGTCTATTTATGATTAACAAGTTAGCTTCATAAAATATATAAAATATTGTCTGATTTGTGATGCTGCACATGTGCATCCATGATGCCACTTTGCCTGACAGTTAAAAGTGCCTTTTATATTAAAATTTTCCACAAACAGTAAATTTTAGCGCAAAACCATTTTGCAATGTCAGTAATATATCTCATTTATGCCTGTACGAATAGTATGTGTTGAGAAAAAGGGATGTTGACTCGAGAAAAAATATATATGATTAAATTTTATCACAACAATAACTCTTACCATTTTCATGTAAAATGTCCAAAAGTTTCTACCGTCATAGCAGAGAATGGGCATTCAGCTATTTTATTATGAATGATTTAAAAAATGTAAAACACAAGGAGAAAGTTTTAATATTTAGTATTGTTATAAAAACAACTATTACAAGGTACTTGTCATTACTGTTACTATTACTTAAAAGTCACATTTTGAAACATGACCAGTTACAGCAATATTAATATTTGACAATCAATAACATTGCAGCCACTTTCATTGTATTGCCTCAACTTAGTTTTAATGAACTGTTAGTAGCATTGTAACAAAACAAATATTAAAATAAAATGTGTTTATTTTTCATATTATTTTTTTATTATTTTTATACAACTGCCTCCCCAACAATGCCCCAATGACCCCTTTAAATCCGTCCATGTTTGCCAATGTGATTAATAGTGGAAATTGATTTTTACAATATGAAATAACAGTTATACAGCAGTTACAGTTTCTTAGGAGATAGCACAACAATGTTTTTGAATTTTTCCTCAGCATCTTGTCCTGTCCTCGCCTGCTCTGGTCAAGAACATAGACACTGCTACATGCTGTAAACTATATTGTATTGTAAAGTATGTAGTAGGCCTACATAAAATATAAGCAGGACTATGTCATTTCACCTTTACTTTTGAGACAACACTCACCATCTTCTTTGGTCGACAGTAAGCAGAGCTGTTCCTTTGTTCTCAGAATAGTTTGCAATGACTACCCCCACAAACAAAGTCAAGCCAATCATACACCCCAGGAAGATGTAGATATGTATGTAGATAGCATGCACCTATAACAATACGTCAATAATTACATAACATACACAGACATCAGACTTGCTTTGTTGACCAAACATTGCTGATTCTTTCTAAAGTCCTTGGGTTGTAGATGTTCCAAAAACATCTAACAAATTGGTATTTGACTAATGTGAAGGTCGTAAATTATCTTTAATATTTTGAAGCGAGCAGCCAATACAAAACTACATCCATCCAGCAAATTGGCACATTTAGCATGCTGTGGACTGAGAAACTCTGTCTGTTGCTATTAACTCATATATGTTTAGGGATTATGTTTATATATAAATCGATAAAAGAAAAGATTTTATAATATACTGGAGTATTTTTTGAATTACATTTCACTAACTTGGAAGAACTGATGCCCTCTCTCATTACTCCATAGAGAGACCAATTAGTTTTAATATATCTTCATATATTCATGACCCCCCTAAAAAAAAAAATATTTGTAGATAAATTTATCTACTTCAACTTCAAATTTTATGACTGCAGGCTGTTGTCCTTCCACCCTCCCCAAAGAGGTTTTTGGAATTAACAATATGTGCCCTAAAACAGTGTAATTTCCACAAAAGTGTATTTTCTTAACACTTTGTCAAGTATGATTACCATATGACATTATCTGTAGCCCATATTCATGGCCTGCACACACAAGTCCAGGACACAGAATCTGAACCATGCACTTTCTTTTCATAATTTTGTTGTACTTTTTATTTGTTTTAGGGAGAGAAAGAAATTGGTCAACCCTTCACTCTCTCATCTGTTTACTGTAGACCCAACACCAGGCACCAGTCCCCTACATGGTCCACAGACCTAAGACCTGGAGATAGACTTGGATCCCTTGTGGGAACAATGCAAGAGTTGTGATTTTCAGTAAAATGATTGTAGGGAATAAAACAAAATTTTGAAAAAGGAAAACTCACTTCATTTATAGAATTACACAATTCAAAAATAGTTATCATGAATAACTATGACAGTTATTTGGTTTTGCAATATAATATAAAACTAAGCTGCAAGTTTCTTAAAAAAAATATATCTTTTCTTCCTTTTCAATCCTGATATAGGTTAAAACAATTCTTTCTGACTTTCTGTTGTAAACAAATAGCACACAAGACACATCAAGAAATAAACATGTTATGTATGGAAAAAAGTACGGTTACAGTCAAGCACTCCTAGCAGCCTACACATAGTTACCCACCATTATTGTCAGCAAACATTTGCGGGCAACAAGTAATAAGTGTTACGTAATTAGTGGGCAAAAGTAACAGAATAAGTTGTTATAGATAGCACAGACAGTAGTGACTTAATATACTTATCAAAGGGTTTAAAATTGCTTTATGAATTATGTCAAATGAAGTTCATGAAACAATTTTAGTACAATCAGTCAATACTTTATGAAATGTTATTTTATTTAAGCCATTCAATATCAAATAAAAAAAAACCAAATTAAAAATTCAAAACAAATACCTACTTGCAGGCAACACACATGCACAAGCAGCCACTTACTGGACCCAATGCCTTGATCAAGATATCTCTGACATCCAGCCAACCTTTGAATGAAAGTACTTCAAACAGAGCCAGCATTGCGTAGCCGATGTTGTCAAAGTTAAATCTTCTTGGGTTAGCCCTTTAAAACAAACAATACACTCAAATTATTAAACAAAATATTAACAGAGCATTTTTCAGTATACAAAAATTACTATAGAACACTCTCAATTATCGATTGCGATTATCCATGGAGTATAGAGAAAAAAGGGATATGAGAGTTATAGATAAAGATAATGGAGAATTTAAAATAAACATTTTATGTTGTCCACTGTTAATTTTTATTGAAAAATATAAAATTACATACACTTATTAAAAAGGTAGGATCATTATTACTATTTATCTGTGTATCTGTATACAGGAATAGAGAAAAATACAAATTCTGATAAAATGCACAGCAATTTTCTTTACACACTTTTATAACAAAGCAAAGTGATAAATAAGATAAATGATGTGTTATCCATTCATTAATGGTTTTAACTGTTGGTCACAATAAGAATAAATTAAATTAGACCTGTTATTGTAATGTTTCATAAACATCAGTAGTCTTTAAAGGGTTAAGGAAAGATGACATTGTTATATTTTTTTCAAGTCCGATCGGTGAAATTAAAACCACAGTAAAAATCAAAATTATTTATTTGTAACAAGTACTTACATAATTACTCTATTTTTCTACATAGTGTTTTCAGCCATGTTTGTATGCTGGTCTGCAGCACAATGTCTGTGTCAAAATGTTGTCCTCCTAACCAGCGTTTCATGTGAGCAAACAGGTGAAAATCGGATGGAGCCAAGTCCGGGCTGTATGGTGGATGACCAAACACTTCCCATTGAAAAGACTGTAGGAGCGTCTTTG
This sequence comes from Callitettix versicolor, assembly GCA_022606455.1. Lineage (NCBI taxonomy): Eukaryota > Metazoa > Arthropoda > Insecta > Hemiptera > Cercopidae > Callitettix > Callitettix versicolor. The sequence goes on along the minus strand of CM040184.1, from coordinate 23,743,333 downwards.
TTGAAGCTGCAGTGTGCGGCCGAGCATTGTCATGGAGAAGGACAATGCCTGATGACAACATTCCTCTCCGCTTATTCTGAATTGCCCTTCGTAGACGCGTTGAAGAGTCACGCTGTATGAGGCTGCTGTAATGGTTGTGCCACGTTCCATGAATTGTACCAAGAGAACTCCATTTCAGTCCCAGAACACAGTAGCCATGCATTTTCTGTTGGAGAAGGTTCGCTTGAACTTCTTTGGTTTACTGGGAGAGTGAGCCATTGGAGTTAGCTATGGAGTGCATCCATTGTTTGGATTGTTCTTTTGTTTCTTCAGTTTCAGTAATGGACCCAATCATAAACATCTGTAACGTCCTGCTTTAAAGTTTCTGCACCATTGTCGTTTTGAAGTTTCACTGTACAAATATTTATATACAATTACTGTAATTTTATTTATATGTTTATACTGTGGTTTATTCTTAAAGTAAAATAAAGTAAGTTTCACCTTTTTAACCTATTTGCAGATTATGAGTAGAACACAAGCCTGGGAATAGTTGGGAGTCTGCTGAATTGTAATTAGCAAATCTTATTGAAATGATACCATATTCTATTACTCTAATGATATACTGACCACACTCTAGGTACCAGCATGGCAGGATACGATTCATTTGAACCTGGCAAGAGTTTCATTTTGGAAACAAATACACGCCGCATGAACACACCGACACAATCCTCTCTCCTGGTGATAGTTGGGTCGTTGCATCGAGCAAGGCGCCCACCAAACAGCTGTACACCGTAGCTTGCAAATACAAACATCAGCACAATCAGCAGGATGGATACCTGGATCACAGAAAGGAAAGTTGTATAACTGCTTGTTAATATAAAATATTACTTGTACAACTCACAACCTAAATTATCCATTAATATCGTTTACAAAATCATCAAAAATCATAAGTTAGGACTAGATCATAATTATAATGAACGGACCACTATAATGTCACTAAAGCGACCAAGAAAAAAATAGCATTAACTCAAATAAAAGAGGTCCTATTGTTAAAAAAGTATTATGATAGTGTTTGCTAAAAAAATCTTTTTATAAAAATAGGTGTTTTGCTGGATTCATAAAAAATTATACTACATCTGAGTTAAAATTTCATTTGAGACTGACAAACACCGATCACTAATCCTCATTAGACTAACTGGCATAAATCTGTTGGATGTTGAGGGAAAAAATTCTTGTTTACCCTTCTTGTCTTGGATCCTCTTAAACATATTACATCTAGCATACTTATTCTTGGAAGATGCAATATAAATGAGGAAGGGATATGGTCTTTGAATCGGATCAAACAAATATTTACTGCAGCATAACCACAACTGGGTTCCACAAAGTGTGTGTGTGTGTGTGTGTGTGTGTGTGTGTGTGTGTGTGTGTGTGTGTGTGTGTGTGTGTGTGTGTGTGTGTGTGTGTGTGTGTGTGTGTGTGTGTGTGTGTGTGTGTGTGTGTGTGTGTGTGTGTGTAGTATTTGAATATATTTTTTTAGAATTATTATTTAACACTTTTTGAAAATCTGATTTCAGGAATAAAACCTGTATAAATTAGCATTTAAAATATTTTCATTTCATCAAAATACTAACATGAGCAGTGATCAGGGTTCCTCTCCTTATTGCCAATATAATTTTTAAATTTAAATACTAATGTTTATAAGTTTTTATAACTGCCTATGATGGTTAAATCTGATTTTTAAAGAAGAGTAACATTAAAATATTACTGTGATATTGTTACATTTTAGAAATTTACGTCAGTAAAACAGTTGCTTACTTACCGTAATTATTTTACAGTTTGGGGTGTTGAATTTTATTGATTTGTAATAAGTTTTCATAAGTTGATTGAATTTAGGATAATCTAGTATATTTAGTTTTAGTTAGCCTAATGTCTGGTGACACAGTAAATATATAAAGTGTTACCAGTTACCAGTAGTATCTCCTTGAAGCCCCGACATAGTTCGTCCACAACTTTGCGCATATGCGGCACCAAAGTAAATATACGCAATGGTCGCACACACCTTAATATCATTATAAGCTGAGCTCCAGAATTAGGTGGCACATTCACTGGCATCCAGCACAGAAAGACAAGGCTTGTCTAAACATACACATATTGAAATGAAAGTCAAGAGTTGGCAATGAGAATTAAGAATGCTCTAAGAAAAAAATTCTTCAGAAATCACTGATACTTTTGAATAAGGAAGAGGAGGAAAAATACACAAATGTTGGAGGCAAAGTATTGAAACTCAAAGTGAGTGATTGTAATATGTTTTATAAACACATTTTAAGTGTCCTCCCTCCTTACTTTCTCATGTCACAATATATAAAGAAAGTTCATTAAATCATGAAAAAAATGATCCTGAGATTAGATGGATTTGCCTGTTTTGAAGTTCACTGCATCCAAGATAATGGTTTTACTTGGATGTCTGTCCAACACATCACTGGAAACTGAACTGAATTTAGTGACACTGGCAAGATGTAATCCAGTTTGTTCATATCTCTAAACATATCGTTTTGGAAAGGATTTTTTTAAATCATATGACTAAAATTTGAATAAAATCTGATAAAACTAATTTTGAAAAATTAATTAATTTTTGTTAAACTACTCCTGAACTTAATTTTTGAGGCTACTGTGACCCATACATTTTCTTTGTTTATTTGTGGACTAAATTTTAGCAACATTTTATTATCATTAAGAGATGATTTTGGAAAATTCTATTTTTACAGGTTTTTGACTGAAAAGAGCTTTAAAAACACTATTGGGAAATTTAAAATGATCCCAAGATATGGACAAATGAGACCTAAAAAGCTATCTGTAAAAAGTGCCAAATTTCATCAAAATCTATCAACTGTTTAATGTCCAATAATGTACCCAGATACAACACACACACACACACACACACACACACACACACACACACACACACACACACACACACACACACACACACACACACACACACACACACACACAAATAAAATATACATTTTCAGTCTCAGAGGATCTGAAAATGTAAAAAACTATAAAAATCTCAAAATTAATTTTTATCATGATCACCAAATTTTTAATCACATAAAAAAACAAAAATAATTTTGTAATAAAAATATGAAAATGAAGACTTATAGGATAATCAGAACAAGAATTTAACAATAAACATTTTTATCAAAGTTATTGATGGAGCAGGCAATCATAAAATATTGTAAAATTTTAGTACATATGCTAAAACTGTGTAGGATATTTCAAGAGGCAATTCTTGGTGGAAAATGGAGTTAACAACACATTAATTTATGTGGTTGTTTAAGATTATGCATGTACTCGTCTAACTTATTGCAAGGAGGCAAGATAACTGACATTCCCAAGCTGTATGCCATCTGGCTTAGAAGCTTATTGTTACAAGTTATTTTTACAAAACATAAACTTTACTATTCATGTATTTGTTATGTGTGATAATGTATTTGTAACATATAAATATATTTCAATATGTTTTGTTCCATATTACAAAAAAATTTTACAAATACCTAAGATTGCTTACATTCTTTGGTTAAATTAAATTTTTGTTACTCTGGGTCGATTGTTTGATTGCAATTAATTGGTCCAACTTGTCAGTGATCCGTAGTACCAACTATTGAGTACTACAGGTTTACTCAAGAGTTAAATCTAGCATTTTTTTTAAAGCATTATTCTTTTTCTAAAGAAAATTTTATTCTTAGACACACAGATACTCACCACATATATGAAAACATCAAGAATAGAAGCAACATCTTTCATGTATGCTTTAGGCGTAAAGAACACTCCATCGGCAAGAATTTTAAGCGCAAGTTCAAGTGACATGAAGATAACAAATATGTATTCAGCGATTTGAAGTACCGGGGTGGACATGACTCGGTACCGAGGTGTTTCAAACATCATAGAGATGCAGGACAATGTAGTGACGCAGATCATAACCCAGTCTAAGTATGTGACCAAGCTGAGGAAGTTGCTGGAATCAGATGTTTTGAAAAATGCACAAACTTTCTTGAATGTAATTTGATTTAAATGTTATGAAATTGTTAAAAGTGATTTAAGTGTTATCCATTTAACTGTTTAAGGAATCGTATTTAAGTTTGTATTTTAAATCTACGTTTTAATTTACCCTACAAACAGCATTGAATCATACTTTACAATACTGCTACTAATATGGTGTTTTTTTTATTTGCTTATCTTCCTTTAGTTTGTAAATGCAAAACAACACAATAGCACAAGTGTGAATCCTGTCCACTAACTTGGGTTTTTCAACGTATATTAATCCTTTTCAACTTGGATGGCTTAAACCAAAAGCAGTAGAAAGCAAATTAAGATAAGAGTAACTTGATTTGTTTACATTAAAAAAATGGAATAAATATTTTTAGCATTATTATTTAAATTTAATCAGTTAGTAAATTTAAGCAAATACAACCCTTTTTTGATATTAGTTGTTAGTTTACCACAGTTATCTGGAACAACAGCAAACCAACAGCAATACAGTATCAACTTTTTCCATTGAGGTTTCAATTTTCTTTATGCTACATTTTTGTAGCAAACACTATACTTTTATGAATTTGTTCTTCCTATTTATACAGTAATGAAGTCTCATTATGATTGAAATAGAAATTTAGTTCTCAATATTCATTATCAGATTGATGTTACTATAATGAAAACATTGCAAATTTTACAGTATGTTTTTTTATAAAAAACATTTAATTTTTAGATTAAAATTATAATTATTAATTTAATTAATAATTATAATAAAAATTATAATTATAAATAAAATAATTAAAATTTATTTTTTTTATAAAAAAACTTCTATTCTATAAAAATATATAACAGAAATGTTTTGCAATAATTCTGTAAAAAAAATTAACTTAACATAACATTTCTATGTTAATTGTTCCTATAAAATTTTTAATGACCATTGCTATAATTAGCTAAGCTAAACTGTACATCTTACTTCTACAAAAATTAATCTATTCATAATGAATTCCAACAAACTAAAAAAAATGTAGTAAATATATATATATAAAAATGAAACTCAATGATTGTAAATAAAATTATTTCACTAAATACATCAGTCACTTGTATTAACACAAAACATGAAATAAATATATGAAATGCAACAGCATACAATAGTGTTAAAAAATAATGCAATTAGCGAGCATAGTTGAACTACAAACATAGAATACAGGCATTACGACAAAAATGGCATGTAACAAAAAATGCAGGATAGAATGGCATAAAGAAAGGCTAAGATTACAGTGTATTTAACTACATATAATGTTTTAAAAAGAATTTTATTTACAAAATAATTACAAAGAAACTCTAATTCATATTAACCTAACTGATCTTTTAATTTTAATTATTACTTGAAAATAGCTCTTCATAATGAATTTGCTTAAATAACCTACAAAAATAACCTCAATTGAAGTAAAGTTTAACCTAATTTTGTTCTCTTAGATTGTGGATTATTATAATTCTTAACAATTACTGTAGTTTTAAAAACTGTAAACTCAAAAACTACATTAAATTTCAATCAACATCATTAAATAACTCTGAAAAAAATAATACTTATTATATCGGAAACCACACTGAAATTTTCAGTTAGGTCTTCAATGTAATTTGAAAATTAAAAATACTAACTTATACAAATTTTTATGCTGATTATGACAATGAAGTAGCTTTTAGAATAGAAAACCAGAAAAAGTTATGACTTTTATAGAAATAACAGTTCATTTTTATGCTTATAATTTAATACAAATGTTTTTGGCATTATTATTAAATATTTGTTTATGTACTGTTATTAAATTGTGTTACATTTTAAAGTTTGCTAAAAATCACATGAGCAAGACTAGAATTTTATTGTTATTTGAAAAATATACTTTAAGTAAATTTGCTTTAGGTAGTTGATAAAAATTTTGAATAAATATTTTCCAAAGCAGAATTATAATTATGTTAAATTTACATTCCTCTATTCTGCTTCATCAATTCTTTACTTTAACAACCATCTTAATTAACAATGCACAAAGTACTTAAATAATTCAACTAAATAAATGATAAAAATGCAATAATTATTAAGACCATTTCAACGTTTTCATTTTAAATCACAAAATGTTTAATTTTTTTTCAAGTATAGCTCTTTTTAAACAAACATTATCTAATCCACTGTTGACTATTTCATAATATCGCCCACTTCAACCATAGCATATTAAACATTTTAGCTCATCAACAGGTAATCACCTTACCCATAAACTAGTGAATGTATTTAAAGAACTATTTTTGCAACACTACAAAGCAAAGATGTATGATTGCCTATATTAAACTTCAGCATAAATGAATGATCAAGTTGTTCAGTTCCTATAGTTACCCATTTTTGTTTAAGATGCCTTTCCTGCATTAGTTAGCACAAACAAACATGCAAACACTATAGCCACTATACACTAAATCCAAAAACACATCAAGTTTTATTTATATTTTTATTTTAAAATGTCATATTTAAAAACAATTGTTTAAAATGTTTTTCACTAAAATTGTCAAAATTTTTAAATGGAGGTTAGGTTAAAATTATAATTTTATTATTAACATTATTATAATAAAAATATTATTATATTCCACAGACATACTGTGGAAAATCTAGACATAATTGTGGGTCCCACTAGTGAGCGCAGAAAAATCAACAATCATGTCTACATTGTACTCTTGAAATGTATACATTTCAAAGTTATTTTTAGGTACTCTCTTGTATAAAAACAGTAACATACTAAATAAATTTTGAATATTGTAGTTTTAAATATATTAAAGTAAAAATTTTATTAAAGTGAAAATTCATTAAAAAAAGCAAACACCAAAATTTATTAAACAAATTAGTTAAAAATTGTTTTTACTCATATTTATTTTACTTTTTTAATTAGAATAAATGCAAAATTGTTAAAAAAACACCCTAAAAGTTGGAACATTTTAAAAATAATTTAAATAATAATAAAAACTTACCCACAAGAAACTGGATTTTCCACTATTAATTAAAATCTAGCTGTTAAAAAAATTAATGAAAAAAGTCCAACTTGAGAACACTACACAACCCTTTAAAATTCAATTTTCAAATAATTTGTTTCATTTGTAGACAGGGAATAATGCAAAACACAGTGCTGTCTTCAATAATTCATGTTTAAAGTTATCAATAAAAACAATCAGCATTGTAGTACAAACCATAAAATAATAAATAAATTAATTAATTAGAGTAGCAGTTAAGTAATCAAAATCAACTGATCAGATTTTCCTCAAACTTTAATCATATATGGAAGTTTATATCTGATGTCAATGAACACAATAAAACAATATCATCATATTTAAATTTTAAAAAAATAAACTAATCTATCAGACTTGTTGACATTTTAACATTTAATTGCACACCACTAAATTCCTCTTTTGTAACATCTTTATTTTGTCTGTTAGACTAATAATTCGAGACTAATAGTCTAGACTAGTCTATTTTTTTTTTTGGTTTAACGTCCGACTATTGTGCACACTTGGGCTAATGGAGATGATGGGATGATTTATAGCATATGAAAATGCCAAGCCCTCGCCGGGAATCGAACCCGGATCCTCGGGGTGAAAGCCTAGTATGCTACCCACTAGACCACCGAGGCGGCCTAGCCTAGTCTAGTTAGACTAATAAAGACAAAGTATTGATGTGCATATGGAAAAAGCCAACACTAATAACTCGACTCGAACTTGTGGTCAGGTCAGAGTTGTAGGGAACTGCCAACTACCCTACCGGCTGAACGATTCATTTGATTAGCTTATCCCCTCTCCTTTATTGACTTAATTTGGCACACTGATTTAGAATTAGAACCTCCATATGAAAAAAATTAAGCACAATTATGCAGCCTATTTTAGAGGATTTTTCTTTTTAGATTGATCAAATTACTTATAACTTTTTATTTATCCTAGTTACAGGAGAGTAATTTTTGATGTGGTAGCACCCAACACACGATATTCAATTTTTATGAATTATACTACGCAAAATCTAAATCAAAATTGTTAGATATTTTTTTGAAAAAAATTATATTTTGTGTTTTATGATTTTCCATTTAACAGCAAAATCGTCCCAATACATTTTTCAGCTATGGAGTTGTTTTTTTACAGGTATAATTTTGTATGAACCTGTAATGTTTACACAACAAATTGGTTATTACCACATTTAAAATAATAAATGTTAATGTCACATCGATTAACATTCACATTTAAAATTCCAAAACATCATCAAGCTACAAAAACAAAAAGACTAACCGCAACAACATCAACACGAATTGAAATGAAAATACATCACTGTAAGTACTTACTGCAAACGCTTGTACTTGACTTTGCGCTCCTTGCCTGTAAGAGGGTCTCTCAGTCGAGCGTCATACCGAGCGTACACAATCAGCTGGCAGGCTTTGCGGAATTTACTTTCACGTGGTACAAGAAACAATGGCGTATCAAACAAAGGATGGTTCTCTCTCAAATCTTCTTCTCTCTGATTCCTGAAAAAGTTATTTATTTAAACACAATAATTTGCACAGCCTTGAGACAAGTGTGGAGCTTTAAATTTGTATTAATAAAATACCTGCAACAATAAAAACAATAAAACTGCAACAACAAAAAAACAATAAAAACTGCAGCACTAAGCTATATCTCTATGTGATTGAAATAAATTTAGAAAAAATTATAACATTACATAAATGAACATTTCAGTGTATGAACATATTTAAAAGTATGAAGATAAATCCTATATAATTAGGCTGTTAATTTGTACAGAGTGCAATATTTGCTACAGTGGTGAAAAACATATAAGATTTAAAATTGCAATTCTTAAGATTTTGAAAGGTCACCATTTAGAAACAGAGTTCAATAAACTTTAATGTAATCTAAAACTGAACTGGATCGGTGCACTTCTGTGTTGACAACTAGTGACTAATGCAGATGTCAATATTGTGGAGTGGGTTGAGTTTGTCAGTGTAACTATATATTTAGACTCCAGAGTTGGTGACTGGGGAAATCAACTCACTTCAAGTCAGGCATTTACTTCTTTGCTATCATATGCAATCTCACCCTTATATTCCTGTACATTTTATTCCCCATCCAATTTGCAATTCCGAATGCAATTTGGATAACCTAGGTTTTTTGGTTGACCTAAGTTCAGTATTAATATCAAGGTTTTAGGGTACTACTGCAATCCGTCCAGAAATCAACATTTAAGGTTCTTTTTTGGGATAGGGAATCCATTAGTAGCCTATCATACCAATAAAAGATCAGTTTTATACAATATACAAGGTCAGAATTACAGAGTGGGTTTCAGCTAGACTACTTCAGCTCATTTGTTTATTTTATTACTGTCTGCTGATTTTAGTATATTTATTTATTCTTTTTTATATAAACTAATTAGGATTGCATACAGCTAAAGAATAAGAAACATAGAAATACCTGTTTTATTTATATAAATAATTTATATGTAAGGTTTGTCTGTATGAGTGCATGCACATCTCTAGAGGCTAAACTAATTGACTGTTTTGACAAAACTTTGCATGTAGTGTTATTGAATACAAATTTGAAGAAAATTTTGGTGGTTCAGTGAATAATACAGATTTGCTACATCCAGCAAATTTGCCGCCCCCAAATCTTAGACTTCCTATTGAAAAAACTGTAATTAATCAATTGTCAAAAAAAACCATCTTCTCAGGGTCGTATTTACTTGATAAACTTGTTTACAGAATAAACATTATCATAAAAAAAGATTCTAAATATTTCCTGAAAATATCAATTTTATCACTACTCCAAAGTTATTACAGAACTTGTGTTGAGGGAGAGTCTACACAAAAATAGTCTACTTACTGAACAGTCTTGATATCGTCCTTCTTTCTGGGGTTGACTCTCTGCTTTAAATCCTCTCTTCACTTCTCATAGGTGCCCAAAACTGCTCGAATACCTACTACTTGCTACACCCTTTTTTGCTAATGGTCCAGCTGTCGACCAGCACCATGTTGTGCATTGACCCTCTGGATTTGAAATCTAGATTGACCACAACCTACTTTTCCCCCTAACTTTTATTCTAACTGCTGTCCAACATATCTCGAACACAAATTGGCAACAGTTTATAATTTTTATGAATCTTTATTAATAGTATTAACCTTTTGTCTATGCTCTTTACAATAGTACAAACTAATAATTCAAATTATAATTTTAGTTCCTAAAGTATGTTAGATTTGCCCATATTTCAGAACAATTTAAAAAAAAATTTTGTAAATAATATTCAATTCAGTTTAAGCTCATTTCAGTCCAAAAACTTAAAATAGATTTTTCTCAAAATTGATTTTAAAAAATTATGAACAAATTTTGCTTAAATTTAATCCATAAGTATCCAAACAAAACATATGGGTAACTATATTTTTGAAAAATCATGTTCAGGAACTATATGTATATACCCCACAGGGGGATGAAGACTACTTGCACATATTGAAAGGATTTAGACATCTCTCGTGGTACCTGAATCTAACACACATTTACACTTACAACAATACATTTATGACTTTAACACTTTACACTCACACTTACATTTGGAGAGGCGATAATAGCCTCAATCTGCTTTTCTCCTTAAAATAACAATATATGTAAAATGAAAAATCAGTCTAATTTCTTAAAATTAATTTTTCAGATTTTGCACAAAATTTTGGTCATATATGAAAAATTATAATTCAAGTCAATGTAGCAAATTTTAAATGCAAGCAATTTAGTTCATGTGTAAATTGAAAAAAAAATCAAAATAAACCATGCCAGTTAAGTTTAATTTGTTTTTCAATTTACTTTCTAATCATGAATGTATTTCAAATTTGCTACTATGACTAAAGTTATGATTTTCATATATGACCAAAATTTGATGAAAATCTGATGAACTGATTCTGACAAATTAAGCTGATATCCCGATCTTTTGTTATTGGTTCTTAGCTTTGGAAAAAGGTTTTTAAAGAAATAATTTCTTGTGAGAGAGTTTTGCAGTATTTTTATAACATCTACGAGGTACGTCCAGAAAGTAAGTTCTGTTTGGTAATAAAATTAAATTGTGTAAAGATACAGAAAAATTATTTATTGCAAAAAATTCTACAACTCTTAAACTACTTTTCCACATTACTGCCGAAATTTTGCAGGCATTTGTCATAGCGTGGCTCAAGTTTTTGTATACCTTCTTCATAGAAGTTTGCCTGTGTCTTCAACCTTGCCAGTTGGAAACATTTTCTTTCAGCTCTTCATCATTGTTGAAGTGTTGACCGCCAAGGAAAGACTTGAGATGTAAGAACAGATGAAAGTCGCTAAGAGCGAGGTCAGGGCTGTACGGAGGATGGTCAAACATGTCCCAGCCAAATCTCTGTAGGAGATTTTTCGTCACATTTGCAGTGTGTGGTCATGCGTTGTCATGAAGAAAAACAACATCTTTTGACAGCAATCATCGGCGCTTATTCTGTATTGCGCGGCGCAATTTCCTAAGTGTCTCGCAAGAAACATCTGCTTTGATTGTTTGACCACACAGTAAGAAATCAATGAATAAGATGCCTTTCCAGTCCCAGAACACTGTGCACATCATTTTTCGAGGTGTCAAAATTTGTTTCGGCTTAACCTTTGCTGAGGATGAAGTGTGCCTCCATTCCATTGATTGCCGCTTACTTTCAGCGGTGTCGTAAGAAACCCAAGTTTCATCTCCTGTGACTATCTGTGTCAGAAATTCTTCGCCGCCTTCATCATAACAGGTCAAAAACTGAAGTGCACTACCCATCCGGTTTGTTTTGTGTTGCTCAGTAAGAATCTTTAGTACCCAATGTGAGCAAAGTTTACGAAATTTCAGTTTTTCGGTAACAATTTCATGAATTAGTGATCGTGAGATTTGGAAAAATCCCGTAGCAAGAGCACTAATTGTAAACTTGCGGTTTTCCTGGATCTTGTCATCAATCACGTGAACCAGTTCTTCTGTAACCAAAGATGGACGCCCACTTCGTTCTTCATCATGCACTTCACTACGTCCTTCATTGAACTGTCGGACCCATCTTCTCACCATTGAATCACTCATCACATTTTGTCCGTAAACTTTGCAAATTTGCCGATAAATTTCAATTGGTTTCACTTTCCTAGCATTCAGAAAACGAATCACAGATCTGATTTCACAAGCGGCGGGATTTTCAATCAACACCAACATTGTAAACAAGCACAACAAAGCGTACGTGGCTGACAGCGATCTCAAAATGGTGCACTTTTCTTCTCCTTGATACAGAGCGTCTACCACGCATTTGCGGAACTACGATCGCAGCGCTGCAGCGTAGAGAAATTGAAACGGAACTTACTTTCTGGACGTACCTCGTATATAACTTAAATGAGTTAACAGTATAAGAAGTATACCTTCGCATTTCAGCCTGTTGCCGCTTAGCCTGCAAGAGCTTAATATCCAAGTCATGAGGACGACTTCTTGCTGAACTCACTCTGTTCATCGCTCCAATATCTCCATTCTCCATTAGATGTTCGTACGTTTGTTTTAACTTTATAGATCCACTGCGAACACTTCTCCTAATAGATCTAGAACATGATTGTTAAAATACAGAAATAAAGTTTACTGTTAAAAGCTTGTAACACGTAAAGCACAGTTTAATAATTAACCATTTGATATGTGGTTGTTTTAGTTAAGATTCTGCCCACCACTGCATGGAGGGGGCTTCACCAATAAAAACACTGAAATATGCTGACAGAAATTGAGTACTAACAAAATATAAATAAAAATATTTGTTCTTGCTGACATGGTAGAAGTGAATTTTCAAATTTCACAATATCTCTTATTTATAGCTTATATTTTTTAAAAGTCTGATTTCACCACCTCATGTTAACTTCTGTCTAAGTTAACAATTCAAATTCATAATTTCATTTATTATATGAACCTAATTTAATTTAAATGAAAATAAAACCTGACTCCTTAAAAAATTTTAAACGGTATTCAAGAAGCAATAAAAAATGGTAATTTAGTAGTTTTTGCGGATGACAAACATGTACTAAGAGAGTTTTAAGAACACCATGAATGAAAAAAAATTAGACAGTGCTTCTTGACTTAAATGAATGGTTCAGATAAAACAATTTAACTCTCAACTTACAGAAAATGTATGGTATGGCTTTTTAAACTAGGTATAAAACTTAATTTACAATTTTTCAAACAAAATGACATTGCATATGTTTTGTATCTTTACTAAATTCCTTGTAATTAATATAGACAAGAATTTAATTTGCAAAACTCACCTATACAAATCTATGGATTTCCACAAAGACATTGTCTTCCAAAATTTCACCCCAACAGGTTAAGGTAAATGAAGTATTTTTTAAATTTTTAATCATGATTGTTCAAATTTTGGGTAAATACTCTTGGATCCTAAGTGACTGAAAAGTTATCATTCTAAAAAAAAGTAAAAAATAAGTTTTAAGAGTTGAAATAAGGGTTAAATTTATAAATACAAAACCCCAATAATGTATATATACCAATAAAAAGATAGACTTTCTTTTAGAACATGAAAGTTTCAGTTTTTTTGCACTTTTTGTACGCTTTTCACAGGAAAATGGCTTTTGATGAAACTTTTGTCATTGTTATACTAAGCTGCAATAAGGTTTAACGCAATCTCAAACTGCCATACAACTATTTGAAACAATGTCAGGCACTCAAAATGAATGATTTATTTGTCTGTTAAATTAAAAGGTCTACTTTGACCACTTTTCACTGGGAAACTGTTTTTGTTGTTATATAGGGCTTTGACAAGGTCTGAGCTGATATTAAACTGTCATTCACCTATTTCAAACAATTAGGCGGGCATTGGAAGTGCCTGATTTATTTAAGAATGTGATATTTTCATAAGTTCTAAATTTACTGTAATTTACATTGGCACAAAATGTTTAAATCAACTGTAATTTTTATTTCCTGAAAAATACCATAACGAAGCACAGTTACACAGCTAGTAAATAAATTTAAGTAGATTTTACCACTGACCGTAACAGTGAGATCAGATTTTCAAAAAAGTGGAAAATAAAAAAAGTTATGATTTTTTTAAAGATTTGAAAGGCCTTAATTTTGAAAATGTTAAACTGAGTTTCCTGGGAGAGCCCTGTGTTTAAATATTCTGTTTTTATGAAATATTTTATATGATTTGTAACAAGTTATTATATAAGCTGAGCAATTTGGTTCATCTTGGAGTTAATATCTGATAATTGTTCTTAAGCCTGGTCTTTTTTTAAACAACTCTTAAAATTCAGTTAAATGAAACTAAAATATAAACTAAGAACAATTGTTTATTTTTAACTAAAACAAAATCAAAACTGCTTTGTTAGATTTAACTAACAACATTTGAAGGTTATCTAATTAAACAAAACATTAAGCACATCTTACTTCTTCTGGTCGATACGCAACTGCTTAGCACTGCTGATAGTTCCTTGAGGATTAAGGGGACTCTTGCCTGGAACAGGAATCACAGCTGAGTCTCCCAGGAGAAGTCGTTGGTTGTTAGAGTCACTGGAACATGTAATTTTTACTAAATTGTTGCACACATATAAAATTCGACATCTATTAAAAGAAACAAAACTCTAAAATTTTATGTTTATTTGTATATAATAAAATTTTTCCATAAAGATGGATGGCATAAATTTTATATTATTTTGCAGACAGCTTTTACAATGTTTTATTACTTGTTTCAACAATGTTTTATTACTTTTTCAAACTTTAAAACCATACAAAATTTATTTACTTGTCCTTTTAGTAGTTTTAAAAACTAATGATACAAGTAAATTAAAAATAATAAATAAACAGTTACACAAGGTAGTTTTTTGATAATATAATTACACAGTATGCCCAAAATAAACAGTAATGAAAATATAAATACAATATTTTTTTATTAACCAAATTCAATTATAATATTTTCTAGATGATCTTAATTTCATTCTAAATGAGTTGATAAAGATCATGAAGACTGTTAAATATAAAAAAAAAAAAAAAAAAAAAAAAAAAAATGGTTGCATTTGTTATAGGCATTATGTGAGTAGGAAATATTTGGAAATTCTTTTACTCAGGATATTCAATAATTCTTTAAAACATTTTGTAGCATAGCTAGATCATTTTGACTGTATACACTTACTTAATAATGTAAGTTATAGCATTCTTTCGCAGATCTGTACTAACATGTCTCACTTTAGGAAGGCTGTTGAGTAGCTTGATTGGACGTTGTTTGCGATAAACCACTTTAGAATCAAAAACTTCACATATCTTCTTAATCACTCCTTCGTTCTCATCGTCTTCTATTTCGTACACAAACTGTCGCATGAAACTTTCTCTTACCTGTGAAGTAGATTTTATTAAGTTAGTAAGAAATAGGACACTGTGATATAAGTGGATAAAAGCAATGGTATCAAGGAACTTAGATGTCTTTGGAGAAGGGAACAGAAAGATGACAATTGCTGTAGTTTTTTGATATTATATTTATTCTGCACAGTGATGAACGAGCGTTCATTTCTATGTTTATTATTAATGCTCATTAATAATTTAATAATGAGCATTAATAAATTATTAAAATAAGGAATGTTTTGCAAAAAATACCAATAATAAGAGAACATTTACATTTTAATCACACTAACATACAAGGCATGTTTAAATAAATGTCATTTTAAAAATTGTCACTGCAGTGTCTGCTGTAAAAAAATTTCACTGTTTCTAGTATTATCTACTACTGTTCAGTATTATGGTAATCAAAAGTGCTCATTTGTAACTTTTATAGTCATTATGAAGTTTAAATAAAATTAAAAAAAGAGTAAGATAAAGAAGTAATTTACTTTTAGTTTGTAGAAGCTGCCAACTTGAATTACAGTAACAATTTTTATAAGTTTTAGTGAACAGAAAGAAAATTACAAATTTTAGGAGTAATTGGTAAGATTTTAGAAATAAAATTGCCAGACTTCTTCATTTTCTTACCTTGGGCAAGTTGAAGTCTGATGGCACTTTATGCAAACAAGTCATCTGAGGACTGTCAGGGAATTTCTCAAACACTCGCAGCCTAAATGGCAACGTCTCCTTGATCTCAGCGCTCTGTTCTCTAAACTTTAACTGCTTCAGTTTTTTTATGTCTTCGTCCAGTTCCAGATTGTCGAGGATCACAGCTACAAACAAGCTCAACACAATCTGTAAACAATGTCAATAATGATTATAATAATATTCCAATACACATAAGACACGCAAATCATATTATTTAGTGCATAAGTTTAATCAAAAAATTTAAAATATTTACATACTAACCAAGGTAACAAACAAGTGGTATAGGATAAAGTAAACTGCCACAAGAGGTGCTAGCGTTTCCCTTGTACGCAACATCGTTTCATCCATAACTTCGACCCAAGCCTCTTGTGTCAGAATTTGGAACATAGACATGAATGCCTGGAAAATCAAACAAACTCATTTTAATGAGTAATTATAAGTAAATGAAAAGAACCTGCGTTAATAGCATCTTTTAACATTGTATCTGTCTGTATGTGTTTAATCGTGTGACGACTTTTTTGATAAAGTCAAAGTGTTTATTATACAAAATAATGAAATTACCTTTGAGCAACAAATAAATACGTAGTTTCATTTTAATTTTTACAGTTTGAGTTTACAGACTAGGTTATACTTGAAAAACCTTTCAAGTCTTTTTTAAGTTGGCAAAGTTTATTAATAGTTCAACATTTCTTTTACCAACTCAGATTGATTAGATTAAATACTAAGAAGTAAAGTAATTATAAGCCCCAGGCAACGATGATGAAAAGACCTATTATGCAACTATTTTACAAACTTACAGATGTTACCACCATGTAGAGAAGTAAGAAAATAATATCATTATATTTCAATTTTTAAGGTAACAAAGTACTATAAAATGTGTTAAACAATGAAAGTTAACACAATGAAAGTAGTCCAAAAGAAATAAAATAAAATGAAACTAAAATCTTTGCATAGTATAATAAAAAGCACCAAAAATATTCCAATAAATCCAAAGGATAAATGAAAATTGTGTTACACTGAACTAAACTAAAAGACCATTACTGTATATTAAAAACCATATCAGTTTTTATTTAAACCATTCTAGAAAGTCAAAATCCTTCATTCTTTACTTGACTTTATACTGTTAGTGCTACACACATTTTACACTCTTTCTCAAAAGTGTGAGTTTACAAGGAGAGTGAGTTGATGTTGACATTTGTTTCATGTCTGGTCATATAATGTTCAAATTGTTTACATTTATCTAAATACAATATACACTCTGCTTACATTACTGTCTGAAAATATTAGTTCTTAGTAAATGTACATTGTTTTAGTTTCAGTCACCTCAGGAAAGCTCTCAAACTTATTGAAGTCGCACAAGAAGCAGAACAACTGCATGGATATACTGGAGGAGATGATCAACAGGCACATGGTGAAAATAATCAAGCTACCCAACTTCTTGCCTGGACCAAATATCTTGTAAACAAAATCTTCTAACATCGGCGAAGCCTTTATCAGTCGTACCACTCGTAACACCTGGTATGATTAAAATAAAGATGTTTGTTTATTTCTCTGTACAATTATACAAAACATGGAATACAATTAATTACAACCAGGGGGCCCGTGAGAAATTTTGCACTATGAAAGTTTCAAGTAAACACAGCCTTTTGAATAGGAGTAGTCGTTGGAGTGAGGGTGGTAGTTGGAAGGAAAAGAAAACATGTTTTAAAAATAAATAGAAAAGCGTTAGTTTGAAATAATAATCACAAATTTATGAGTCATTGTAGTATATACACTTCAATACAGATAATTGTTTTTTTAACAGAAATTTTTACAGGGTATTACAATACCTCATTGTAAACGATATTTGATGTAAGAATGTGATCTTCTTGTACTTTTTGTATTTAATTTTCTTTAATGGCTACAAACATGTTAATTGATTTAGTTACTCTTGAAAAGGCTACATACAATTGTCTGTGAGTAAAGACAGCATTTGATAAATACAATCCTGCTCTTTGAAATCACAAATATATTTCTGTAAAAGCAGTATACTGTATGTTTTTACATAACACCAAAACGTGTTTGGTATTTGAAATGCTTGTATCAGCGTTGCTTGTACAGCTTGACAGGCAGGGATAGGGGACTGTCAGTAGGGCCACATAACCTATACGTTGAAATTGTTTTAAACACGTTATGCAGAGAAGTGGTATTTGTAATGGGATTGTCTATTCATGATAATAAGTTAGCTTTATAAAATATACAAAATATTGCCCTGATTTGAGATGCTGCGCATGCACATGCGAGCTGCGCATCCATGATGCCATTTTGCCTATCACAGTTAAAAGTGTCTTTTGTGTTAAAATTTTCCACAAACAGTAAGTTTTAGCACAAAATCATTTTGCAATGTCAGAAAAGATACCACATTTATGCCTGTACAAATAGTATGTGCTGACAAAAAGGGATGTTGACTCGAGAAATAATATATATGATGGTGCAAAATTATACAAACTTTCTTATGTTTCTTTCATTTACTTACATGACAAAATTTTCAGCAAAATCTAATTAGTCGATTTTGAGAAATTACAATGATATTTCAGCTTTTTTCAACTGGACCTTTTTGGGTAAGTAAAGATCCATATCTTTTGTTTATGTAAAAATGTACTTTAGAATATATTAAGTAAAATGATCAAAACCAATTTTTGACAAAATACTATTTTCAAAAGAGGACACACATTAATGTAAAAACTACTTTTTATTATTCAGGTGAAGTGAAAACATAATCATTCATCAAAATCTCTAGATAGATTTTTCATGGTCACAAAACGTTCTATGAATTTGGTATTGTAAATAAAAAACAAATAATTAAAATATTTTCCATAATATTCTAAGCTTTATTTATTCATAAGCCTAGGTAAACACCTATTTTTAACAGTTTAAAAAAAATCAAGTAAGGAAATAAGTCTGAATAAAATGGAAGTTGTCAACAGGCAGAAAAAGTTGGCCTGATAATGTCAAAGTTCATTTTTGTATACTTATTGTAAAATACAAAAATAATTCCATATTAAAATGTTCGTTTGTGTTATTAAATTTTGTTACTTTTTGGAAATTTGCTTCTTTACATCAGTAAATCAGTTGCATGCCACAATTACTGTCCAACTGAATTTGAGAAAGTTTGCACAATATACTTGCATTACAAATCTGTTAAACTATCAGTTAAACTAACCTGAAAATAAGTTAATCCAGACAAGTAGAACTGAGGAATAATGTGCAAAGTGGTACCTATAGTAAGCAGTAACTCAAACTTGTGGTAGGAGTGCTTGAAATAGCCTCTGAAACCCAGGCACCATATCTTAAACAACGCTTCCAAGTCCAGAAATATTGTGAAAACAACCTGCAATAAGCAAAGGTGATATGCAATTAAACACAATTTATTCTCAATAATCCAAAACATACTGGACAATGCTAGTACCCTATTCCAGAATAGTTGTTAAAAAATAAATACTGTATATTAACACTTACAAAATGCAGTAATCTATTACATTTTTTCAGTAAAAAACCAACAAGTTAGTTCAAACATAATAATTTACTTGTTAAAACTGACAAATAATAAATTGAAACATTCAAAGGGGTTTAAAAATGATTTTGAAATTTTGACACATATATCCATTTTCAGGTCCCATGATTCCAAAAATGTGATTTTGACTAAGACATTTGTCTGTGCATAGAAACAATTGGTCAGTTTTGATGAAATTTAGCCTGTAAATCTGGTTTTCCCATACAGTATCTAAGACTTCATTTTAATTAAAAAAAAAAAAGTTTTTAAGCACTTTTTGCTAAACAAAAATTTAAAATCAGTTTTTCTAAAAATTTGATGTAAAAATTGTAATAATTTTGTTCAAATGTAGTGTAGGCCTACTAGCAACATCCCTAAAAATTAAATTTAAATGCTATTTAAAAACCTGAAAAATCACTTGAAAATGGTCACCAGATTTTGTTCAAATTTTGCTTATATATGAAGAATGTGTATGCCAGTTGATATACAAAATTGTAATAAAGTTCATGACTAAATTAAAAAAATCCCAAAACAAACCATGACTACTGCCAAGTTTGTTTTGTTTTTTGAACTGTTATGATCATAAAACTTGAAGAACAAATTTTGAGAAATTAGGCAGATTTTTTTGTCTGTAGCTTCCTAACCAGATTTTTTCGTTAAATAATATAGAACATGAGAAAGTCTGTTTAACGTTTTTGTACCATTTATTAATTTTATTTTTATGTAGTAAATACACTTTCAACATATGATTTATTAAAAAAAAATATTAAATAAATTTTACGTAAGTGATTTCAATCTAAACAACAAATAAAACATCACCTCTATGTAATAATAGTTTTCATAGAACAGATGTCGAGGCCTCTCATCATGTTTGAAGTGCATAGTTGCAGTGACTATACCATTGGCCAATATTACTCCCATCATTAACAGCCTAAACCAAGCTGAACGTAGAATGGCTTGGCAGATTGGAGGTGCTAGCCCGTTGAGTTTGTTTTCATCCAAAGTCACCAGTTTCCATCCCATATCATCTCCCGTTAAAATCTAAAATACAAACAATTAATGAATAATCTATTTTTATAATAACTTACTACTAAATTTTTCTATTTTAAAACATTGTATTTGCTTTCAGAGTGAAAAATAGGGTAGTTGGCACAGGAAAATTATTTTATTATTATTAATAATAATAATAATAATAATAATAATAATTATTATTATTATTATTATAAAAGCTTTAAGTGGGAGAACAATACATTGAGATAGTCAAAGAATTCAAATATCTTGGGGAATGGATCAGCTGGAATGCCCTAGAGAAAAAAGCAATGGAATCTAGGAGAAATAAAGTTGAATTAGCCTTCCAACTTACCAAAGACACATACAACAAGAAGTCCCTCTCCTGGAATACAAAGATAAGGCATTATCATATTGTAATTAAACCAGAAGCCTTATATGCAGCTGAAACATTATCTCTCACAACCCAGGGCCCACTTGAAAGGCTGGAGATCAAAGAAAGAAAGATATTATGAAAAATCTTAGGCCCCAAATTCCGTAACAACCAATTACTCCACATCAGTAATGAAACTCTTTACCAAAAAACTGAAACACTATCAGACACAATAAGAAAAAGGAGAATTGATTTTTATGGGCACATCCTCCGAATGGACAAAAATAGACTAACCAAAAAATATTTGACTACTTTCACAATAAAAGAGCTAAACCACTTTGGTTTAGAGAAACAGAGAAAGACATAACAGAACTACAAATCACTGACATTATACTCATGGACAAAACAGCCAAAACAGTAACCAAGGACAAGAAACAACGGTTCCAAGGCAAAGTCAAATCCAAGCAAACGATCCAAATCTCTGACGAAGAAAGAAAAGCAAGATAACAACGAATGAAGCAATACTGGGCTGCGAGGAAGGCACAGAAAATTAAAAAATGATTGATTTAGTGTACCCCAAAGTTGGGTGAAACAAATAAAGAGAGAATAATAATTATTGAAAACAAAAAAGAGCTTTGTTTCAATTTTGAGATCATGGAAAAACTAATATTGAGATTTTGATTAATTTATAAATCGCCAGAGTTCAATAAAGTTAGTTTTTTTACTCGGATGCATGTTTGGGAGACACATCACTGGGAATTAAACCGATTGACAGATTTATAAAATTTTACATGCAAGTCTACTTTTCCAATAACTTTAGTCTATTTTTTAACTTTTCGAAAACATTTTTAAAGGCCATTTTTTAGTAAAAATTTATTTTTTTAAAATTAGCTCTAATTATTTTGAACAAATTTTATCAAATGTACTCTATAAGTATCCCAACATAGTAAATGGATACTATCAAAAAATTATTTTGGAAGAATAAATAAAAACCGTTCTAATTATGAAATTTGGTAAGCAGATTTTGTTCGGACTTTGGTCATATATAAGAAAGTTTATCACTCAAGTCAGTTTACTAAATAAATAAATTTATTTAAAAAATAAACCCGGAGGGTAGTTTTTTTTTCTATTTACTTGTGAACTGTAAGTGTCTTTCATTTCAAATTTAATACACTAACTTGAGTTACGAATCTTCATATAGCTGTGTCTTCAAATTCTGAGCAAAATCTAAATTACCGTAAATAAAATATTAAGCCACTTTTTTCAAAAGTATCTGAACTAAACTTTTGAGTAGATGATTGAATCTGAGAAAGTTTGTGCAATGTTTTGCACCATTTACTCTGCGAGCTTATTAACCTTTTACATATAAATTTCTCCTTTCAAATGATCAAGACTACTTTTGCCCCACAAGAGAGTTGTGTTAAAAAAAATCGTGGTCAGAACAAGAAATATGTTTTGGTTTTGGAGTGTATACAAACAAAATCAGTTACAACTATACAGCAAATGCATCATACTAAATATAAAAATAATCCATATAAAAGAAACTGCTTTGCTTGTTAGGAGCAAAGTTTACAAACAAATAGTTGTTTAGAAAGAGTTCCAAATTTAACAATAATTAAAAATAATATAGATTCCTTCATTTTCAAAGAGGGACTAGATGAAAAGGTGGTGGTATTCACCTTTATAAAGATTAATAATCTTCTTTATCCACTAATTTTTAAATCCTTGATTAGTTTATTTCGATTCTTGACTAAGAGACAAAATGTTTGTCCAGTAAATTATGGATAAAAAAGATGTTTAGATGTTTACAAACATCCAAACATCCTGCATGTTTAAAAAAAGGAAATAAATTAAGGTATGTAATTTAAAAAACAAAATCTGCAGTGTTTAAGTTTTTGAAATTATATTCATCTTAGTTCCTTAAACATAAAAATAAAATTTAATAAACTGTAAGTAATATGGCTTACTAACAAATGGACACTATATGTGAAGAGAAGCATCTGTATGGACTGCTTACCTGAGAAGCAGTCTTGTTCGTCATGTGACCTCTAATGCCCCACATCTGCTGGAACTGAACACGTATCTCATTGAACGTTTCTGTTATGACAGCAATAAATACATTCTTGACGAGCCATGCCAGAAAAAAGATCATCGTACTAAAGTAAAAGACAGCTCGCCAGCCTGGTAAACTGTCAATGGCTCTGTACATAATGAAAACCCATCCTTCTTGCGAAGCTGCTTGGTATACAGTGAAAATGCTAGTAGCTGAAAAATAAAATCAAAATATCAGAGTTGAACTGTAACAAAATGTTATTTCTTAATAAACGGTACAAAAACATCATACAAACGATTCATGTTCAGGCAGAAGTTTAGAAGCTACAGGAAAACAAAACAAAATGGTCTGTTTTTTTCAAAATCAGCTAATCAGATTTCCTAAAAACTTTGGCCATTTATGAAAACTGATATTAAAAATGTAAAAAATTTGAAAAGAAAATGTATTTCCAACTTGTGAGTTATAAATACCTTCAGGTGGCCAGAGTACTTATTCTACTTGATTATCCTAAAACCATAAATTTATTTTCATTAGAAATAAATTCTAAATTTAATTCTTCATAAAAAAATAGAATTAAAAAAATACTTGAAATAACTTTCAAATTTGCTATAGTGATTTAAGCCTTCATATGTGACCACAATTTGAGAAAAAAATCCAACCAATTTTTAAAAAAATTAGGCCAATTCTTTACTTTTCTTCAATAGCTCCAAAAACTGATTTTTTGGTGAAATAGTAACCTATTTCACTTTTGGTGAAATAGTAACCTAAGTTTGGGTACTTATGAACTTGAATCAAGTAAAATTTGAACGAAATTGTTAAAGTTGGCTTTGAGAAATTTTTATTGTAATTGTTTTTTTAATTAATAAAGTCTTTAAAAAATTCTTTTTCCAAATAAAAAATGGCTGCAAGATATGGATAAGCAAAACCTGCAAATTTTATCAAAATCGGGTAAGTAGTTTAGTCTCCAGCTTATAAAAAAAAACTTATGGAACCAGAAAACAAATAGAACCATCAAAATTTCAGAGCGATTTTTTCCATAATTTATACTTCTTACAGTGAGGAAGTAAAATTCATGAAACTTTAAAAGTATATATTTTAAAATGACTGTATAACACACTCATAGCTAATTTAACCTTTCTCTTTCTTAATTCTTAAATCATGGTCTATTATGATTTTCTGATTAACTAGCAAACTTTCTTTAATTTAACACTTTACTGACTAAATCTGTCTCTACGGTGTCATTTTAGATTCTGGACTGAAAGTTATGACTGAATAACAGTTATATTTAACATTTACAATCTGATTAATAACAAATTCCGTAAGAAATTCGCTTCAGTGTTGCAAAACATTTCACAAAACTGTACTGTGTTTGGTCATATACAGAGAAGTGTTAAACATCTCCTGCCACAGTATATTATGTAAAATATAAAAAATTTAAATACCATTGTGCATTTTATTTTAAAACATCTTACCAAACTCATCAAAACCATTGAAGCCCATGACATAGCGAGACAGTTCCAACTTCATGCATTTCATACCTTGAGGACACTGGTATCCTGAATCAGGATCCACAGAACAGAATGTATCTGGAATAGCAAGGCTGTTGATGGTAATAGAGCTGGAACACATCAATATTATTTTGAAGCTAAATTTTGAACAAAAATTAAAAGGTTATTACTGTTTGTTAACCCTTTCACAAACAAGAGGATCAGCTATAACTGTCCAAATCCTTTAACTGGAACATATGCCACTATATCTTTTCACTTTCATTCCACAATGTAATTTTCAGGTTACATGAAACAATTTATAATTATCGTATATACATATTTTCATCAACATTCTTTTCAGAAAAGTTGTTTACTTACGTGGGATCAGTACTGTTAAGTACACAGTGATTTTTTAACTCTCCAAAGAACTGGACCCCAAGAAGACCATACAAGGACATGAAGAATAAGAAGAAAAGAGTTACATTGTAGATTTGCTGACTTGATCGCCTGAAATAATGCGTTTTTGTTTTAAGTAATACAATTGATACAACTTACTATTGTGTTTATTCTAAAGGCACAGACTAATAAACACAGAGCTTCTTGTAAAAGCAGTGGTAGTTGTTAACATTTTCACGAGTATACACACCAGTATGACATTCTTTATTCCAATACATAATAATTTTCAGTAAAAAAGATCATCGAAAATAAAGAGAAAAATTCAGAAAAATGAAAGGAAAACTCATTTATTGTATTCAAAATATAATACAAAAATATACATTTCTAATACAAATTTGTTCTTTTCTTGCTATATATAATTTGTTTACTGTGTAGTATTCTTAAATACATGAGTATATAAACTGACAAGATGAATATTCATAGAATGTGTTTTTTTTTTCAGCTTCAATCCTGATATATTTTTACAAACAAATCTTTATCACTTCAGTTGTAAATAAGTAACATAATACACAACACCAAGAAATACCATGTATTATGAATGGCTCCCAGTACTACTATAAGAGTAGTACACTACTAGCATAAAATTTTGTGCCAAGTTATCAGCAGAAAGTTGCAGACAGAGGCAAACTAGTGATAAATAGTGAGCAAAAGTAACGAAATGCATTATAAGTGGTTGCTGATACACATCAAAATGTTATAATAGTAGAAACATTATTTACCCTTGTCAGTCACATTCTCTCAAGGAGTTTTAGTGATGAATAATCTAGTAGCTACTGAAGTTTAATAAAATGAAAAGATTTAACATTAACCTCTTACTTGAGTATTACAAATAAAGTTATCTAACTAAAATGTATCCTTCTTCTGTAATAACGAATATGCTCATTTAAACTCAATCAAATCGTTCTGAAAAATGCAGAATAGAGCACATTGTCATAGTATGACTACTGATGTAGCCAAGTGTATTTTAAGTATTATATACTTAAATGTGTACATTTCAAACTGAACGATACATGTGTTATCACAGTTTGGCGCCAGGCATCAGCCTGATGCAGACACCTTTATACTAACAATTCCATTAATTTGTGTTATTATTATAACTTTTTCTGTTTATTTTTGAAAAAAATGCCAATTTAGCAAATTCCTAATTAAAACTTTTTTTTCAAATTTTAACAAAATTAAAATTTATTTCCATTTAAAATTTACACAGATTAAATATGAAAATATTTTTTTGCGAATACAGTTAACTATTATATCTGAAGCAAAATGCCTAAAAAATATAGTACATGCCTATAGACACTCAAATGAATTAATAAATGTTTTTAGTAGTCTTTTTTAACTTGTAAAACCCTATTTAAAAGCACTTTGTACTTGATGTAATGATATATTTTTTTTACTGCAACTTATTCCCCACAGGGGGTGGAGACTAGCTGCACCTATTACAGAGGATTTAGACGTCCCTCGCGGTACCCGAGTCTAACACACACTTACACTTACAACACTACACTTGCGACTTAACACTTTACACTCACACTTACATTTAAGGAGGCGATAAAAGCCTTAATGTGCTTTTCACCTTAAAATAACAAAAAAAGAAAAAAATTTACTGCAACTTGTAGACTTTTAATTGTTTCGACTTATCATACACAATGTTTAAACTGTCAAAAGATAAAATACAGTAATGTGATTGATTACTTACTTGAATATTTGATTGATTCGAGACTTTGGCATTGAAAACTTGAGGAAAACTCTTATAAATCTAATCATGATTAAAGGTCTTGGTGACCTGAGGATGGAAAGATAACTAAACCTCGGCACAATCCCCAGCATCTCAAACATCTGTAGAATAATGGATACCCACAAGAAAAACACCATGCTGGCATCAAACTGACACCAATGATCTTTTAAATATGGTACTTCTCCCTATGGAAAAATAAAGCAATAACACTTTAATTTAACTCCCAATGGTTAACTAATGAGATAGTCAAAGTTTATTTGAAAATTTAAATTGTAACTAATTGTGATTAAAACCAAAGTTAATTTGCATGAAAATAACTTAATAATGTTGCTTTTGAAAAATTAAAAAATGTTTCAAAGGCATCAGTAAACTAAATGACAAATGTTGATTTTAATCATTTAATGTCAACCAATGTAGGTACAGACAAAAGACACTGAGGAAAAACCCCATTCTTTTAGGCTCAGAGAACTGAACACATAAAAATTTACCTATGACCTACTGTACTTGTATAGTGAGAAAATAAAAACAATAAACTACATATTATTAGTATATATTGTTTTTCTCAGAATGGTATTCTGTGAACAAAGAAAATATTTAATGAGAAGAGTTAACATTAAGAACAGAAATTTGTTAGCCTATTTATTCTCTCCTCTCAAAGGTTAAGAATCCAATAAAATGTTTCACTGTATATTAAGCCTAATTAAAACAGTTACACAATAGAAATCCAATTACTATCCGAAATTCAGTTATATGTAGTATTAATTAATTATATAGATTGTTTTGAAAAAAAAAAAACCACATTGGCTTTTTAAAAGACACGATCTTCTTGCCAACATGTAAACAATAAATATTTAGTTTATTGGTCGTGCACCATATTTCTGACACTTAATATGAAATAAGTGTGGCGGCAGTACCTATACAAACACCAATCTCACATTGTCACTATCAGTGTAGTCGTGGCATACAGTTGTGTAAAACTCATTTGTTGCTAAGTTTTGTTGTCTGTTTTTTGTTTTGTATTTGTGCAATATGGTTTCTAAAATGAAACCTGTTGTTTTATCATTGGCAGGAAAATTAAAAATTATTGAACAACTAATTAGACAGAGGAGGGATTGGTATGTAGTTAGCTAAAATTAATTGAGAACATCAACAATTAATGTCAGATATATACAAAAAAAGAACAGTTCTTCAATTTTAAACTTTGTGTTAGGTCTTGAGATTGAAGGCAGAAGTTCATTGCAAAGAACAACTGTAAGAAACTGTATTTAAGTGGCACTTGCAGCAGCGAGCCTGGGAAATCCTTTTTGTGAAAAGGTGAACATTTTTGCCAAGAAAATCAAAGTTTTTTCTCTTATTTTAAGGCAAAAATGAATGGTTATGTAATTTAAAAATAGAATTTGTATGTGTGAAAGTTAAATTTAAGTGGTAAGAAGCTATTAGCAGACCCTAAAACAGCAGAAAACGATTGAAAATTCAAAAATGTAGGCTTAACACAATCTTATGGCCCTGAATTTCTATATAAAACAAACTTGCCTTATTTGGAAGGCTTTGCCAAGAACAATTTTGGTTCCTAAAAAGGAATCTAGTGCTCCAGGCCATAAGGTTAGTAAAGACCAAGTAACCCTGCTAAATTATAAGAACTCTATGGGAAAATAAGCTTTCTGTTGATAGGTAAGTTAAACTTACTTTCTTTTACAAAAATCAATATTTTTTAATGTCTGTATTTTAAGACAATTAGATTAATATGGAAATCTCAAACCTTTGGCCTTGAGGTGCACAGTTTAGAGATCACTTAGCCACCTGAAACACTAAGCCCTACAAATCAATGACAGGACTGGATGACTGCTGTTCTATTTATTAAATGGTATGATGAAGTTTTCATACCAGACGTTAAGAAACATCAAAAGGCCATTGGAAAAAAGCAGTAAGGTGTCATTAATTACAGACAAAGCACCTATCAATCACAACTCCTTAAAAGAAAAAATGGATTCTTAAAAACATTTTCCTACTGCCAAAATGTTCTTACATAATGAGTTTGTTGCAACCAATAAACCAACTGGTTTTCGAGTGCATAAATTGCTATTATACACCTAAAGTTAAGGAAAACTCTAACAAAACACGAAGATAAAGAAGGCATTGAGGCTTATTATAAAAAAATCATTTCAAAAGCTGCTTTTGCATGCTGGTGGAGAAATGAAGTCTTGTGAATTCAACTTCAATAGCTAAAAAATTCAAGCTAAGAATAGCCTATTGAAGCCAATTCAAGCACATTTTAACCAAGATGGAGGTATAGAAAGAGAACGGTAAAAAACAGAACAGAAAGAAAAATAAGAAAGATAGGACTAAGACAAGTACGAAGAAGAGACAAGAAATGAACGAAGTGTTAGTTGAGGGCATAAAAAGTATTATTGTGATTATTCCTGAAAATTTTAAGGTTAAGTTTTAGTAAATAACCATTAGTTTTTAATACATGATATCAGAGTAACTGTCACGCTCAAACTTTGCAAAACACAACTCATTAAGTAAATGGAATTTATTTTTGACACTTTCTTTTTAAATCCTTCATTTTGAAAATAAAATTTTGCTTTTGAATACACTTTTCTATTTGGGATATGATAATGAAAACTATAATATCTAATCATTTTCAGATTTACTACATACTAAAACAGATTGCTGACTAACAAGCATAAATAATTCATTCTTAGTTTTTTTTGGAAAGGTTAGGCATAATCTTAATACAAAATTGTTATCGCTGAATGATGTAAATACAAACCTTCAGTATTCCTCGGATGTGCATTTTGGCAATCATTTCAGCAGTAAAGAGAAACGTAATGACAAGATCACAGCAGAATGTGATGTACTGAAGTGGAGGAATACGCTCAAATGTTTTGGGAGTGTTGAGACTGACAGAGAGTAAACTGATCAGTGCGCATGACCTCATCAATCTACGCACCCACAGCTGATGAACATATAAACACATCTTGAAGTTAAATTTAAAAGTAGGTACCTACAGTACTTAACATGAAAATTCTTAATTTAATGTTTAAAAATAATGTTTTTATCAGTTTAAAAAAATATATTTCTATTCTTTCCTAAGATAATTAATTTACTGGTCAAAATTGAGTTACACCAGGTTCAAATTTGAATATTCCAACGAATGTTTAACAAAACAATTACAGTAATAAATGGTTACAGTACCTATAACATATGTCAGCGTATTTATGTTCAATGGGTATTATGATAGTGTTCATTGTAAATAAGGTATAACGAAAAATGGAAATAGAATTGCTAATTTCAAAACAGTCTACTTTGTTTATAATCTACATAGGTCATTGGTGTTACTTGCCTCTATTAAAAATGTTGAACCTTAAAACTTTTATAACCATAATATTTAAATTTATATTATAAACTGATGTGTGTGTGTGTGTGTGTGTGTGTGTTTTACTAAAAACAAGATTTTTAGACAAAATAGGGCCTACACAAGTAAATAAATATGTTTAATTTATGAATATTACAAATGAAGATTGTTACACCAGAAGGTTAGATAATTACTGTTATACTTATTGGTCAATTCTTTTAAATTATTACAGTCCTATTCAAAGATTTTCAATAAACATGTGCAAAAATATGCATTTTTATTAAAGTTATATCTTTTACAAAATAATAGTCAAAATAGTTTAGGTACCTTATTAACCCATTCAATATCAGCACTCTCATTGAGCGACTCCTCAGGTCCATAATCTGCCAAAACCTGGTCACCCTTTAGACTTTGTTTCCTTCCCAGCATCATTGTGAACACTGTTTGTTAGGTATGGAAGTGAGCTCTTTTATTAATCATACTCTGAAGATTCATTGATGAAGACAGTTTTGTTGATTGTCTGTAACATATTGTAGAAGCTTACAATTTTGAATATATTTTTTGAAATATTAAGGTTTATTTTGAAATATTAAGGTAAAACAATATTTCAAGATATAGTAAATTACTAACAATTATGAAATTGCTTATATTGTAAAATATGGAAAACACATAACCTGTAAAAAAGAGTGTATTGCTCTATTTACAATAACAATAGCAGTTTTAAACCACAATCACGGTTCCTAACAGTTTACTCCTCAAGCCCTCTTAACTCTTTACATAACAATAAAAATAGAATTTCACCTAAGACTTAAAACCAATGAGGGATCAATTTAAAAAAAGCAGCATTCAATTTCAAGATGAAATATTAAAATTACCTTGTTCCTTCAACGTACTGCAACTTACAAATTCTTACAAAGTCACTTACTGTATTTTAATCTAAAATTACAAGATTTTAGAATTTAAAATTTTAAAAATCAATAAATTTTCGACATTACTGGTTACCAACAGTGACATGTTGAAAAACAACAATATAGGCGAGAGAGAGAGAGAGAGAGAGAGAGAGAGAGAGAGAGAGAGAGAGAGATTCAAAATGATAGTATATATATATATATATATATATATATATATATATATATATATATATATATATATATATATATATATATATATAGGCTATGTATATATATATATATATATATATATACATACATACATACATACATATCCAGTTAAAGTGGAATGTTAATGTTATTCAGTTAATATCGTTCAAAATGAACGTTTGAACGTTGAAGAGAACCGGACTGTTTGTTGAATAATACAGGTTACTTTTTTAACAATTTTTCATAATTATATTTTTTAGATTTGGTACGAAATAAAAAAAATTGTTGCTTAATTGTTAAAACATATGATTTTAAAATTAAATTTTTAATACAAAAATATATAGACACATGCAGCTACTTAATAATAATTATTTAAAAACTTAATTTGTTGCAATTTTGATGACAATAGTCTGTTTCTTCAACTTACTACATACGTTTTAGACACGAGTACTGCCGATACCAAATGTTCAGTGTCACTATACACTTACACATAATACACTTAAACAGTACGTATAACGAAGAACAAAATCGTTGATACATTTGAACGATTAAAATGTATCAAATATCGATCTCGAAATGAGGAGGGTTAGTGTTAACTGTTGGTAATGGTGGCGATAGCGACTAACGTTGAACGGTGAACAATGACCCGTTCTTTTTCAGTATGGCTATATGTTATTGCATGTAGTCTATGCTGTTATATATGCGAACTGTGGAGTACTGTTTGGGGCAAAGAACGACCGTTCTTTAACAATCGGTACAGATCAGGCTCTTCAAAGATCCATTCATTTTGACCCGTTCGTTCACGATCGTCTTTATCGTGATGAATTTAATGATTGTTATGAATATTCGCTCATACCATGGATTATGGATATGATTAAGTTCACGTCCTTGTACTAAAAATAATGATAAGTGTCAAGTGATAATAATTGTTATTTTCGCAATTTGTAAACCAGTCATGTCAATTTTGTAATAAAGCCAATGTTAATACTTAGTATTATTTGCATATCAATTTTTCTTACTCTTCTTTATCATTTGATTTTTGTAATAATCTTGAGGTTAGGTTTAGCGTAGTGTTTAGTAATCACAGCTTTAGCCTACTACTAAAATGTGTAGTGTAATGAAAACAGTTGTAAAAGTGCCTCAGTTGTTCTCAAAATGTCAAAGTTCTGGTTTAAGATTATTTTTGTTGAATAATTTTAAGCCATCGGTCAAATGTTCTTCCAGTTTCTCTTCAATTTTGAATTCACCTGATATTGGTAATAACAATTCATTATTAAATGTATAAGTAAACCTATATATAAATACATATGTAATGTAATAAACCATTAAAAAATGTCATATTTATATAATATAGTAATAACATACCTGTCCTACTAGGTCCTAGGTTAGGTAACATATATAATGCTGGTAAATATACACTTTCACTTGTTTTGGCTTTTTGGTACTTATGCAGTGTTTTATAAAATTATTGATTCTTCTTATTTTTTTCTATTACATATTTATTATTCAATTGAGATATTTACCTATAGAAGATTAAATTTCTTATGATGTTACGATTTTATGCAATTTCTAACAGAACTACATTGAGTATAATGTTATTACTGAGTTTAAAAATACCAGTTTTGGTAATTTTTGCACTAAAATGCTTTATTATAAGCCCAATATTAATAATTCAAAATATAAAAGTGCAGAAATAGTAGTGTTAAAACAAAAAATGAAATAATTGATAAACATAACCTTAAAATGAGTACTACGTGAAAGTAGGAAACGTTTTTTTCATTGCAAAAATGATAAATTAAATGCATGTTATTAAAAATGAAAAAAATATAATTTTGTTTTTTTGAAAAATCCCTATCTTGGGGATCCAAAATTAAACATTACAAAACGGTGCTCAAGCCAGAAGCACTGTACGCAGCAGAAACCCTAATCATGAATTTCAAAAGTCAGATGGAGATGCTTGAACTGGAAGAAAGAAAAATCATGGGACCAAAATTTCAGGATAATAAGATAGAATACATCAAGAATTAAACTCTCTACAGGACAATTGAAAAGCTCTCGGATACTATGCAAAAGAGAAGAATAAATTTTTATGATCATTTCAGAATGAACTCCAATAGATTAACTAAAGAAATATTTGATTTCTTCTGTAACTGCAAAGCAAAACCCAACTGGTTTAAGGAAGTTGAGAAAGACTTGGTGAAATTGAGATTTGCAGAAGGTTCTTTGCTTGATGGAACAGCTAAGAAAATTACCAGAGGTTACAGTGTAAGGTTCCAAGATAAATCTACACCAAAATCAAAACCCCTCATCTCGGAGGAAGAGAGAAGGAGGAGATCCGACAGAATGAAGTGATACTGGGAGTTGAGGAGGGGAGAACGCATGAATAAGTGACTGATTCCACATACTTCAAAGAGGGTAGAATGTGCATAAGAAAGAAAAAAAATATATTTAAAATTAATTAATTTTATAAAACTAGTGAAACAACATAAATATCATGATGTCTATTAAGGAAATCATAATGTTAGTTTTACTTATAGAAACAAGTACTTTTAGAGAAAACATTTAGATAGGGATCCTGTAGTACAGTTATTAACTAACACAAATAATATTCTAACCATATCCAAAGCTCTCCAGATTTATGTGTTATCTGGCTTTCTCTATGGCTTGCTTCCACCCCCCTTTGTTGACCTTACAGTTTATCTGCAGTATCACAGTATCAAGATTCTCAATATGATTCTACATCCCACATCAGTTGTTATCAAAGTCTACCCTTTTTGTTTCATTAGATGTTTGTCGTAGCAGCTCTTGCCCTGACATTCTTTCATGGCATAACCATTAACTCATTGACATTATGAAGTGGTCAACATTTTCATACAATATCCAATCACATTTATTTGCTTGATTTGACGTCTCAATTGTCCTCTTTGGTAAATAAGTCCATATAATATTTTGTTTAATCCTATCTTTTTTTAGACAGGTATGAGTGAAATATATACACATTGTTTAACAGGAAGTGGTTTATTTTAATACATTTAGATTAAATATGGCAGTGAAATTAATTTTTTTATAACTGTATGTAATTATATTATTTGTGATCAAAATTTTTTTTTTTTATTTATGTTATGTCTGGTTGAAACTGTTGATTACATATTTTGAAGAATTGTATGACATTAGTATTTCAGATTTGTTTGGTTTTTTTTTGTCCATCTGCTTTTCCCCCCCATGTAGATATCAAAGGTACAATCACTTTCTGAGGTCGGGTATGTAAGACCACTTTTATATCATAATGAAACAAGTTTTTTCATGTAAGATAATGATTTTCAGTGGTAATATGTTAAAATATGGTGTATTAAAACTGTAGATTTGTAGAAATTATATGAAAACTTTCGGACCTGTTTAAGTATAGATCCTAACTAAGCCTATTGGTGGTCATGCATAAAAATTATAGTAGAACGCAGTCTATCTGACTTCTGCATATCCTCATCTTATCATAACCGACCATCTGCCAAATGAGTGAGTCATTACTTTTAGCAAAAACATTTGTAGTTTACCGAATGCATATTTTTTATATCTCAAGGTAGTCACGATAAACAGTTTTATGATAGCCTTTGTTTAGTGAATTGATAACGTAATTACAACTACTGATGCTGATAAAGTACATATATTAGACAGTTTTGTTTTGGTGTTGTCTTTTGACTTGATATACAGGGTACACTGTAATATGAAAATGTCACTATGCAAATAATCATCACAAAACCATTCATTTATTTCAACTGGATATCTGTATAACAACTTGCATAAACATTTAATAGGCCATGTTTTCATACAATGTTGCCTCTTAGTAAAAATTGGGGTTAACAATAGATTACTGTGCCATATTTTTTTAAAACATTTTTTGCTCACTTAATGATTTTGTAACTATTTTAGAATAATTATGATGAAGTTAAATATGACACAGTACTGTATTTTTTCTTTGTTTTACTGCAATTTTTTTGGCTTCCCTTGTTATCTGACTTTTTATGCATTCAGACCTTAGCCCAGTCCCAAGTGTCATGAATAAACGAGGTTCTACTATACATATAAAATTTTGTAAAAAACAATTAGCAATGACAATAAAGTTCTTGTTATTATAACAAACTATATTATACTCTTGATGAGAGCATACCTGGAAGGTGGGGTCTGTCCCTTAACTAGTAGGGGGCAGGGCGCTAACTTATGACATCACATGCATAAATTTTTTGCAGCCTCAGAATTTTAGGTTAATTTTTTTGCAAAAGTAAGCAGAACCTGATCAAGTAATTGGTAAGATGTGCTGTGCTTTCAGCTCAAAAGAAATTTAACCAACAATCTTATTAAATAAACTGAAATATTGTTAATTTAAAATAAAATTAGTCTATCCTATTTTTGATTAGCAGCTGTTAAAATTGCATATTTATAATTTTAATAGGTTATTTTGTCTTAATCATTTATTTTCTTGTAGGTGAAAAGAGCCAGTTGAATATGTACCAGGCTATTGGAAGTGCTCTAGACTTAACTTTGGAAAGTGATCCAACAGCAGGTTAGTACCTTGCATTACTTTAAAATCTAATATTTATTTGCAAAAAATTTTTAGTTCCAGATATTTCAAATAAAAATCAATTATACTTTAAAGATAGATTACAAAATAACTCAGTCCATTTATAACTTGTCTTGTACTCTTAGTTTGAACATAGTTACATACTGTTAACTAAAATTGTAAGCTATGTGGTACAGTGCATGAGATTTTTTGTTAGTTTTGTAGACTTTATCTATTCCAAAATAAGTTTTGTCAATAGCAATTGGAAAACAAATTTTTAATTTTTGATTTTTATCTATAAACTTTATGAAGTTCCTTTATAATTTATGTAATAAAATTATGAAGTTTGTATTATTTTGAAGATGTCAGTTAAATATTATATGTATTTAACCAGTTCGACTTGGAAGACCTAAGGACAACACAGAAATCGCGTGCCTAGCTTTTGCAGATGACCTAGCCATACTCACAGATAATGAAACAACAGTGATAAACAGATAAACTAAAGATGCAGAAGTACAGATCTAAAAAAAGTTCAAAATAAATATTCAAGAACTAAATACAAAATATGGTAGGATAATGTGCAGAGAGGGTGAAGAGGGCTCTTGGTATAACGTAGATATCTACAATCCACTCAAAAAGACACTACAACACATGGATGGAGGATATTTTGAAGGAAGAACGCAAAATCTTGAGGAAGATCTTTGGCCCGAGATTAACAGAAGATGGATACAGGTTGCACTCTCGGAAGACCACAGAGAAGATATCGAACCTGGCAGCAGATATCAGAAGAAGGAGGCTTCGGTTCTATGGACACATCAGTAGACTCCCAACAACGAGACTTGCCAACAGAATCCTTAAGTATATACAAGGTGTCAAATCAACAACATCGTGGATTGCACAAGTCAGAATAGACCTACATGACTCAGAAATAGACTCAACAGGCGTTGAAGACAGGAACACATACAGGAGAAAGATGCTTGGTTGGAAGGTCCCAGAGAATGAAGTCCCAAAGAGAGCAGGGGTAAAATGGACGGAGGAGCGGAAGAGGATCCATGGGGACAGGATGAGGGTGTGGAGGATTAGAAGGAACAAGACATGAGTCGGAGTGCTTTGCGTGATCCAACAGGGTCTATATAATAATAAATATATATATATATATATATATATATATATATATACACACACACACACACACACCATTAGTACAAGTACTGTACAAATAAAAATCAACATTGATTTCTTTCAAAAACTAACCGTTAATACAATTAGCGACTCTATTTCTATTAAAAAATAAATTAGATCTAGTAAATATGATTAACAGTCCTTATTGTATATGTTTTTGCCAAAAAATAGTATAAAAAGAACAAAAATATTCAGTTTTTAACTATTTTGAAAATAAACATGTTTGATTAAATACATAATTAGTTATTACAAATTAGTCAGCTAATTATCAAAAGTTTTACGGAATCACAAAAAATCTACTTCACAGAAAATATGTGTAAATATAATGTAAACATCTAGGAATAAAACAGTTACATGTGTTGCATTCTGATGTGAACCTAATAAACTCTTTCAATCAATTAACATTTTTTTTATGTCTTTTGTAATCATCTGATCAAATAATATACCATAAATTTAACATGGAAAATCTGGTAGCTAATAGAGCGATGCCTAAGGGAACAATGCCTGATGACATATCTGGATACAAATAGCCATTATATCATTATAAAAAAAATAAATAAATCAGTTGTATAGAATGGCCAGACTGACATTGCAACTAGCTTTTTAAATTTAACCAGTTTTTTTAATATGTAGATTTTTTGAAACATTAACTAAACAGCTGTTTCCACATTTAATAAAAAAGTGCGAATGGATTGTGCATTGGTTTAATCCACTTAGGCTGTTATTAAAATATGTTATTTAAGTGGCACAGATTAAAATCAAAACATATACATAAATAATAATAACAAACATAATTGTATTCATTAATTGAAACTAAATTATTGTAATACCTAGTTGTATGTACCTGTAGTTGTGTTTGGTGAAGACGTTGCTTTTGGAGGAGTGTTCCGATGTTCAGTAGGACTACAGGACAAATACGGTAAGGACAGAGTTTTCAACACTCCTCTGTGCGAACAGGGGATTGCAGGTCTTGGAATCGGATTGGCAGTAGCTGGGGCGACAGCTGTTGCAGAAATACAGTTTGCAGATTACATGTTTCCTGCTTTTGACCAGGTGAGATTTTGCTTTCAATTTTTAAACTAAAACGTTTCAAAATATAATTGATAAATTTGTTCACACTCCAATGATTGGCCAGGCACGTACTCATGAACACTGTCAGACAAGTAAAAATAAAAACTCCTTTTTTGAACTCAGGAAATGTAAAAAAAAACAGGTATAAGTTGAACTTATATATGATGGCATTGAATGTTATGTCACTTCTTGTGTTAAAATCATTTTTTCATAAGTCTGACTAAAAGTGTTTCTTTAATATAAAAATTTGGTTTCAGTGACACAAAATATTGTCCTAACAACATTTTGCTATAAATTATACAGCACAATAGGCCTTATTTTATTCAAGTTAATGTGGACCAAGGCCAGAGGTCTTAAGTCATATGCGAGAACACTTAATTTTCTATGTCGCTGAAACAGTTCTCGTCTTGAGCTACCAAATTGACTATGTATTGCAGAAGGTAATTGTTAGTTTTTTGTTTTTTTTTGTTAGTTTTTTTGTTTAATTTTGGTGAATTTTATATGAAATTCTGATAATCAGGCATCATTAAATATTTTGATATGATACGTAGGAAAGTGGCAGTAATTCAAGCCTAAGTAGTTTGTAGTTATGTGTATTTTGAGTTTAGATTTGGACAAAAATTAATTTTACTATACTCCAACAATTGTATGCTTTAAACATTATTTTTATTTTTATTTTGTTGAGTAGACTTCTTGCCTTGTCAGTTTTTAATTTATTGATGCACTTCTTATTAACTCCTTTATCAAAACTTATTGTTGTACTCCAATGATAGTAGCCTACAGCAATAAATGGTGATAATGGAGGTAATCTGAAGTGTGTCAACAAATAAAACATTGATACAAAGCTAGGAGAGGCAGGTGAGTACTGAAGAGAATAGTAACATTTGTAACAAACAAAGAACATTACAATAATTATTATTATGCTTTCCCCCAAAGCTCTTTTCACTTTTGATTGCCTATGAGGAATTTAGTTAGTAAGTGTTACCCCAGTATGGAAATGGTTTCTTATGTGGAAAGTATACAAAAAAAAGTCCAAGTTAAATGGAAGTTGCCAGCTGGCAGGTACAGAATGAGTACTGCTGATAGAGACTCAGTTGTCAACATTTGTCATTTTGCTGAAACACATGTTTCTCTTGTTTCTCAAGATAGAGCTATATGTTTTTCAAGATGTATGTATATGTGTTTAGTCTTTCTCCTTATACTTACACCCAGAGAATATTATCTTGCCTAAATTTTGAAATCTGTAATGATTATTGTATTCAACAGTAAACGTAAAAATGCAAATTACATTACTTTCTGTCTGATATCGCATTTTTAAAAATGTACTGTATTCTTTTTCAAGATTTTTTGCATAATCCTGCATCACTAAAATACAATATAAAAATACAAAATAAAATACACAAATATACACTAAAATTTATATTTCAACAAATCACATATAGCAATAAAAATAAAGTATCAGTGCAGTGATAATATTTTTTACTTTGTATTTCTTAAATCTTTGTAACTTAATTTATTTTTTTATTACACATTTTATATGATGTAATTTCTTCTTCATTGCTTCAATGATGTTAAAGATTTTATATGCATTAACATCTCAAACATTTTTTTTCTAAATCAGTATACTTTCTATATTCTATTTTGTGTAATGAAAAAGTAAAACCTGACAGCCTACAAAATCCTGAAAAATGCCATGCAAATTACTTTATTTCATTTTTGCATACATATGTATTTATATCATTCATATCTTTTGCTATAAAATGAATAATTTTTTTTTTTAATTTTAAAGCAGCATACTTCACTAACATATCTTGTGTAAGTATATTTGTCTATCCTAACCTAACCTTATTCTATTTTATTTATACATTTTTTTTTTTGTATTGTTCTTAGTTATGCATAATTCATTCTAGATTCAAAGAAAATAAATAACTGTGCAAATTTTAGTTTTCACATCATTATTTCAATAATATAACATTAAATTATTTAATGACTAATCAATTAAAATATCTTCAGTGTGGTACCTCCACATACTTCATAGCCAAAATGTAAGTATCAGAGGCACTACCTCTTCCCTAGCCGCCTCGGTGGTCTAGTGGATAGCGTACTGGGCTTTCACCCCGAGGACCCGGGTTCGATTCCCGGCGAGGGCTTGGCATTTTCATACGCTATACATCATCCCATCGTCTGCATTAGCCCAAGTGTGCACAACAGTCAGACGTTAAACACCAAAAAAAAAAAAAAAAAAAAAACTACCTCTTCCTACATTTTTACACAGATTTTTATTTGCAAGATGCCATTTTAACTAAACAGTTTGTAATGTAGACTTACAAATTGTTTCATTGAATACAACATTTAGTAGTCTTTAATTATGCAACAATTCATATTTTTCATAACATTTTCTTTAAATACTAACTCACAATAACACAATACATAAACAAATAGCCTATAAAATTAAATGTAAAATCAAAATTAAATATAACATTTTGTTTAGGCCTAAGCTTAAATAAAATATATAATTATTGAACAGTATCTGAATAATGGCTATGTATGATATAGGAAATGAATAAACTCAGTATTTATACATAACCTAATTACATTTAGAATGAAAACTCTAATTTGTCAACTACACAACAAAAATGAATTTGCCCTACATTAGAACCAAAACAGCTGAAAAATGAAGATATGGCTGGTGTTATTTCAATATAATATTTTAACCCATTTAAATCTGCAAAAATGTAATGTACTACAAAATCTGATACTGGGTAATTCAGCAAATAATGTACTACAATTTGTACACTTCACTTTCCAGAATAATTTTAAAAAATTAATAAACCATTAAACAGGCGTATGAAGTCAGGGTGATCAGTACAAGTAAGGATAATTGAAGCCATAGCTGGATTAGCCGCCATTTCCACCCAGCTGAATTGTAATTTGTTAAGCTGTTAGCTATAAGATGATAATTAAATATTAATATAAATCTGTGTCAGATAGTGAATGAAGCAGCCAAATACCGTTACCGCAGTGGCAACTTGTTTAATTGTGGTGGTCTGACTATCCGCAGTCCTTGTGGCGCTGTAGGCCATGGAGCGCTGTACCATTCCCAAAGTCCAGAGTCATACTACGCACACACACCTGGCCTTAAAGTAAGTTCTTATGTATAATTGTAATTTTATAAATAAGCAACAAATTATAAACCTTCAGGAATATGAAATTTCATTAGATCAGACAGAACATCCAAACAAAAAGGAAGAAGAAATAATGCATATTCACATTATATTTATATTACTTAAAAAGGGCTGAAATGTAGCTCTTAAGCACCCAAACAATTATATATGGGTAATACCTTAAAAATTCAGTTTTAAAACTATTGAAAAAAAATAGTAGGTTTAAAACAACACGATTAAATTAAACGTCTTTGACACTTGCTTGAACTGTTCGGGCCTGATCAAACTTATATCAATAGTTTTTCCACTCAGCTATTCATGGGCTTTGATCAAAAAATTCAGTGTTATGATGCTAAGACAAAAGTTTATCATTGCTGTTTCATTCCGAAAACTGAATATCAGCTGAGAGAGGAAGGTAAAAACATAAGTTTCTTGACCTTGTTTAAACATTTATAATTCAAGGCAGTATTCCAAATCTAAACAAAGTTGCATCTTGTACAATCTAGCAGCAGCATAGTGTTGATTTGGATTTCCCAGAATACATGTCATTGTCTGTAGTGCTTGATCGTGTGTTCATGGGTCTCTGATAAGTATTATAAGGTTCTCGGGCTTTTTCTTTAATTATTGTCTACTTCGCTACAGTATAATAGGATGTCTTTTCTTGCCTCTTGCAGTATGCACATCTGGGAGTGATGCAGGTAGTTCTATGTAACATTATGTTCAGTTCTTGTTCATGCAGAATTCTAAAGTTTTTTACAAAAATCATTTGTTTGAAATTTATTATGACATATTCAGATTCTTATATTTAGCATTCGTTTATTATTTTTTATTCACTACTTTTGAATTTTTGTTGTTATTTTAAGGCAAAATGCACATTAAGGCTATTATCGCCTCCCTAAATGTAACTGTGAGTGTAAAGTGTTAAAGTCATAAGTGTAGTGTTGTAAGTGTGTGTGTTAGACTTGGGTACCGCGAGGGACATCTAAATCCTCTCAGTAGGTGCAGCTAGTCTGCACCCCCCCTGCGAGGTCACTACTTTTGAATTGGGGTGATATATATTATTAGTGTTGTATAAGCGTATGTGTAATGGCTGAATTTTTAAGGACATTCAAATTAAAATTAAAATGACTTGTAAATGTCAACATTGTTTGGCAAAACAGCTGTCATCTTCCAAAGTTCCTGGATACTTGTGAAGGAGTTCCTGGACAAGGTCTAATAATTTCTGTTTCTTAATGGATCTCATCTTCTTCATGTAGTTTCCCTGTGAAGCAGTGTAACAGATCAGCATCTGTTACTACTTTTTATGACAAGAAAGTTTTTAAACAAAATTCTTTTCCTTGGTTTTTCTTAGTGTGAAACAAAACAGTGAGTGACCTTCATCTGGAATTTCATTTTTGGGAACAGAGCGAAGTCACAGAGGGCTAAATGCATTGAATAAGGAGGGTATGAAATGGTTGCTATATTGTTTTCTTTGTCAAAACTTTGTTCTTTTCTGTGAATTGTGAGCAGACACTTGTTATGATGCAATAGCCAGTTTCTGTCTTTCCATAATTTTTGCCTTTTTTTTGTCAATACAACTTCTCTTAGCCACCTCAAAGCATCACATTAAAAATAACTGAGCACAAATTTTTGATGAACAATGCCTTTATTTTTGAAAAACATGATGGTTTTGTGCACTTTTGACCTACTGTGCTTTTTTGCAGTCTTTGTTGATTATGAAAATAGGGTCATTTCTCAGAGTTCGCTCTACATGTCAAGAGCATCACTGTTTCTCAGAGACAAAAGGCAAGGAACATAATTCAGCGATATAATTCATGTCTATATTTTCATTTAAATTTTTGACAGTTTCCATAGTTTATGTTAATAATTCTATATAAATCATAGAATGTTGAATCAGAAATGTATTTGTGAATGAGTTGTTGAATTTGTTTGACAGAATAATTGTTTAAAAACCGTCTATGTTCAAGTTGTTAAATAAATGCTAGAACACTATTTTATTTCCAAAATAACTCATCTAGTCTGTTGAATAACAAACAGCCTGTATTGGTTCTCTGTTCAGGTCGTTATACCAAGCAGTGCTGCCAAAGCTAAAGGTCTCCTGTTGGCATGTATAAAAGACAAAAATCCTTGCATCTTCCTCGAGCCTAAAGTACTCTACAGAGCAGCTGTCGAGGAAGTACCTGTCAAAAGTTATACCTTACCTCTTGGTAAGGCAGATATCATCACACCAGGTAATAAATTATCAAACTGATAGCGTTAAGGATTTATTTTGTTTTGTTTTTTTCATTTATTTGTGAACTAGACTTAGTACACATATGAGACTTATATTACTATAATCTGTATTCAATTTTATTTATTTAATTTGACAAATTTAATGCACATTGTTGGGTTTTTTGTAGTGTTAGAACCAGATTTTCTTAAGGATATTTTCATTTTCTGTCATTAAAGCCAATTTAAATTTAAATTTTTTTTGTGAATTGCTTCATTAGATGACTTACCAAATCAGGCAGTTTGATGTATCCTTAAATAAATATTTAATGTAGAAATAATTTCCAAAGACTTTGAAAGAAAGGAATGAACAGTGGCTACGCTAATTTACTTTGAGTCTGCATTTGACAAAATGCCCACTGAAATGTTTTACTACAATGTATGAAGATAGGAATAATTAAGGGAACCACAAAATTTGTACATTGACAAATAGAACTGGTATCTAAGTCTTAAAATTAAAACAATAACCCAATCTTATCTAATAGAATTTATGGCCAACTGAGTTTGTGAAACAAGATACAACAGCTCCAGGAAAAGTGCTGAAGTTTTCACTGTCCTCCAAGTTAGTGCTTTAAAACTGTGGTCCTCAACTTTTCCCATAGGAGCACCCCCTTCTGTCACAAGAAATTTCGTGAATGCCACCACATGTTAATTTTCTGCCTTTTTTTGAATCTAAACCTAACCTCAATGCATTCAAGTCTTTTTAAACAAATAATAAGGTGTGAACATTTCTTTCTAACATATTTTAATAAACAAAGTTTGTGCTTTCAATTTTAAGGAACAAAATTTGTTTAAGGTAAATAGTACATGTAAGAGGCAAAGAAACATTCTGTTCAGCGTATTGTTGTTGAACTAAACCATTCAAAATAAAGAAGCATTAAAAAACTCAAAAGTTTACAAAAACACACTTTACCAGAACGCATTCTTACAAATAAAATGTCTAAAATTAAAATGTAGAAAA
Source organism: Callitettix versicolor (assembly GCA_022606455.1). Classification (NCBI taxonomy): domain Eukaryota; kingdom Metazoa; phylum Arthropoda; class Insecta; order Hemiptera; family Cercopidae; genus Callitettix; species Callitettix versicolor. The sequence goes on along the minus strand of CM040184.1, from coordinate 23,698,934 downwards.
TTGTAAAAAAATTATCAACTTCATAGAAACAAAATTTAAAAAAAAATATTGATTGTCCCAGGCCTTATGTGTGTGGATGTGGTTTTTACTTTGCCACAGTTGAAGTCTGATGTCACCTTTGTCGTAAATTGACAGTTTGATCTTGATTTTGTCAAGAGCTGCTGCGTAGCGCTGAAGCTGTTTACCACCAAGTAAGATGATGGAAAAGCTAAAAGCGACATAATAATCTTTCCAAAGAAATATTATGAGTCTTCACTTTTACCCAAAAATATGTGGTTGAAACAATAACTGGATGTCAAATATGTTTCACATCTGCCTTGAAATGACTTCTTACAACTTTGGCTGAAAGTCAGTTACATTCAGTTTAAGTGGTTTGAGTACTGACAGTGGTAGCCTGTTTGAAGATCGCAAAGGTCAAGGAATCTTTTCAAGATCTTCTTTCAGTTCTTAAGAAAAAACAACAAATTATTATTTAAAGTTTGTTCTTTTCTTCTTTGGCAATGTCGTGCGGGGTTGGAAACTGGTACAGTTCATGACAACTTGTGCCATTGCCCCTTACCACCTACTTTTGTTCACCAATCTGGAAAAATGGGGGATGATCCCTATTTAAAACTGTTGCTTTAAAATATCAAATAAAAACAATTTGCCTTCAAAAATGTATATAAACCTAATGTTCTGCCTAACTGTTAAAAGCAAAACTGCAAACTAACCAAAGTCATATATGAGTGTGTTGTTTTAAAAATATATTTTATTTTTACATATATTCATCATGGAAACTTCAAAGTAATGTTTTTTATTTATAGGAAACGATGTTACCCTGGTTGGTTGGGGCACTCAGATTCATGTTTTGAATGAAGTCGCTAAACTGGCAAAGGATCAGTTGAATGTAAACTGCGAAGTTATTGACTTGGTGTCGATCTTGCCATGGGATGTTAATACAGTGTGCAATGTAAATAAGTTATTATGTTTTTTCATGTTTAATTATTAACATAATAGACCTATAGTTATGTTTACTATTTTTAAGCATATAGGCCTTCAAATTAGATTGCCTAAGTAAAAAGTCAAAGTACACTTATTTTAAACACTAGCACCTGATAACACCACCTAAATAATCAAAATTTCACCACCAGATTTAAAGGAAGTATTGAATTTTTATGATGGTTCATTTTGTATTTTTATTGTAAAATACAAACATTTTTGTTTATTAAAAGATTCATTTAGTGATCGTATAGAATTTGTGGCTTTTGGGAATTTCGGTTTCATCACATAAGTGGGACAGCAAAGTGTGAAGATTACTTTTTATATAAAACAAACAATATTGAAGCACTTTAGTACAAGAACTTAATAATTATTTCATGTATTTTTTCACAGGTGATTATAACCTTAATGTGCTTTTCGATTTACAAAAACAAAAGATTAAAAACTGCATATTTTCATATGAGAATAAACTGTTTAATAAACATTTTATAATTTTAGTAGTTAATAATTTCGACTGTTATAGAAAAACACATATAAACAAAAAACATTTTTAAAATTTGATTTTTCTTATTAAAAAAAAACTTTTAAAAGTTTGAGTAAAGTATTCAGAAACATTGTGAATATGTAAGTGTAATGTACCAATAAATTTATTTGTTATGGGTTACAGTCAGTCAAGAAAACAGGCAGAGTGGTTATTTCCCATGAAGCTCCACTCACTGGTGGCTTTGGTGCTGAGATAGCTGCAGTAATTCAGGCAAGTGTCTTGTATTAACGTGTAGTCAAAATGTTAAATCTGAATAATCAGTAGTTCTGTAAGTGGCGCATTGTTAGTTTTGGGTGGGCAAATAAAGTTGCAGTTCCAATGAACAATAACAGCGTAATATATGCAATGATAACTTAGAATATTTACAGGGTAGTGTTTATAAAGTATTTTATAGTTCTGGTATTTTAAAAATACAGCAGACTCATTCATGGGATTTGGTGGTGCGGGCACCATAGATAGTTCACAAATAGATTAAAAAGGTGAAATAAACAATAAAAACTGCTAATTACATTAGTAAAAATTTTATTTTTCATTTAGAATATACTGCAGTATGAACATATAAATAAAAGTACAACTTTTTTTAATTTTGTGCAAAGTGAATTTAATTTTCACAAGCCCTCAGTGTATTATTTATGTGTACTACTTTATTTTTTAATGTTAATTTACAGTTATTAAAAGATAACCCATGATATCTGGGTGGTTCTTCTTGTCACATTAAACTAAATTTTTCAGAATTATTTTTGTTATACTTCATTGACTGATAGTTAATCTAATAAAAGATAAACTGATTTAATTGTACCAATAATCTAATTTTGATTTTAATTGTATAGGAAGAGTGCTTCCTCCATCTTGAAGCACCTATCCAGAGGGTAACAGGTTTTGACACTCCATTTCCTCATGTTTACGAACCATTTTATCTTCCGACGAAATGGAGGTGCTTAGAGGCTATCAAAACACTAGTCAACTATTGAGCACTGTAATGGAAAAATATTTCGTATTCGGGTATATTTTTAAACTATTGTATATCATTCCATTTTGTACTTGTCTTCCCTGTTACCATTGATCTGAGAGTATATAATATTTTGTTATAAATAAATATTACTTTTGTTAAACAAAATCTTTTATTTGCATTTAGTTGTCTCAGTTATATTTGTTATATTTTATAAGTATAAAGTTGTGGTATCTTGAAAAATTTACTTAAACATTTAGTGGAATATGTGTTTATAATCTTAATTATTGTAAGAAAGTGAATTTGGCAACATACAGTAAAATTTCTTTAAAATGCTATTCCAGAAATTATTTTAAATCCATGTTGTAAATGGGTCTGAGGCTATAGATTGAAGTCTGTTGGTTATATTGGCTGGCATGAAGACAGTTTCAATGTTTTGAAAAGTGACATTGTTTTGGGTGAGCTCGATAATTATGTATAATTAACAAAATTTTATGGGCTCTGCACCAAGTTATTGTCCCTGTCTTTCAACAGCTTAGAAAAAAATCACCTGTTATCCATACGTGGCACTGGTTTTTAAAGGAAAAAAAATCACCTGTCATCCATACATGGCACTGGTTTTTAAAGAAACAAAATCACCTGTTATCCATGCATGATGGCATTGGTTTTTAAAGAAAAAAATCACCTCTTATTCATACATGTGATTTGTTTTTACAGTCACATGGTAAAGTTTGAACATTTTTGAAAGAATGGGTTTTGCAAATTTCACTATTACAAATGGAGTTATTTTTTCCAAACCATCAGAATTTAAACCTAACAAAACAAACCTTTGTTCTTTGATCAATTTACTCCCCTTAATAACACTTTTCTCCTTAAAATCATATGGCTTATCAGACAGAAGTTTGAAAATTAAACCATATTTATCAGCATTGAAATGTTACATAGTTCATATTTTTCTAAAACAGACTTCTTATCTGTAGTAGATTACATTAAATAAAAAAAAGGAATAACACCTCAGGCACTGTAATCAATGGACCTATTGTGTAATTAATACCTCTTCAGTTCTAATACTGCAGATTGGTGCCCTTAATAAGTTCCTGCAATCCACTGACTAGCTCACCCTGCTGGAGGCCTTCAGGGTCCTGGAAAGAAACACCCTTAGCCTCCTGCTGGCAAGAGTCTCACAGTTGTAAGTTATGTGGTCTGCAGTTTCCTTCTTTCCTGTGTAACCTACACATAGTTTCTCTGTGGTACATTCTTATCCTGTTAATGTTTACTCTCCCACAGACCCCTGTAATAAGCCCCATGGTTTTTCTGAATTGTGCTCTGCTGAAGATATCTGTTGCCCATTTAAGTCCTCCCTGAGGCTCTTTTCTTAAAAGATGCTTGCTATGGGAATGCCCATGAAAGTTGTCCCCTTAATGTTGATAATTTATCTACCTATTGATAGCAGACCCAGCCAAGACAGAAAAATCCCTATAGCTTGCTCAAGTTCAGTAAACACAGATGCAGATCCCAATCTATCAAATCCATCTGCCTTCATTATCCTTAACCCCTTATGCCTCAGAACCTAGTGAAGAGTAACTCGGTTTCCAGGTACAGAACATTTAGGTTTTCCCGACACTCCCAGACTAGCTTAAACTGAATTATAAGACCTGTAAGTACTTTGATTGCTGTTTGACTATCAGTAGAAATATAAATTCAAGCCTTCACAAAGGCCCATCCCCGATTCTTCCAAACACAATCGTTAATGGCCATTATCTCTGCTTTGAATACTGTTCCAGAGTAACAACTTTCTTTACCCTTAGTCTCAAACAAACACCCCAGCACTTGATCTTTTTGTCTTGGAGCCATTTGTGTATCAGACCAAGTCTCCAGAGTTTCCCAACACATGATCTTCCTCCTCAAATCTCATCTTACAACCATGTGTCGTTTAACCATCCAGCCAGTCCCCGTCATTAGAATCAGGTCTCTGTTCTGTTCTGAAATTGTTGTGTACCCCAGAGTTGAGGTTAGCCAGACTTTCCTGAAGACTATACAGTCCTTTATGTGTCTCTTCAATGACACATAAGTCAGTGTGTGGAAACCTAAGAATGATTTCCGTAATTGCCATTAATGAGTCTTCATGGAGCTGGTTATGCACAAGCAGACCAGCCTTTGAATTTTAGTCAGAGATTCCCTGGCCTTAAACCCAGGTCCATGGTTTTCCTACTTGGTCGTAGTCCACCACACCACAGCACAACCATGTATCTTACGATCCCAGTATAGATGTACTTAATAATGCCTGGTCTCAGTCCCAGTGTCTAACTGCTACCAGTGACTTGTTGGGTTTCCTTATGATGCATCCAAGATGGGCATTCCACGTTAATTTAATGGCAAGCACCAAGCTTAGGTATTTCACCTCTTTTGCAACTGGGATTGGCTTCCCATAGAGCTTAATCTTAATCTTAATCTTACTGTACTGCCCCTGGGTTAGCACCACCACATCATCTGCTTATCCTTAAGTATAGCATCCCTCCGAAGAAAGAAGGTCCAGGAATGAATCCACCACAACATTCCATAAGAGAGGGAACAAAACTTCCCCTGCAGACAGCCCCTGACAACTTCCACCTTCACCTCGTCTCTTAGGGCTTTAGTTATAACTATCCTCCCCTTCATCATATCACACATAGTTTTTTTCTTTGAGTATTCACAGAGGTTCTGTGGCCCCCGACACGTCAGCTATAAGCTTTTTATGTACCCCTATTACTTCACCTTAAACCAACTCCTGTGCCCTTAATGAGCTCCTGAATTTTGTATAAGGTGTCCTAGTTGAACTATTGATGTGGTTGCCTAAGGTTTAAAAGTCTCCTTTTGGCCTCCAGGACCTCGCATTCAAGGAGTATATCTGCTGCAGTTTCAACACCCTGTCCGCACAAACGACACTCAGGCAAGATTTGTAACAATCCACCTTATGTAGATGATTTCAGATGGGTTTTAGTTATTCTATGCCGCATAGTGTGGTATGTTCGGTTTTGGTTACATAATGTGTGTGGACATGGTTGCAAACCAGTCATGTGTGAGTTAGTTTTTGCACCTGTTGAAGGTTAAAAAGTATGTTTAATTTACCAGTTTATTTAATGTTTCATTTAGTTGAGTTGCATTTATTAGATACAACAATAGTTCAATGTGTTTCACTCTCCCTTTTTGTTAAATATTGTGCCTTCTTTAAACTACAGTACTTAACTTCCTTCGTATGACCTACTGTAATGATATATTGTATATAAAATTAATATACAGTAAATACAAAACTCAGTGTGAAGTGAGTGCTTTAAATTGAATAGGGAGAGTTTTAAATGGTTGTTTTTGTATTAGCAATACAGTATTAGCATTTCCCTACAGATGCAATGATCAGGAAAATGCAGAATTAAACATAACTTATTAAGTGGGAGTGTAAAAACAAAGGTTTACTGTATGAGGTGTGTTCAAGAATTTTAATTTTTTGAACAAAATATTTAATTATTCTTCTACATTGATGTTGTCGCCTTCAAAATAGTCCCCATTGGAGATCATGCACTTGTGCCAGCGCTTCTTCCAATCCTCGAAACACTTCTCAAACTCGATCTTTGAGCCTTTAGTTCTTTCAGCAATGCGCTTTTAATGTCATCTATGGCTGTAAAACGACGGCCCTTAAAGGTTCTCTTTATTTTTGGAAATAGGAAAAAGTCACACGGTGCCATATCTGGCGAATATAGAGGCTGGGGCATCGTTACAGTACTGTTTTTGATCAAAAATTCACAAAAAAGCAATGAAGTGTGAGCTGGTGCATTATCGTGGTGCAAAAGCCATGAATTGTTTTTCCACAGACCCGGGCGGTTTTTTTTCGGATTGCTTCACGCAAATGGCGTTGAACTTGTAGGTAGTACTCCTTATTGACCGTTTCACCTGGTGGCAGGAATTCGTGATGCACTATGCCATTAATATCAAAGAACACAGTGAGCATAACCTTCATGTTCGACCGCACTTGTCAAACCTTTTTCGGTCTTGGCGAGCCAGAATGCCTCCACTGGGATGATTAAGCCTTAGTTTCAACATCATATCCATAAACCCATGTTTCGTCACCTGTTATAATATGTTTCAGTAATTCTGCATCGTCGTTGACTTCATTTAGTGACTCCTGAGCAACTTCCATTCGCCGCTGTTTTTGTTCAAAATGCAACAATTTTGGAACGAATTTTGCTGCCACGCATTTCATACACAAAACATTGGAAACAATGTCATGACATGATCCAATCGATATGCCAACATCATCAGCAACCTCTCTAATTGTGATTCAGCGATTGTTCATAACCATTTCTTTCACTTTTTCCATGTTTTCATCGGTTGTTGATGTGCTGGGCCATCCAGGGAGTTCATCATCTTCAACCACTCTTAAACTCTTGCTTTACTCATAGCAGACTCACCATAGGCTTTTGTTAACATTTCACACACTTCGTTACACTTTATTCCAATTTTTACACAAAATTTGATACAAATTCTTTGATCCATTTCTTTTAACAAATGAAAATCGCTGAGCTCATAAAAACATGTATAACCTTAGTGGCTGTCACAGAGAAAGTCAACAATGAAAACAGCTGAAAGTTTTATCATACTTCAAGGGCATGTGTACCAACATAATAAAAATAAATGTTTGACAATCGGACTCTCCAAACCCGCAAAATTTAAAAATTCTCGTTACTTTCTAAACAGAACTTGTACTTGAAACATGTTTTTACATATGGAGGATACATCTATGAGGATTTTAAGTTAAAAATCTTGATTTAAAGCTTATTATAGGTTAACAATTTGTTTGTTATTTGATTTGTAGTCTTACTTTGTCCAAACGAAAAAGAAGCACAAACTTTGACATCTGCCAGATAGTATTGTTAGTTTTAGTACAGCTGATTCAAATTGAAAGCAAAAAAATTAATATAATGCCAATTTTACTAAATCTTAACAGTAAGGAAATAACAAGTTTAGGTTATGTATTGTAAAAGAAATAATATAAAATTTAATTGGTATCATCGGTCTGTGAAACATCACAGGATATTTTATGGTTACCACTTGTGCTATCACTTGATTTAAAAACGCATATTGCTCAGCTACAAAATCAAATTTCATCCATGAAAGTGTTTTAAGTTTGTTTCTTATTTATTAGAATTATTAATGCTTTACAATTGGCACTGCCTGAGAGATATACGAGGTTTGTCCAATAAATACGCGAACTGGTCGAATATGGTGGCCATTACGGAGAGTTAAGCCACGGCCACTGGCCTACCGTGTTGTCTGGGACCCAATGAGCCGTCAGTGCTTGGCAGAACGTTACGCTGTGCGGATCTTGCGAGTAGAATTATTTTTAGTTTTGCATTATTTTTTTGTTCGTCGATATGGAAATTGACCAATTCACTGAACAACGAATTAACATCAAGTTTTGGTAAAGCTTGGTAAAAATTACCAAGAAATTGCTGAAATGTTGAGAGTTGTTTATGGTGATAATGCTATGAAGAAAACAGCCATTTTCAAGTGGATTAAGCACTTTAAAGAAGGTCGAGAAGACATACGGATGATGCAAGAATTGGACGACCTTCAACCTCTTGTGTGCATGAAAACATTGATCGTGTGCGGCGTCTTGTACTTACTGATCGCGAAAAACTGTCGAATGATAGCTGAAGAACTAAATTTAGGAAAATCAACAGTGCACACAATCTTAACCGAGCATTTGGGCTTAAGAAAGGTTTGTCTTAAAGAAAATCGTGCCAAAACTGCTGACTCGCATCAAAAGTTGAGAAGAGTCGAATGTATTACTGACTGGAAAAATTCCATGGAAAATGATGTTGGATTCTTAAATAGGGTTATCACTGGTGATGAATCGTGGTTTTTAAGTATGACCCGAATCGAAATCGCAAAGCATGGAGTGGAAAGCAACAGGTGAAGCTCGAACAAAAAATCAAGGAAAAGCCGATCAAAAATCAAAGTCATGCTCCTGGTTTTCTTTGATATCAAAGGTGTTGTTCATCATGAATTCCTTCCTGAGGAAAAACGGTAAATTCTGAGTTTTAACTTAACGTTCTCAAGCGTTTGAGAGATCGAGTGCGTCGTGTGCGACCACATTTGACTCAAAAGCGATGGATGGATTCTTCATCAAGACAATGCACCCGCACATTCGGCTTTGATTGTTCGCCAGTTTCTGGCTAAAAATTCAATCACTATCCTTGATCATCCCCTTATTCACGGACCTCGCCCCTGCGACTTTTCTATTCCTAAACGCAAAACTGTGATGAGGGACAGCATTGGGAAGATGTGGACACAATAAAACAAGAAACGACGAGGAGACTGAAAAGCCTGACTTCCGAGGACTTCCAAGGCTGCTTTGAAGAGTGGAAAAGAAGATGGGATAAGTGCATAGCAGTGAATGGAGAGTATTTTGAAGGGGACAAAATCAATGTAGATGAAATTTTGTAAAATAAAGTTTTTATGACCTTAGTTCGCGTATTTATTGGACCAACCTGTCTTTCTTGTTTATAAAATTTAAATTTCTAAAATTAAATTATTCCTACATTTTTTTCTCTGATTCAGTGACGTGTTTCATCAAACTTTATTTTATTTAGGGCCTATCAGGATTTTGACAAGAATTTGCAAGAAATATGTAACATAAGTCACATTTTTATATTTTCTAATAATTTATTTCATTTTGAGGGATGTTTTAAAAAAATGTGTTTTTTATTTATGATTCAGAAAAAAATACTGGTTTTCATACTAAAGGGGGTGCCTACACACACATGTTCCTTGTTTAATGCTATAGGACCATATTTAAATTAAACACGATAATATAAAAAACTGGTGATCATACAAAAACTGGAGTTTTAGATCCCCCTAGTTGAACAATATCTTTCCTCTGAATATCTGAGTGAGCACATCACTAGAGAAAAAATCTTGCAGATTTTGATAAAATTTGACATGTAGGTAATAGTTTCTCATTTCTCTGGAACATTTTTAACATTATTTTTTTGTTTTATTGTTAAAATTATAATAGAACAAAAATTAGATCTCAAAACTGACTGAATAATTTTGGTTCAAATCTAAAGAAAATGTTTAGATGACTGATACAAAAAAAAAACCAATCATCTGAGGAATTTAACAGGGATACCCTGTACATTGAGAATGTGCAGTTCTTAAGTACATTTTTTGTATCTTAAACAAGTTTAACAATTTTTTTAGAGATTAAAAAAAAATAATTAGGATTATGACCTATTCTTCCTGTCAGTAGTCTATCCACTCACCTTGTAAAGGCTACCATGGTTTCGAAACTCTATCGTTTCATCTTCAGGCCATACAAAATGTTAAATCCCTCTGTCGAGGTCGTCACAAAGTCAGACAAAACATTAAAAACATACATCACAAACACTGAGCACAATTACACGATTAAAATATGTATGATGAAATTCGGCTTGGCCAAGCGACACACACGACTCTTATATCGTTACATTCCAGACTCAAGAGTATGAGCCGAATTTCATCATACATATTTTAATCGTATAATTGTGCTCAGTGTTTGTGATGTATGTTTTTAATGTTTTGTTTGACTTTGTGATGACCTCGACAGAGGGATTTAACATTTTGTATCAAGGCCTGAAGATGAAACGATAGAGTTTCAAAACCATGGTAGGCTTTACAAGGTGAGTGGATAGACCACTGACGGGAAGAATAGGTCATAATCCTAATTACTTAAATATATGGTCCGGTGGCTATGTTACAATAACAACATTTTAAAAAATGCTTTAATAGCTCAGTTTATTATCTTTGAAAATGTGTTAGCCTAAGTAGTATGTACTTTCTTACTACTTCATAAAACTTTATGATTTAAACCATAGTTCTTAGAGCTGGAATCACTTTAAATGGAAGTTTTGACATTAAATTTCCCACAGGGGTGCAGACTAGCTGCACCTATTGAGAGGATTTAGACGTGCCTCGTGGTACCTGAGTCTAACACACACTTACACTTACAACACTACACTTGAGACTTTAAAACTTTACACTCACACTTACATTTAGGGTGGTGATAATAGTTTCAATGTCCTTTTCACCAAAAAATAAAAATTAATAAATTTTAAAACACTTTCCTCAGATCCCTTGGTAAGGAAATAATGACAAAATATGATTTTTCGGTTTGGGGTTTACAATAGATTGGGGGGGGTTTGTGTGCACTGAGCGTTAGGAGATGGGTTTAAAAATACTTTAAAGTGTTGGACATTTAAATACTATAAAATGTTAGTAAAGATATTATAGTGCAAAATGCTGTTCAAGAGTTCCAAATACATGTTATACCATTTTTGTTTATGGTTTTACAAACTTCATGTAATTTAAAAACAAGTAATATAAGAAAGAAAAGGACCATATAAGACATGGTCCTAGTAAGGTAATGTACATTAATCATTATAATATGTCCCATACCAGCAACAGATTAAGACCGACCATTATGTTACCACCCATAGAGTTGCACAACATAGAGTTGTTAAATTGCCATCTAGGTGACAGTAACGTTCTAAAGTGCACATAAAGCTGAATTAGAGAACTTTATATACATTATTGTGCAAACAAAATTAATTACCGTATTTTCAAAAGTTTTTAATTTTGAAAAAAAATGTGTTAATTATATTGTTTACCATAAGTAACCCTCAAATAAAAAAAAATGTATACAGCATTTCAATAATAATAACTAAGGTATTTAAAATTACTGAATTTAATTTTGTGTATCTGAGAAATGTATGTTGCATATTTTAAAGATTCTGTACATAGCGGCTTGGAAGGTGTAAAAGAATGTAGTTAACAGACAATCCCAGTAGATGGTGCCACCGCTGTGAATTTTACAATGTGTTTCTGAACTTGCAGTAAAGCTATTATAAATTAAATAGGGGTTTAATACGATATAAATTAGGAAAGATTAAAAGATTTAATTAATGAAATGCGATTAAAATATTTTGTCGAAACTGACAAAAATTTTAATTAGACTTAAAAATAACAATTTTTTAAATTTTTATAGTATTTTGATGTTTCTTTTTTATAGCAAATGTTAACTATATTTTCATTAATAACCGGTTTATCTATATTTTCACATAAAATCAGTTCTTTAAAATTTAGAAATTTTTATTCACCATGTTAAAATTTCCATATAAGCCTTTAAAGATTAATGTGTTATAAATAAATAGTGTTTTTACTAAAAGTATTGATTGTGTATTATTAATAATAATTTTCCTAGTGATAAAACATATTTCAATAGAAAATGACAGTTCATTAGTATGAAGAAAATAACCTAATTTACACTTCAAACCTCCTGAGTAACCTACAACTTGTACATCAACTAGACAGGTAGGTGTATATTTACAATGCAGTTTGAATAATTCATAATCGTATTTTGTCAATTTAGGTATGTGTAACACAATGGTAGTAACCTTAAAAGTGTTGTCAGGATGTACCAGACATTCATTTGCCGCAGGATGCAATTAAATAGACCTACTATTTAAATAGGCCTACTAGGTTAGTTAACATAATGAGTTGTCCTACAGGTGACCTAACCTAACACTGCGTAATAAATTTTTGTGTCCATACCAATTACATAAGGTATTAGACTTCAATTTAAAAGGATATTTATATTTTTACTTGATAGGCAATTCATAATTTAACCAAAACTATTGACATATATATCCATAAAACCCTATAACCTATACACAACCTATGTGTATATATAACCCTATAGGCTATAACCTATGTGTGTCTATATATATATATATATATATATATATATATATATATATATATATATATATATATATATATATATATATATGTATAAAACCATAAAGGCCTATACAACCTATCTATCTGTATCTATATAACCTATATAGCTATATAACCGTATAGCTTACGTATCTAATTCATATTATATTTCTGAAAGTTTGTGTGTTTGTTTGTTTGTTATTCAATCACGCTTTAACCACTTGACCAATTGAAATGAAATTTGGTACGAATATGGTTTAAGTATCAGAGATACATATAGGCCTATTCCCGTTTTACAAAACGTCATTATACTACTTACCCAGCCCAAAATAATTATCAGTTTTTAGTTTTGTGTCATGTGTTAATTGTAGTTATTTACTGGACATGTGATTTAGGTACCTGAGATGAACATAGATTCAATCCTATTTTAATAATCTTAATCTGTGTTTTATTTATTGCAAAATTATTGTTTTTAATGTAACATTTTCAATATTTTAGTTGAAATTTTTTTCAAAACTGACTTTAATTTGTTACTTTGTGTTGAATTTTCAATATTAAATGTAAAAAATCCTACACAGAGTGCCAATTGTAAGGTAGTATATATATTTGTGTAATTACATTACATGAAAAATAGTAAATATGCAGTGTAGCATAACCTATATTTTTCGATATTTTTGTTACTAAAATGCTTTATTATGTGCCCAAGAGCAAGAATCCAAAATATGAAAGCACGAGAAGTACGATAAAATCTAATTCATATTATATTTCTGAAAGTTTGTGTTTGTTTGTTTGTTTGTTTGTTTGTTTGTTTGTTTGTTTGTTATTCAATCACGCTTTAACCACTTGACCAATTGAAATGAAATTTGGTACCAATATGGTTTAAGTATCAGAGATACATATAGGCCTATTCCCGTTTTACAAAACGTCATTATACTACTTACCCAGCCCAAAATAATTATCAGTTTTTAGTTTTGTGTCATGTGTTAATTGTAGTTATTTACTGGACATGTGATTTAGGTACCTGAGATGAACATAGATTCAATCCTATTTTAATAATCTTAATCTGTGTTTTATTTATTGCAAAATTATTGTTTTTAATGTAACATTTTCAATATTTTAGTTGAAATTTTTTTCAAAACTGACTTTAATTTGTTACTTTGTGTTGAATTGTCAATATTAAATGTAAAAAAATCCCTACACAGAGTGCCAATTGTAAGGTAGTATATATATTTGTGTAATTACATTACATGAAAAATAGTAAATATGCAGTGTAGCATAACCTATATTTTTCGATATTTTTGTTACTAAAATGCTTTATTATGTGCCCAAGAGCAAGAATCCAAAATATGAAAGCACGAGAAGTACGATAAAATCTAATTCATATTATATTTCTGAAAGTTTGTGTTTGTTTGTTTGTTTGTTTGTTTGTTTGTTTGTTTGTTTGTTATTCAATCACGCTTTAACCACTTGACCAATTGAAATGAAATTTGGTACCAATATGGTTTAAGTATCAGAGATACATATAGGCCTATTCCCGTTTTACAAAACGTCATTATACTACTTACCCAGCCCAAAATAATTATCAGTTTTAGTTTTGTGTCATGTGTTAATTGTAGTTATTTACTGGACATGTGATTTAGGTACCTGAGATGAACATAGATTCAATCCTATTTTAATAATCTTAATCTGTGTTTTATTTATTGCAAAATTATTGTTTTTAATGTAACATTTTCAATATTTTAGTTGAAATTTTTTTCAAAACTGACTTTAATTTGTTACTTTGTGTTGAATTGTCAATATTAAATGTAAAAAAATCCCTACACAGAGTGCCAATTGTAAGGTAGTATATATATTTGTGTAATTACATTACATGAAAAATAGTAAATATGCAGTGTAGCATAACCTATATTTTTCGATATTTTTGTTACTAAAATGCTTTATTATGTGCCCAAGAGCAAGAATCCAAAATATGAAAGCACGAGAAGTACGATAAAATCTAAAATAAAAGTGACCAACATAACCTCAAAATTGGTACCCGGCGAAAATCAGTAACGTGTTGTAAATCGGTAAAACAATAAAAATACGACTAACACGGGTTTTGGGTGATAAGAAACCAATTTTTTAAAAGAATTCTGCATAACCAAACTGACACGGTTGTTAGGCCTAACAAGGTGATTCATGAAAAACCTGTATTTTTTTTTAAATAGCCTACTATATATCCTGACACGGTTGTTAGGCCTAAAACGGTGATGCGTGAAAAACCTTTACATTTTTTTAAGAATACTACATATCCTAACTGACATAGTTGTTAGGCCTAACACGGTGATGCGTGAAAACACCTTTATATTTTTTTAAAGACTACTACATATCCCAACTGACACGGTTGTTGGGCCTATCATGGTGATGGTGAAAGACCTTTATATTTTTTTAAAGAATACTACATATCCTAACTGATACGATTGTTAGGCCTATCACGGTGATGTGTAAAAAAAACCTTTACTTTTTAAAGAATATTATATAACCTAATTGACACGGCTGTTAGGCCTAACACGGTGATGCATGAAAAACCTTTATATTTTTTTTAAAGAATACTACATATCCTAACTGACACGGTTGTTGGGCCTATCACGGTAATGTGTGAAAAAAACCTTTATTTTTTTTAAATAGTACTGAAAACCTTAACTAACACGGTTGTTAGGTCTACCATGGTAATGCATGAAAAATACTTTATAGTTTTTTAAAAGAATACTCCATAAGCTAACTAACATAGTTGTTATGCCTAACACGGTGATCCATTAAAAAACTTTATTAATTTTTTTTTTTTTTTTAAATAGTACTTATAACCTAACTGACACGGTTGTTGGGCCTAATAAGGTGATGCATGAAAAAAACCGTTATATTTCTTTTAAAGAGAACTTAACTAACACGGTTGTTAGGTCTAACACAGTGATGCGTGAAAAAACCTTTATATTTTTTTAAAGAATACTAGGCTACATATCCTAACTGACACGGTGGTGCGTAAAAAAAACTTTATATTTTTTAAAAGAATACCACATATCCTAACTGACATGGTTGTTGGGCCTATTATGGCGATGTGTGAAAAAACCGTTATTTTTTTTAAAGAGTACTTCAAACCTTAACTGACACGGTTGTTAAGTCTAACATGGTGATGCGTGAAAAAAACCGTTATTTTTTTTTTTAAGAGTACTCCAAACCTTAACTGACACGTTTGTTAGGCCATGGTGATGCGTGAAAAATTTTTATATTTTTTTTAAAGAATACTGCATAAGTTAACTAATATGGTTGTTAAGCCTAACGCGGTGATGCATTAAAAAACACCTTTATTTATTTTTTAAAATATAGTACTCCAGAACCTAACTGACACGGTTGTTGGGCCTAATACGGTGATGCAGGAAAAAAGCCTTAATTTTTTTTAAAGAGTACTCCATAACTTAACTAACACGGTGGTGCGATAAAAAAACCTTTATTTTAAAAAAGAAATACACCATAACCTAATTGACACGGTTGTTGGTCCTAACACGGTGATGCGTGATCTTTAATGTATATTACGATTGCGGGCAAAGCCGTGACGGTTAACAGGTAATCAAATTAAATTTCTGAAAGTTTGTTTTTGTTTATTTGTTTGTTATTCAATCACACTTTAACTATTGGACCAATTGAGATTAAATTTGGTATGGACACGGTTTAGGTACCTAAGATAAACACAATACTATTCCAGTTTAATTGTATAATAATGACTTTTTAATAATACTGTATTTTATTAAAATATGACAGGACCCTGTTTTAGAGTATCGAGTAGAAAAAATGTATATTTCTTGGCCGAAAACCATAAATCGTATAATATTGTAAATATTAAAATGAAATGATCTATTCTGATTTTGAAAATCGACTATAAATTTTATAGCCTACATTATAATTGCAGGCAAAGCCGCAACGGGTAACAGCTAGTCTAAAATAAAAGTGACCAACATAACCTCAAAATTGTTACCCGGCGAAAATCAGTAACGTGTTGTAAATCGGTAAAACAATAAAAATACGACTAACACGGGTTTTGGGTGATAAGAAACCAATTTTTTAAAAGAATTCTGCATAACCAAACTGACACGGTTGTTAGGCCTAACAAGGTGATTCATGAAAAAACCTTTATATTTTTTTAAAAATAGCCTACTATATATCCTGACATGGTTGTTAGGCCTAAAACGGTGATGCGTGAAAAACCTTTACATTTTTTTAAAGAATACTACATATCCTAACTGACATGGTTGTTAGGCCTAACACGGTGATGCGTGAAAAAACCTTTATATTTTTTTAAAGACTACTACATATCCCAACTGACACGGTTGTTGGGCCTATCATGGTGATGGTGAAAAAAACCTTTATTTTTTTTTAGAATACTACATAACCTAATTGACACGGTTGTTAGGCCTAACACTGTGATGTGTGAAAAAACTTTCTATTTTTTTAAAGAATACTACATATCCTAACTGACATGGTTGTTAGGCCTAACACGGTGATGCGTGAAAAAACCTGTATAATGTTTTAAAGAATACTACATAACATAACTGATACGGATGTTGAGCCTATCACGGTGATGTGTGAAAAACCTTTATATTTTTTTAAAGAATACTACATATCCTAACTGATAAGATTGTTAGGCCTATCACGGTGATGTGTAAAAAAACCTTTACTTTTTAAGGAATATTATATAACCTAATTGACACGGCTGTTAGACCTAACACGGTGATGCGTGAAAAACCTTTATATTTTTTTTAAAGAATACTACATATCCTAACTGACACGGTTATTGGGCCTATCACGGTAATGTGTGAAAAAAACCTTTATTTTTTTAAAATAGTACTGAAAACCTTAACTGACACGGTTGTTAGGTCTACCATGGTAATGCGTGAAAAATATTTTATAGTTTTTTAAAAGAATACTCCATAAGCTAACTAACATGGTTGTTATGCCTAACACGGTGATCCATTAAAAAAACCTTTATTAATTTTTTTTTAAATAGTGCTTATAACCTAACTGACACGGTTGTTGGGCCTAATAAAGTGATGCATGAAAAAAACCGTTATATTTTTTTTTTAAAGAGTAACTTAACTAACACGGTTGTTAGGCCTAACACGGTGATGCGTGAAAAAAACCTTTATATTTTTTTAAAGAATACTAGGCTACATATCCTAACTGACACGGTGGTGCGTAAAAAAAACTTTATATTTTTTAAAAGAATACCACATATCCTAACTGACATGGTTGTTGGGCCTATTATGGCGATGTGTGAAAAAACCGTTATTTTTTTTAAAGAGTACTTCAAACCTTAACTGACACGGTTGTTAAGTCTAACATGGTGATGCGTGAAAAAAACCGTTATTTTTTTTAAAGGGTACTCCAAACCTTAACTGACACGTTTGTTAGGCCATGGTGATGCGTGAAAAATCTTTATATTTTTTTTAAAGAATACTGCATAAGTTAACTAACATGGGTGTTAAGCCTAACGCGGTGATGCATTAAAAAACACCTTTATTTATTTTTAAAAAAATAGTACTCCAGAACCTAACTGACACGGTTGTTGGGCCTAATACGGTGATGCGTGATCTTTAATGTATATTACGATTGCGGGCAAAGCCGTGACGGTTAACAGGTAATCATATTATATTTCTGAAAGTTTGTTTTTGTTTATTTGTTTGTTATTCAATCACACTTTAACTACTGGACCAATTGAGATTAAATTTGGTATGAACACGGTTTAGGTACCTGAGATAAACACAATACTATTCCAGTTTAATTGAATAATAGTGATTTTTTAATAATACTGTATTTTATTAAAATATGACAGGACCCTGTTTAGTATCGAGTAGCAAAAATGTATATTTCTTGGCCGAAAACAGTAAATCGTATAATATTAAATAGAAATATATTAAAATGAAATGATCTATTCTGATTTTGAAAATCGACTATAAATTTTATAGCCTACATTATAATTGCAGGCAAAGCCGCAACGGGTAACAGCTAGTAATCTATAAACATAATAAAGCAAAAAGTATAAGTTGCTATATCACCCAAAAAAATCGATTTAGGAGCTATCGAAAAAGGTGGTAAATGTGCCTAATATCTCTAAATCGGTATACACTGTTAGATTTTGCTAAAAAGGATCAAATATAAATGTTCTTCTGAATGTGAGGCATTTTGCGTAATATTATTGAATTATTTATTTAGACTTTGTTTTCTTTCTCCTCAGCTGAAAGGCAAGATGCTGGTGGTTCAGTGACGCGGTTAAATTTTCCGGAGAACCGGCAATTCGTAAAATGATGACGAAACTTTGACTAGAAAATGTTTCTATGTCTGTGGTAATCCAGAGCGGTTAGGCAACAAGCAACAGAAAGTCAGACTTTACTCCGTATCTGATCCGAGCTGAGGCCGTTACAGATCGCTCTGCTAGTAACACTAATATTAGTTTTAAGCTGACAACTATTAGTTAAATGTGTAATGTTCGCTAGAGGGAATATTTTTGATTTCTAAAAAATTATTTCCACAACTCTGTGACTGATTTACGGTATGGATATGATCAAATAATTCCTACTCGAATTTCAGTTTAGAAATACACTGTAGAGATACCACCATGGTGTTACTCAGTCATTGGGATTTCAAATAAGCATAGATCCTGACCTACACGTCCTCAGAATACATTTTGAGCGGTCCTTACAAAATTTTGAAATTGTATATGTACAATGAAGTACATGTAATTCTTTTTTGTGCTTAAGATTCTATAGGGGTTTACTTATGTGAGTTAAACTAATCCACAGCCTGGAGGTACGAAGATCATAAACTGATCATTTCTTTAAATTATATATATAGATATATATAAAGTGTGTGTTTATGTAAAAATTAAATATAAAAAAGCTATATTTCTGAAAAATTTTGTGATATTATTTACGAATAACATTTTTTCTAATATACAGTAAATCACTGACATGTAATTCGAAAGCAAACGGTTGAAAGTAATTCCGAGGCGCAACAAAATAATCATGGCACGCAGCTGTTTCGCTTAAGTGGTGTGCGATCTTCAAAAAGTAATTTTTGATTTGACCGATACATGAGTCGCCCAGTGGTAATGTTTTGGCAAAAAATAAACGTTACTCGTTTATATTTTTTTAATAAATTTGTGCTGTATCGTGTTTTATTGTTTTTATTAACTATATGACGACATCACCAGAGGGAATTGCCTAATTGTACAGCTTGAGGATGAAACTCTGTTTCGAAATCGCGGTAGCCTTTACAAGGTGAGTAATAGATCACTTGACAGTAAAAATATATAAGCTGGTAAGTGAACGGGGTAACTAACTTACACTGGTGTTCAATAAAAACTGAGTTGATTGCTTAGTTTAACAAATATTTTACTGGCGACTGGAAAATGTGTTAGGATCAACGTCGACATTCCGAGAAAGCGCTGAGACGTTGCAGTAGATCATTCAGTCAAACGGGTACTGTTCCCTTTTAGTTTAAATACTTCCCCATACACATGACTCAACTTCCTCATTAGTGAAAATCTGAAAAAAATTAGGTGTATTTTTCCAATATACTATTTTCTTTATGACCTATTACACGCATTACTTAAAATTAGCTTTACTAAAAAACAATTAGTAGCTATTAAAGACGTGCAAACAAAGTTTGTCCTTCTATTATTTGACAATATTTTGTTTTTCGAAGTAAAATCAAACAAAATTTATTGACTTATTTATTAAAATAAATTCTGAAATTTTTAAATTTTACTATGTTAATGAGTATTTTAATTACAGCCCAATGTTAGGAAGAACTGAAATTTAGACTAAAGTGGTCCCATGAAAAAAAAAAAAAAAAAAAAATAAGTATTTTACAACTGAACGAAATCACGAAATGTTAGAAAAGAAACACACTTTTATACTTCGGCCTACACACATCAAAATATTTTAGCAATAAATTCATATAGGTTACGTTTTATTGTTTACTGTCAGTACAGGAAAAAGATTTAATCAGCTGTTTAATTAAAAGCACGTTTTGGTCAGCTGTTTGTTGTAAATACTAAATAACTACAAAATACCAAATGGCTTAAAGACACTTACGTTTATTATTATTTAACAAATGTAAAGGAGGACAATATATTTTACATTTTTGCTATGTATGGGAAAATTTAAGCTTCAAATTGACAAACTGTTTATAACATCAGCGTACATTGACTGGTTCTACCAAACTAATAGAAAGTTCACACCCAAAAAATATCACAAACAAATAATATTGTAAAGTTTTAGGACTTTTTTTAATATTTAACAATTTTAAAACGAAAATTGCAAATTTTATATTTTTTGAGGCGTTTTGGAATGTTTGGGCTTTAAATTGATATATGAGATCTGTTTAAAAAGTATCCGACCTTTGGACGGAATTGGACCATGACGGGATTGGGACCCTAATTTTCTTCAAAGTAGGTCCTTTGCGCCTCCACACACTAAGCCCACTGACCCCTCCACGTCCGAAAACTCGTCTGGAAGGCTTCCTTTTCGAATGGCGTTAACCTCCATCATCACGTTCCATTGCGACGACTGTGCTTTTGTTTCTAGGTCGTACCCGTACACCCATGACTCATCTCCAATAATCAGTGGTCAGAAACTTCAGATCTGTGTTTTTGGTGTCCAGGATGTCCTTGCAACGTCAAGACGTAGTTCTTTCTGTCCCACCGACAGCAGCTTTGGCACAAAGTTTGCAACTACTCTGCGCATGTTTAAATCATCACCCAAAATTATATGTGCAGAATCTTAACTGATCCCAACCTCTTCGGCAATAAGGTCAAACGACGATCTTCAAGTATATAAAAATTTCCATCCTTTTAACAACAACTGTTGTTAAAAAAAAGGGGTGGACATTTTGTGGCCTCCCAGAACGCTTTCCACCTATGTGCTGTTATTTTTGTATTGGTTGAACCATTCCTTAATTTGTATTACACCCACAGCATCGTCTGCAAACACCTGCTGAACCTTACGTATAATTTTCACTTTAAAAATCACCAAGCATTTGATAAAAATGTATGCAATATCTTTGCTCAATTCGTTCAGTCATCTTGAGAGAAATAAAACATCCGACAAGCAATTATAACAACAAATCAATCGGCGGCCAGCAGGCAGCGACTGGTACACTCAAACGTTAACAAATTCAAGCATGCACATTAAGCTGTCTCCCTCCACTGTGCACAGTGGCGCCGCCGTAGCATCCATACAGCTCGGAAAAATTCAAGATCGGATACTTTTTAGACAAACCTAGTATTTTTCATGAGCCTACGTTTACTGCTTCTTTCAAAGTAAGATAATTCTTTCCCTACAAAAATAATCTATGTAAATAACATTGCTTAATGTTTCAAATACATATAAGTTATTTTTAATATATATTGATATGTTCGATTCTTATTATTTTTTAAATCTGCAGCGGAAAGATATAATAAAAGAATACATTATTCGAGCAAATATATTGAAAAATTACAACGTGATAGGCCGGAAACGAAATTACTTATAAAATTAATATATAGGACGCGTAATATATTTAAAATAAACACACCAAAACTAAAGATTTGGTAGTCTAAGTAGGCCTAACGAAAATTTTGTTCCCGCTTATAAAACTCATTAAGCTGCCGTTCCAATAACAAATTAAATTAAAAATTATGTATTTTTTTGAAAATGTTGAGCTTATTTTGAGTCTTTTAAAATGAGCCACAACCAATAAGATACAGCATGTAACTATTTATCAAATGTACTAATTCCTATTTCAATTAACAAGTTTATTTTCAAAAATTATGACAACATATAGCACGTTAGAATATACATTCTGTATAAAACATGCTGTTATCAAAGATTTGAAACGAATAAACTAAACAATGTTTCAGAAATATTTAATATTTTTAACCGAATTTTGGCAACTGGTAACTTGTAAATTTGATTTACGGATTTACATAGGTTTGTAGATTTCATCTAATACACCACTCTAGGCTAAGAAACAGAATTACCAGTAGATCTGGTACTCTTGCAGTTATCAGAAAGGCTAATAGTAATATTGCTTGAACCTAAGTCCTCCGAATTTAGTAATAACACTATGTTTTGAAGCCATTATACTTAGTCCCAGATTTAGAACCATGAAATGAACCGTGATCCAGACTTCTAGAACAGTATTTATAAAGTTCGTAGTATTGTCCATCTTGATTGAAACTTAGAACAAAACAGTAATAGTCTAGCTTAGTTAGTTAACCAGCAAAATCGGTTAAACCGTTTAAAAATAGCGTTTAAAATCTAAAAAATATAACTTTTTTTGATTATTTTAGTTTACCATTATCATCAGCGTTAGAAATCTGCATAAATTAATTTTTAAAATTTTCAACTTCGTTTGAAAGTATGAAAATCAACCGGTACAGTCCGTTTGCGTATTTTTAATTGAATTTGAAAACATAAAACGTCGATTTATGAAGCTGATAATTATAGTAAAATCAGATTTTTTCAAAAAACTATGATTTTTTTGTGGAAGATTTTGAATGATGGATATTTTGAAACGGTTGAATTGTTTTTGCCGGGTAACGACCTTCTCCAAGTTATTAACAAGACTTATTTTTGTGTCAGGTATAAATAAAATCTGGCAAAAATACATAAAATTTTAAACGATCCTTGAAAGCATGTTCTAGGAGTCAGGATCGGACTAGACCTGACCACGATGGTCCAGGACAGCTAGTTTTCCAATGTATATTCGCTAACAAAACCGTTGCGCAAATTGTGTTGGATAAACAAAGAGCGAGCAGGGTTCTAGGCTCGGGGCTCGGATGTCCTTGACATTAAAAAACGTGTGGGATAAGATACAAGTCACAGCGAAGTCGAAGCGGTCTGCCAGACTGGACGCCACTCTGCCGTATCTCCTTCAAGTAAAACATTAGCTAGAGTGCTTTACTGCTTTTAAAATTATTACTTAATGATGCTACAATTTAATCGGGCATTTGTCAATATTTGTGAACGTGGAACAATATGTGACCGTTCCGTGAGTATGGAATAACACCCGTTCTCAATGCATAAGCATTGTTACCTGGGCCTGTTTAAAAAAAAAAAATTGAAATCATCTAGTAGTTGAGGCTGATAGTCTATGTGGTTAAATTTATAAACACAAGTTTCACAGTAACAAAAAACAAAAAAGGTTTTCGTAACTGCAAATACCAAATGTGAATGTGTGCAGGTCGGAAGCAAACACCTACTGACGTTCAGGCACTCAGTTATTCAGCGTTCAGTTGTTCAGGAGTTTAATCGTTCAGGAATTCAGTTATTCAGGCGTTCAAGCGTTCAGTTGTTCAGGAATTCAGTTATTCAGGCGTTCAAGCGTTCAGTTGTTCAGAAGTTCAGCCGTTCAGAAATTCAGTTATTCAGGCGTTCAAGCGTTCAGTTGTTCAGGAGTTCAGCCGTTCAGAAATTCAGTTATTCAGGCGTTCAAGCGTTCAGTTGTTCAGGAGTTCAGCCGTTCAGAAATTCAGTTATTCAGGCGTTCAAGCGTTCAGTTGTTCAGAAGTTCAGCCGTTCAGAAATTCAGTTATTCAGGCGTTCAAGCGTTCAGTTGTTCAGGAGTTCAGCCGTTCAGAAATCCAGTTATTCAGGCGTTCAAGCGTTCAGTTGTTCAGGAGTTCAGCCGTTCAGAAATTCAGTTATTCAGGCGTTCAAGCTTTCAGTTGTTCAGGAATTCAGTTATTCAGGCGTTCAAGCGTTCAGTTGTTCAGGAGTTTAGTCGTTCAGGAATTCAGTTATTCAGGCGTTCAAGCGTTCAGTTGTTCAGGAGTTCAGCCGTTCAGAAATTCAGTTATTCAAACGTTCAAGCGTTCAGTTATTCAGAAGTTAAGTCGTTCAGGAATTCAGTTATTCAGGCGTTCAAGCGTTTAGTTGTTCAGGAATTCAGTTATCCAAACGTTCAAGCGTTCAGTTATTCAGGAGTTAAGTCGTTCAGGAATTCAGTTATTCAAACGTTCAAGCGTTCAGTTATTCAGGAGTTAAGTCGTTCAGGAATTCAGTTATTCAGGCGTTCAAGCTTTCAGGATTTCAGGAGTTTAACCGTTCAGGAATTCAGTTATTCAAACGTTCAAGCGTTCAGTTGTTCAGGAGTTAAGTTGTTCAGGAATTCAGTCATTCAGGCGTTCATTCATTCAGGCATTCAGTAGTTCAGGTATTCAAAAGTTTAGTAATTCAGGCGTTCAGTCATTCAGACGTTTAGTCGTTCAGAAGTTCAGTAATTCAGGGGCGTTCAGTCGTTTAGTCACTCAGGTGTTCAGTCGTTCAGTCATTCAGGCGTTCTGTCATTCGGGCGTTCTGTCATTCAGGCGTTCTGTCATTCGGGCGTTCTGTCATTCAGGCGTTCTGTCATTCAGGCGTTCTGTCATTCAGGCGTTCAGTCATTCAGGCGTTCTGTCATTCAGGCGTTCTGTCATTCGGGCGTTCTGACATTCAGGCGTTCTGTCATTCAGGCGTTCTGTCATTCGGGCGTTCAGGTGTTCAGTCATTCAGGCGTTCAGTTATTCAGTCGTTCAAGTGTTTAGTCGTTCAGTCATTCAGGCGTTCAGTCGTTCAGTAGTTCAGGTGTTCAGTTATTCAGTCGTTCAGACGTTCAGTAGTTCAGGTGTTCAGTTATTCAGTCGTTCAGACGTTCAGTCATTAAGGCTGTCAGTCATTCAGGAGTTAAGGCATTCCAGGAGTTCAGGCGTTCAGTCGTTCAGTAGTTCAGTCGTTCAGTCATTCAGACTTTCAGTCATTCAGACGTTCAGTCATTCAGACGTTCAGTCATTCAGACGTTCAGTCATTCAGACGTTCAGTCATTAAGGCTGTCAGTCATTCAGGAGGTAAGGCATTCCAGGAGTTCAGGCGTTCAGTCGTTCAGTAGTTCAGTCGTTCAGTCATTCAGTCGTTCAGTAGTTCAGTCGTTCAGTCATTCAGACTTTCAGTCATTCAGACGTTCAGTCATTCAGACTTTCAGTCATTCAGACTTTCAGTCATTCAGACGTTCAGTCATTCAGACGTTCAGTCATTCAGACGTTCAGTCATTCAGACTTTCAGTCATTCAGACTTTCAGTCATTCAGACGTTCAGTCATTCAGACGTTCAGTCATTCAGACGTTCAGACATTCAGGCGTTCAGTCATTCAGGCTGTCAGTCATTCAGGAGGTAAGGCATTCCAGGAGTTCAGGCGTTCAGTCGTTAAGGCATTAGACGTTTATGCATTCAATTACCATATCGTTTAACATGCAAGCGTTCTGCCTGGACAACAATGAGTGGTGAAGTCATATGGAATCCTGTCGTCCTTTTTCTCTCAATATTCTTCAGAAGGCTACTTATAGCTTACTGCGTCTCTATACAATATCGTCAACTATGTGGTTTTCAAGACTATAATTCTTAATTTATCTGTTGTGCGTACAGCATTCATAAACGGGACATTGGTTTGGTCCGGTTGTGAGATGTAACCAGTGGCGTTTAGGAATAAAACATCAACTCTCTAAAATCCATAACTGTATGAATTATAACCTATCGCTAATTTTCTCAAAAAATTTCAAAACAAACTGTTTATGTAGGATCCATAAAAAAAAAAAACCAAAATCACAAATGTTCATACATTTTGGTTATATGTGCGAACTCATAATTTCAGTCAATATATCAAATAGAGCCTATAAAATAAAATGCAAATTTTGATTTAAGAGCAAACAGAAAAGACAAAAACAAACCTCTCGGCGTCTGGGTTTTTTGTTTTTTTTACACCGAAACTGTAATTTTTGTCAAGTTTGCTACACTGATTTGAGTTATATATCATTATATGATTAAAATTTGAGTAAAATATAATCAACCGGTTTTGATAAGTTTGATAAGAGCGATTATTTTTAATCTCCCCCCCCCCCGATAACCACCAAACCGAATATATACAAGGGTTGATCAAATATAAACGAGACTGATTTTTTAAAAAAATTATTGCTTACTTACAAATTATTCTTGATACAACTTATTTTTCTACATAGTCTCCCGCACGAGTAACACATTTTTCCCACCGGATTGGAAGTTTTTTAATTCCATCTTCGTAAAAAGTTCTCGGGCGTTCATTGAGCCATTGGAGCACGAAGGTCTCCACCGCAGAATCGCCTTCGAAACGCTGGCCTCCAAGCGCCTCTTTGAGTGGCCGAAACAGGTGATAGTCGCAGGGTGATAAGTCTGGACTGTATGGGGGATGTTCCATTGGTTCCCAGCCAATTTGATCGAGTTTAAGCCTCGTAGCGTTCGCCGAATGTGGTCGGGCATTATCGTGAAGAAGAATGACGTTTCTCGCCGGTTTAGATTTCCTTTTCCTACGAAAAGACTGTTTTGCGGCCTCTAAAACATCGCAATAATATTGTGCAATTATTGTGCGTCGTTGATGGAGGAAATCGTCGTGAAAGGCGCCTTGATTGTCGAAAAATACAGTGGCCATTACCTTCCCGGCCGACGATCGTGATTTGGCCTTCAGAGGCGCCCTCTCTCCCCTCTTCCACCACTCCATACTTGCCTGTTTCGACTCGGGAGTGTAATGGTGAATCCATGTTTCGTCACAGGTGACAATCCGGTTTAATAATGCCTCACCATCTCGTTCAAATTGGGTCAATAGTCGCTGGCAAATCTCCAAACGATTCCGTTTGTGAACGTCAGTCAAAATTCGTGGAACCCACCTTGCAGATACTTTGCTGAGTTCCAGGTTTGATGTAACGATTTTTGAACGCTACCATAGCTCAACTGGAGTTCATCTGCAATAAATCGCAGCGATATACGTCTGTCTTCGTCTAGGAGCTTCCGAACAGCATCAATGTTTTCGTCCGTGACGGAAGTGGTCGGGCGACGATCATGGCTGAGGTTTTCTACTGATTCCCGTCCTTCGGCGAATTCCTTGTGCCAAGCAAAAACGCGAGCTCTTGACAGGGTCCTGTCCCCGTATTGAGCCGTCAATCTACGAAAGATTTCAGTCGGATTGACCCCCTCCTTGGCCAAAAACTTAATAATAATTCTCTGCTCCACGGAAACGTGCACTTCACTCTCACTCATTGTATAGTTTTATACTGAAGGGTCCGAACGGAAATGTTGCCCGTCTACGCCCGTCCCAAACTTCCCAGGCTACCTGAAACCCCACCCTTTAGAGTTCAATGTCCAACGGAAAAGTTTTTAGAAAGTCAGTCTCGTTTATATTTGATCAACCCTCGTACACGGTTTGTAGCGACGAAAACGTTTGGTCTGGGAATTTACGGAGAGGAAAATTCTTTCGAAAAGATTACATCTGATTTTGTGAAAATCAAATTTTTAAAATTGTATTGTCCAAAAATGTGTCCAATTTAAAAAATAATCGCAGCAGTCTCGCTGACGTGATAGAAGCGAATATGGAAAAGTAATTTTTTTATCATGAACGTTTTTTGAAACTCTGATTTTGCCATCATAATCAGCATTAAAATATTCATATACTAAACCTTCGTATTAAAACTTTAAATTACACCGGAAATTCGAAAATGAACCTTGACCGCTGTCATACAAAAGTTACTAATGTCAACTGATTTTGAAAACTAAAAAAAGCTAATGTATACAATTTTTGACACTGATTACGAACGAATCATTTTGAAACGAGCAAATTTTGCTGATTGTCCAACAGTTGTCCAGCTGTTACAAAAATCGATCGATTTTCTTGGAAAATTTGAATCGAATCGGACTAATTAGACTTTTTGAAGAAACGAAAAAATATAACTTTATTATGTGCGAAGTAAACAATCTTATTTAAAGTACGCGTGAAGTTATTTACAACTTTTACACCGACAAAACAGCTAGGCCTAATTTCATTAAGATCGGTTAATTAGTTTATTCTCCAGAGATATGAGCAGACACGCACATTAATTAGACAATCAAGTAAATCCCACTAGCTCCAAAATTATTTTGTAACAAATAGTAAAACCGCTATTTTTGGGCTCAGGGGATTTGAAAGCAAATAGCTCAAAATTGGTACATTATTTTTCACGATTATCACACTTTCTTTATATTTCGTGATGTTATAAAGTAAGAAATTTAGTTTATCCTGGAACCTGAAAACGGCTGGATCTATAAGTCTCAAAATAGATTGCACGATCATTTTTCTCAAGAGCGTAAAACCAGATCCGGAGATACTTTGCGTGTCCCTTGCTAGGAACGTGTAATCAATTATCCAGTTATAACCTAATTCAACAGATACAGAAGCTAAGACCCTGAGTTATTTGCGTACCGGTATTGTTACTGTATCCTGTATCCTGTTGCAAGGATTAAGCCCAGGTACTCAGCCAATGCACTGTTATATAAAGATCCGTTCTAAGCTGTAACCGGAACATTGCTGACCTTGAGCACGGCAAGTGTTCGCTTCAAGGTCGCGGTGCCAAGCCCACAACCACTGGTAAACAACAACCACCCGACAAAACTGCGTCGTCGGCAACACTCGTAACTTCATACTTTACCGATTTACGATTTAGGGGTAATTTTAGGCTTGCGGGTAATAAAAGAAAGCGGGTAGTTTTGGTTTCACCAAGATAGACAAAAATTATCGAAAAGAGGTACTTTAATATTCCTCTTTTGACCCCGTTATAAGTGTTCATATTTTGTGTACTCTGTGCCTTTTGTACTCAGAGTAATCTTTGCATGCGATCTATGCTCGGTTTGTTTTTTCTGTTCCTCCTTCAGCTCATTTTATATTTACTTTATTTTAACATGTATCATGTTTTAGGGCTGGTCGTGATGGAGTTTGCGTGACGCGAGTGCACATATTTGATAAATATGTAATAGTAAAAGATCAGTTGTTTTATGTTAATTCGTAACAATCAGCTGATTTCATTGAACAGCTGATAGGCTGTAATAATTTTTAGGTTATGTTGTTAAAAACTAGCTGCTATTTTTGTCTTGTTTTCGAACAAATTATCTTAACTGAAAAGGAAGAGAAAACATGATACATGATTTTTATTTTTGGTTCAATAACAGTTTTTTTTTAGGTACTATTTTACTGTTTGTTTTCAAACACAGCGTAGGTTTTACAGCAAACTACCGATGGGTGCCCGTATGGCGTGGGTCTAACTAAAATGATTAGTGAACGAATTCACTACGATAATTACGGAAAAATACTCTTATTTGATCCAGTTTCAACAAATTGGATTATATATATTTGAAAATTGATACTGGAAAACTGACTTACAATATTATCTTTTCGTAAATTCACTACGATAATTTCGAAAAATTCTTTTTTTTTATCCATTTTTAACAAAATTTAGTTTTTAAGGTTAAGTAAATGTTTAGAAGTCAAGAGTCTCTATGTGGAAATTTTAGGTCTCGTGAAGACCAACAGCATTGCTAAAGATCGCTGAAATGAGCAGCTGATGGGTTTAGCAATCCCACCGTACCTCTAGCTCATACTACTCTCATTCATCTTGTTGAGACACACCATGACTACTCTACATATTCTGACTGACCCTTAAATGTAAAGCGACCCATGCTGATGATGTGTATGAAACCGGCCTAATTGTGTATCAAACGGAGCAACCTCCCAGTGTATCTTTGCTTTACCCATGCATGCGGGGCTGTGTGGGCGGACATAATATCCCTAGCTACTCATGCCATAAGTAAGAATGCAAATAGAATGAGCAAGAAGTCACCGTACAACAAATGGTAGCCAAACGGGGCACAACCTTCGTGATAATGGTCAAGAGTCAGAAAAATTAAAAGGCAATCAGCAAAGCAAACATCAGCAATTACCTCAATAATGAATTGGGAAGTCACCCATTAGAAGTGAGGAGGAGTTACCTATCTTGAATCCTCTACAAATTTTAACGAGTTTATAAAGATATTAGTACTGGAGAAGGCGCTGTAACTGAACACCTGAGCAATATAGAAAGGGGAGACAATAATCTGCAAGGACGCAGTGCAGTAGTAACCCTAGAAAGTCATTCATTCATTCAACTTTCAGAGTATATATATATATATATATATATATATATATATATATATATATATGTGTGTGTGTGTGTGTGTGTGTGTGTGTGTGTGTGTGTGTGTGTGTGTGTGTGTGCGCGCCACACACATGGTAATTGCGGGTAATTTTATGTCTGGCAGTGGGTAATTATTACGGTTGATATTGGCAACACTTTTTTAAAAGTAAAAGTACGCAGTACGAATATTTCTAAAACACTTTTACAATTTTTCTAATTCTCTAAAACGTTGTGCAGTGCCTCCAGTGTTGCCAAGTCCTGTTCCTACAGATAAAAATGTTATTTCTGCCAAAATGAAATAAGTATATTTGTTTTGGTAAATAATATCTGCTTTGTTTTGGCGTTTTATTTTCTGACGAAATTTGATATTACGAAGATAACCCTGGTGGTCGTAGAAGTTTATATTAAAATTTTGATTGGCGTATCAGTTTTCATCACTCACTCCGAGTAAAAAAGTGGTTTTTACACGTCTGTCTGTCTGGACATATCAGCGGAGACTGATGTATGACCGATTTTAATATTTTACATACAGGTTTAGGTTGGTTAAATGTTGAAAATATTTTTGAATTGTTCAACAAAGTTTACTTTCAAGTTCTTTTCCAGTCAATCCTTAAGAAACTAACATTGAACATTCTAAAAATAGGATTTACCAGTTTGGATAATTGTTTGCTCAAATCCGCTTCCCAAAATCTAGTCCGCGATAAACCGATAATCGTCAATTTTTTAAAATCGGTTCAACAGGTATTGCTAAAGTGTTAATTGTTTTTGAATACTAATAACTCTAGTCACTGTAATAAACATGAAATTAAAGGAATACGGTTCTGGAATAAATCAAATATCTTAAGCCTTCTGGTTCTTTTTAATTCATTCTCAAACCGTAACTTTAAAAAATTTTAATTTGTTGTTATAAATCTTTATATTACCAAATGTGATCAAAAATCAATTTGTTCTGTCTGTATACGTCGTACAAGGAGAAATTGAAATTATCGTGTAGTTTACACCATGACTGTAGGGTCAGTTTTGTTTTTCGTATTATTACAGTCTATTATGATATTATGAATAGGCCTAACTGATCGGTTTTTAAAACCTTCGAATCGGATTTTCCGGGGGGAGGGGTGGAGAGGGAAGGTGAAAAGTTTGTGCAATGTTTCACACAGTTTATTTTCATATTTTCCTCTAAAATATCTGTTAATACACTTGTAACAGTTAACTTCCTGTTATTTTTATTATTGTGGTTTCGGGGACGTGTTAAGGCTACAAATATAGCTGCACCCGTAGTGAGCAGTTAGACAATGTTGAGGCAACGAGTGGAGTTTGGCAAAAAATACACCATTTAACAGCCTGTTGCGGTAAGTTTAGTTAAGCTTTAACTAAAACTTAAATGAAGTTACTTCATGATTATGCTAACAAAACTAACCTTAAAAAAAACTTGTGTTGGTCCTTTTTGATTTTCTGACTTTTCTTCCGTCATTTCAGTCAATGATAAGTTCATGTTATATTGCTTAACCAATTTGCTACTGCTAACTTTAGAAGACTAAACCTATTATTAGCGTATTGATATACAGATTGTGAAAGGCGTTTCCAACACACTGAATAGATCGAAAATAAATTTACAGACAAGGAAAACCCCTATCGACTATCGAATATCGGCGCTGCAATTTGATTGAAGGCTACGAGGCCCGGCGCCAGAGAGAATGTTTGAGAGGGCTGAGATCAAGGCTAACGTACTGACACTCGTCAAGTTTGTGGTACACTGTAACGTACTGCTTTGTGTATGCCAGACGTTAAGAGCATCCTCTGATAATGGGCATCGTTGTGCCGAAACCATATCGTTCAATGAAGAAATAAGATGTCAACGACCAAATCTAGGCTTAAACATTTCATAAAGGTAGTAAAATTAACTCTTTGCTTCGATCAGTTTTTTAATGTTAAATTTTATTTTGCTGATCGAGCGAAGCGAGGTGTCTGTTTCAGCTCGACCGTTTGGCATTGGTTTGTATGTCCGTTACGCAGTTTTGGCCAAACGCGTTGACCGATTGTTTTGAAATTTGGTACGGAGGTATCTTGCATAAAACTCGAAAGACGTATTATAAGTTTTTTTCCTTCACTTCCGTTTCAAGATGGCGGGCTCTGATTCAACGTCGAGAGTATAATTGCAGGTTATTTCCTGCTATACTGGCTTAACGGCAAAACCTATCGTAATTTTGAACGCTTCGTGAAAAAAGATCATAAAAGTTCCCGGTTCATTACCATTTTCCGTAAGTACGGTTACCGGTCAAATTGGCGGAAAGTTACGAGTGCTGTCATAGAGCGCTTTGTATATTTAATTAACAGTATACTGCGGTGTCTAATGTTCTTTGAACTGCTAGTAGAGTCTATGTATTTTCTTAATACTTTTTCAGTACTGCTAAAAAACCATAGTACTGCTAAAAAACCATAATGAAGAAAGATGATATATCAAATATTTGGGTCTGCTTGTATATTTTAGGTTCACGTGGAAAATAAACAAATAGGCTATTTTATTTTTAAAAAAATGATAAAATATAAAAATATACAAACTCGTTACGTGCTACAACATACGTGTAACAACAATAAAGACTATTTATCATGCCGTTGTTCATTAACAATTTTAACATGGTCTCGTAGTTTGGTGAAGGAATTACTTTATACGGTTTTGAAACGGAGATACTGAAACATTACAAAATAATTTCGTCATCTCGGTTTAAAGCAGTGAATATTTTACAGCTTAGAAATTTATTTATATTTAAATTATTGGGAAACTTTTTTAACAAAAGAGACAACATGTAACCGAGATGACGAACCTTGACGAGAATCTATACGGCCACCAAATTTGTAGCATAATTACGCTGAGCGGAGCGGACTACACATTCAAAACCTAACCTATTGTTTTTAATGTAAGTGCAGCCATTGAAAGCGAAACAGAGCTGAGCTGAGTTAAGTAGCGTCACTGAGTTAAGTAGCGTCACCATTATTCATACTTCGCGTGCTTCGACTCTGTCTAGGTTCGGTTTTGAAGCCTCCAAACTTATTATTTATCGTTACCTAGGTTAC
Source organism: Callitettix versicolor (assembly GCA_022606455.1). Taxonomy (NCBI): domain Eukaryota; kingdom Metazoa; phylum Arthropoda; class Insecta; order Hemiptera; family Cercopidae; genus Callitettix; species Callitettix versicolor. The sequence goes on along the minus strand of CM040184.1, from coordinate 23,665,548 downwards.
TGTTGCCTATATTACGGTTTTTAAACATAGTTGTTTCTAAAATCCGTTACACTAGGTTACAGTAGATTTTAAATATACAAACGCGTTCTTTAAACTAACTGAACTTCGATTCCGGTTGCCTATCGTCTTCATTCCGTTCAGCTCCGCTTCGCATTTAGTGGCCACCTAGCCTAATTTTTTTCATGAAATTATATAAAAATTTACCTACAGTTAATGTTACATTACTTAATGAGGAAATACGTATTTATGTTATTATTACTGTTTATTCATACATTTGCCATTATTTGTGCGTATAAAAACAATACACTACGTTTCGAGAGTATAAAACCAACTGTGGTTCTTAAAAGTGTGTAATTTAGAACCCAAACATGCAACAAGAATATAAGCCTAGATGTCTAGGCCTACGTTAAAATACTTAAAATCTAAGAACAAATACACAGGGCAAACATGCAACAAGAATACAAGCCTAGATGTCTAGGCCTACGTTAAAATACTTAAAATCTAAGAACAAATACACAGGGCAAACATGCAACAAGAATACAAGCCTAGATGTCTAGGCCTACGTTAAAATACTTAAAATCTAAGAACAAATACACAGGGCAAACATGCAACAAGAATATAAGCCTAGATGTCTAGGCCTACGTTAAAATACTTAAAATCTAAGAAGAAATACACAGGGCAAACATGCAACAAGAATATAAGCCTAGATGTCTAGGCCTACGTTAAAATACTTAAAATCTAAGAACAAATACACAGGGCAAACATGCAACAAGAATATAAGCCTAGATGTCTAGGCCTACGTTAAAATACTTAAAATCTAAGAACAAATACACAGGGCAAACATGCAACAAGAATACAAGCCTAGATGTCTAGGCCTACGTTAAAATACTTAAAATCTAAGAACAAATACACAGGGCAAACATGCAACAAGAATATAAGCCTAGATGTCTAGGCCTACGTTAAAATACTTAAAATCTAAGAACAAATACACAGGGCAAACATGCAACAAGAATATAAGCCTACATGTCTAGGCCTACGTTAAAATACTTAAAATCTAAGAAGAAATACACAGGGCAAACATGCAACAAGAATATAAGCCTAGATGTCTAGGCCTACGTTAAAATACTTAAAATCTAAGAACAAATACACAGGGCAAACATGCAACAAGAATATAAGCCTAGATGTCTAGGCCTACGTTAAAATACTTAAAATCTAAGAACAAATACACAGGGCAAACATGCAACAAGAATATAAGCCTAGATGTCTAGGCCTACGTTAAAATACTTAAAATCTAAGAACAAATACACAGGGCAAACATGCAACAAGAATATAAGCCTAGATGTCTAGGCCTACGTTAAAATACTTAAAATCTAAGAACAAATACACAAGGCAAACATGCAACAAGAATACAAGCCTAGATGTCTAGGCCTACGTTAAAATACTTCAAATCTATGAAGAAATACACAGGGCAAACATGCAACAAGAATATAAGCCTAGATGTCTAGGCCTACGTTAAAATACTTAAAATCTAAGAACAAATACACAGGGCAAACATGCAACAAGAATATAAGCCTAGATGTCTAGGCCTACGTTAAAATACTTAAAATCTAAGAACAAATACACAGGGCAAACATGCAACAAGAATACAAGCCTAGATGTCTTGGTCTGCGTTAAAATACTTAAAATCTAAGAAGAAATACACAGGGCAAACATGCAAGAAGAATATAAGCCTAGATGTCTAGGCCTACGTTAAAATACTTAAAATCTAAGAACAAATACACAGGGCAAACATGCAACAAGAATATAAGCCTACATGTCTAGGCCTACGTTAAAATACTTAAAATCTAAGAAGAAATACACAGGGCAAACATGCAACAAGAATATAAGCCTAGATGTCTAGGCCTACGTTAAAATACTTAAAATCTAAGAACAAATACACAGGGCAAACATGCAACAAGAATATAAGCCTAGATGTCTAGGCCTACGTTAAAATACTTAAAATCTAAGAACAAATACACAGGGCAAACATGCAACAAGAATATAAGCCTAGATGTCTAGGCCTACGTTAAAATACTTAAAATCTAAGAACAAATACACAGGGCAAACATGCAACAAGAATATAAGCCTAGATGTCTAGGCCTACGTTAAAATACTTAAAATCTAAGAACAAATACACAAGGCAAACATGCAACAAGAATACAAGCCTAGATGTCTAGGCCTACGTTAAAATACTTCAAATCTATGAAGAAATACACAGGCAAACATGCAACAAGAATATAAGCCTAGATGTCTAGGCCTACGTTAAAATACTTAAAATCTAAGAACAAATACACAGGGCAAACATGCAACAAGAATATAAGCCTAGATGTCTAGGCCTACGTTAAAATACTTAAAATCTAAGAACAAATACACAGGGCAAACATGCAACAAGAATATAAGCCTACATGTCTAGGCCTACGTTAAAATACTTAAAATCTAAGAAGAAATACACAGGGCAAACATGCAACAAGAATATAAGCCTAGATGTCTAGGCCTACGTTAAAATACTTAAAATCTAAGAACAAATACACAGGGCAAACATGCAACAAGAATATAAGCCTAGATGTCTAGGCCTACGTTAAAATACTTAAAATCTAAGAACAAATACACAGGGCAAACATGCAACAAGAATATAAGCCTAGATGTCTAGGCCTACGTAAAAAATACTTAAAATCTAAGAACAAATACACAGGGCAAACATGCAACAAGAATATAAGCCTAGATGTCTAGGCCTACGTTAAAATACTTAAAATCTAAGAACAAATACACAAGGCAAACATGCAACAAGAATACAAGCCTAGATGTCTAGGCCTACGTTAAAATACTTCAAATCTATGAAGAAATACACAGGGCAAACATGCAACAAGAATATAAGCCTAGATGTCTAGGCCTACGTTAAAATACTTAAAATCTAAGAACAAATACACAGGGCAAACATGCAACAAGAATATAAGCCTAGATGTCTAGGCCTACGTTAAAATACTTAAAATCTAAGAACAAATACACAGGGCAAACATGCAACAAGAATACAAGCCTAGATGTCTTGGTCTGCGTTAAAATACTTAAAATCTAAGAAGAAATACACAGGGCAAACATGCAAGAAGAATATAAGCCTAGATGTCTAGGCCTACGTTAAAATACTTAAAATCTAAGAACAAATACACAGGGCAAACATGCAACAAGAATATAAGCCTAGATGTCTAGGCCTACGTTAAAATACTTAAAATCTAAGAACAAATACACAGGGCAAACATGCAACAAGAATACAAGCCTAGATGTCTAGGCCTACGTTAAAATACTTAAAATCTAAGAACAAATACACAGGGCAAACATGCAAGAAGAATATAAGCCTAGATGTCTAGGCCTACGTTAAAATACTTAAAATCTAAGAACAAATACACAGGGCAAACATGCAACAAGAATATAAGCCTAGATGTCTAGGCCTACGTTAAAATACTTAAAATCTAAGAACAAATACACAGGGCAAACATGCAACAAGAATATAAGCCTAGATGTCTAGGCCTACGTTAAAATACTTAAAATCTAAGAACAAATACACAGGGCAAACATGCAACAAGAATACAAGCCTAGATGTCTAGGCCTACGTTAAAATACTTAAAATCTAAGAACAAATACACAGGGCAAACATGCAACAAGAATATAAGCCTAGATGTCTAGGCCTACGTTAAAATACTTAAAATCTAAGAACAAATACACAGGGCAAACATGCAACAAGAATATAAGCCTAGATGTCTAGGCCTACGTTAAAATACTTAAAATCTAAGAACAAATACACAAGGCAAACATGCAACAAGAATACAAGCCTAGATGTCTAGGCCTACGTTAAAATACTTAAAATCTATGAAGAAATACACAGGGCAAACATGCAACAAGAATATAAGCCTAGATGTCTAGGCCTACGTTAAAATACTTAAAATCTAAGAACAAATACACAGGGCAAACATGCAACAAGAATATAAGCCTAGATGTCTAGGCCTACGTTAAAATACTTAAAATCTAAGAACAAATACACAGGGCAAACATGCAACAAGAATACAAGCCTAGATGTCTTGGTCTGCGTTAAAATACTTAAAATCTAAGAAGAAATACACAGGGCAAACATGCAACAAGAATATAAGCCTAGATGTCTAGGCCTACGTTAAAATACTTAAAATCTAAGAACAAATACACAGGGCAAACATGCAACAAGAATATAAGCCTAGATGTCTAGGCCTACGTTAAAATACTTAAAATCTAAGAACAAATACACAGGGCAAACATGCAACAAGAATATAAGCCTAGATGTCTAGGCCTACGTTAAAATACTTAAAATCTAAGAACAAATACACAGGGCAAACATGCAACAAGAATACAAGCCTAGATGTCTAGGCCTACGTTAAAATACTTAAAATCTAAGAACAAATACACAGGGCAAACATGCAACAAGAATATAAGCCTAGATGTCTAGGCCTACGTTAAAATACTTAAAATCTAAGAACAAATACACAGGGCAAACATGCAACAAGAATATAAGCCTAGATGTCTAGGCCTACGTTAAAATACTTAAAATCTAAGAACAAATACACAGGGCAAACATGCAACAAGAATACAAGCCTAGATGTCTAGGCCTACGTTAAAATACTTAAAATCTAAGAACAAATACACAGGGCAAACATGCAACAAGAATATAAGCCTAGATGTCTAGGCCTACGTTAAAATACTTAAAATCTAAGAACAAATACACAGGGCAAACATGCAACAAGAATATAAGCCTAGATGTCTAGGCCTACGTTAAAATACTTAAAATCTAAGAACAAATACACAAGGCAAACATGCAACAAGAATACAAGCCTAGATGTCTAGGCCTACGTTAAAATACTTAAAATCTATGAAGAAATACACAGGGCAAACATGCAACAAGAATATAAGCCTAGATGTCTAGGCCTACGTTAAAATACTTAAAATCTAAGAACAAATACACAGGGCAAACATGCAACAAGAATATAAGCCTAGATGTCTAGGCCTACGTTAAAATACTTAAAATCTAAGAACAAATACACAGGGCAAACATGCAACAAGAATACAAGCCTAGATGTCTTGGTCTGCGTTAAAATACTTAAAATCTAAGAAGAAATACACAGGGCAAACATGCAAGAAGAATATAAGCCTAGATGTCTAGGCCTACGTTAAAATACTTAAAATCTAAGAACAAATACACAGGGCAAACATGCAACAAGAATATAAGCCTAGATGTCTAGGCCTACGTTAAAATACTTAAAATCTAAGAAGAAATACACAGGGCAAACATGCAACAAGAATACAAGCCTAATTGTCTAGGTCTACGTTAAAATACTTAAAATCTAAGAAGAAATACACAGGGCAAACATGCAACAAGAATATAAGCCTAGATGTCTAGGCCTACGTTAAAATACTTAAAATCTAAGAACAAATACACAGGGCAAACATGCAACAAGAATATAAGCCTAGATGTCTAGGCCTACGTTAAAATACTTAAAATCTAAGAAGAAATACACAGGGCAAACATGCAACAAGAATATAAGCCTAAATGTCTAGGCCTACGTTAAAATACTTAAAATCTAAGAACAAATACACAGGGCAGATCCCCGACTGGTCAAACCAGAAATAAAATTAAGAAATGTGATCAGGAAACCACAAGTTCTGGTTACTTTTTCAGTTTTCTTGGTGACTGATCACGTGTAAGTTTCATTTCTGGTTTGACCAATCAGGAATCTGCCTTGTGTTTGTACTTAGATTTCAAGTACCTTAGTTTAACATATGCCTAGGTATGTTCTAGTTGCACGTTTAGATTTTAAGTTTGACATTTGAGAGCGAGAGTTGTTCCATATCTCGAAACGTCATGTTTCGTTTTATATAGCCTACTCATAAACGATGGCAAATGTTCGAATAAACGGCAGTAATAACATAGCCTAAAGTGACTTATCAGTCGGTTTGCCCAAAAGTATTGGAATATGTTTAAGTGTTGTTTTAATTAATACGAAGCCATTTAAGTGATAACGTTTAAGGAAAACGATGGTAATTATTTTAACCTAATTCGCTGAAGCCATAAAACTAATTATTATTTTTATTGTATTTTTTTTGTACTTGTAATTATTCTTTTTAATGTTTTGCTAAAATTTTCCGAATGTAGAACTCAAAGGCCTTTCAAGGGTGAATTGGTGTTAATACATTTCTTTGATAATAAAATGTAATAAACTTATTTTAAGATTAATAAGCTCATATAAGATGTAGTGGATTGTAACAAAGTTTAACCTACATTTTTCTCTCGTAATTATATCCTCACTTAGAAGAATTAACTGAAAATTGGAGTGGATTTTAAATAGTTTTTATTCGCATAAATAATTTATTTCACTTTTAGTCCTGGTTTCGTACATACATTTATAAAATATAACTAAATGTTTAATTTGATGTAACAAACGGAAGAATAGAGAACTGCTTTAGAAAAAAGCATCTATCAATTTCTGAAAACTATAACTCATAAACGAGTCGGTTTATATATAAAAACGTGGCACGCAGCTGTCTTGCTGACGTGGTGAAAGCGAATTTCCAAAAATAATTTTGTATCTTTACTTTTTTTTTCGAAATCAGATTCAGCATTAAAACCTGCATTTATCAGCATTTTAAATTTTCAAATTGCACTGAAAATACGAAAATTAACCCTGACCGGCGTCAAATTAATTTTCTTATTTCAAGGGATTTTTAAAATTCAGAAGGCTAATTTATGCAGTGTGTAACGATGATTACGATTTCAAAAGAAGTTATGAATTTTGAATTTTAAATGGCCGCTATTATTTACTGTTTAACGAATTTTGCTGGTTAACGAACTTGCCCAAGCCATTACTTTAATCGATTTTTGTGCAAAGTTTAGTAACAAATCGAACTAAAACTGCGAACGTAAATAAATTAACGATATCTCAAACAGTTATCTAGAGTCAAATTTTGAAAATTGTACTAAAATAACGGACGTTTAGTTCTTATTCAAATAATAGTTTACAAGATAATATACTAAAGATGGTAAAAACAAAGAGATCACTTTATCTGTATAACAAGGAACGAATAAATAACATAAAGCGTAGACAAACAGCTGGTTGGGCCTGTGTCCTTGACGAATCAGCTGTTGCACCATAATGTGTTTGCACTACATACAGTACAAGAAAGTGTAGGCTATATAACAAGCTGTAGCAGTGAAATAAAGTAACTGCAGTTCAGTTTTTAGAACGGTTGTCGGTTCTCGGTTACGCAAGCCTTCCCTGCAAGGAGCAGTCAGACATCAAGGACGTTCGCCTGTCTTCTCGGCCCGTGCACGCAACTGTCTCGCGCACGTAATGAAAACGAATTTTAAGATAATTAAACAACTTCTGTAGGATGCGAAAATCAAACTTGGCTTTACAAAAAATACTTGCGAATTTTCACGTGCAAATGAGCTATTGAAGCGGCCATTATGGTAAGACCTGGGACCTTGCGATAACCATTCTGACCACTGCATACATTTTTGAGCGGTTAAAAAAATGATAACGATTGCAATTTTCGTTAGAATTTGATTCAAATTTGGCAGCGAAATCCGTTCAACATCCGATCAAAATGGCGGTTATTTTAAATCTTAATAGTCATAATGTTTTCGAAAACAAAATTCCATTGTCGTAATCTTCATAAGCTAGCATTTAAAATTTTCTGACTCCATTAAAAATAAATCATTTACGACAGTCAACGTTCATTTTTGTATTTTCAACGTAATTTGAAAATTTAAAATGCTAATTTATGAAGATTTGCTTGTTGATTATATTGGTGAAATGTGATTTCCACCAAAAAAAAGTTTAAATAAAAAAAGGATTTTAAAATGAAAAAAGATATTGTAACTTTTAGGAAATTTGGTTCAATCATGTGGTGCGATCGCTGCAGTAACACTACAGCTAAACTGTTTCAAGATGGTACACGTTGCATAATCCTGGTTTTGAGTTTTATCATAATGCTAGAATAGCTCATTTTCCAAAAGCTGAAAAATAATTACTAATAAACTAACTTAAAAAACATACATTGGTAGAAAAAAACGTAGACTCTGCACTATTCCCTTAAAACAGATAAATTTTGAAATTGAGTTAGCGTTTGTAAATTTATATTTTTTTTTGAAAATTTTAATCGACCGAGCGAAACGTTTTAACTCGACCGTTCAGCATTTGGTTTGTTTGTTTGTTACGCAGTTTTGCACACACGCATTGACAGATTCTTTTGAAATTTGGTACGGCGATATCTTATATAAAGCCCGAAAGACGTATGTGGAAGATTTTTTTCTCATTAATTTTCGTTTCAAGATGGCGGCCTCTAATTTAACAGTGACGAATGTACACACTTTTAATCAAACGCATTTGTCGATTGTTTTGAAATGTAGTATGAAGTTACCGTGTATAAAGTCCGATAGATGTATGTGGAAGATTTTTTCCCATTCACTTCCGTTTCAAGATGGCGTGCTCTGATTCAACATTGAGAGTGTAGTTGCTGGTCATTTCCTGGCTGAACGGCAAAACCTATTATAATTTTGACCGCCTCGTAAAGAATGATCATAAAATTTCCAGTAAAGTTGGTCCAGCTACATTTTTCGTAAATATTAGGGTTACCGATTAAATTGGCGGACAAATTTACGAGCGCTGTCCTATATTAATTAAGGATATACACCGCGAGGTGTATTGTTCTTTGAACTATTAGTTATCATTTCAAATCTTTTAAAATAGTCCTGGTTACTTTTACCATAATTGATTCAAATGTCATTATAACCAAAACAAAAATGAAATTTCAAATTATAACCGCACGAAACAGTAGTCACGTTGTACCTTCAAATTTTACGTAGAAAAGTACAACTTTCTATGATGTCTACTTTAGAAACTTTAAAATTTAATATGGGTATATTTACCCACTATTTTAATTTTGTATATTTACACACTTACTTGTATGCTGGCCTACTGAAGCCTTTGTCAAAAGTGCGTCATGAAATCTGCCCGAATTTCGATATTTAAATTCGGTGTAGGGTTCATCTTCGTCAAAAATCAGACACGCAAAAATTGAAGGTGAAATTTACACGTGAAGTATATGGACGACGTTTATTTTCGTTTGGTCTCGTGGACAAGGGTCTCGTGGGCAATGGTCTCGTGGGCAATGGTCTCGTGGACAAGGGTCTCGTGGGTAAGGGTCACGTGGGCTAGGGTCTCGTGGCAAGGGTCTCGTGGCAAGGGTCTCGTGGGCAATGGTCTCGTGGGCAAGGGTCTCGTGGGCTAGGGTCTCGTGGGCAATGGTCTCGTGGACAAGGGTCTCGTGGGCTAGGGTCTCGTGGCAAGGGTCTCGTGGGCAAGGGTCTCGTGGGCAAGGGTCTCGTGGGCAATGGTCTCGTGGGCAATGGTCTCGTGTGCAAGGGTCTCGTGCGCAAGGGTCTCGTGGGCAAGGGTCTCGTGGGCAAGGGTCTCGTGGGTAAGGGTCTCGTGGGCAAGGGTCTCGTGGGCAAGGGTCTCGTGGGCAAGGGTCTCGTGGGCAATGGTCTCGTGGGCAAGGGTCTCGTGGGCAAGGGTCTCGTGGGCAAGGGTCTCGTGAGCAAGGGTCTCGTGGGCAAGGGTCTCGTGGGCTAGGAGTAAATCGATAAAAACGAAAAACAAACCATGCTCGTTGTCGGATTTGTTCCGCGACTGTAAATTATTATATATTTTAATTATTACACTGACGAGTTTGAACAAAGTCATTTTTTGACAAATCTTAAAAAGAATTTAAACAAAATGTAACGTGTACGGTTTTGAAGGGAAGTAGGTCGACTGGGAGCTTCAGATCAGAAATTTTCTGTAAGTTCACTGGAAAATAGAAATAAAAATCTTTTAGATCAGTTTAGATAAGTGCTCCTTTCCACCAAAAACAACGCTGACAGCTAACTGTGTGCCTAATTAAAAGCGCTACAATCTAACTTAGTTCACTTGATACCGTAGCGTGCGGCAACATTGTACTTCTTAGTTTACCGAGACGACAATCCCCGTTACGTAAACAAGTCGGAATGCCTCAAGGACGTTTCTTGGCACCGTTACTGTTCACTGTTCCTATGTACAGTACTGTACTTTCGACACCACACAGTACAGCAGATGAAGGAAATGACATTGCTTGGTAGAAAGTGCGATGAGTAGAGGCTAGCGGAGTGAAGGGACATCAGCTGACCGGACTGAAGAATGCGTGAAAGTGAATCTGTTTACGTAATACCGCTAAAATTACCTCCTCCTCTCCTATCCTCTCCTGTCTGCCTAGCGTTTGTATACTCACATAATTTTTACTTTCGATAATAGACTTGGCGTTGCACAATTTTGTTATTGATCAACCCGACTTGAAAATTACATTGTCTGAAGTCTGAATGGTCTTTTATTATTTGCATCGGTAAAAAAATCAAGGACAGATCTCACAAGGGTCTGTGCGAGTGACCCTAGTGTCAAAACGGTAATCCGGATGTTTGATAGTTAAGTGACCGATTCACATGACTAGAAATTGGATACAGTAGTAAATAATGATAGCCTATACTCGTATATCTCGCTACGGTATAAGCAAATTTCCAAAAACATATTCCGGTATCCGAAATTAACACTTGCCGTTTTAAAATTTATAACTTACCAAAAGTCTTTTTCACGGTCTTGAACAGCGTTCATACCTGCCTAAAATTAATATTCAAAATACTGTATATTGTACAAACATAAATGAACTTCATAGCAGTTAAAAAAAATTAGATTTTCAAAAATGTGTAAAGTTATCGTGATTAATTCTGGATATTTATTGTAAATTTTAAAAAATAATATGCAATTTTGTTACTTTTAGGAAATTTGATTCAATTAAATCATCTAGAATAGTTAATTATTAGAATTAATTCATTAGTAAATTAATTACTAATTACTACTCGTCTCGAGTGCAGTAATAAAAAATAACAATTTTTTAAAATCATTTCATTGATTTTTTTCATGTTTTGTTCATATATGAAGCTTCACTGTGTTCAGTATAATGATCTGCCTTTTCTAGCTTCGTCAATTCTACTTTCGTTGACGCATTTCGGAGAACCTTCATCTTCAAAAACTATGTCTATACTGGTCTTCATTAATGAAGCTTCATAATCAAAGCCAGTCTTTGAAAATTTGAAGTAATAGAAATTTTACGGTTTGACAATAAATCGAATAAATACTGTCAGCTGTTGTACTTATAGAATCGGACATTTTTATTTTTAAATTTCATAAATACAGGTAATATTCTCATGAACCGATTTTGAGCTGATTTTCCGGTTTTTCATCGGTAATTCTGAAGCTGTTTATTTTTTATCGAATTTGGGAAAGTTTTTATTGTTTTTGATTTATTTTCACGATCTAAATAATATATACCGTACTTTATAGTGAGAAAGTATCCATAATGGGGCAACACATATCCTATAAAAATAACAATAACAGTGCAAGCCCGGGACGTAGTGTTTTCCCTCGCGGCCATTTTCCTTTCAGAATTTTCTGCGAGAATGGAAAAATGTACCGACTGAGTTTGTACTATCCTTTTCACTATACTACACTGAAAAAATAATGGGTAATTGTGGAGAATAGCGTGACCATCGTTATCCGAGATTTTTATTATTATTTAAACATAGGCCTACTTCATTCTGAACGTTACAGTGATAAACATTTTGTAAGACTCAAAAATTGTTGCCTTAGCAGTTTCTTAGAAAATAGTTTTCTTTACTTGAAATATTAGATTTATATCAGATAAAACGTAGATTCACACTGAATGGTACAAATATTATATAAACTATACTGTACTTTACATGGTCACTGTTTGTAACACTCTAGTAGCAATTTTATTACTTTTTTGTTTTTTACCCAAATACTTTAAAACCAACAATTTAGTTTACATGTTGTGGGCTGTTTGTTCCCTTTCTTATTCCTATTACATTAACAAACTGAATAAACATTTAATGCATGCAGTTAGTGGTTTTGCCACCAGAAGCAGCACATAAGCGCATCCGGAAATCACATGTTTCTGTCTTACAATTTTTTAAGCGTTAATTGAAATGTAAAAAACGCGAATAAAACCATCTTAAGTTTTTAACACACAACCGTGTTAGTTAGATTCTTAAGTATTTTTTTAAAGTTTCTATTTTTTTATCATTAATAACACACGTTTACTTAATTGTCTTTGCTGTGAAAAATATGTTACCTACTTTCGCGCGGTACTGATTTTGAGGTTATGCGGCGTTACTTTTATTTTCGATTTTTTCAAACTTCCCTTAGTTTCTTCATTTTAATATTTTGTATTATTCCTAATGGACATGTAATAAAGCGTTTCAGTTAGATTCTTAAGACATTGTTTAAAAAAAAGTTTAATTGTTTTTATTGAAAATTTATTAATTACGAAACAAGAAACAATGAACTAGAATAGGACCGTCACAAGGAATGAATCGCGAAACGAGATGGCCTCTGAAGTAAATCGTAATCACATCTCAAAATGAAAAAAATGTTTTACAAATTCTATTTAAATAAAAATAACCTTAAACAAAATGTTTTAATAAATAATATTTGTTCTGTTCAGTGATAAATCTTACGTTTTATCTGATATAAATGTAATATTTTAAGCGAGGAATGCAATTTTCCAAATATTTACCTTATTCCATACTACTAGCAATTTTCAAAAAATCGCTACGACGACAATTTTTGAGTTCCCACAAACATTTTTTTATTACAATATTCAGAATAACATACATTTTCAAATAAATAAAATAAAAAATTCTCTGATAACGACGGCCATGCTATTTTCAACAATTATCCTTCATATAGAGTCCATAAAACATGTTCAACTAATAACATCGTTTTATTCGTCAATTTTCTTACAACTCCAATCCAAAACATAACAATATCTTATTTAAACAAATTGTCTTACAATTTGAAATTTCACTAAGCAGTGCATTTTGTTGAACGGAAATACTTTATTTTGTTTTCAAATATAATCTGGATAAAGTTTGAAAGAAAAAAACTGTAGAAACTACAATGATTACTCTTGTTTGAGGTTA